>CM035152.1:39862991-41062991 GCA_020205615.1 Panax quinquefolius
AGGAATTATTTAATAAAAATTACCAAATACTAACCCTTAACCAAATCAATTTTATTTAAACAATCAGTAAATTGTGATTTTTCTAATTAAGAAAACTAAATTAACAATTAAAAGAAATTATTCTAAAATAAATCAAATAAACAAAACTAAGATTTGAATGAATTTAGATAAATAAGGATTAAGACTTCAATATCCCCAATTATGAACTCTAAATCAATTATTCAATTATCCCAATATTTATGCCTACTGAATTATTAACAAGAATTCTCAAATGCCAAAAGTCCTTTTCCAAGTGATCAATTGCCTTCTATTTAATCCAGATTAATCTTGCTATATTCCTATGCAAAACAATTGAATTAAACTCTTTTTAATCCCAATTCCTTATGTGTTACATGCGGTGAACAGATATTTCCATTCAATTCACAAACCTAATTATTCACTTTGCAAATAACTAAGTCACATGATATCATGTCCAGTTCTAACCCTAGAATTCCTCTTTCAATTCCTTCTAGAGTAACAAGGTAATTACTGATCAGATAATTAATCAATAAGCATAAGGCAAGATAAACAACTCACTTTGACACAAATAATTGGAATAAATCAAATAACTAATTTTTAGCCATAAAAGGTTCAATTGAAATCTTAATAAAAGAGTTAGTTCATAATTAATGAATTAAAACCAAGAATCCACAACTGAATAGACATTAAAAGATAAAAGTATGATAAGAGAAGAGAATAGAATCTGTTGTCAGCAAATATGATGCTCCCCTCTTGCTCTTGCTCTTGATCTTCAGTGTTCTTCAATTTGCTTTAATCTTCAATGGCTAATTAAGAACTAGGGTTTATATTCTAATCTAATGAAGTATTTTATCTAGTCTAATCTATGTAATCTCCCTTTATTTTATGGCTTACATCATGTATTTATAGGTTACAAGTCCAATTTTTAGCTTAGGAACAAACCCAATCCAATTTGGAGTCAAAAAAGTGTCAAAATTAGCCTAAAAAAATGCGTCAGTTAGCACTGAAAGCCCTTCCTCAGCCTTCAAATAACAAGCAAAGTTTAAAATGGGCGCCTCGGCGCTGGGCCCATTTTCTGACATTTGCTACTCCGACGTCCTTTGGGAAAATGGCCATAACTTCTTCGTCTGAACTTCGATTTCGATGATTCGAAATGTTCCGAAAAGAGGAGACGTAGATCTACAACTTTTTGTCTTTAAGATTTTGAAAATAAGGTCTGGAGAAATACTCAAATTGGCTCTAAAGTGACTGCTTTGTAAATGGCAAACCGAAAACGCGAATCTAGCCACCCCAAACGTCGATCCAAGTAACTTTTGTCCCAATTCCTACAAAACAACATAAAACATGCATGAATAGACACAAACACTTAAAAACTATTCTAAAAGACTTGAGAACAACAATAAATTAAGCCCGAATATATCCAATTCATGGGTATAAAACTCACTCATCAAATACCCCCAAACTTAAACCTTTGCTTGTCCTCAAGCAAAAACACAAAAGAATAAAAAATAAACAAACTAACTCAACTACATGAATGCATATGCATGATCTACTTTCTAATATACCTACAAACCCAGTAATAAATCAGTATGATATATAGCAACAGGCCTCAAAGATACCAATGATACTCAAATAATATATCCAATCAAGTCGAAGTCCATAACTCTAACAAATTAGTCAATCCAAACCTGTCATCACCCATGTTGTGTGTGTGTGCTTGTTAACCATTCTAACCAACCACAACTCAAGATAATCACATAACAAACTTCTTAAAAGGAAAATTTCAGTTCCAATTCAATTACTTTTGTGAACATGACAACTCCAGTTAAAACTAAGCAATTACCAAGTTTAAAGGTAAATACAAGATTTATTTATACTCTTATTCAACCACGAGGGCATTTTTGCTCTTTCTCGTGTTTTATTCATTTTGTTTTTCTCATGGCTGTGCAATGTCCTATTCCCTTAGAATTTTTTTTGTATATATATATCCCATAGATTCCCCCAAACTCAAGCCTTTACGTCATTCCAACCTTTACTGCCAGTTCACTACTTTCCTTAAATTTTAACCAAGATTTTCCCTCAGAAACAAATTATGAAACCCTTGAACCAAGTGGATTAAAATAGTTAAACTTTAAGTTCTAATCGGTTACATAAGTTTAAGACAGGCTCAGATTATCATCATGATTAAAATTAGAACTCATCATCAATTATCAACACTGTTTAAGTTAACATGCAAAACCAATCTTATCATAGGCCGAGCTAAGACCACACTAACCGATCACACAGATTCATGTAAAAATTAAAAAAAAATGCAAGTATACTACATGAACACATACTAATGCAACACATATATGAATATGCAAATAACTACCATGTATTATATGCAACCTAAAAAAAACACAATGCTAACACATAAAAAAAATGAAGTACCATGCAGATAACTAACTATATGCAATATGACACTAAAATACCCCCAAACTTAAACTAGACAATGTCCTCAATGGCTGAAATATAAAAAAGTAAAGCAGAGGACTTCCCTAAAAATATAGCAATCTTCCTCCTTGTCCACTAAGTTTGGAGAATAGGCTAAGCACATGGAACAAATTGGGCACCACACTTGAATTTGATTTGAATAACCTGTAAAACCATGATAGAAGCAGTTTTATTAAATTCTAAATAAATGCAAATTCAAAACTGCTAATATAAAACCTAATAAAAACTAAAAATAAAAATTACAACTTGGGTTGCCTCCCAATAAGCGCTTGTTTTATAGTCTCAGCCTGACTTCTTCAATTCTCTATCCAATTCCCCTATGAAAATTGAGGAATCCTCCATCCATCAGTAATAATGTCTCTCTTGGGAGGTTCCCATTAGTAATGACCCTATAAATAAAGTCACCTAGCATGTTCTTTGTAGATAGGTTCCCTATTAAGAACGTCCAACAACTAGGTGTTTCCTCCATTATGTCGATGATCAGATTAAGGCATTGAAGCTTAATAAACATAATGGAATCTTCCTCTATCTTCTCCTTTTCATCACACCATGACTCCACAACTGTACTCGCTCTTACGTCACTAAGAGCTTTGCCGACAACATGACTTCCAATTGGGAATGGTTTTGCAAAACTGCCCGAATTCTTGAACTTTGGTGGAGAAGGTACATGGGACACTATCAAAATTGGCTCATCTTCGTTGGTACTCAAAGTTAGATCTTTGTCGATCTCCTTTTCTTGGTCTCCAAGTCTTTTCTCTCTTTCAACATCTATATCATTTGGCACATCCGATTGTAGATTTGGTTCGGGCTCATCATCAGTCTCGTCATCCATGTCATAGAGCCAAGTGTATTGAGGACAAATGTTCGAGGCATTGGTTAGTTGTTCCGTTTGGTTCGTAAAATTTTGACTCAATATCTCTTGATTAATCCTCCTCTCCTCACATGAAGCTATGAACTTGGACAAAGCTTCCTCCAAATTTGAATGTTCTTCCTGTTGTAGTGGAGGTGGACACGAGAAATCCGGTGGGTACATTGGACTTGGAGCATAAAATTGATCTTGATGAGTATGGTTCCATGAAACACCTTGGCTTTTCACATTCAGCTCTACTTGATTCAATACTTTGTCTTGTTCCTCGTTCTTTTTTTCAGAAGCTCTAATAAATTTCTCCAAGGTTTCTTCCAAACTTGATTTCCTCTCTAGTTGTTGTTGAGTCTGATTTTGGAATCCGAATGTGTTTTGTTGTCTCGGCGCTTGATCTTGAGCTTGATTGTTACTCCATGAAAAATCTGGGTGATACCCCCAATCCTGATGATAGTTGTTAGGATAGACATAATTATTGGGGTAATCACCACCATACTGTACCGGCTCGAAACTGATGGTGCATTGATGACTCATATGATTTCCAGCACAATAATCGCAAGTAACCACCACACTTTGACGACGTTGTGCTTCAAAAGCGTCGACCATCTTTGAAAGTGTCTCAATTTGTGCTGATAATACAGAAACTTGTTGCGTGGATGGTGGACTCCATGTTTCCATATTCTTAGCTATTGCGGACACCTGTGCTGCCAATATTGAAAGTGTCATGAGTCCGTCAATCTGTGTTTCCATTAGCTAAGTCATTCTTGCCATCCTTCGACTCTATTGGGCTGCGATAACCTCCAACGTCTTCGAAGTTGCCTCAATTTGTATTAGCTCTATAGAAGATGTATTAAGTCCATCAATCCCTGTTTCCCTTGGTTGAGCCATGAACGTGTATGGCCATTAATACTCAAAGTCATCCATGGTACCTAAAATGACAGAAATATAAGAAGAGAATTAAAATAAAATAAAATGTTTAAATTAAGACTAATTTGATTGAAATTAATATTGGTAAATAATTATTAAATTAATTCCCTAAGAAGCGCGCCAAAAACATGTTGATCGATTTCATAATCAATGAATACGCAAGTATACACGATTCAACAAGTAATAAAGTGAAAGTAGAGTATCGTTCCTACGAGGAATTATTTGATAAAAATTACCAAATACTAACTCTTAACCAAATCAATTTTATTTAAACAAGCGTAAATTGTGATTTTCTAATTAAGAAAACTAAATTAACAATTAAAATAAATTATTCTAAAATAAATCAAATAAACAAAACTAAGATTTGAATGAATTCAGATAAATAAGGATTAAGACTTCAATATCCCCAATTATGAACTCTAAATCAATTATCCAATTATCCAAATATTTATGCCTACTGAATTGTAACAGGAATTCTCAAATGTCAAAAGTCCTTTTCCAAGTGATCAATTGCCTTCTATTTAATCCATATTAATCTTGCTATATTCCTATGCAAAATAATTGAATTAAACTCTTTTCAATCCCAATTCCTTATGTTTTACACGCGGTGAACAGATATTTCCATTCAATTCACAAACCTAATTACTCACTTTGCAAATAACTAAGTCACAAGATATCATACCCAGTTCTAACCCTAGAATTCCTCTTTCAATTCTTTCTAGAGTAACAAGGTAATTACTGATCAGATAATTAATCAATAAGCATAAGGCAAGATAAACAACTCACTTTGACACAAATAATTAGAATAAATCAAATAACTAATTTCTAGCCATAAAAGGTTCAATTGAAATCTTAATAAAAGAGTTAGTTCATAATTAATGAATTAAAACCAAGAATCCACAACTGAATAGACATTAAAAGATAAAAGTATGATAAGAGAAGAGAATATAATATGTTGTCAGCAAATATGATGCTCCCCTCTTGCTTTTGCTCTTGATCTTCAGTGTTCTTCAATTTGCTTCAATCTTCAATGGTTAATTAAGAACTAGAATTTATATTCTAATCTAATGAAGTATTTTATCTAGTCTAATCTATGTAATCTCCCTTTATTTTATGCCTTACATCATGTATTTATAGGTTACAAGTCCAATTTTTAGGTTAGGAACAAACCTAATCCAATTTGGAGTCAAAAAAGTGTCAAAATTCTCCCCAAAATGTGTCCAGGCCGCACCAAGCCCTTCCCCAGCGCCCCAGTGATGGGCACAGGCCTAAAATGGGCGCCCCGACGCTAGCCCCATTTTCTGACAATTTCTGCTCCGACGTCCTTTGGGAAAATGGCCATAACTTCTTCGTCCAAACTCCGATTTCGATGATTCAAGATGTTCCGGAAAGAGGAGACGTAGATCTACAATTTTCATTCTTTAAGTTTTTCAAAATAAGGTCCGAAGAAATACTCAAATTGGCTCTGGAGTGTCTGCTATGTAAATGGCAAGCCGAAAACATGAATCTAGCCACCCCAAACGTCGATCCAAGTAACTTTTGTCCCAATTCCTACAAAACAACATAAAACATGCATGAATAGACACAAACACTTACAAACTATTCTGAAAGACTTGAGAACAACCATAAATTAAGCCCGAATATATCCAATTCATGGGTATAAAACTCACTCATCAGTTGTTCCCACGAAAGAGGGGGCTTTTCGATAAGGATTTCTCCCTATTGGCGCACAATTAGATTATCTAACCTCTTCTTGACAGAACTTCTAGACATCGTCAATATTATAAATAATAATATAAATAACTTTGTCGTTTCAATTATTGATTTAATAATATAAAATATTGATAATGTGACAATAATTGAATCAATAATATGATAGATATTATTCAGCAATTACTGTAATAATAATTGAGTATAACTGAGTGACTTCTCACGTAAGCATCAATATTCCCTGTTAAAACGAATATTCCCCGACCAATCGAATATTTTATAACAACTTGCTTATTTTGCAAAATTTATGAATATTACCCACAACTATAACATTATTTCAAATTCACATCTTAATATTCAAAAATGGTATTTATAGAAAAATTCATCTTTATTCATAAAAGTTGGGATCTTACATTATATAAATATTTATAAATAATAAAAATATGACATTTAATACTAAGGATATTACGCACAAATTATTGTAAAAATATAGATTATTTAATATAAGTTAATATTTAACTTGAGATTACATAAAATAATAAGAACTTTTATTCTTAGGCGGAGGAGTAACTTCAATCATGAACATATTTTTAAGTCCAAAATAAAACATAAAAAGAAGAATAGTAATGGTATACCCCTAGCTATTCCTAGTTCTCCTTTTACCTTTTTTTTCCAAATATATTATAAAATTAAATTATAATACTATCGGTTCTAAGAGAAAACATAAAAGATGAAGAAAAATTTATTTTGTTTTATGAACAAAAACAAAATAAAATTATTTTAAAATAACTTATAAGTCATTCCTAATAAGTTAGTTTGACCCATATTAATGTAATATCAATTTTATCTCTATTTTATTTAATTTTTAAAAAAATGAATTTGTAAAAAGAAGAGTAGGATGCAACATCAGTTTAATTGGCGTTAGAATTTTTATTTTTATTTTTTATAAATGAAGTTTTATATACTCCTTCATTTCCAAATTACTGATGAGTGAGTAGAATAAACATAAAAAAAATATTGATATTTCTAAACAAGTATAAGAGATCAAATAAATTAAAAAAAAAAGTTTCCAACGCCAGTTAAAGTGATGTTATATCTTACTCTTCTTTTTTACAAATTTACTTTCTAAAAAAATTTAAAAAAAGTTACAATGCCGGTTAGTTTGGCATTAGATCACATTTCTATTTTTTAATTTATTTATAAAAAAATAAAATCGTTTTAAAAAAAATTAAGATAATTTTTTTTAAATTCGTTTTTAGAAAAAATATTTTTTAAAGTGGCGTTGGTTTCCTTTCTGATTTTTAGCCAAAAAAAAAAATTTCAAAAATTCAACACCATTTCAAATGACGTTCAATAGTTTTTTCCAAATTAAATGTGTGAATTTGTACTCCCAACGACAGTCGTTTCAAGTTTATAATAATATAAACTATGAATAATATAATAGTAATGTCAAGTTTCTTGATTTAAAAAATTTTATATAAAAATTTTAATTATTTATTTAAAAATAATAAATTTTACCACTAAAATTATACTAGAATGTTTATTATGTGACAGATGAGGGAGTATCATTTTATTTATTCATGTAATCATACATCGAACACTTAAGAAACTGTTATTTATATTACTCTACTTTCAATTTTATTTGGCAAAAGGCACATTTACCCCACTGTGTTCGTTGACTTGTATGTATTAAGCTACTGAATTTTTAAAAAAAATACAATTAGCCCATTGTGTTCTTCTAAAAATTCTTAACCAGGCCGTTCCGTCCAATTTTATTCACGGACGTTAAATAAATTATCCAAATTTCCTACGTGACATAAAAAAAATAAAAGAAAATGATATGTAAATGCTAAGGTGACTTGTCTTTAACCTTCAGCCTGGTCAATCCGACCCGTACACATATTAAACGGGTTAAAAGTCATAACTTTCTTGTTTTAATTTCAAATAATACAAATAATATATCAATTTTTTGTATTAACGAGATCTATTACAACATGTTATTCATTTCACAAAAGGAAGTCAAAAGATCAAGCAGATCTGGTCAGATCCTAAGTAATAGAAACGACGTCTGATTTCTAATCGCGAGTGACATATAAGAAAGAGAGAAGGTGAATATGTAAGACCCCGAAATTTTTTTAAATAAAAAGGAATTTCCTTTATTTATTATTTTGAAATAGTAAGGGTTGATTTGATTAATGCGGATAGTTAAGGGTTAAATACGCAAATATTTCAAAATAAGCAAGTGGTTATAAAATATTCATTTTTGTCGGGGAATATTCGTTTGGTCGTGGAATATTCGATCTTTGTCGGGAATATTAAATGCGGCACAGTAGCGACCATGTGTGGGCCCCATAACTGAAAGCGATTGGATGAAGAAAACGACAAATATAAGTTGGTTAAAAATAACTGTAGTAGTTATTACTAATTAAGATCATTGGAATACGGTGGTGGTTAAAATACGATGTCTGGCGTGGTTGCATAAAGAAGCATTACCAGTATTGCATGCAAGTATTGTTGAATTATTGATCCTTACGTAAGAAGGCACTACTCAATAATTTTCATAGTAATTCTTGCTCAATATTTTATTTTATTGATTCAATAATTCTTTGCGTTGATATTTTATATTATTGTTGTTCAATAATTGTCACTTTGCACATTATCTCCATTATCGGATCAATAATTCATATTATTTAAATAATATTATTAGATAGCATTATTGGCAATGTCTAGAAAGTTACATCAAGGAGAGGTTTGGTCACCTAATTGCGGCCATGATGAGGAGAAATCCTTATCGGAAAGCCCCTCTTTCTGAGGAACGGCACCGTCATCATAATTGTGATTACGTAATATTATTTGTGAATAATTAATTATTGATTCATATGATAAAGAAATATTTATTTTATGTGGATATAAATGATGGATTTATTTATGTGGTTATAAATGAAGAAATTATTGTTGAGGTGTTTTATCAAGATATTTACCAGATTGGAGGTATTAAAAATTAAATCGGGGTTTTGAGATATATTGCGGGGTTATAATTTTTAATCCGACCGTTGGATTGTGGTAATTTTTGGGTATGTTATACATACATAAGTTGAGTATATGTCCACAAATTTTGAACCGTTAAAATGCACGAATGATTTGTTATGAATTTTAAGAGGTGTCTGATTCGGAAATTAGGGTTATAATTGATTTTGGTGGAAAATTCTAGAATTGAGTGGGCCCCACTTGTGGTTGGTGAAAAAATGTGCTGAATTTTATTTCAAATGTGGTGGGTGGCAATAGTAGCGAGTAAAGCCATCGTAGTAGCAGTCAAGTCGCTTGGTGGGCTAACATTTTCCTATAAATAGAGGGCTAAGTTAGAATTGAAAATCACACCAGAAACAAAGTTTTCTCTTTCTCTCTCTATATTGTTGAGCGTATTTTGTGAGTATTTAGATACTTTGAGAGTTCTTTATTCAAGACAAGTTTCATTCAGCATCACTTCCGACCTTTCCTTCCGAAGTACTGATTCTTTGAGGTAAGGGATATTATTTTTTTTTCGTAATGATATTATTTCTTCAATATCATTATGTTGAAATGTTGATCTGAAGTTTTTATCAAATTTGGAACTTTTTCATGTCGGGGTTACTATTCATGAGTTACTATTCACGCGTTACTATTCATAAGTTACTATTCACGAGTTCTTATTCACGAAAGTACTATTCATGAAGCGTGAAGATGTTTTTGTGGAATTTCTATCTTTTGGTGTCGGATTTACTATTCATGATATACGGTCTTATTCACGATATCTAAGACTATTCACGATATCTGACTATTCACGATATCCAAGACTATTCACCAAAAAATAAAATTTCTTCTTTTTGTCCAAAACATCTATTTTGGATACTAGCTTTGATTGTATCCATGTTTTGATCATTCTTGAATTTTACACCACCGTGATTATTTTTTTGGGGTATTGTTGGACATGGATAAAACAAAGTACTAATCCTTAATCCTTAATCCTTGTCATTTTGTTTCTTTGGATTCGTTCTTTAAAAATATTTTTCATCATCCTCGGTCTTAAATGATGATATTATTGAATATCTTTGGCACAGTAGTGCAAAGATGAATGATTTCTGAAGAATATCTTTGCTTTTGTAGTGCAAAGATGAGCAGTGTTGAGATGAACATGATTGATCGATTAATATCTTTGGCTCAGTAGTGCAAAGATGAGCAGTGTTTAAATGAACATGACCGGTGATGAATATCTTTGGCACAGTAGTGCAAAAGATGAATATTTGATTCGAGATGTATATTGATTGTTATTTGAGGTGGATAAAAGATGAGGCGATGAACTTTTAAATTCATACATAGAAGATAGTAGTTTGCATTTCTCTACTTAACTCTTCTAATGAATTATTATTTCCATTGCGAATATTGATTGAAAATTTGTTGTCTATTGTATTCTATTAAATTTTTCCCTGTTGAAGACTAACGATAATTTGTTGTATATTATCTTAGTCATAATATTCTTTACTGAGCTAGTTGAGCTCACCCTTTTCCTTTTTGTTACATTCTTCTCGGGGAGGCGAGAATATAAGCGAGTGCAGTAGGGAATGGGTATGGAATGAAGGTTTTAGAAAGGATTGTTTAGTAGTCCTCACCATTTTTGTAAAATAATGTATCAATAAATGTGATGAGGATTTATGTGAGTATAAATATTGTCTAGAAGATAATATTTGTATTTAAACTCACAGTTTTACTGTTGTAATAATAAAATTGTAGTTGTTTACGTACCATGTATTGACAACTCTCGAATGGGTGATGTATACCTATTTTGGGGGCGTCACGGTTGGTATCGAGCTTAGGGATATGATCTCTGGCGGAGATCGGGAAATAGAACTAGGAGGGAGAGGCGAGTAAATCCTTAGCTAGTGTGTCCTACCTAAGCTTATTTTGTTAGTTGGTCGATATATAGGGATATTATGTGATATATTGATTTCCTTAATTAACCCTTGTTTTTATATGAGATTTGAGAATGTCGATTGAGAATATTAACAATGGAGTAAATGAGACCGTGGAGATGCTCAGATTTACCAACGAGGAGAACGTCTGCAACAGTGGCAATGTTCCTCCCGTGAACAACACCTGAAAGCGAGATGATGAGCGAGGGATGTTTAGAAGTTTTTTTGCATTCATGCAAAATCAGACGAGGAGACTCGTGTTCAAAATACAGGAGGAAATGATAGCAATTCACGGGTTGTCACAAAGCAAGGTTCAAAGAGTTGGGACCACGAATTTAAGGGAAAGCAGATCCGTCATCACGGCGGAAACATGGGTCAAACAAATTACCAAGATATTCGATGTCTTGGGATGCACGGAGGAAGAAGGTTCCATTCGCCACCTTTATGTTCGTGGCGAGGCGGACTCTTTGGTGGTGGGAGTCTCGTGAGCGTATCCATCCAGCCGCTTTTCAAAGATGTCTTGGGAGGCGTTTGAGAGACTATTTAATGACAAATACTTTCACGAAAGTGTTCGTCTATATGAAGGAAGTGGAGTTCATCGATTAGAGCAAAACAACATGGCGGTGTCTCGAAGACGAGGCAAAGTTTACAGAGTTATCGAGTTTGCACCTCATTTGGTGGAGAATGAGGAGCGTACGCGCGGATGTTTCTTAGAGGTTTGAAACCGGTGATACGTCGATATCTCATTTCTCATAAACTTTCTTTATTTGAGATGTTTAAATGAGGCTCAATTATTAGAGCGAGATAACGAATACGGTCGGTCGAGGACCATAACCGAGGATCGTACGGAGATAGCGATCAATGAATAATGATAACTCGGAGAAAGAAAGCAGACGGAATGAAATGGTAACCACTCTGGTGGTAATCATGGTCGTGAAAGCAGAAGAAGCGAGTCCGGAGGAGATTTTAAAAAGAGGAGATTTAACAACGACTATGTGAAGACGGCAAAGTCTTGGTGAGAATCTGGTTCTAAGGGAGGAGAACGACCACCGGTCATATGCTACAAATGCGAAAAAGAGGGACATATCGGTCAAAGCGCCCACAACAGTTCAAGGTATGCTATAGTTGTGGAAAGGAAGGACATATCGCGCTTCGAGATTATATGATAGCGAAACCTAGTTCAATGAGGGACGGTGACTCGAAAAAGATCGTCCCGAGAAAAGTCAAAGTCAACGATTAGGAAGAGCGTTTGTTGTGGTTGGTCATAATGCGAGGAACCCAAACGAGGTGATCACGGGTAAGCTATTTATAAATTCTTGCGAAGTTTATACCTTACTTGATCCGGTGCTACCCATTCATTTATCTCTCCTGCATGTGCTCAACGTTTAAACTTGACTCGGAGAAATTAGACTTTGATCTATCTGTGGAAACTCCGTTAGGAGAAACTTTCATCACATCCCTTTGTTTATAAATCTTGTTTGATTCAAGTTGGTACCATTACCTTACCTGTTGACCTTATCTCTTTAAAGATACTTGCTTTTGATGTGATTTTAGGAATTGATTGGTTAACTACTCATCATGCCAAAATTGATTGTTTTCGTAAGGTTGTTAGTTTTCATATTCTAACCAACCTTTGTTTATGCAATTCAAGCAACTAAACCATTAAAATCAATCATTGTCATATCTAATCATAAAGCTATTCGTTTATTGAAAAGCGGATGTCAAGCTTTCTTAGCCCATGTTATGGATTTGAATAAAGACACGTCAAATTTGAATAATATTCCTATTGTTATTGACTTTTCACGACGTATTTCTAGAAGAACTTCCGGTCTACCCCGAGCGTGAAGTTGAATTCTTTATTGATCTTGAACTGGTACAAAGCCCATTTCTAAAACCCCATATCGAATGGCTCTATTGAACTTCAGAGTTAAAGGTCCAACTACGTGAATTGTTGGACATTGGTTTCATTCGCCCCAAGTACATCTCCTTGGGGTGCTCTGTTTGATTTGTAAAAAAGAAAGAGCGGGAGTATGCGACTTTGTATTGACTATCGGGAATTGAACCATGTCACCATCAAGAATAGGTATCCTCTACCTCGTATTGATGACTTGTTTGACCGATTTGCAAGGGCACAATTCTTTTCAAAAATCGATCTTCGATTACGGATATCATCGGTGAAAATTAGAGGCGAGGATATTCCAAAGACCGCCTTGAGAACTTCGGTATGGGCATTATGAATTTTTAGTCATGTCTTTCGGACTAACTAATGCTCCTATGGCTTTCATGGATATGATGAACCGAGTATTCAAGGAATATTTGGATCGATTCGTTGTTGTCTTTATTGATGACATCCTTATATATTCCAAAAGTCGTGAAGATCATGAGCACCATTTGAAATTCGGTACTCAAAGGCTTCGTGAAAACCAACTATATGCCAAATTGAAGAAATGCGAGTTCGGCTTGAGGAAGTAGCCTTTCTTGGGCATGTGGTGTCAAAACATGGAGTATCTGTTGATCCGTGAAGATTGAAGCAATACAAAGTTAGAGCAACCAAGTCGGTGGATCAAGCACGTAGCTTTTTGGGCTTAATTTGGTTATTATCGGAGATTCGTGGAAGGGTTTTCTCGAATCGCTACTCCATTAACTCGGCTAACTCGGAAGGATACAAAATTCGTTTGGAGCGAAGAATGCGAGAAAAGTTTCAAGAGCTTAAGAGGAGACTTATTTTTAGACTGTTCTAACAATACCATCTGGTTCGGATGGATTTGTTATCTCGTGATGCTTGTGCAAAGGGTTAGGATGTGTTCTCATGCAGCGTGGGAAAGTCATAGCCTATGCCTCATGACAACTTAAAGAGTATGAGAGGAATTATCCTACTCATGATCTAGAGTTAGCGGCAAGTCAATTTGCCGCTAAAAATATGGAGGCACTATCTATATGGGGAGAAAGTGGAGATATATTCGGACCATAAAAGCCTTAAATATTTCTTAACTCAAAAAGAACTCAACATGCGGCAAATGACGTTGGCTCGAGCTATTGAAAGACTACGACCACACTATTCAATACCATCACGTAAAAGCGAGCGTGGTAGGCGGACGCATTGAGTAGAAGATCATATCACGAGAACGAAAAGTGCGATGATGTCAAGTATACGATAGAGCCAACTTTAATAGAAAAAGTTAAGGTTGCTCAAGCCCCGTAAGGCCGGGAATCGATACGTATGAAGAAGAAAGTACAAGAAGGAGCTATTAGGGCGAGAATTGATGAAGAAGGAATACTTGAGTCCACTCTAGACTTTGTGTTCCTAACGACTACGATTTGAAGTACAAGATTATGATGGAGGCACACAATACACCATTTGCAATCCATCACGGAAGTACTAAAATGTATCGTGATCTTGACATACATTTTGGTGGAATAATATGAAGAGAGAGATTGCAAAGTTTATCTCGATGTGTTTAACTTGCCAACGTGTAAAGCGAGCATCTAGTACCTAAGGGTCCGTTGCAACCACTTGAGATTAGGAATGGAAGTGGGAACACATTACCATGGATTTCGTTCACGGGTCTTCCCTACGGTTTCTCAAGGCATCAATGCTATTTGGGTTATTGTTGATAGATTAACCAAGTCTGCTCATTTCTTGCCGATCACGGAGACTTATTCACTTGAACGTCTTGCTAGTATGTACGTAAATGAGATTGTGAGGTTGCATGGCATACTGTATCCATAGTTTGGATCGTGACCCAAGATTCACTTCAAGATTTTGGGTTAGCTTGCAAAAAGCTATGGGCACGGATTTGCGATTTAGTTGAGCATACCATCCCCAAAGCAGACGGACAATCGAGAGAGGACTATTCAAACTCTTGAAGATTTATTAAGACTCTGTGTCCTAGACTTCAAAGGCGGTTGGGATAAGTATTTACCATTGGTGGAATTCTCCTACAACAACAGTTATCGTGCAAGTATAGGTGTGGCTCCATTTGAAGCATTATATGGGCCGAAAATGTCGTTCTCAATATGTTGGGATGAGGTGGGTGAAGCAACATTGTTGGGACCCGAAAGTTAAGTACGTATGACTCACCGAAAAGATCCAAATGATTCGACAACGATACAAAGCGGCTCAAGATCGACAAAAGAGTTATGCGGATCTTCATCGAAAGGACGTGGAATATAATGTGAGGGATCATGTATTGTTGCGAGTTGCTCCATGGAAGGGAGTTACAAGATTTGGGAAGAGAGGAAAGCTCAATCCACGATTTATTGGTCCATTTCAAATTCTTGACCGAGTAGGAAATGTAGCCTATAGACTTGCGTTACCTCGAGTATGTCTCGTGTTCATAATGTGTTTCACATATCATGCTTTTAAATATGTGAAAGACCGAACCACGTTATTGAGTTAGAACCGGACGAGATAGTAGAAGACTTAACGTATGAGGAGGAGGTACCAAGATCTTGGATAGGAAGGAGCATGTCCTACGCGCAAGAAAGGTCATACCACAAGTTAAAGTTTTGTGGAGGAATCATGCTATAGAGGAAATGACCGGGAATTGAAAGCGGAAATGAAAGCGAGGTATCCTCACCTTTTCAAACACCAGTACGTCGACACGCCAATTTCGAGGGACGAAATTTCATAAGGAGGGAGGTTGTAAGACCGAAATTTTTTAAATAAAAAGGAATTTCCTTTATTTATTATTTTGAAATAGTAAGGGTTGATTTGATTAATGCGGATAGTTAAGGGTTAAATACGCAAATATTTCAAAATAAGCAAGTGGTTATAAAATATTCATTTTTGTCGGGGAATATTCGTTTGGTCGTAGAATATTAAATCTTGTCGGGGAATATTAAATACGGCCAGTAGCTGACCATGTGTGGGCCCCATAACGGAAAGCGATTGGATGAAGAAAGCGACAAATATAAGTTGGTTAAAAATAACAGGCGTAGTTATTACTGAATTAAGATCTGTTGGAATACCCGGTGGTTAAAATACGATGTCTGGCGTGGTTGACAAAGATAGCACGGTATTGCACAAGATTGTTGAATTATTGATCCTTACGTAAAGGAAGGCACTACTCAATAATTTTCATAGTAATTCTTGTTCAATATTTTATTTTATTGATTCAATAATTCTTTGCGTTGATATTTTATATTATTGTTGTTCAATAATTGTCACTTGCACATTATCTCCATTATCGGATCAATAATTCATATTATTTAAATAATATTATTAGATAGCATTATTGGCAATGTCTAGAAAGTTACATCAAGGAGAGGTTTGGTCACCTAATTCAAGGCGCCAAGAAGGAGAAATCCTTATCGGAAAGCCCCTCTTTCCAGGAGCGGCTGGTTGTCATAATTGTGATTACGTAATATTATTTGTGAATAATTAATTATTGATTCATATGATAAAGAAATATTTATTTTATGTGGATATAAATGATGGATTTATTTATGTGGTTATAAATGAAGAAATTATTGTTGAGGTGTTTTATCGGTATTTTACCGTATTGGAGGTATTAAAAATTAAATCGGGGTTTTGAGAGATATATTGCGGGGGTTATAATTTTTAATCCAACCAGTTGGATTATGGTAATTTTTGGGTATGTTATACATACATAAGTTGAGTATATGTCCACAAATTTTGAACCGTTAAAAATGCACGAATGATTTGTTATGAATTTTAAGAGGTGTCGATTAGGAAATTAGGGTTATAATTGATTTTGGTGGAAAATTCTAGAATTGAGTGGGCCCCACTTGTGGTTGGTGAAAAAATGTGCTGAATTTTATTTCAAATGTGGTGGGTGGCAATAGTAGCGAGTAAAGCCATCGTGTAGCAGTCAAGTCTGCTTCTACGGGCTAACATTTTCCTATAAATAGAGGGCTAAGTTAGAATTGAAAATCACACCGAAACAAAGTTTTCTCTTTTCTCTTTATATTGTTGGCGTATTTTGTGAGTATTTAGATACTTTGAGAGTTCTTTATTCAAAGATAAGTTTCATTCAACATCACTTGAGCCTTTCCTTCCGAAATCTCGATTCTTTGAGGTAAGGGATATTATTTTTTTTTCGTAATGATATTATTTCTTCAATATCATTATGTTGAAATGTTGATCTGAAGTTTTTATCAAATTTGGAACTTTTTCATGTCGGGGTTACTATTCATGAGTTACTATTCACGCGTTACTATTCATAAGTTACTATTCACGAGTTACTATTCACGAGTACTATTCATGAAGCGTGAAGATGTTTTTGTGGAATTTCTATCTTTTGGTGTCGGATTTACTATTCATGTATACCAGATTATTCACGATATCTAAGACTATTCAATATCTGCACTATTCACGATATCTGCACTATTCACCAAAAAATAAAATTTCTTCTTTTTGTCCAAAACATCTATTTTGGATACTAGCTTTGATTGTATCCATGTTTTGATCATTCTTGAATTTTACACCACTGTGATTATTTTTGGGGTATTGTTGGACATGGATAAAACAAAGTACGAATCCTTAATCCTTAATCCTTGTCATTTTGTTTCACTGGATTCGTTCTTTAAAAATATTTTTCATCATCCTCAGTCTTAAATGATGATATTATTGAATATCTTTGGCCTGTAGTGCAAAGATGAATGATTTCTGAAGAATATCTTTGGCTGTAGAAAGCAAAAGATGAGCAGTGTTGAGATGAACACATACCGATCGATTAATATCTTTGGCTGTAGTGCAAAGATGAGCAGTGTTTAAATGAACATGATTAAGTGATGAATATCTTTGGCACAGTAAGTGGTGCAAAGATGAATATTTGATTCCGGATGTATATTGATTGTTGTTACTGAGGGGATAAAAGATGAGCGATGAACTTTTAAATTCATATATATAGAAGATAGTAGTTTGCATTCTCTACTTAACTCTTCTAATGAATTATTATTTCATTGCGAATATTGATTGAAAATTTGTTGTCTATTGTATTCTATTAAATTTTTCCTGTTGAAGACTAACGATAATTTGTTGTATATTATCTTAGTCATAATATTCTTTATTGAGCTAGTTGAGCTCACCCTTTTCCTTTTTGTTCCATTCTTCTCGTGGAGGCGAGAATATAGCGAGTACGCAGTGGGGTATGGAATGAAGGTTTTAGAAAGGATTGTTTAGTAGTCCTCACCATTTTGTAAAATAATGTATCAATAAATGTGATGAGGATTTATGTGAGTATAAATATTGTCTAGAAGATAATATTTGTATTTAAACTCACAGTTTTACTGTTGTAATAATAAAATTGTAGTTGTTTCTGTACCATGTATTGACAACTCAGAATGGGTGATGTATACCTATTTTGGGGGCGTCACAGAATAAAGGGAAGAAGAGAAGAGAAGCTTGGGCCTTTGAAACCCTAATCAACAAAATTGGGGAAAGGTTGTCTACTCGCCGGATCCCTTCATGTGGATTTACAGCAGATCCCTCATTCATTCCATTTCTGCTTCAAGTGAGTCGTGAATCCAAGTTCAATTATTTTGTATTAGATAAATCAATTTTTCTGGTTTTATTTTTTTATTTCTATATGATCCTCAAGTTAGATCTATCTGCCAATTAGGGTGCGATTCAAATTCTTCGTCACCGATCTAGGGTTTTGAATAAGAGCGGGGTACCTCTAAGTGATGCTTTAAAACTCAATAGAATCTGATTCCGTGGCAATTCTCTCTGTGAGAGTTTTCATTTCCGAAAAGTAAAAGAGGCAAACCTTTTTAGAGCTCCCCGACTGTAAGTAGTGGAAGCCATTGTAACTGTAGTTCATATATGTATATATGTATGTATAAAATGGGTCTTTAAAAGAAAGACTGGAGTAGACGGCAAGTTAGAGACCTATAAAGCCCGACTAGTCGCAAAAGGTTTCAAACAAAGACAAGGAGTTGACTATGACGAAACCTTCTCACCAGTAGCAATGCTCAAGTCCATTCGGATTTTTCTTGCGATTGCAGCTTACCATGACTACGAAATTTGGCAAATGGACGTTAAAACGGCCTTCCTTAGTGGGAAACATGAGGAAGATATGTATATGACACAGCCAGAGGGATTTGTTTCAAAGGTTGAAACAAATCAAGTCTATAAGCTACAATGATCCATTTATGGATTGAAGCAAGCTTCTCGTAGGTTGAACATCCGTTTTGATGAGACAATCAAAGAGTTTGATTTTATCAAAATGAGGATGAACCATGTGTGTACAAGAAGGTTAGTGGGAGCACTGTTTCATTCCTTGTATTATATGCTGATGATATATTACTGATAGGGAATGATATTCCTATGCTACAATCAATTAAAATTTGGTTATCTAAACACTTCTCCATGAAGGACTTGGGAGAAGCATCCTATATTTTGGGGACAAAGATCTATAGAGATAGATCTAAAAGGATGCTTAGCTTATCCCAAGGAACGTACATTGATTCGATGCTAAAGAAGTTTAGCATGGAAGATTCCAAAAGAGGTCTCATGCCAATGAGCTATGGAATACATCTCTCCAAGAAACAGGCCCCAAAGACACCTGAGGAGTGAGACCGTATGAGTAAGATTCCTTATGCTTCAGCAATAGGATCTATCATGTACGGTATGATATGTACTAGACTGGATTTCACTCATGCACTTAGTGTAACAAGCGGAGAGATATCACCAATCCAGGAGAAAACCTTTGAAGGTAGTGAAAAATATCCTAAAGTACTTAAGAAGAACTAAGGATGTATTTCTTGTCTCACGGTGGGTCCGAATTGAAACTAGAGGGCTTCATGACTCAAGTTTTCAAAACAGACCAAGATGACGAAGAACCGCTTTGAGGTATGTGTTTACCTTAAATAGTGGGCGCAGATGAGTTAGAAGAGTTCCAAACAAAGAAACGATTCTTGATTTGATGTGAGAAAGGCGGTGCATAGCTGCAAGTGAAGCTGCAAAGGAAGCTGTTTGGATGAAGAAGTTCATTACCGAACTTAGTGTGGTACCTAGCATTATAGGACCAATGCCTTTATTCTGTGACAATACTAGAGCTGTTGCACAGGCTAAGGAACCCAGGTTTCATCAGAAATCCAAACACGTGTTGCAGCGATTTCATTTGATCAGAGAGATCATTGAAAGAGGAGACGTTACCCTGGAGTGTGTGGACTCTCAAGACAATATTGTAGATCCATTTACTAAAGCGTTAACACAACAGCAGTTTTGATCGTCCCTTAGAGAAGATTGGTATGAGATACCATGGCGATTGGCTTTAGTGCAAGTGGGAGATTGAAAGTAGTATGCATACAAGCCAATCATGTATGATGATAAAGCATATACTTTGAAATCAATCTTAATTATTTATTAATAAAAAAATTATTTATTAAAGGCATTTATTATCTACATGGTGTTGTTTTAATAATATATGATAAACCCATAGTTTTAAGCAATGCTTTTAGAATCATGATGAGATCATGCTAATGAGATCTAAATTCTTAGATAGCTTAACACTAAAATGTTCCCAATCAATGGATTACTAAAAAGGGGATTAGTGAATCCGGATAGATTGGTACGTACGTTGCTTGCTCATTGGATGAGGATGATTGATCTCATGATCATTTGTGTGGAGACACTAAAGCAAGTATGTAGGTGCTTATTAGAGAATAAGTTCACTGAACGTGACTCGCTAAGGAATACCTAATGGATTTTTACTTGCCTGTCAATAGGAATTCCTCTAGTGATAGTAGTACAAATAATCCTTAGACTTGAGATCATCATAGTATCTTGTAGATAATTATTTACACTTTGACTTATTCCTTAAGACCTTTAGGGTATATCAAAGGGTATGCTTAGGTGTAATAAGTTATATATGGAGATAACGAATGATCAATATCGAATCTACCACTTCTAGTAATAGAAGTGAAATATCCTATGTGATTCGATAAATGACAACCAATGAATCCTTGGCCAAAGTGGAATGAAATTAGAAAGTATTTTCTAATTTGCATTCATTAGGAGTTGTGCATTTGGGAATCGAAATACATATAATTAAATAAAATAAGACTTGACAGTAATTCCATGTCTTATATTTAATTGAGACATTGTGTGGTGGAAGGATTGAATTGTATGGTAACTATTAACTCAAAGGTTGTTTTATGATTAATGTTGAAATCTATATTATCTGGAAAGTCGTTGATCGCTAGGGAGGCTTATCCCTATTGTAGAATAAATATTATTTATTTAAATAAATAAATCGTTTAATTTATTTATTTAAATAAGATTAGAATTGTTCTAATTGATTTATTCACAACCGGTTTAATATGGAGAACCTAATGGGTCACACCATAAAAGGAAGAATAATTATTTAAGATGTTAATGGCATAATCGTAATAATATGTTAAGTATATTTAATTTAATCTATGGTGATAGAATAAATTAAATAGCTTAATATTTATTATTTAATATTTTAGAAATATTAAATATAAATTAATAAGAGGAGTCTTATTAATATTATTACAATTATTATTATTTTAATTTTAAAAGAGTTTAGGAATTAATTTAATATAAGTACTCTCATTTATTCCTAATAGGATTAGGAGAGAAAATTAGTTAAAGGAGTTTAATTAATTATCCTTAATAAGATTAGGGAGTCCATTTAATTAAAGAGTTTAATTTAATAAATAATAACTTATTTTAATTAAATAGGGTTACCTGATATCTTTATAAGAGGAGTCTTATATTAAATATCAGATATACGTAATTCCAAAGAGTTGGAAAGTACGCCCCCTTTTTTCTATAGAGATAGAAAAACTAGGGTTTGAGCCAATACACCCTTTTTCTTGAAAAATTCTTCTTCCTTGATGGATCACCTCTAGAGGCCATACACTTGGGTGGCTTAGATTGATCAAAGGAAGGAATCTATTCGGAGATTTAAGGAGATCGCGGAGAAGTAGGAGGTGAACTCATACCTGAAGAAGCTCGTTTCTACAAGGGTATGATTTTATGACTTCTTATTCTTCGTCTAATTAATAATATGCATAAAGGATGATCTGGGTAATTGGTTTGTGAAAAATTTTAAAATCTGATTTTATTTTGCTTTCGCTATTTTAGCAATTTGATTGCTACTTTGATTTTCACAAAACCTAACAGGCGAAACATGTACGTTTGCCAAATATGGTGCGCTAAGCATTCTCCTATAAATAGGTTGCTTAGTTGAGGTATTAAACTCACACCAGAATTACAAAACTCTTCTTCTATAATATTATGTGTATTTCTTTTGAGTATAAGGAAACTTTGAGTGTAGCTAATAGTGCAAGATTTCTTCAAGATAATCTTCTTTATACCAGTTAGATCTAGTCTCCTACTAAGGTAAGGTATATCATTTCTTTCATATTTGTAAGGGATATCACTTTCTTTCATACTCCTAAGTCTAAACTTACTATGGTAAGTATTACTTCTATAATCCCTGAAATGATTAGAAATTCCTTGGAGGTGTGCGCTTCATCTAGTATCATTTTACTTGAAATTTTTATTTACCTAAATCTATTATTGAATTTTAATCATTATCTTTGAAATATGAATCTTGAATATCATTCTTGAATTTGACTCGACATTTTTGTCATCATGTTAACAATTTGGATATTATAGGACTCTTAACAAATTAGAAGTTAAATCTCGAATGTTTATTCTTTTATCTCATTATTCATATAACTCATGTTCAATCTTTATATTATTGTTACTTGTACTAATCATCAAAGAATAAAGTTATATTGAATATTTTTGGCCTGGGTGCCAAGATGATATAATTGTTTTGTGTCTTTAGTCGGTATGGCAAGGACACGTGGTCAAAGTTCTCTCTGGCCCGAAGTGCAAAGATTGAATGTTGATTAGCATGATCATGACCATTGGTGTTATAATTGAATATATTTGGACCATAGTGCAAAGAAAAATTGTTGATTTGTATGATTATGAATAAGAATTGTGTATTGATAAAATTATGATTATTAATGTTACAGGCAAAGGTAGGTAGTGAAAGTTCTCTTTAGACTGGGTGCAAAAAGGAACTGTTGATTGGTTTTACAAGGATAAAATATTGATGGTGAATTTTTTAAATAGGAGAAGATAGTAGACATTATGTTCTATTTGACTCTTCTAATGGATTGTTTGTTCCGTTGCAGTTATTGCTGAAAATTTACATTATCATAACTCTTTGATTTATTATTGTTGAAGGATAAAGATAATTTATTATTTGTTATCTTAGTCATGATATACTTTACTAGGATATTTGAGCTCACCATTTTCCTTTTTTTTCCATTGTTCTTCTCAGAAAATGAGAGTATAGCTAGGACTAGCCAAGGAATGGAGTGATGGTTCGAAACTGTAGAAGTATCTCACTACATTATATAATAGTGTGACAATAATATTATTGAGAATTTAAGTTGGGTGTGAATACTTTCGTACCATATACTGTATAATATTTGTGTTAAAACTCATAGTATGCGTGTTGTCGTATTTTGCACGACAATTTAATAGTTATAAATAGGAAAATTTGTATTTAAATTTTATAGTATGTATTTTGGCGACTCAAAATGGGTTGTGTGAACCTATTTTGGGGGCGTCCCAAATGTCACCATACTTATCAAGGTCATGTGTGAAAAAAAAATTCGATGAGATGTGTTTTGTTCTATCTCCTTTGATGTATCCCCTCTTTCTAATAATTTGTTTCGTTAAAAACCTTACCAAAGAAAAATTCCGTGGAAAAATAATTTGGCTAAAGAAAAGAGTACAATATTCTTGTATAACTTATAATGCCTTAAGATTGCCATATTAAAACCTTGCAAAGGAAAACCAGTGGAAAAAACCTTAGCGAAGGAAAAAGAGTATAATCAGCACACATCTTTTTAAAAATTTACTCCCTTAATTTGAGTTATACAAGCGGCACTATCTTTATATAATATTGTTGGACTATTTATGATCGATGATAATCCACAATTCTCACAAATATATTGAATTATTGATCTCAACCAAATACATTCACGACTCGCTTCATGAATTACGATAATCTCTACATAATTTGAGGAAGTAACAGAAATTGCTTGGTTAATAGATCTCATAAGTAAATAAATATCCTATTTTTGATCGGCCTTTGTGTGGATTAGAAAGGTAACCTGCATCAGCATATCCTACTAACTGTGGTTTTGATCCCTTTGGATAAAATAATCCCAAATTAGTAGTCTCACGAAGATAACTTAGAATATGCTTAATTTCATTCCAATGTTTTTGAATTGGTGCAAAATTATACCTTGCTAGTAAGTTAACTGTAAATGCTATATCGGGTCATGTGAAATTTGCAAGATACATCAAAACACCGATTACACTAAGATATGGTACTTCGGGACTAAGAGTTTCTTCATTATCTTCTTGTGTTCGAAACGATTCTTTCTTGACATCAAGTAACTGACTCACAATTAGAGTGCTCAAAGAATTAGCTTTATCCATGTATAAGTGCTTTAGGACCTTTTATGTGTACATTGATTGATGAACAAAAATTCCATTTGGAAGATGCTCAATTTACAGGACAAGATTTTTTTTTTCCTTACCAAGATATTTTATCTCAATTTCATTCTTTTGACAATTTGCTATTTTATTAACTCTTCTGAAGTCCATACAAGATTTAAATCTACTGTAACTGTAAGACCCCAACTTTTATGAATAAAGAATAATTTTCTCGAAATATATTTTTTAATATTATGGTGTGGATTTGATTTAATGTTATAGTTGTGGGTAATATTTACAAATTTTGCAAAGTAAGCAAGTGGTTATATAATATTCGATTGGTCGGGGAATATTCGTTTTTACAGGGAATATTTGTACGACGGCACAATCATTGGTGGACCCCACAACGAAAGTATTGTCGTAGTTAGAAAATGACATTATTATCCTTTTATAAAAATAATGGCAGAAGTTTTACCGTTAAACTGTTGAACTACCCGGTAGTAAAAGTACAGTAATACGCGTGGTTGCATAGTAGCACACGGTATTTATTATTGATGCTTATGTGAGAAGTCACTCAGTTATATTCAATTATTGCTACAATAATTGTTGCATCATATCTCTCATATTATTGATTCGATTATTGTTACAGTATCATCTGCATAATATGATATATTATTAAATCAATAATTGAGACGACAAAGTTATTCATATTATTAAATTGCAATATTTACAATGTCTAGAAGTTCTGTCAATGAGAGGTTTGGTCATCTAATTGTGCGCCAATAAGGAGAAATCCTTATCGGAAAGCCCCCTTTTTCCTGGGAACGACCAGGTTGTTTAATATTGTGAGTTATAATATTAATGATGAATAAGTTCGTGTTGATTAAAGATGAAATTGATAGTTCCATTGTGTTGGAATTATTAGTGTTAGCGGAAATCTATATTTATTTTGATATTAATTGATGTCTCGAAGTTTTACTGACCAGTCGGGTAATTAATCGGATAAATGAGCAATTAATTGCTATTAATTCACATGATTATAACTATTTGTTCACATGTGTGTACTATTGATTCACATTCTTGTACTATTAGGGGAGTTGGTGCAAGATTGATAATACTTGCATGACTAAGTTAAAAATGGAGGTATAAATGGAGGTACTATACTGTAATTCATATTTTCACATGATTATAACTATTGATTCACATGATTGAACTATTGATTCACATTATTTACTATTAGGGGAGGTGGTGCAAGTTTGATAATATTTGCAAGACTGAATTAAAAATGAAAGAAAAGTTGAAGGTATTGATCTTTGAATATTTTGAGCCCCAAAACGTGCAATTATCGAAACTATATTTTCCTATAAATAGAAGCTCATTCTTCCTTAATTTCTCACCAATTCAATAAATCTTTAGAGCAATTATTATAGAGAGAAATTATAGAGAGAAAGAAGAAGAGAAGTCTGCTACTTCTCTACTCCAGTATCCAGTTTCTTTCTAAGGTAAGGGGTATTATTTCTTTCGTATTCATGAAGAGAGCTTCTGTTATTCCATTCTTTATTATTATGTTGGAATAACCTGTCTATGCGGTCTATCGCATGCATGGTGAATTCTTTGTTATTCCATTCTTTATTATTCTATTGGAATATCCTGTCTGTACGGATTACACATGACCTGGTTCCATTCTTTATTATTATGTTGGAATAACCTATCTATATGGATTATCACATGCATGGTTAATGATCCTTCGTATTCATTCCTTATTAAATTGTGGAAATGATTTGTCTATGTGGATTACCGAATGGCGGGTGAAAATTCATTTGCAGTTTCATATATTCTATGATACTCATTTGGTTAAAGTTTTAGCTTCTATACTATATTAAATTAGTAGAATATCCTGGATATTTGCACTTCATTCGGTATCTTTTCATGGAAATATTCTTCTGAGCATTCTTGAATTTTACTCCACAAAGCAGTATCATGTTGACAATATGGACGCAATTGATTTCAAGATAAATTAACTTATAAATCTTTAAAGTTTATTCTTGAACTTGTTTTATTGAATTATTATGTCATTGTCATCATCCTCATGCTTATATTGTGATGAAATTCATCTTTGGCTTACGTGCATAGATGGACTTGGTATGATTATGACCAGGGATTATTCGGTATAATCATGACCTATAATGTTATAAATGATGTGGAAAAAGTCCTCAGTAGCCTGTTGTACATTGATGGACAGTTTTTGGTATGATTATGACCAGGGATTATTCGGTATAGTCATGACCCTTGATGATTTAATGAATATCCTTGGCCCGTAGTGCATGGATGACTCGATGATGTGGTTTATTTATTAAGCTGAGTCTCAGTGATAAAAATTGATGAAAACATTTTAAATCATAGAAGATAGTAGATATCATACTCTACTTGACTCTTCTAATTGATTGCTTATTCCACTGTAGTTAAACTTGATGTTTGTTGTATTTTATCAGTTTAACATTGTTGAAGACTAATGATAATTTATTCTGCAATATCTTAGTCATAATATTTCTTACTGGGCTAGTTGAGTTCACCCTTTCTTTCACTATTCTCTTCAGGAAATGAGAACGTAGCCGGGACTAGTCGGGGAACGGAGTGACGGTCCAGATGATAGCATTAGTAGTCCTCACTATTCTGTTAAATAGTGTGACAATAAATGTAATGAGGACTCCATTGAGTGTGGATATTGTCTAGATGACAATATTCTTATTAAAACTCTTAGATTATGTTTTGTCGTATTTTACACCACTGTTGTATAATTAAGTTGTATTTGAATTTTGTACCATGTATTTGGCGACTCAAGATGGGTGGTGTAGACCTATTTTGGGGGCGTCACAGTTGGTATCAAAGCTTAGGGATATGATCCCTGGTTGAGATGTTAGACAAGAACTAGGAGGGGAGAGACGGGGAATTCCTTCGCTAGTATAACCTACCTAAGTTTATTTGGTATTTAATTGGTCGGTCAGAGTATAGGGATAATATGTGATATGTTAATTAACCCTTGTTTTGTGGTAGTATTTAAAAATGGCATCCAAAAATGTTGAGATAAACAATGAAGCACATGAGACCGTTGAGTCACCACAGATTAATGCCTAGGATAATGTGCAACAGGAAGACAATAATCCTCATGTAAACAATAACACCGATAAAATGGTGAACGATGGGATGTTTAGAGGCTTTATACAATTCATGCAACATCAGGCGAAAGTGGCTCTTGTCCAAAATGTAGGTGGAAACACTGACAACTCTCGGACAGTCACCGCTAAGAAGTTCAAGGAGATGGGACCACCGGAGTTTTTTAGAGAGCCAAAACCACTTAAGGCGGAGACGTGGATAAAGCAGATCAACAAGATATTTGATGTCTTGGGATGCTCCGAGGAGTAAAAGGTTCCCTTTGCCACCTTCATGTTGCGAGTAGAGGCAGATTACTGGTGGGAATCTGTATAGTGTACTCAACCTGCCGCACTCAAAATGTCTTGGGAGAAGTTCCAAGAGCTGTTCAACGACAAGTACTTTCCTGAAAGTATTCATCACATGAAGGAGGTAGAGTTCATCAAGCTTGAGCAAAATAATATGACCGTGGCGCAGTTCGAAGCTAAGTTTGCTGAGTTGTCTAGGTTTGCATCCCACTTGGTTCATAATGAGGAGAGAATGACACAGATGTTTCTAAGAGGTTTGAAACCTGAGATACGTCAATACCTTATCTCTCATAAACTGTGTTTGTATTCAGTTGTTGTGAATAGGGCTCAGTTATTGGAGTGCGATAATGAGTCAACCCAACCAAGAGAGAGCAACTGTTAAGTCGATAATACCAGTGGTAGCAGTCATCGAAGCGGTGACAAAAAATGTGGAGGGAATCAACATGCCAGAAATGATAATCACTTCGGTGGTAATCATGGCTATGACAAAAAGAGTGGACATTTCAGGAAGAGGAGATTCAACAAGGATGGAAAGACGTCAGCACCAACACCTGTTGTTAAGGAAGGAGAACGATCACCGGTCGTATGTCACAAATTTGGAGGGGAAGGACACATAAGTCCAAACTGCATGATGCAATCCAAAGCGTGTTATAATTGTGGAAAAGAAGGTCACCTAGCCCAATTTTGTTGTGCACCAAAGTCAAGTCCAGCTGGGATGGAGGCATCAAAGGCTGTCCCAGACAAGACAAAATCGGTAGTTCAAGGGAGAGCGTTTGTCATAACCTCCCAAAAAGCGAGGAATCCGAACGAGGTGATCACGGGTAAGCTAATCATAAACTCTAGCGAAGTTTATACTTTATTTGATACTGGTTCTACCCATTCCTTTATTTCTCCTACTTGCGCTCAACGTTTAAATTTGACTCCAGAGAAATTGGACTTTGACTTATCTATTGAAACTCCGTTGGGAGAAACCTTCATTACATCCACGGTTTATAAGTCTTATTTGATTCAAATTGGTAACCGCACGTTACCTGCCAATATTATTTCTTTGAAAATACTTGCATTTGATGTGATTTTAGGGGTTGATTGATTAACTACTCATCGTGCTAAAATTGATTGTTTTCATAAGGTTGTTAGCTTTCATATTCATAACCAACCTATTATGTGAAGTCAAGCAACCAAACCACTAAAATCAATCACTGTCATATCAAGTCATAAAGCTATTCATTTATTGAAAAATGGATGTCAAGCTTTCTTAGCCCATGTCACGGATTTAATAAAGATACGTCATATTTGAATGATATTTCTATTGTTAATAAATTTCTTGACGTATTCCCTGAAGAACTTCCTGCCCTACCCCCAAAGCGTGAAATTGAATTTTGCATCGACCTTGAATCCGGTACAAAACCCATTTCCAAAGCCCCATATCGAATGACTCCTATTGAACTTCAGGAGTTAAAAACCCAACTACAAGAATTGTTAGACATCGGTTTCATTCGTCCTAGTACGTCTCCTTGGGGTGCTCCTGTTCTATTCGTGAAGAAGAAAGATGGAAGTATGCGACTTTGTATTGATTATCGGGAGTTGAATCATGTCACCATCAAAAATAGGTACCCGTTGCCTTGCATTGATGACCTATTTGACCAGTTGCAAGGAGCCAAATTCTTTTCAGAGATTGATCTTCGTTCTGGATATCATTAGTTGAAGATTAAAACTGATGACATTCCAAAGACTGCTTTCAGAACTTAGTACAGGCATTATGAATTCCTAGTCATGTCTTTTGGATTGACTAAAGCTCCTGCTGCCTTCATAGATATGATGAAATGAGTATTCAAGGAATATTTGGATCACTTTGTGGTCGTCTTTATTGATGACATCCTCATATACTCCAAAACCTGCGAAGACCATAAGCAACACTTGAGGCTGATACTCCAAAAACTTCGTGAAAACACGCTTTATGCCAAGTTGAAGAAATGCGAGTTCTGGCTTGAGGAAGTTGTATTCCTTGGGCACGTGATATCAAATCATGGAATATCTGTTGACCCAGCAAAGATTGAAGCAATTCAAAGCTGGGAGCAACCTAAGCTAGTGACCGAAGTACGTAGCTTTCTTGGCTTAGCTGATTATTATCAGAGATTCTTAGAAGGGTTTTCTCGAATCGATACTCCATTAACTCAGCTGACTCGAAAAGATACAAAATTCAGTTGGAGCGAGGAATGTGAAAAGAGTTTTCAAGAACTCAAAAGGAGACTCATTTCAAAGACTGCTCGACAATACCATCCGCTCAGAGGGATTTGTCATCTACTGATGATGCTTCAGCAAAAAGGGTTAGGATGTGTTCTCATGCAACATGGGAAAGTCATAGCCTATGCCTCACGACAACTCAAAGAATATGAGAGGAATTATCCTACTCATGATCTAGAGTTGGCAGCAGTCGTTTTTGCGCTTAAGATTTGGAGGCATTACCTGTATGGAGAGAAGGTGGAGATCTATACGGATCATAAAAGCCTCAAATATTTCTTCACTCAAAAGGAACTCAACATGCAGCAACGATGATGGCTTGAGTTGTTGAAAGATTATGATCATACCATCCAATACCATCCTGGAAAAGCGAACGTAGTAGCTAACGCATTGAGTAGAAGATCATATGTGGGTACGAGTGCAATATTGTCAACGCAAAGACCAATTTTGTATGACTTGGAAAGGATGGAAATAGAGTTAAAGACTCCAGGGACCCATGTGATGATGGCGAATATACGAGTAGAACCGACTTTAATTGATAAAGTTAAAGCTACTCAAGCTACGGACCTGGAGCGGATGCGTATGAAGAAGAAAGTACAAGAAGGTGTTGTTCCGGAAGCAAGAATCGATGAAGAAGGAATACTTCGAGTCAACTCCAGACTTTTTGTTCCAAACGACCCTGATTTAAAGTATAAGATCATGATGGAGGCGCACAACACACCATTTGCAATCCATCCTAGGAGTACCAAAATGTATCGTGATCTTCAACATACATTTTGGTGGAGCAATATGAAGAGAGAGATATCGGGGTTTATCTCAAGGTGTCTAACTTGTCAACGAGTCAAGGCGGAGCATCAAGTGACAAAAGGTCTATTGCAACCACTTGAAATTCCAGAATGGAAGTGGGAGCACATTACCATGGATTTTGTTACTGGTCTTCCCAAGGTTTCTCAAGGCATAGATGCGATTTGGGTCATTATTGATAGATTGACCAAGTCTGCTCATTTCTTACCGATACGAGAAACTTATATACTTGATCGTCTTGCTAGTATGTATATAAATGAGATTGTAAGATTGCATGGTATGCCAGTATCCATAGTTTCTGATCGAGACGCAAGATTCACTTCAAGATTCTGGGTTAGTTTGCAAAAACTATGGGCACGGATATATGATTTAGTTCGGCATATCTTCCTTAAACGGATGGGTAGTCAAAAAGGGCTATTCAAACTCTTGAAGATTTACTAAGACTCTATGTCCTTGACTTCAAGGGAAGTTGGGACAAGTTCTTGCCATTGGTGGAGTTTTCCTACAACAACAGTTATCAAGCAAGTATTGGCATGGCTCCATTTGAGGCGTTGTGTGGAAGAAAGTGTCGTTCTCCAGTATGCTGGGATGAGGTGGGTGAAGCAACGTTGTTGGGACTGGATTTGATATGTGTGACTACGGAAAAGATTCAAACGATCCGATAATGTATAAAAACCTCACAAGATCGACAAAAGAGTTATGCTGATCTTCATCGAAAAAGACATGGAATTCAATATTGGAGATCATGTGTTGTTACGTGTTGCTCCATGGAAAGGAGTTACAAGATTTAGAAAGAGAGGAAAGATCAATCCTCGATTCATTGGCCCATTTTTAATCCTCGATCGAGTAGGAACTGTGGCCTATAGACTCGCCATACCGCCAAGTATGTCTCATGTTCATAACATTTTTCACATATCTATGTTACGTAAATATGTGAAAGACCGGAACCATATTATTGAATTAGAACCAGAAGAGATAGAGGAAGATTTAACATATGAAGAGGTACCTGTTAAAATCTTTGATAAGAAGGATCATATTCTACGCTCTAAAGTTATACCTCAAGTCAAAGTTTTGTGGAGAAACCACGATGTTGAGGAAATGACCTGGGAGTTAGAATCTAAAATGAAATCAAGGTATCCTCACCTCTTCGACATACCAGGTACGCACCCTAAATTTCAAGGAAGAAATTTCATAAGAATGGGAGGTTGTAAGACCCTAACTTTTATGAATAAAGAATAATTTTCTCGAAATATATTTTTTAATATTATGGTGTGGATTTGATAAAATGTTATAGTTGTGGGTAATATTTACAAATTTTACAAAGTAAGCAAGTGGTTATATAATATTCGATTGGTTGAGGAATATTCGTTTTAACAGGGAATATTCGTACAACGACACAATCATTGGTGGACCCCACAACGAAAGTATTGTTGTAGTTAGAAAATGACATAATTATCTTTTTATAAAAATAATGGCGGAAGTTTTACTGTTAAACTGTTGAACTATCTGGTAGTAAAAGTACAGTAATACACGTGGTTGCATAGTAGCACACGGTATTGATTATTGATGCTTACGTGAGAAGTCACTCAGTTATATTCAATTATTGCTATAGTAATTGCTGCATCATATCTCTCATATTATTGATTCGATTATTGTCACAGTATCATCTGCATAATATGATATATTATTAAATCAATAATTGTGATAACAAAGTTATTCATATTATTAAATTGCAATATTTACAATGTCTAGAAGTTCTGTCAAGGAGAGGTTTGGTCATCTAATTGCGTGCCAATAAGGAGAAATCCTTATCGAAAAGCCCCCTCTTTCATGGGAACGACCTGGTTGTTTAATATTGTGAGTTATAATATTAATGATGAATAAATTCGTGTTGATTAAAGATGAAATTGATAGTTCCATTGTGTTGGAATTATTAGTGTTAGTCGGATAAATGAGCAATTAATTGCTATTAATTCACATGATTATAACTATTTGTTCACATGTGTGTACTATTGATTCACATTCTTGTACTATTAGGAGAGTTGGTGCAAGATTGATAATACTTGCATGACTAAGTTAAAAATGGAGGTATAGATGGAGGTACTATACTGTAATTCGTATTTTCACATGATTATAATTATTGATTCACATGATTGAACTATTGATTCACATTATTTACTATTAGGGGATGTGGTGCAAGTTTCATATTACTTGCAGGACTAAATTAAAAATGAAAGAAAAGTTAAAGGTATTGTACTATAATATTTTGAATCCCAAAACGTGCAATTATCGAAACTATATTTTTCTATAAATGGAAGCTCATTCTTCCTTCATTTCTCACTAATTCACTAAAGCTTTAGAGCAATTATTGTAGAGAGAAATTATAGAGAGAAATGAGAAGAGAAGTTTGCTACCTCTCTACTCCATTATCCAGTTTCTTTTTAAGTTAAGGGGTATTATTTCTTTAGTATTCATGAAGAGAGCTTCTGTTATTCCATTCTTTATTATTATGTTGGAATAACCTATCTATGCGAAGTACCGCATACATGGTGAAATTCTTCTGTTATTCCATTCTTTATTATTATATTGGAATAACCTGTCTATGCGAAGTACCGCATACATGGTGAAATAATTCTGTTATTCCATTCTTTATTATTCTGTTGGAATAACCTGTCAGTGCGGTCTATTGCATGCATGGTAAATTCTTTGTTATTCCATTCTTTATTATTCTGTTGGAATATCCTGTCTGTGCGGATTACGCATGACCTGGTTCCATTCTTTATTATTCATTGGAATAACTCGCCATGTGGATTATCATGCATTACGGTGAATGATCCTTCGTATTCATTCTATTTTAAATTATGGAAATGATCTGTCTACGTGGATTACCGCATGGCGAGTGAAAATCCATTTGCAATTTCATATATTCTATGATACTCATTTGGTTAAAGTTTTGGCTTCTATACTCCATGAAATTAGTAGAATATCCTGGATATTTGCACTTCATCCGGTATCTTTTGATGGAAATATTCTTCTGAGCATTCTTGAATTTTACTCCACAAAGCAGTATCATGTTGACAATTTGGACGTAATTGATTTCAAGATAAATTAACTTATAAATCGTTAAAATTTATTCTTGAACTTGTTTTATTGAATTATTATGTCATTGTCATCATCCTCGTGCTTATATTGTGATGAAAGTCATCTTTAGCTTACGTGCATAGATGGACTTGGTACGATTATGACCAGGGATTATTCGGTATAATCATAACCTGTAATGTTATAAATGATGTGGTAAAAGTCCTCAGTAGTCTGTAGTGCATTGATGGGACGCTTTTTGGTATAATTATGACCGAGGATTATTCGGTCAGATAGTCATGACCATTGATGATTTAATGAATATCCTTGGCCCGTGAAAAGCGAGGATGACTCGATGATGTGGTTTATTTATTAAGCTGAGTCTCAGCGATAAAAATTGATAAAAACATTTTAAAACATAGAAGATAGTAGATATCATGCTGTACTTGACTCTTCTAATGAATTGCTTATTCCGTTGTAGTTAAACTTGTTGTTTATTATATTTTATCAGTTTAACATTGTTGAAGACTAATGATAATTTATTCTGCATTGTTTTAGTCATAATATTTCTTACTAGGCTAGTTGAGCTCACCCTTTCTTTCACTATTCTCTTCAGGAAATGAGAACGTAGCCGGGACTAGTCAGGGAACGGAGTGGCGGTCCAGATGATAGCATTAGTAGTCCTCACTATTCTGTTAAATAGTGTGACAATAAATGTAATGAGGACTCCATTGAGTATGGATATTGTCTAGATGACAATATTCTTATTAAAACTCTTAGATTATGTTTTGTTATATTTTACACGGCTGTTGTATAATTAAGTTGTATTTGAATTTTGTACCATGTATTAGGCGACTCAAGATGGGAGATGTATACCTATTTTGGGGGCGTCACAGTAACAATAACAAATTCTAATTCTAATTTTTTTTTTTTGATAAAAACACATACACAAATTAGATTATTCTCAAATCCTTCTTTCAAAAATATTCACTGAGGCGATTATACCACATGCTTCCGAATTTCTTTAACCCATATAAGGATCTTTGTACCTTGATAGAATACATACTTCGAGATGTAGAATTATATGCTTCAGATATTTTATATCCTTCATGAATTTTCATGTAGATATCATTATCTAATAATCCATATAGATATGCTGTAAAAACATTCATTAATTGCATATCCAAATTTTCTTTTGCTACCAAGCTAATTAAAAATCTGAATGTAATTGTGTCCATTACAAGAGCATATGTTTCTTTATAATCAATGTCAGGTATGTGCAAGAAACCTTATGCTACAAGTCGCGCTTTGTACCTTATAATTTCATTTTTCTCATTTTTACGTACAAATTCCCATTTGTATCCAATAGGCATTACACCTTTAGGTGTTCGAACTACAAGTCCAAAAATTTCATGTTTACTTAATGAATTTAATTATTCTTGAATCACCTCTTTTCACATTGGCCAATCATTTCTACGTTAACATTTATCAATGGTTTGTGGTTCATATTCATTATCATTACTTCTGGTACTATCAAGAGTCACTTTATAAGAAAATATGTTGTCGACAACAATTTTATATATATCCTATATTTCTCCTATAAGTACATAATGTATCGAGATCTCGTTATTTTCAGGTACTTGGTCCTCTTAAGGGGATAACTCATCTTTTTCAGGGGATAACTCTTCAAGAGTTTTATTTTCAAGAGATTTTTATCCATAAATTTTTGATAGATCAATTATTTTTGTGGCCCGTTTCATAGGTATAGCCTCTTTATAGGATGCAACTTTTTTTTTTTTACTTTTCTCTTCTGGGAAATTTTATCTTTAACACCCATCGGTCTTCCACGGTTCAGGTGTGACTTTGATTCATTTGTTACTATATTAATTGATTGTCCTATAGGGACTTCAATCCGTGCTGGAGTATTAGTAGTTGGAATGTGAGATTTCACTATTTTCTTATTGTCTATGAATACATTCGGTAATTAATTTGCAATTCCTTACAAATGAATAATACTTTGACCTTCAAGTTCACATTGACTTGTACTAGGATCAAGATGAGATAACGTCGAAACATTCTAAATAATCTCACGTCGTGCTTCAGGAAACGACTTTTCTCCCCCTAATGGTGGGAAGATTGTTTCATTAAAAAGACAATCCTCAAAATGTGCCTTAAAAATTTCACTTGTTAGAGGTTCAAAATATCTAGCTAATGATAGATGGGGAATCAAAACTTGTATAAATTTTAAATCTACGTTGAGGACCATCTTAATTAGTGCGTTGTGGGGGTGCAATAAGTACATATACAACACAACCAAATGTGCACAAGTGAAAAATATTTGGTTGTTGGTCAAGTACAAGTTGCAATTATGAGAATTTATGATAAGTAGTTGGCCTAATGCGAACTAATGATGCATCATGTAAAATATAAGCATGACCCCCAGCAGAAACTAGTAATTTTGATTTTATAAGCAAATATTGAGCAATAATTTGAATTCTCTTGATAAGTGATTCGACTAATCCATTTTGAGTATGTGTATGTGCAACAAGATGTTCAACTTCAATTCCAATTAACATGAAATATTCATTAAAAGCTTGAGATGTGAATTTACCAGTATTATCTAAACAAATTTTCTTAATTGGATAATCGGGAAATTGTGCCCACAACCTAATTATTTGAGCAAAAAGCCTAGCAAATGCAACATTTATAGTAGAAAGTAAACATACATGTGACCATCTAGTTGATGCATCAATTAAAATAATAAAATACTTGAATGGACCATAAGATGGGTGTATTGGTCCATATATATTACCCTTAATTCTTTCTATGAAATATGGACACTCAATAACGATCTTTAAATGTGATGGTTTGGATATTAATTTACCTTGAGAACATGCACTACATAGATAATCAGTCGGCAAAAGAATCGTTTGGTTCTTTAAGGGATGTTCGTGGGAGTTTTTAATAATTCGACACATCATTATTGATCTTGGATGACCAAGACAATCATGCCAAAGCATAAAAACCTTTGGGTCCGAACACTTCTGTTGTATTGCAACATTTGTTTCAATTGTTCTCATTGTAGTATAATATAACCCAGAAGAGAAAATAGGCAACTTCTCTAATATGAGCTTCTTGCCCGATACTGTCGAAGTAATATAAAGAAACTATTCACTGCCTTCGTTATTGGTTTCAATATGATAACCATTTTTGCTTGCCTCTGAAGAATACAAAGCCTTATTAATACAAAGTTTTGTGCCCTTTGACAACATTCTAATCGCTCTTCCAGAGTCTTCAATTTAGTTCGATAAGCTTCTGGCTCATGCATCTTTATATATGCAAAACATAAACATATAGCAACTCTCAAAGTGATATTCATATCAATATTTCAGCATAATGATATTGAAAGAAATAATATCATTTACGAAGAAAATAACATCCCTTACCTCAAAAGAACAGTATTTCTGAATGGAATATCGGATATGATGTTGAAGGAAACTTGCACTGAATAGCAACTCTCAAAGTATCTAAATACTCTCAAAATACGCTCGATAATATAGAGAGAGAAAAAAAAAAACTTGTTTCTGGTGTGATTTTCAATTCTAACTAAGCATCCTATTTATAGGAAAATGCTAGAACGTCAAAGAAGACTAAATTAATAAAATATTAATATAATTTTCTACGCATGCCACCTACCAGCCCTCCACTTTTGAACACAAATTTTCAGCACATGTTTTCAAAAAAAAAACAAAAGTGGGACACACCCATAATTTTAATAAAAACATTTAATTTTTAAAACTTCAATAATTCATAATAAATAGCCCTTTTATCAGAAAAATACGAATTTTATGTCCATTCCATAGAAAATTAAATTCTCTACAACTTTGTAGCTTTAAGTTTTTCCAAATTCCAAACGAAAAATGCCTGAAATCTATATACGGACGATTTTTAATACTTCCATTCCGACAAAATACTGATAAAATACCTCAGCATTAATTCCTTCATTTATATCCACACAAAATAAATATTTTCCTATCCATCATTTATGTCTACATAAAATAAATATTTTCTTATTAAATAAATCAATAATTAATTATTCACAAATAATATTATAGAATCGCAATTATGACAACCAGGTCGTTCCCAGGAAAGAGGGGACTTTCCGATAATGATTTCTCCTTACTGGCGCGCAATTAGGTGACCAAACCCCTTTCCTAGACAGAACTTCCTTAGACATTGCCAATAATGCTATCTAATAATATTATTCAAATAATATGAATTATTGATCTGATAATGGAAAATATTGCGCAATGACAATTATTGAAACAACAATAATATAAAATATCAACGCAACAATTATTGAATTAATAAAATAAAATATTGAAGCAAGAATTACTATAACAATTATTAAGTAGTCTTCTTCACGTAAGAATCAATAATTCAAAAATACTTTGTGCAATACCTTGTGCTATCTTTGTGCAACCACGCCAGACATCGTATTTTAACCACGTGTAATCTAACAAATTGTTAATTGGTAATAATTACGTCGTTATGTATAAAAACTAAAACTTGTTGTTTTTTTATCCACAGTTATTACATTATGGAGCCCACAAATGGATGCTACTGGTCGCATTTAATATTCCCCGACAACAAGAATATTCCACGACCAAACGAATATTCCCCGACAAAAATGAATATTTTATAACCACTTGCTTATACTGCAAAATTTGCACATTTTACCCATAACCAAAGCATTATATCAAATTAACTCCTTATTATTTCAGGATAATGAATAGAGAAAATTCAATTTTATTTATAATAAATTGGGGTCTTACAAATAATATTTGGTGTTTGAAGAACAATGAGAGAACGACTTCCTTTCCAAATTTGAATAGAGATTCGTGTTGATAACATGTTATGAAACTTTATAAGAGTACAATAATAAAATTATATATTTAGATACATTATACTTAATAAAGAGTAAATAGAATAATAAGAACAATGACGATTAGGGGAAAGGAGATAGTATTTTTTATTTCATGTAATCTTATAATTGTAGTTATGTGTACATCATTTTCTCGACAATACTCTTATTTATAGACACATGTACATAAATACTAGTAAATTCAAAAGTCATAGGAAGGTGTAGAATTAAATGAACTTGAAGAGATTCAAATGAACTTGAGAATGATGAATGAACATAATAATAAAGAGTTTAAGAATGTATTTAGACATTCACATACTATGTATAATTTTATAACAAATAGCGTGTGTTATAATTTAAAATGTTGGTGAAGAAAATCACACTGGCAATTAAGTTAGATTTAAGTCAGATACTTAATAATATTTAGATTATCAATTAGGTATTTATTATTAGCAAAAAAAATGGTTATATTTTATGATTTTTTATTTGATAGAAATTATGTATTAGTAACTGTTTTCTCAAAGTTTGATACATATTTAAAATTACTGGGTATATATTTTAATATTCATCTTTTATTAAATTGCCCATATACTAATTTATGTTAAATGATTTATGATTCATTCAAAGAGTTTTTTGTCAAATGTACGTACGTAATTTAACAGTCGTAAAATGCCCAACTAATTAATTCAATAATATTTAATAAAATATGTTAAAAAATTGCAATACTTTTAACATATTACTAGACGTAACATTAAATTTCATTAATTAAGTTAATTAAGCACAATAATAAATTTAAACTTCTGATAATAAACTAAAAAATAGTACAAATAAGGACAAAAAAAAAGAAAAAAAGAAAAAGCATTTAAACCGAATTATTAAAATAAAGAGGAATGCGTATAATATACATGGGTATTTTGGTTGATAAATTTTCTGTAATTGTGTAAAATATAAATAACCGATGTTGAAATTAATAAAATATGAGGGGTACTTTTGTCAAAAATAATAATCTTAAGAAAATTAATATGTCGTAATATCATATTATCACATGTTTTTGGTCATCTTTTTTCTTAAATAATCTAAAAGAGGATAAATCATTTTTAGTCATTTTGTCTTTGAGGTAGGTTTTTCATCAAGTGACATCAAACTTTTTTTTTATTACAATCGAATAAACTGCTTCTCAAATATTACAAAATGATCATTAATTTTAATTTCCGTCCAAAAACCAGACGAAAATGCTTAGTAGACTAACAGAATCCAAGTGGCACTGAGGTGGCATGTAGGGTCCACTCCCACGTGGATCCAAGTAGTCAAGATAATACATTTTTGGTTCTTTGTCTTAAGGTCCGATTTTTTATTGTAGATTTATCAAACTTTTTTTTTATTCTGATAGAATAACTGCATTCTTAAAAATTACAAAATGGTCATTACTTAAAAATTATTATTATTTAAAAATTATTATTATTTAGAAATTATTATTATTTAAAAATATTGAAAGTCAACGTTGAAATTATTATTATTTAAAAATTATTATTATTATTATTTGAAATTATTATTAATACTATTATTTCAAAATTATTATTATTACTATTATTATTATTTTGAAATTATTATTAATACTATTAATATTATTATTATTATTATTAAAATTGTTATTATTATTTTAAAATTATTGTTATACAATACTATTAATTTTACTCTGAAGTTCTACATATTATTAAAATTATTATTATTAATAGTATTTTATTATTTAAGAAAGAAAAAGCCCCCTTTCTTTTCTTGATTCTGCTGAATCTGATCAACTCTTTTTTTTTTTAATCAGAGTTGCCGGAGAATCCAACAACAACTGCCTGCCACCAAAAGCGCAAGTGGCTAATAATAATAATAATAATAATTTTAAAATAATAATAATAATAATAATAATAATAATATTAATAATTTCAAAATAATAATAATAGTAATAATAATATTATTGACAATAATGACAGGATAATTTCAAAATACATGCAATACGTACTGCATGTACATAATTATTTTAGTGCTAAATAAATAAACCATATAAACTTATTAAATAATACATACATGACCATTTTGTAAATAATAATTTTTAAATAATAATAAATTTAAAGTAATAATAATTTTTAAGAAATGACCATTTTATAATTTTTAAGAGTACAATTATTCGATTGTAAAAAAAAAAAATTCGGTAACCAAAATAAAAATCGGACCATAATACAGTAACCAAAAAGTGTATTATCTTGACTACGGATCCACGTAGGAGTGGACCCTACGTGCCACCTCAATGCTGAAAGTAATATGCACACAAGCCAATCATGTTTGATGATAAAGCATATACTTTGTAACAATCTTATTCATTTATTAATAAAAAGTATTAATTTATTAAAGGCTTTTAATTATCTACATGATGATGTTTTATAATATGTGATAAACCCATAGTTTTAAGCAATGCTTTTAGAATAATGATGATGATCATTCTAATGAGATCTAAATTTTAGAAAGCTTAAAAACTAAAATAGTTCCCAATCATTGGATTACTAAATTGGGGATTAGTGAATCCGGATAGATTGGTACATACGTTGCTTCTTTCATTGGATGAGGATGATTGATCTCATGATCATTTGTGTGGAGACACTAAAGCAAGTATGTAGGTGCTTATTAGAGAATAAGTTCACTGAACGTGGCTCGCTAAGGAATACCTAATGGAGTTTTATTTGCTTGTCAATAGGAATTCCTGTAGTGATAGTAAGACAAGTAATCCTTGGACTTGAGATCATCATAGTATCTTGTGTATGATGAGTTATACTTTGACTTATTCCTTAAGACCCTTAGGGTATATTAAAGGGTATGCTTGGGTATAATAAGTTATACATGGAGATAATGTATGATCAATAAAGAATCTACCACTTCTAATAAAAGAAGAGAAATGTCTATGTGATTCGATAAATGACAACCCAAGAGTCCTGGGCGGCGCAGAATGAAATTAGAAAGGAGTTTCTAATTTGCATTATTTGGAGTTGTGCATTTAAGGATCGAAATACATATAATTAAATAAAATAAGACTTGTGTAATTCCATGTCTTATATTTAATTGGGACATTGTATGGTGGAAGGATTGAATTGCATGGTAACTATTTACTCAAAGGTTCTTTTATGATTAATGTTGAAATCTATATTATCCGGAAGGTCGTTGATCGCTAGGAGGCTTATCCCTATTGTAGAATAAATATTATTTATTTAAATAAATTAATTGTTTAATTTATTTATTTAAATAAGATTAGAATTGATTCTAATTGATTTATTCACAACCGGTTTAATATGGAGAACCTAAAGGGTCACACCATAAAAAGGAAGAATAATTATTTAAGAAGTTAATGGCATAATCGTAATAATATGTTATGTATATTTAATTTAATCTTTGGTGATAGAATAAATTAAATAGCTTAATATTTATTATTTAATATTTTAGAAATATTAAATATAAATTAATAAGAGGAGTCTTATTAATATTATTACAATTATTATTATTTTAATTTCTAAAAGAGTTTAGCAATTAATTTAATACAAGTACTCTCATTTATTCCTAATTGGATTAGGAAGGAAAATTAGTTAAAGGAGTTTAATTAATTATCTCTGATAAGATTAGGGAGCTTAATTAATTAAAAGAATTTAATTAATTAAATAAATCTCAATTCCTTAATTGTTAAGGTGGGTTGCCCACATCTATAAATAAGAGAAGTCTTATTATGGGTGATAGGGGTTGTTGACTTTTACAACGACATAATTCCAATTTGTTGGAGAGTACGCCCTTTCTATAGAGATGGAAAACTAGGTTTGAGCCAATACCCCTTCTTCTTGAATCTTTATTTTTCCTTGGTGGATCACCTCTAGAGGCCAAACATATGGGTGGCTAACGTTGATCAAAGGAAGGAACCAAACCCGGTGGATTCAAGTTGAACGCGAAAGGATTTGGAGGTGAACTTGTACCTGAGGAAGCTCGATCTTCAAGGGTATGATTTTATTCTTTATCTTTTCGTTTAATTAATAATTATGCATAAAGGGTGATCTAGGGTATATGGTTTGTAAATTTTAAACTCGATTTTTCACGCTTCAAGCACTTTTATGCAATTTGATCAAGCATATGAATATTACAAACCTCACGGTGGCATCGAGCCAAACCTTTTACGCTTAATTATTAATTATTTTAATTTGATATGTATATTGATATGTGTTTAGAATAATTTAATTGGGCATAATTTTATCGTATAAAATTTAAAATAAAAAAAAACCGTGTTGCTGTTTTATTTTTTTTACGGATTGCATGCTTCAGGCAATCAGGCCAAGATATTATATTCATTCCGAAAAAAAAAAGGTTTTGTACGGAAATAAAAAAAAAAAAAAAAAAGGGAGATGTGTTCGGTTTATCATATGTTAGCACGGAAATCGAAGGCAAGGAATTCATATGGATTCCGTGATTTATTTCAAGGAAGGCACGGATTTTAATAAGTATTACATATATATATATATATATTATATATATATATATAAGTATATATATATATTTTAGTTTGCCCGTAATATATATATATATATATATATATATATATATATATTATATAAGTATTACATATATAATATATATATTTTAATAATTTTATAATTAAAATAAAAAGTTTATTTTAATTTTAAAATAAAAGGTTTATTTTAATATTAAAATAAGAGAGTTTATTTTAATTTTAAAATTAGAATTTCATGCTAACTAATTAGAGTTGGAATTGGATTCCATAATAACTAATTGGAGTTGAAATTGGATTTTATTTTTTCTAAAATAAAGGAGTTTATTTATGAATAGGAAAGAAAATCCGTGTTTCCTTAAATAAAGGAGTTTATTTAGATATGAAATAAGATTTCATATTATTCAAAATAAAGGAGTTTATTTGTGAATAGGAAAGAAAATCCGTGTTTCCTTAAATAAAGGAGTTTATTTAAATATGAAATAAGATTTCATATTATTCAAAATAAAAGAGTTTATTTGTGAATAGGAAAGAAAATCGTGTTTCCTTAAATAAAGGAGTTTATTTAAATATAGAATAAGATTTCATATTATTCAAAATAAAGGAGTTTATTTGTGAATAGGAAAGAATATCAAGTGTTTCCTTTAATAAAATTTTTTTTTACATGGAATTGGATTCCATAATTAATTAAAATAAAAGAGTTTATTTTAATTAAAGATTTTTTATATATGGAATGGATTCCATAATTAATTAAAATAAAGGAGTTTATTTTGATTAAAATTTTTGATTAAAATAAAATAGTTTATTTTATTCAAAATTTGATAAATTAAAATAAAATAGTTTTATTTTGATTTAAATTTGGATTAAAATAAAAGAGTTTATTTTGATTCAAAAATTAGATTTTATACTAATTAAATTTGCCCATTAAATGATATCAATATATATATTAAATATTTTTTATTCATAAGATGAATGTTATTTATTGATGCATATGGTGATGTGTATGATAATAAATGGGATTGATTAAGGACTATTGACCAATGCGATTGGATTTTATTTTAGTTGGATGCATGAATGTATGAGTTTTATTAAATGGGGTCTGCGTACCTCGTCTTCTCTAATTTTTTCTTAATGTAAATTCTAACTCCTCCTATGTACTTCCCCTCGATTTCACGATCAAGGTTTCTATTTATTTTAAATAGTTTTGTAATAGGAATAGTTAGAATTAATTTTGAAAAATTGGAGATCAAGGAGCAAGGAGCTTGAAGACCCGTTTGTAATGGAGCCCGGGTTTAAATGTAATAGTTATATTTAAATATTATTTCTTGCACCCCTAGGGTTTGACCTTTTGGTTCACTTGGTGGCTCTAGTGAACCAAACTAGAATAAAAGTCCATAATCAATCCGGGTAGAATATAGTATTCTATATGTGCATGCTTATACTATATATATTATATATTATGCAAACATGCTTCGCATGTTCATTAATACGACGCGTATTTTATATATATATGTAAAATGCCGCTAAACAAGATGAGATAATTAATAACAAACCCCTCCATTTTTTATATTAAGTCCTAAGTGTTCAAAGATATTTAGAATATCGAACGTCGCCTTCTAGCATGATAAAATTAATAGAGTATTAAATATTTAATATGAGTTTGTTGTGTCACCACAAGGCAAGTATTAAGTATTTAAGATGTTAATTTATCACATTTGATGCTTATAAAGAAAATTGAACAATATTGTTTTGTTGTGTCACCACAAGGATGATATTTTTCTTTTTTGAATATATGGAGTGCTAGGTTGGACTTAACTTGGATAATTTTGATTCGGATGTGCCACCACTTGATCAAAATAATCTAAGAGGCAAAAGAAAAGGAGTTGCATAGTTGATGTAATTGACAAAAGTTGTCTACCTATTTATTTATATATAGTTTGTTGTGTCACCACAAGGCTATATACATTTGAAATGGGATCCTTATTCTCACTAGCGAGATCTTTAATTAGATTTTGCCGAACTATATAAGTGAGGGTAATATAGTTTGAAGAAAATAGTGGGAGATACCAATTTAAAAACAAGACCTAATTTATTTTGGTAATTAATAAAAGAATGTATGTTAAAATGTTGTTAATTACAAATTCATTCTGAGAATTTTACAATGTCTAAAATTACTATCGCTGCGAAGCATATTAGATGCTAAATTAACCGAATCAGAATTAAGCGGATAAGTTAAGGAATTTGAGAATAGTTCTCATGGTGAAAAAGCTATCTTATGTCCTTAATACGCCTATCCTCGCAATGGTTGCGCATAATGCCTCGAGGAAGAGATTGCTACTTTTAGAAAGTGGCAAGATGATGCACAATTGGCTCAATGCATCATGCTCAAATCCATGAGTAACGAGCTTCAAAGCGTCAAGATGAAACTATGGATGCTCCTACTATACTCCTGCACATCAAGTAGTTGATGGTGAGGAAAGTAGGACTGATAGATATCAGATATCTAAGGAGCTCTTCCGATCTAGAATAACCAATGGCACTATAGTACAGACAAACAGTTCTTAACATAATCAATTTGATTGATTAATTAGGACAACTGGTTTTGTCATGAATGACGAGTTGAGCCAAGATTTGATCTTGCACTCACTCCCGGACTCCTTTCACAATTGTTGTGAATTTTTTATATGAACAAGCTAGATATCAGCCTCGCTGATTTGCTTAACATATTGAAAAATGTTGAGAGTCACTTTCCAACCAAGAAAGATCAAGTCTTCTTGGTAGGGGCCAAAGGATCTTACAAAAGAAGAACGATTCAAAGAAGTTATATAGAAAGGCATAAACAAAGGATAATAAGAACAAAACTGATACGGATAGCAAAGGAGTTTGCTTCCACTGCAATAAGCCTGGACACTGGAAAGAAACTGCGAGAAGCATCTTGCAGAGGCTAACCAAAGAAGCTTAGTGAAGTTTCGGTTACAATACAATTTTTTGTTCATGATTAAAATAAATTTTTCTTTAAGTCAAGAATCTACTTGGGTATTGGATACCGAGTTTGGTTATCATAAATATAGATTTATGAAGGACCAAGCGTAAGTAGAAAGTTAAACAAAGATAAGTAATCCTATATATGGAAAATGAAGCAAAGGTCTTTGCATTAGCTATAGAAACTTATAGTTTAGCAATGCCTACGGGCAAATCTATTAAGTCAATAAGTTGTTATTGTATTCCAGTTCTTGTTAAAAATATTATTTCCATTTTATTGTTGGACAATGAAATCTTTGGTATTATAATTAAGAACAATTGTTGTTCTATTTATAATAATAATGTTTTGTATAGAACTGGAATATTACTTAATCAATTTTGTGTACTTGACTTACATAAAAATATATTTTGCAAATTGAACAAACTAGTATAAGAAAAAGAAGATGATCATTCAAAGAGTTGAATGTGTGTATTTGCTGAAATACAATTGTGAATTATTTGAAAGGTTCAAAAGAATTCAGAAATGAAACAAATTGGCAAAGTATTAAGATTCTTTGATTAGATCAAGGAATAAATACTTGCGCAATAAGTTTCTAGATCATTTCAAATGGTTTTTTCATAATGGACGCCTCCTGATACGCAATAATTGATTGATGTATTTGAATGAAAAATTCGTACCTTGTTGGACATGGTGCGGTCCATAATTATTTTACCGACATTCCAGTATCCTTCTAGGATCATGTCCTAGAAATGGCTGCATATCTACAAAAATGGTAACCTCAAAATCTGGCCCCAAGACTCCATAAAAGTTATGGATGGGGAGGATTCCTAATCTTAAGTATGTTAAGATAGGGGTTGTCCAACTTATGTGAAAAGGTTTCAAAGGATAAGCTTGGGACAAGATTTGACATGTACTGATTTGTGGGACATCCTAAAGTAAGTTTAGGGTATATGTTCTATAATTCTACTTAGCAAAAGGTGTTTGTTACGAAAACACGCTTCTAAGATAAAGGTGTTTATCATTAAAAGGGGCTAGTGGGAGGATAATAGATCTTGAAGAGTTTAAGAACCACAAAACACTATAAGTCAAATAAGAGGAACTCAGTAGATGTAATTCTATTGTACCACAACCCAATCGTAAAACGGAATAGTACCAAGAAGATACACAGGAGGTATGGATTCATCATAGATGATGATGATGAGGTACACATCATAGAAGATGATGATCCAGAGTTACATTCGATAAGGTAAGACTTCTAGTGTGTACAAAAGGGTCAGTGGGAGCATCGTGACATTCCTAGTATTATATGTTGATATACTACGGATAAGGAATGACATACTAATGCTACAATCAGTAATGATAAAGTTGTCTAAACATTCCTCCATGAATGGTTTGGAAGAGTATCTTAATTGGGGATATAAATCTATATAGATAGATTTAAGAGGATGCTCGACTTAACCCAAGGAACGTATATTCATTTGATGCTAAAGTCGTTTAGCATGGAAAACTCCAAGAGATGTCTCATGTCGATGAGCTATGGAGTGTATCTCTCTTAATAGTCCCCATAAACTATTAAAACAAGAGAGATCGCATGAGTGACAATCATGTATGCAATGACATATACGAGACCTGATGTTGATCAGTCATATTATGGAGAAGTTCACTATGAGTCAGTGAAAACATCTTAAAGTGCTTAACCAAGCACTAAGGATGTGATCATATTCATGGTGGGTCTAAATTAAAACTAGAGGGCTTAACAAACTCAAGTTTTTCGATGCACAAAGACGACGAGAAAAATCCACTTTAAGGTAAAGGGTTACCTTGAGCAATTGGTGCAATGAATGAATTGAAAGGTTCCAAACAACAAAGAGTTGTTGGTTTAGTGATAAAGACAAAGTATATAGTCGTAAATGAAGTCGCAAGTTGATTGTTTGGATGATAAGTTCATTACAGAACTAGGAATAGTTCCTAAGTCTCATCTTGGATCTAAACATGTGTTGTGGCACTTTCATTTGATTATAAGAATCATTGAAAGATGGGAAATCACTATAGAGATGGTGGACTCTCAAGAACAACATTACATATCCATTAACTAAAGCTTATCCAATAGCAGGATAATCGTCACTTAGAGAAGAAGAGTATAAGATACCATGGCGATTGGCTTAGTGCAAGTGGGAGATTGAAAGTAATATGCACACAAGCCAATCATATTTGATGATAAAGCATATACTTTGTAACAATCTTATTCATTTATTAATAAAAAGTATTAATTTATTAAAGGCTTTTAATTATCTACATGATGCTATTTTATAATATGTGATAAACCCATAGTTTTAAGCAATGCTTTTAGAATAATGATGATGATCATTCTTATGAGATCTAAATTCTTGGAAAGCTTAAAAACTAAAATAGTTCCTAATCATTGGATTACTAAATTGGGGATTAGTGAATCCGGATAGATTGGTACATACGTTGCTTGCTCATTGGATGAGGATGATTGATCTCATGATCATTTGTGTGGAGACACTAAAGCAAGTATGTAGGTGCTTATTAGAGAATAAGTTCTTTGAGCGTGGCTCGCTAAGGAATACCTAATGGAGTTTTTTTTACTGTCAATAGGAATTCTCAGAGTGATAGTAGTACAAGTGATCCTTGGACTTGAGATCATCATAGTATCTTGTGTATGATGAGTTATACTTTGACTTATTCCTTAAGACCCTTAGGGTATATCAAAGGGTATGCTTGGGTATAACAAGTTATACATGGAGATAATATATGATCAATAAAGAATCTACCACTTCTAATAAAAGAAGAGAAATGTCTTATGTGATTCGATAAATGACAACCCAGTCAGTCCTTGGCCAAGGCAGAATGAAATTAGAAAGGAGTTTCTAATTTGCATTATTTGGTGTTGTGCATTTAAGAGTCAAAATACATATAATTAAATAAAAAAGACTTCACGTAAATTCCATGTCTTATATTTAATTGGGACATTGTATGGTGGAAGGATTGAATTGTACGGTAACTATTTACTCAAAGGTTCTTTTATGATTAATGTTGAAATCTATATTATCTGGAAAGTCGTTGATCGCTAGGGAGGCTTATCCCTATTGTAGAATAAATATTATTTATTTAAATAAATTAATTGTTTAATTTATTTATTTAAATAAGATTAGAATTGTTCTAATTAATTTATTCACAACCGATTTAATATGGAGAACCTAAAGGGTCACACCATAAAAGGAAGAATAATTATTTAAGAAGTTAATGGCATAATCATAATAATATGTTATGTATATTTAATTTAATCTATGGTGATAGAATAAATTAAATAGCTTAATATTTATTATTTAATATTTTAGAAATATTAAATATAAATTAATAAGAGGAGTCTTATTAATATTATTACAATTATTATTATTTTAATTTCTAAAAGAGTTTAGGAATTAATTTAATATAAGTACTCTCATTTATTCCTAATTGGATTAGGAAGGAAAATTAGTTAAAGGAGTTTAATTAATTGTCCCTGATAAGATTAGGGAGCTTAATTAATTAAAAAAATTTAATTAATTAAATAAATCTCAATTCCTTAATTGTTAAGGTGGGTTGCCCACATCTATAAATAAGAGGAGTCTTATTATGGGTGATAGGGGTTGTTGACTTTTACAACGACATAATTCCAATTTGTTGGAGAGTACGCCCTTTCTATAGAAATAGAAAACTAGGGTTGAGCCAATACCCCTTCTTCTTGAATCTTTATTTTTCCTTGGTGGATCACCTCTAGAGGCCAAACATATGGGTGGCTAACGTTGATCAAAGGAAGGAACCAAACCCGGTGGATTCAAGTTGAACGCGAAAGGATTTGGAGGTGAACTTGTACCTGAGGAAGCTCGATCTTCAAGGGTATGATTTTATTCTTTATCTTTTCGTTTAATTAATAATTATGCATAAAGGGTGATCGGGTATATGGTTTGTAAATTTTAAACTCGATTTTCACGTTTAGCACTTTTATGCAATTTGATCACAAGCATATGAATATTACAAACCTAACAAATGCCACTTCGATTCTGTTAGTCTACTAAGCATTTCCGTCTGGTTTTTGGACGGAAATTAAAATTAATGACCATTTTGTAATATTTGAGAGTACAGTTATTCGATTGTAATAAAAAAAATTCGGTAACCACAATGAAAACCGGACCCTAATACAGTTACCAAAAAGTGATTTATCCCGATCTAAAAGTTTGAAATATATTGAATGCATAAATCTATTACTATTCATGAAAAGTTTACAACTAATAAAAAAAATACAAATATAGTCCCTTCAAAATAGTTAATAAATCAAATTAAAAAGATTAATTAATTGTAGCCAATAGTTAGTGAGCACCATAATTACTTTAGAAATATAAACATAAAAATAACAAAAAAAAAATTCAGATATATGACCGATCTTCATTACTGAATATCATGTCATCAATAATGATCTTGCATCTAAGTCAGAGCGTATGTACTGTAACACCCCCTTTCCGAAAAGGAAAGGGAGGTCACGTGCAAAGCACAACAAACCTCAAAATAAGAGAACAGAGAACTAACAATCTCAAAATATTAATAGTTGTGATCCATTAATAAAGTAATATGTACAATTCTCCAAACTGAGTCAAAATAATCAAAACTTAAAATTCGAATCAACCTAAATGGTCAAAGGCAAAAATCTCATCACACTAGCTACAATCACCCTCGCAAACCTCTTTGGAAGAAAAACACAAGATGACATGAGCCAATTGCCCGAAACGGACTGACGGATATATACAAAAGATATACTGGTCGATATAACGAAAATAATTGAGACAAAATACTGAACAAAGCCTCAAGTACAAATACGAACGAAAATATAATATCCAATGATCTGAATGGAATATATCTGAATCAATGTAATGAATATATCTGAATCAACGTAATTGACGAAACCAATAAAAGAATAAAGAAATAACAAACTAAAGTAACTAACTCAATGACTTGAACTGAATAGAAACCAACAAAACTAATCCAATAAAATAATAGGCTGAAACAAATGGCTGGAGTTATTTTATACCGAATGAGCTCAGAAATACACATTGCCACACAGGCAAGTCAAAATAATGCCACACAGGCAACCAAAATAATTCCACACAGGCAAATCACACATTGGACCGCGAATCCAAATGTATGCAAATCGGATAGGTTTGTTTGGCACAACATCACAAATTCGCAGAACAAAAAACTAGGGTTAACCCATACGCCTCCCACAACAAAACACCAAATGGCCCACTTCCTCCGGAGCCCAAAACGGAGACGCCGTGGACTAATCACACCGCCACGGAAAGTGTCACGTCTCTCGTGCCAAGACGACGTGCCTGTGGTACCCCCATAGGTGGTTATAGCTCAGGTATACCCTACGGTATATTCTAACAAAAATACCATGTCACAACACATGCGACATAATACCAACAAAAGGGTTCTACATGTACATGTTGAACCAAATCAAATTATGGTCACAAGGTCTCAAAAAAAAGGTAGCAACATGTACCGCTCTACAATTATGAAAAATAAATACTAGACATGATATCCTAATTCAAAGAGTACAAATACGAGTCCAATGTGTCAACTCCAAAATGAAACAAATATATGAATTTCACAAGAAATAATTATGTGAAATAATAACAGAATTTGAAACGATGAACAAAACGAACAAATCAAATTTAACAAAAGTATCGCTGAAAGAGTACGAAATCCGTACCTGAATATAATACCGAAATAATTCACCAAACCCAAATATCACACCGCTAAATCTCCTCAATTTGATCTTCATATCTTAATTTGAACATTTATCTTAGCGTTCATTCAACAACATCAATGACTAGAGCCATCAACCTCTAATCTTTTACCTCAGCAATTAACCCAAATTCCTTAGCCTTTTGTTGGGGTCATAAAACTAAGAAAAGAGCAAAAGATTTTTATTTTTTAGCCTTGATATGGTCACCTATATAGTATTGATGAGTAGGCAACTCAAAAATCTCCATGCGCTGGCCACTTTCATCTTTCCAAGTAAAAGAGAGATCTGGTATCCAAGTTATGCTACCATATAAAGATTTATCTCATATATCTCTCATCAACGAAGCTTCTGTTGCCATATCTCTCTAAAGCGAGCCGTCCCAAGGAGACCTCCGTCCATTTCAAGTAGTCTCGAATCATAATTTCTTATCGTTCCGTTCACAATTTGCAGAACTTCCTATCGGCGACAGCGAGAAGTGCAGTGGAATTGGAAGATTCAACTTGGAAAATGTCTTCTGCATCATGAAATAAGAAACGACGGACTAATCTGTAAATTACGAGACCACAAATCAACTCCACCCATATACTGTTTTGCTTTGTAATTTATAATATGTATCTACTGATTTTGATCTATCTCGGATCAATTTCAAAAGTTTCCTGTGAAATTATGAACTTGTGTTTGATTTCTCAGTCTGATTATCGATCAGGGGAAGGAATGTTGCGGCGTATGTGAGCTGAGCAACAAAACAAATTGAAACCGAAACCTCTCCTTTTTTTTTCCATAGTCGGTTATTAGATGTACGTGAGATAGATTAGGGTTTAAATATTTACTTATATAATTGATGAATTCCCCTAATTGAAATAGCCCACACATATAAATGAAACCCAATTAAAATAAAGGCCCAAATTAATGTAATCACTTATTAATTATGGTCCACAATAATTAAATACAATTTGACCCAAATAAAAATAAAGTCCAATTAATATATTTTAAAACGAAACAAATAATATATTTATTATTATTATTTTTTATTTAATATATATATATATATATATATATATATATATATATATATATATATATAAAGGTATTACATGTACCATCACTGAGGAGCACGATACATATCTTTCTTAAAAAAATCTTATATAATGTTGTCATGAAACCGTAATTTACTAGGGTTAGGGTTTTGTGAATAACACGTGACAGAACTATTAAAATTCAAGAGTCTTCTTCAAAGTCTTCAGTTCACAGAGAATCAAAAAATCCCCTTCTATTGAAATAAAATTAGTATTTATAGAGTTTCCTGGAAAATGGTCACGTGCCTGGCATGTGATTTCAGAAGAAATTTTGGAAATACCCTTAATTACTTAAGTAATGCCTAAATCATCATGTCATTCTAGCCACCAATCCAATCCTTCAATCAATTCCTAAAATGAGTCGCCTCCACGAGCCTTCTGCCTCGAGACACGTGGAGGCTTCTCCCGGTTCATTTAATTCTTTAGATCACACGTGAGCTCTAATTTTATATTTGGGCTCATATTTTCCCCTTGCACGAGAGTCACGCTGTGACGATTTGATTATTTGAATTGCGATTCTGGGAACAGAATCCTTGTAAGGAGGGAAGGATGTAACGATCCAAAATTTCAAAGTGTAATTTAAATATTTATTGAGTTATATAAATATTATTTGAGGTGTTTATTGTTAAATAAATATTTTATTGATATGATGGTTGATGAATCTAAATGATTAGAGAATTTTCTAAATTAAATTAATTTATAATTTAGAGGTTTGTATTATAGCATGAGGTGTTATGTGGTTGTGTTGATTTAATAATTTAGATGGTGTTAAATTATTAAATAAAGTTATAATGAAAATTATAAATTGGTGATATTTGCTAAATGGCTATATTTAATTAAAATATAATATGTGGTTAATTTAATAGGTTAATGTTGGATATGAAAATAATATGTGATTATAGTTTATAAACTAAAGTGTTTATTAAAATAAATTAAAAAGGGTTTAAATTAGTTTTTGTCAAACAAGGCTTAAGTATTTTAACTCTTTAATTTTAAATGATTTGCCAAACAAGCCTTACGCTTTTGAATTTCTAGTTTTGAAATTTAATAAAATAAATAAAATAAATAGAATAATAAATAGAATATATTTATAATTTGAGCGTTTGTTTTGTAACTGTCATTTTATTAAGTTGGCGTATTAAGGTCTGACAGTTTTATTTGTGCGCGTTGTTTATCAGTTGGTTTACGCATTCTATTCGCTAACCTAGAGTTCAGAGAATTGAGAGTTGAGAAAATTAAGAACTTGAGAGAGAATTGGAGAGGAGTTTAAGAATTTTCACGTCAATTCCAGTGTGCTTAGCAAGAATTTCTGTCAAGCAACAAAAGGTATGTTCTACTATTTTGATATTACTTATGAGTATCTCGGTAAAGTTTGCTATACTCTGTGAATTATGTTTTTGCCAAATTGTTGTGAGGTAACTTAGTTATGATGATTACATGCGTATATGATGATTATATGTTATGTTTAAACAAAAATTGCATGTTAATTTTGGATATCAGTAGATATTTTTGACAGTATATGTATTTTTCCATATGTTCATGAAAAGTATTAATTTTAGTGACCAATTCGTATGAGAAATAGTAAATTGAAGTTTGTTTATGGTACTTCATTGAGATACGAACGTAACGTAGTTTGAATGGAGTAATTTGGTCAAGTAATGAAATCACAATGATGATTTCTAAAATGAATATAAAAAATTAGAGTTTTATATGAATAACATGAATTTGGAGAAATTAAAATAGCTTTAGTTGGTGTTAAATTGTTCCAATTGGTTGTAAATATGAGCAATCATGTTTATAATTGTGGTATATTTATTTTACGTGTTAATTTCACTATTTGGTGGGTAAAATTTGTGTTTGTTGGGCTAAAGTTGGCTCTCGTTCATTAAATTTCTCTCTCGTCTGTCGAACACCAGTATTAATTGCTTTTGCTATAAAAAAAAAGCAGCAATTGCCACGGTCCCAAGTTTCCTTTGTAATGGCGCAATTGCGCGCCATACTACAGTTTGAGATTCGCTTCTATTATTATTGCGGTCTTGGGATAACATCATGGTATGGCCTGAAATTATGTTAGCATGTTAAATGAGTAATGTTAAGGATAACATAACATAGTGAATTGGGGTTAGTAAGTTCAAAGTTGCAAAAATGTTTAGTTAGTCGAGAACGTGTTATGTTGCTAGTTAGTTGGACAATGAACGTTAGTTAAGTGTTGCGAAGTAGAACACTTAGAGTTTCTGAAATGTAAATGGTAATGACCATGTTATGATATGTTGGCATATCTAATAGGTATTGTGGTTCTAAAATTATGTGTAGGTGATCGTGAGTTTAATTTTATAGCTTACGCTCAAGACAAGTTTTCTAACTTTATATTTACATTGAGCAAGTTTCTAAACTTTTTTTTTCTTTTTACATTGAGCAAGCCTTTTATCCTTAAATTTGTGTTGAAATAGTTCTTACTTTAAAGTTTCGTTAAACGAACTATTGTATTCTTAATCATGATTTGAACAATCTAGCTATGGCATTATTTTATTCAAACAAGTTTGAAGTCCAATACTTATTGATGCATTCTAACTTGTTTATTGTTAAACAAGTTTTATTATTGTTATTCGAATATTATGAATGTAGCTTTCTTGAATTCTAATTTCAAATGTTGAATTATTATAGTTCATTTACTTGACACAAGTCATTTTCATAATAAGTAAGCTTTATTTTCAACTTGCTATTACTTAATAATTATTCAATAATTCATAGTCCTAGCTTAAGTTTATTCAATCAAGGTTTATTATTGTCATTCAATACTTATGCTTTGTAGTTGTTTCTAAGCATGGGATCAAGTATAGTCAGTTTTCTTACACTTATTCATTGTTTCATATTATGTTATTATTGATCAACTGTTGTATTATCAAACACTATTGATTCAACTAGTCCACTAGTTGATGTTCATTGAACTTCAAATTACCCTTGATAGCTTATCCAAACCAAACCTTCTTTGAAGCGGACTTGTACTCTAAATACTGAGATGAACAACCCTATAATTATTAGGGGATAACTTATGCGTAGCGTTAAATGTTTGTGCACAATACATGGTACGAAGGGCTGATCCCCCTAAGTACGAGGAGTCCTTATAGTCTTACGACTGTTAAAGTTGGGGTTGAAAGATTACTCGCAACTGTGGACATGGTTCATGGTCTTATGACCCTTAGTTATGTTTATTCCATATTTTGGATTCCAGTTTCTGATTATCATTGTTAGAGTACTATTCAGTCTTGATGAGCCTTCGTTGGCAGTTATTATTGTTATTCTCATGTTGATTCATTGTTATATCCAGTGAGCAATTGTTTTGCTCACTCTTGCATATTTATAAACTCATTGCAGCTAAAGAGGAGAAGGTAGATGAACCTTCGACTAGCAAAAAGGGAAAAATGTACAAGTGATGAAGACTTGTAATTTTGATTATGCTTATGATGTTAGACTTTTATTATAATGATCTTAGATTTTATTTTAAATGATGTAATGTTATAATTTTAATTCCGCATTTAAATGACGTTTAAAGGTTAGATAACCTGGGATGTTTTTGAACTTAATGATGTAACCCTATTGAAGGGGAGGTTTTATGATTCAAATATTGTTTTATTTGGGTAGATAGTATGAATGTTTGAATAGTGAGCACCAAATCTTGTGGGAATGAAGTACCTAGATTTGGGGGTGTCACAGGTTGGTATCAAAGCCTTAGGTTATGAACCTTAGGCGGGGGAAAAGCCTTAGGAAGTAACCTTTGAAAAGATAGTGATGATAAACTCTTATCGAGTTTTAGGAAAAAAAAATTAATAAAACACTATGTGCTTATGTGATGGTAATCTTTGTGCTCGTGAGTGTCGAGTAGTAATGATTAGTAATTAAAACTTAAACTTTGGTTTACAGGATGGCTAATGTAGGAGGATCCAGTCAGGATAGAGAGGAGGAGCCTCGAGATATTCAGGTGATTTGGGAAAAACTACTGCCACGGGAAACAGTTCCGTCGGTCACAGTAGTTGAGCAGGAGAGAGTCCTTGATGAGGATGATGAGATAGAGACGGACGAGGAGGATCCCGTGGAGCTGCCACAGTCGGATGAGGAGGACGAGGAGGAAGAGCTTCCACTTAACTCGATAGCTGCCCGTATATACGACGAGGTGTATGATCGCAATGTGGAACTTCAAGATACTGTCAAGGAGTTACAAGAGATAGTAGCTAAACAACAGACCTCGATGGCACAGAAAGACGATGAGATCCAAGATCGAGAAGAACGATTGAACAACGTTGAAGAGAAGCTGGTCCACACTGAAGGAGAGAATGAACGAATGATGGAGAAGATTGCAGAATTGGAGAATAAACTAAAAGAAGAATCTACAAAAAGGGCAAGAGCCGAAGACGCGTACAGTGAAGCTTATCAACGAGCTGGAATAGTAGAGAGTGATGGACAAGCCAAGAGGAGGAAGATGGAAGAAATGAGCAACGTATTCAACACCGTGGTCAATCGAGCTTAAGATCGAGTCATGAGTTATCCGATTCAGTTCGAGATGCTACCATCATACATATTGGATCGCCGAACAATGTTCTGAATTATGGAGGAAGAGCGTCGTAAGGCTACGCAGTATCTTAGTAGGACATTGTAGAGATTGTAATTGATAAGTGATTTTGAAAATAAATGAAATGTAAATCCCGGGTATGATAACCAATGGGATAGATGATGATGATGTTATCCTGCAACTGTTATAGTTCAGGAAAGTAATGTAAATAGCAGTGATGCTATTGTATTGATGTTTTTATGATGAATGAATAAAAGTTATTGTTTTATTCAAAGTGTTAAGTGTTACGTGATAAACTTTTATGATGTGCGACTTAAGTATATAATACTTAAAAGATTGAATAGAATCTGATTGATGTATTTTAACAGAAAATGGCTTTAAGACGTCAACCACCACGATGAAGAACCGTTGAGGAAAACAACAACAACAATGTGGAAGGAAACCCGGTTCAGCAGCTAGTTACATTACTGACGGGTGCTTTGTAGAATCAACCTCAGAACCAAGGTACTATGTTTAAGGACTTCAAGGCGGTCGGACCACCTGAATTCTGTGGGTCCATGAATCCAGTTGAAGCACAGACCTGGATCATGGAAATCGAGAATGTTTTTGATGTTGCTAGGGTTGAGGATAAACAGAAGACTGCTTTTGCAACATTCATGTTGAAAGCGGAGGCTAGCTATTGGTGGCTGGCCAACAAAACTCGGGAAGGGCCAGGAGTGATGACCTGGGATAGGTTTAAGGAGCTGATTTTCGAGACTTATTTCCCAGAGAGTTCGAAGAGTCAGCTAGAGGTTCAGTTTTTGGAATTGAAGCAGGGAACAATGTCGGTGTCTGAGTATGCCGCAAGGTTCAACGAGTTGGCGAGGTTTGCGCCATATCAAGTTAGCACAGACGAACGCAAGGCGAAGAGGTTCGAGCAGGGACTGAAACCTTGGTTGTACAGTAGGGTTTCCCTATTCTAGTTGAAGACGTTTGCGGCAGTGATGGAGAAGGCGATTCTCACTGAAAGTGCAGGCGAGGCAGTAACAAAACATAATCAAGAGCAGAGGAAGAAGAAAAGTGAAGGTGAAACTAAGAATGGTGCTGGTGGTAATGGCGAAAATGGCAACAACAACCTGAAGAGGAAGTGGAATGCGAATGGGGGAGATAGAAATCAGCAAAGAAACCAGCAAAATAAGAAGTTCGAAGCATGTGCTACGTGCAGAAAGTTTTATAAGGGAGTGTGTTTGCTGGGGAAACGAGTATGCTTCAATTGTGGCCAGGAGGGTCACATCGCCCCAAATTGCACTCAAGCTAAGAAGAATGTGTGCTTCACGTGCGGATCCAAGGATCACTTTGCTCGGGAATGCCCTAAGAAGAGATCAGGTGAGACAAATGGGAGCAAAGGAAATGTTAGTGGAGGAGCATTGGCTATTGTCGGGCCAACATAAACAAATAAGCCCACAGCTAGAACCTTCAACATGACGGTGCAGGACGCGGTGCAATCAAAAGATGTCGTGTCAGGTATTATCCCAATTAATGATATAGATGCATATGTATTATTTGATACTGGTGCTACTTGCTCGTTTATATCTGATGAATTGTCTAAGAATTTAGAAATACCTTGTGAAGAGTTGAAATTTCCTTTAAACATAGAAATTGCAAATAGGGAAGTGATTCCTGTTAGGTTCGTATACAAGAACTGTAGGGTGAACATTAAGGGGAATGTTATGAAAGTAGATTTAATTCCAATAAAACTCGGAGAGTTCGATGTTATTTTGGGAATGGATTGGCTATTCTGTGACGCCCCCAAAATAGGTATATATCACCCATCTTGAGTCACCAAATACATGGTACATAAATCAAATACAACATAATTATATAACTGTCAGGTAAAACATAAACTGAGAGTTTCAACAAGAATATTGCCTTCTAGACAATATCCATTCTCATGGAGTCCTCATAGACAGTATACAAACTCAAATTCAGTCTTCATTACATTTATTATCACACTATTTAACAGAATAGTGAGGACTACTAATGCTATTATCTAGACTGTCAATCTATTCCCCGACTCGTCCCAACTATATTCTCATTTCCTGAAGATAACATTGAAGAAAGGGTGAGCTCAACTAGCCTAGTAAGAAATATTATGACTAAGATAATGCAGAATAAATTATCATTAGTCCTCAACAATGTTAAACTGATAAAATACAATAGACATCAAGTTTAACTGCAGCGGAATAAGCAATCCATTAAAAGAGTCAAGTAGAGAATAAAATCTACTATCTTTTATGATTTAAAACGTTTTCATCAATTTTTATAGCTGAGACTCATCTTAATAAATAATCAACATCATCCCTGCACTACGGCCAAGGATATTCATTAGGGTCACGACCATAAATTATCCATGCACTACGGACCAAGGATATTCGTGTATTCATCAATGGTCATGATCATGCCAACAACTGTCCATCAATGCACTATGGGCCAATGAGGACTTTTACCACATCATTTGTAACATTACGGTCATTATTAAACTGAATAATCCCTGGTCATAATCATACCAAGTCCATCTATGCACTACAGGCCACAGATGACTTTCAAAAAAATATAAACATGAGGATGATGACAATGATATAAGAATTCAATAAAACAAGTTCACAAATTAAATTATCCAGAACCTAATAACGTCCAAATTGTCAACATAATACTTCTTTGTAGAGTAAAATTCAAGAATGCTTAGAAGAATATTTCCATGAAAAGATATTGGATGAAGCACAAATATCAAGGATATTCCACTAATTTCATGGAGTATAGAAGTCAAAACTTTAACCAACTAAGTATAATAAAGAATGAAATAACAAAAGAAATCACCATGCATGCGGTATTTCGCATAGACAGGATATTCCAACAGAATAATAAGTAATGGAACTAGGTCCGGTGTAACACATACAGACAGGATATTCCAACAGAATAATAAAGACGGAACTAGATCCGGTGTAAAACATATAGACAGGATATTCCAACAGAATAATAAAGACGGAACCAGGTCCGGTGTAAAATGCACAGATAGGATATTCCAACCGAATAATAATAAAGCGGAACCGGTCAGGTGTAAAACACATGATGTGATATTCTAACCGAATAATAAAGAATGGAATAACATAAGGATTTCACCAAGTATAGGGTATGCCGCGTATACAGGATATGTATTGGGTATGCCGCGTATACAGGTTATTCCAATAGAATAATAAAGAATGGAATAACATAAGGATTTCACCAAGTATAGGGTATGCCGCGTATACAGGTTATTCCAACAGAATAATAAAGAATAGAATAACAGAAGTTCTCTTCATGAATAAAAAAGAATAGCACCCCTTACAGGTACAATAAATAATTTCCATTACCATAAAAGACACTGGATATCGAAGTAGTGAAGTAGCAGAATACTCTTCTTCTTTCTCTCTATAATTTCTCTCTCTAGAGTTTCAGTGAATTCGTAAGAAATAATGAAGGAATGAGCTTCTATTTATAGAAAAACTGAGAGTGTCTCTTGGTCTTAACGAAGGGTCAAAATGACTCTTGGAAATATTAAAGAGACAACTACTATTTGCGAAGGGATAATTAACTCTTGGAACACCGAAGAGGCAAATAACTCTTGGTAATATTGAAGAGACAACTACTATTTACGAAGGGGCAATTAACTCTTGGTAATATAAAAGGGACAAGTTACTATTAAGACTTTAAATCAACGATCCATATTGATTTACTATTATAATTTCAACCAATGGTTTGAAAAATTAGCACATCTCCTCATGGAATAATATTGTACCCAAATACCCGAGTGAACAATACTAGAGTGAATAGTAATCGGGTGAATAGTAACTCGTGAATAGTAACTCATGAATAATAACTCATGAATTATAACTCGTGAATAGTAACTCATGAATAGTAACTCGTGAATAGTACTCTGACACAAAAAATGCCCTGAATACCCGATTGAACAATATAATCTCCAGACATCAATTATTATCGAAATAAATGTCGATTCTCACTAACACAAATAATTTCAACACAATGGAACTATCAAATTCATCTTTAATCAACACAAACTTATCCATCATTAATATCATAACTCATAATATTTAACAACCAGGTTGTTCCCAGGAAAGAGGGGGCTTTCCAATAAGGATTTCTCCCTATTGGCGCATAATTAGGTGACCAAACCTCTCCTTGACAGAACTTCTAGACATTGTAAATATTTCAATTTAATAATATGAATAACTTTGTCGTCTCAATTATTGATTTAATAATATAACATATAATGTAGATGATATTATGACAATAATCGAATCAATAATATGAGAGATATGATGCAAAGAATTATCGTGTAATAATATCTGAAGATAATTGAGTGACTTATCACTTAAGCATCAATAATCAATACTGTGGTATACTACGCAAACACGCCAGACATTATACTTTTTTACTACCGGGTAGTTCAATAGTATTAACGGTAAAACCTCCGCCGTTATTTTCATAAAATATTTTTTGTCATTTTCTAACTACGACAGTGCTTCCGTTGTGGGGTCCACCAATGATTGTGTCGTCGTACAAATATTTCCCGACAAAAAGAATATTCCCCGACCAATCGAATATTTATAACAACTTGTATACTTTGCAAAATTTTCAAATACTACCACAACTATAACATTATATCAAATCCACACCATAATATTTAAAAAATATTTTGAAAAAAATTAAATATTTATTCATAAAATCCGGGGTCTCACATATTCAATTATGGAGCGATAATTGACTGCCAAAAGAAGTGTGTAAACCTTTTGACTCCGTCAATGGTAGTTTTTCATGGTAGTAAATCGCCTAGACAAATGAAATGTCTGACGATGATGCAGGCCAGGAAGTTGTTAAGTAAAGGCTGTGTAGGGTACTTAGCCTACATAGTTGATACTCAAAAAGAAAAGGGTATGAAATTGGAGGAAATACCAGTGGTTAGGGAGTTCGTGGACGTGTTTCTGGAAGATTTTCTAGGACTTCCACCTGATAGAGAAATCGAGTTCGTGATCAACTTAGCGCCAACAACCGCTCCTATATCGAAGGCCCTATACAGAATGGCTCCGGTAGAGATGAAGGAATTAATGGTGCAGCTACAAGAACTGTTAGACAAGAAGTATATTCAACCGAGTGTGTCACCGTGGGGAGCACCAGTGTTATTTGTGAAGAAGAAGGATGGGTTGATGCGTCTTTGCATTGACTATAAGGAATTGAACAAAGTCACTATTAAGAACAAATATCTGTTGCCGAGAATAGATGACTTGTTTGATCAATTGAAGGGTGCTATATATTTCTGGAAAATAGATTTGAGAAGTGGGTATCATCAATTGAAAGTGAGGAAGGAGGATGTACCGAAGACGGCATTCCGAACTAGGTATGAACATTATGAATTTTTAGTGATGTCATTTGGTTTGACAAACGCCCCTACAACATTTATGGATTTGATGAATATGGTGTTTAAACCATTTTTGACAAATTTGTGGTTGTGTTCATCGACGATATTCTGGTGTACTCTAAAACTCAAGAGGAACATGTGGAACACTTACGTCTGACGTTGGAGACGCTAAGAAAGGAAAAGTTATATGCGAAATTCTCTAAATGTGAATTTTGGCTGGAACGTGTATAATTTCTTGGGCATGTAATTGATAAGGATGGGATTTCCATAGATCCATCAAAAGTTGAAGCTATGATAAATTGGGAACAACCAAGAACACCTTCGGAGGTAAGGAGTTTCTTGGGGTTGGTAGGATACTATAGACGGTTTATTCAAGATTTTTCTAAGACTGCTACTCCGTTGACAAATTTGACTAGAAAATCTGTAAAATTTGTTTAGACGAAAAAGTGTGAGGAAAGTTTTCAAGAACTGAAGAAAAAGTTAAGTGTGGCACCTGTGTTGTCATTACCGGATAATACAGGAAACTTTGTGGTGTATAGTGATGCTTCACACAAAGGATTGGGTTGTGTCCTTATGCAAAATGGCAAGGTTATTGTTTATGCATCAAGGCAACTAAAAGACTACGAAAAAGGGTATCCGACTCATGATTTAGAGTTAGTGGCGGTTGTGTTCGCATTGAAGATATGGAGACACTATCTCTATGGAGAGAAATGTGAGATCTACACAGACCATAAAAGTCTGAAGTATATATTCACACAGAAAGACCTGAACATGCGTCAAAGGAGATGGATGGAACTGATAAAAGATTATGATTGTGAGATCTTTTATCATCCGGGTAAAGCTAATGTGGTTGTAGATGCCTTGAGTAGGAAAGGAAGAGAAAAGTTATTGATGTTAACTGATAAGGAGGAGCTCATTTCAGCAATGGCAAGACTGGAGTTAGAAATTAAATTTCCAGAAGAATTCGATGAAAAATTGTTCCAGATAGAAGCTAGTCCAACTTTGGTGGACAAAGAGAAGAATGCTCAGCTACAGGATGAGGAATATAAGAAAATAAAAGAAAATGTGGTCGAAGGTAAAGAAGTGAAGTACCAGGTCGATACTGCGGGAATGTTAAGATTCGAGGGACAAATTTGGGTTGCAGCAATTCAGGATATTAAAGAAGAAATATTGACAGAAGCACATAGCTCAAGATATTCAGTTCATCCGGGAAGTACGAAAATGTATCAAGATTTGAGGCATTATTTTTGGTGGCCGAACATGAAAAGAGATGTTGCAGAATGCGTTGCAAAGTGCTTGACATGTCAGAAAGTGAAGGCCGAGCATCAACGACTAAGCGGATTACTTCAACCATTGGTAATACCGGAATGGAAGTGGGAGCATATCACAATGGATTTTGTGGTAGGTCTTCCAATGACTCAGAAAGGATACGACGCGATATGGGTGATAGTGGACAGATTAACAAAATCTGCGCACTTTTTGCTAATAAAGATTAGATTTAATCTTGATCAGCTGGCGAAATTATACGTTAAGGAGATCGTTTCACGACATGGAGTTCCGGTATCAATTGTAGTAGACAGAGATCTGAGATTCACATCAAATTTTTGGAGGAGACTACAAGAATGCATGGGAACGCAATCAAAGATGAGCACATCGTATCATCCGCAAACCGATGGGCAAAGCGAAAGAACGATCCAAACGATTGAAGATATGCTCAGAGCGTGCATCATGGATTTCAAAGGAAATTGGGATGATCATTTACCATTGGTGGAATTTGCATACAACAACAGTTACCATGCAAGCATTGGTATGCCGCTTTACGAGGCGTTATACGGCAGAAAGTGTAGAACCCCACTATGCTGGGATGAAGTTGGAGAACGTCAACTGTTAGGCCCAAAACTGGTTCAGCAGACCGCTGAAGTAGTCAAACTCATCAGAGCAAGATTAGTAGCTGCTCAAGATCGACAGAAAAAGTATGCTGATCAACACAGACAAAGTCGTGAATTTGAAGCAAGAAGTTTCGTGTTCCTAAAAGTCTCTCCTTGGAAGGGGAAGATTCGTTTCGAGAAGAAAGGCAAGCTCAGCCCGAGGTTTATTGGACCTTTCGAAATTCTACGTAGAGTGGGAGAGGTGGCTTATGAGGTAGCTTTACCTCCAGAATTAGAGCATGTGCATAATGTTTTTCATGTTTCGGTGTTGCGACCGTATAAACCCGATTACAAGCATGTGATCGAATATGAACCGTTGCAGTTTAGTAAAGATTTTTTTACGAAGAGATTCCTATCCAGATAGTCGACAGGAAAGAACAAGTGCTCAGGAATAAAAACCTTCTGTGAAGGTGATTTGGAGGAACCACAACGTCGAAGAGGCTACCTGGGAACTCGAAGCTGATATGATGAAAAATTACCCTAAGTTATTTGTGTACTCTGTGTCTTCAATTCTGGGGAAAGAATCTTTGTAAGTAGGGGAGAATGTGACGATTTGATTGTTTGAATTGCGATTCTGGGGACAGAATCCTTGTAAGGAGGGAAGGATGTAACGATCTGAAATTTCAAAGTGTAATTTAAATATTTATTGAGTTATATAAATATTATTTGAGGTGTTTATTGTTAAATAAATATTTTATTGATGTGATGGTTGATGAATCTAAATGATTAGAGAATTTTCTAAATTAAATTAATTTATAATTTAGAGGTTTGTATTATAGCATGAGGTGTTATGTGGTTGTGTTGATTTAATAATTTAGATGGTGTTAAATTATTAAATAAAGTTATAATGAAAATTATAAATTGGTGATATTTGCTAAATGGCTATATTTAATTAAAATATAGTATGTTGTTAATTTAATAGGTTAATGTTGGATATGAAAATAATATGTGATTATAGTTTATAAACTAAAGTTTTTATTAAAATAAATTAAAAAAGGTTTAAATTAGTTTTTGTCAAACAAGGCTTAAGTATTTTAACTCTTTAATTTTAAATGATTTGCCAAACAAGCCTTAGGCCTTTGTATGGCGCAAATTTATCTAGTCCCAAGCCTTTGTATGGCAATTTATGCATACTACAGTTTGAGATTTCGCTTCGTTATTACTGCGGTCTTGGGATAACATCATGGTATGGCACGAAATTATGTTAGCATGTTAAATGAGTAATGTTAAGGATAACATAACATAGTGAATTAGGGTTAGTAAGTTCAAAGTTGCAAAAATGTTTAGTTAGTCGAAAACGTGTTATGTTGCTAGTTAGTTGGACAATGAACGTTAGTTAAGTGTTGCGAAGTAGAACACTTAGAGTTTCTGAAATGTAAATGGTAATGACCAGGTTATGATATGTTGGCATATCTAATAGGTATTGTGGTTCTAAAATTATGTGTGGGTGATCGTGAGTTTAATTTTATAGCTTATGCTCAAGGCAAGTTTTCTAATTCTATATTTACATTGAGCAAGTTTCTAAACTTTTTTTTCTTTTTATATTGAGCAAGCCTTTTATCCTTACATTTATGTTGAACTAGTTCTTACTTTAAAGTTTCATTAAACGAACTATTGTATTCTTAATCATGATTTGAACAATCTAGCTATGACATTATTTTATTCAAACAAGTTTGAAGTCCAATACTTATTGATATATTCTAACTTGTTTATTGTTAGACAAGTTTCATTATTGTTATTCGAATATTATGAATGTAGCTTTCTTGAATTCTAATTTCAAATGTTGAATTATTATAGTTCATTTACTTGACACAAGTCATTTTCATAATAAGTAAGCTTTATTTTTAGCTTGCTATTACTTAATGTTTATTCAATAATTCATAGTCCTAGCTTAATTTTATTCAAGCAAGGTTTATTATTATCATTCAATACTTATGTTTTGTAGTTGTTTCTAAGCAAAAAGATCAAGTATAGTCAGTTCGCTTACACTTATTCATTGTTTCATATTATGTTATTATTGATCAAATGTTGTATTATCAAACACTATTGATTCAACTAGTCCACTAGTTGATGTTCGTTGAACTTCAAATTACCCTTGATAGCTTATCCAAACCAAACATTCTTTGGTGCGGACTTGTACTCTAAATACTGAGATGAACAACCCTATTATTATTAGGGGATAACTTACACGTAACATTAAATGTTTGTGCACAATACATGGTACGAAGGGCTGATCCCCCTAAGTACGAGGAGTCCTTATAGTCTTATGACTGTTAAAATTGGGGTTGAAAGATTACTCGCAACTGTGGACATGGTTCATGGTCTTATGACCCTCAGTTATGTTTATTCCATATTTTGGATTCTAGTTTCTGATTATCATTGTTAGAGTATTATTAAGTCTTGATGAGCCTTCGTTGGCAGTTATTATTGTTATTCTCATGTTGATTCATTGTTATATCTAGTGAGCAATTGTTTTGCTCACTCTTGCATATTTATAAACTCATTGTAGCTAAAGAGGAGAAGGTAGATGAACCTTCGACTAGCAAAGGAAAGGGAAAAATGTACAAGTGATGAAGACTTGTAATTTTGATTATGATTATGATGTTAGACTTTTATTATAATCATCTTAGATTTTATTTTAAATGACATAATGTTATAATTTTAATTCCGCATTTGAATGACGTTTAAAGGTTAGATAACCTGGGATGTTTTTGAACTTAATGATGTAACCCTATTTAAGGGGAGGTTTTATGATTCAAATATTGTTTTATTTGGGTAGATAGTATGAATGTTTGAATAGTGAGCACCAAATCTTGTGGGAATGAAGTACCTAGATTTGGGGGTGTCACACACGCCTTCGGAGTGACGATCGTGCAAAAATATTTCGAGTCTTTAAATCCTTCTTCAAATTTTTGAACAATCCGCGGAGGTCGATCTTGCAAGCTTTATGATTACACTTCCTTCATGATTCACTGCCCTTCATGATTAATGCTCTGTATGGATTTTTTTTATTTAATGCAGGTTCTATTCTTAATGATGACACCGCAACTTTTAAGGAACTTCAAGCGGCACTTCGTTTTGATCAATTAAACAACGAACCAAGAAAGGAAGCAAGGTACCATAGTTCGACCATCCTGGGCGGGCGAACCCTAGTAGGGACCGAATCCCAGGGTGGCTGAACCTTAGGAGGCCGAATATCAATGTGGTCGAATCTTGAGGTGACCGAACTCTAGAGGGTTTTCCATCGTTTGATAATTTTGTTCCTTCTTCTTTTCAGGTATCCTTAATCTCTCCTTTTCTGGGCTAAATCTTTTTATTCAAGTTTAGACTTTTTTGCACCGGACATTGTCAAAAGGAGATTGTTTTCAAGGCGACCTCGTTTGTTCGATATTCATAATTTCTCTTTTACCATGGTAAGTACTATATTTTGAATGCTTTGCACTTCGTTTTCTTATTTCATAGAATTCTCATATTACATCCCCCTCGTTGTAGGTTAACTCTAACGAACGTTCTGCGGACCTGAAAACTACTAAGGAAATCCCCTTCATTAGTGAGTGGGGAAAAGCTCCCTTCTTTGGGCCTTTTGACGATTTCTGGGAACGAACGAAGAATTTTGATCGTGCAACTTTTCATCCACCTGACAAAGGGGGTGTATTTCTATATGCTGCAGTTGACGAAAGTGCGGATAACTTTCCCTGCTCTACTCACATTCTCTGTGGAGTACCCTTTTAGTCCCATTCGCTTCCTGTCTGACTCATCTAGTCACCTTCAGGGATGGCAACATTGGACTGACAAAAGCCTCGGGAATTTGGATTATGTGAAGATTGTAAGACCCCAACTTCTTATGAATAAAATTAAATTTTCGCTATTTATTATCTTCAACTAATAAGGAGTTAATTTGATATAATACTTTGGTTATGGGTGAAATGTGCAAATTTTACAAAATAAGCAAGTGGTTATAAAATATTCGTTTTTGTCGGGGAATATTATTTGGTCATAAAATATTCTTGTTGTCGGGGAATATTCGTACGACGGCGCAGCCATTCGTGGGCCTCATAACAGAATAACCGTCGGATGAAGAAAACGACAAGTTTGAGTTTTTATAAATAATGGCGTAGTTGTTACCGTTAACATTGTTGGAATACCCGGTGGATTTAAAATACGATGTCTGGCGTGGTTACACGAAGAGCACACGATATATTGCGATATTTTTGAATTATTGATTCTTACGTAAGAAGGCACTACTCAATAATTGTTACAATAATTACTGTTCAATATTTTATTTTATTGACTCAATAATTGTTGCGTTGATATTTTATATTATTGTTGTTTCAATAATTGTCTCTACACAGTATTTCCCATTACCAAATCAATAATTCATATTATTTGAATAATATTATTAGATAGTATTATTGGCAATGTCTAGAAAGTTCTGTCTAAGGAGAGGTTTGGTCACCTAATTGCGTGCCAGTAAGGAGAAATCCTTATTGGAAAGCCCCCTCTTTCCTAGGAACGGCCCGGTTGTCATAATTGTGATTCTATAATATTATTTGTGAATAATTAATTATTGGTTTATATGATAATGAAATATTTATTTGATGTGGATATTAATGATGGATTTATTTATGTGGTTATAAATGAAGGAATTAATGTTGAGGTGTTTTATCAGTATTTTGTCGGAATGAAGGTATTAAAAATCATCCGTTTGTGGATTTCGAATATTTTCTGTTTGGAATTTGGAAAAACTCAAAGCTACAAAGTTGTAGAGAATTCGATTTCATGTGGAATGGACATAAAATTCGTATTTTTTTTGATAAATGGGCTATTTTTTATGAATTACTGAAGTTTCAGAAAATAAAATAATTTTTATTAAAATTGGGTGGGACCCACTTTTATTTTAAACATGTGGGCTGCCAAAGAATTTCAGAATTGACTAGCTTGTTTGATCAAATTGGGTGTGCGTAGATGTAAAAGAATAAATAATATTATTTTATTATTTTTGTCTCCTATGGCGTTCTAGCATTTTCCTATAAATAGACGCTTAGGTTAGAATTGAAAATCATACCAGAAACAAGTTTTCTTTCTCTCTATATTGTCGAGCGTATTTTTGTTAGTATTTAGATACTTAGAGAGTTCTTTGTTATTACAAGTTTCTTTCGACTTTCTATCCAGATATTCGATCGTAAGTATTGTTATTTTGAGGCGAGGATGTTATTTTCTTCTTAAATGATATTATTTTCTTCAATATCATTATGCCAAAAAATTGGTTTGAACTTTTTAATCAAATTTGGAACTTTTTGTGTCGGGGTTACTATTCACGTATACGACACTATTCACCAAAAAATAAAATTTTCTTCTTTTTGTCCAAGATGTCTATTATGGTTACTATCTTTGATTGTATCTATGTTTTGATCTTTATTTTTGAATTCTGCTTCACAATTGGTTATTATGAAGTATTATTGATCTTGGATAAACTGTTATACGATTCTCTAATATTTGTCCTTCTGTCTCACTGGATTCGTTTTCTTTAAAATATTTTTAATCATCCTCAGTCTTAAATGATGATATTATTGAATATCTTTGGCCCGTAGTGCAAAGATGAACAAGTGTTGAGATGAACATGACCGACTGGTGATATAAATGAATATCTTTGGCCTGTAGTGCAAAGATGAATGATTAACTGATGAATATCTTTGGCCTGTAGTGCAAAGATGAATATTTGATTAAAGATGTATATTGATTGATGTTACAGGGATAAAATATTGATGATGGACTTTTAAATCTTAGAAGAGAGTAGAATTCATTCTCTACGTGACTCTTCTAATGGATTGCTGTTTTCGTTGCATTTGTTGATCTAAAACTTGTTGTCTATTATATTTTATCAGATTTTTTCCTGTTAAAGACTAATGATAATTTGTTGTATATTATCTTAGTCATAATATTCTTTACTGGGCTAGTTGAGCTCACCCTTTTCCTTTCTGTTCCATTTTTCTTCTCAGGAGGTGAGAACATAGCAGGATCTAGTCGGGGTATGGAGTGATGGTTCTAGAAAGATGTTTTAGCAGTCCTCACTATTTATGTAAAATAGTGTATGAATAATTATAATGAGGACTTATTTGAGTGTGGATATTGTCTAGAAAATAATATTTGTATTTAAACCCACAGTATGTGTTGTCGTATTTTGCACGACAATTGTATTATTTAAGTTGTAGTTTGCTTTCTGTACCATGTATTTTTGCGACTCAGAATGGGTGTTGCATACCTATTTTTGGGGCGTCACAGTTAGTATCAGAGCTTAGGGATATGGTCTTTGGCGGAGATCGGGGAATAGAACTAGGAGGGGAGAGACGAGTAAATCCTTCGCTAGTATGTCCTACCTAAGCTTATTGTTGGTTGGTCAGAGTATAGGGTTATTAGGTTGCATGTTAATTTCTTTAATTAACCCTTGTTTTATGGCAGTATTTAAGAATGGCAACTGAGAATGTTAACAGTGGAGTAAATGAGACCATGGAGACACCTTTACTCACCAATCAGGAGAACGTGCAACAAGACGACAATGTTCCTCCTGTAAACAACACCACTGATCAGACGATGAATGATGGGATGTTTAGAAGCATTTTGCAGTTCATGCAAAATCAGACGAGGGAGACTCATGTACAAAATACAGGTGGAAATGATAGTAACGCACGGTTTGTCACAGCCAAGCAGTTCAAAGAGTTGGGAGCACCAGAATTCTGGGGAAAGCCGGATCCGATTAAGGTGGAGACGTGGGTCAAGCAAATTACCAAGATATTCGATGTCTTGGGATGCACGGAGGAACAGAAGGTTCCATTCGCCACATTTATGTTCCGTGGAGAGGCAGATTACTGGTGGGAATCCGTGAAGCGTACCCAGCCAGCCGCACTTAACATGTCTTGGGAAAGATTTCAGAAACTGTTCAATGAAAAGTACTTTCCTGAAAGTATTCGTCATATGAAGGAGGTAGAGTTTATTAGACCGAATGTAACAACATGATAAAGGTGTCTCAAAGATGAGGCGAAGTTCGCAGAGTTATCTTAGTTTGCACCTCATTTGGTAGAGAATGAGGAATGTATGACGCGGATGTTTCTGAGAGGTCTAAAACCTGAGATTCGTCAATACCTTATCTCTCACAAATTTTCTATGTATTCAGATGTTGTTAACATGGCTCAATTATTAGAGCGAGATAGTGAGTATGTTCAACCGAGGGACCACAACTAGGGTCATATCGGTGACAGCAGTCATCGGAGCGATGGTAACTAACGAGGAGGGAAAAATACGGACAAAAGCGGTAACTACTCTGGTGGTAATCGTGACCAAGATAATAGAAGAAATGATTCAAGTGGAAATTTCAAGAAGAGAAGATTTAACGATGACGGGAAGACGTCTCCAGCAGCACCAATACCAGCAACAAATTCTAGGGGAGGTGAACGACCGCCAGTTAGATGATACAGATGCGGAGAGGAGGGACATATAAGTCCAAACTGTTCATAGCCTTTCAAGGTATGTTTTAGTTGTGGAAAAGATGGTCACATAGCTCGATTTTTCCCTGTAGCAAAGTTAAGTCCAGCTGGGACGGTGGCACCAAAGGTGGATATGGACAAAACAAAGTCGGCGGTTTCTAGAAGAGCGTTTGTCGTGACTGCCCAAAATGTGAGAAACCCGAACGAAGTTATCACGGGTTAGTTAATTATAATTTCTTACGAAATATATACCTTATTAGATATCGGTTCTACCCATTCTTTTATCTCTCCTGCTTGTGCTTAACGTTTAAACTTGACTCCGGAGAAATTAGACTTTGACTTATCTGAGGAGACCCCGTTAGGAGAAACTTTTGTTACATCCACTGCTTATAAATTTTGTTTGATCCAAGTTTGCACCATCACATTATCTGTTGATCTTATCTCTTTAAAGATACTTGTTTTTGATGTGATTTTAGGGATTGATTGGTTGACTACTCATCATGCCAAAATTAATTGCTTTCGTAAGGTTGTTAGTTTTCATATTCCTAAGCAACCTGTTATTCGAGTTCAAGCAACCAAACCATTGAAGTCAAACTCTTTCATATCAAGCCATAAAGTCATTCTTTTATTAAAAAACCGATGTCAAGTTTCCTTAGCCCATGTCATGGACTTGAACAAAAATACGTCAAATTTGAATGATATTTCTGTTGTTAGTGAATTACCTGACGTATTTCCTGAAGAATTTCTTGGCCTACCCCCATAGCGTTGAAAGTAGTATGCACACAAGCCAATCATGTTTGATGATAAAGCATATATACTTTGTAACAATCTTATTCATTTATTAATAAAAAGTATTAATTTATTAAAGGCTTTTAATTATCTACATGATCTTTGTTTTTTTATAATATGTGATAAACCCATAGTTTTAAGCAATGCTTTTAGAATAATGATGATGATCATTCTAATGAGATCTAAATTCTTTGAAAGCTTAAAACTAAAATAGTTCCCAATCGTTGGATTACTAAATTGGGGATTAGTGAATCCGGATAGATTGGTACATACGTTAACTTGCTCATTGGATGAGGATGATTGATCTCATGATCATTTGTGTGGAGACACTAAAGCAAGTATATAGGTGCTTATTAGAGAATAAGTTCATCGAGCATTGGCTCGCTAAGGAATACCTAATGGAGTTTTACTTGCTTTCGTCAATAGGAATTCTGTAGTGATAGTAAGTCAAGTGATCCTTGGACTTGAGATCATCATAGTATCTTGTGTATGATGAGTTATACTTTGACTTATTCCTTAAGACCCTTAGGGTATATCAAAGGGTATGCTTGGGTATAACAAGTTGTACATGGAGATAATATATGATCAATAAAGAATCTACCACTTCTAATAAAAGAAGAGAAATGTCCTATGTGATTCGATAAATGACAACCCAAAGAGTCCTTGGTTAAGGCGAATGAAATTAGAAAGGAGTTTCTAATTTGCATTATTTGGTGTTGTGCATTTAAGAGTCGAAATACATATAATTAAATAAAATAAGACTTGATGAAATTTCATGTCTTATATTTAATTGGGACATTATATGGTGGAAGGATTGAATTATCGGTAACTATTTACTCAAAGGTTCTTTTTATGATTAATGTTGAAATCTATATTATCCGGAAAGTCGTTGATCGCTAGGGAGGCTTATCTCTATTGTAGAATAAATATTATTTATTTAAATAAATTAATTGTTTAATTTATTTATTTAAATAAGATTAGAATTGTTCTAATTGATTTATTCACAAACCGGTTTAATATGGAGAATCTAAAGGGTCACACCATAAAAGGAAGAATAATTATTTAAGAAGTTAATGGCATAATCGTAATAATATGTTATGTATATTTAATTTAATCTATGGTGATAGAATAAATTAAATAGCTTAATATTTATTATTTAATATTTTAGAAATATTAAATATAAATTAATAAGAGGAGTCTTATTAATATTATTACAATTATTATTATTTTAATTTCTAAAAGAGTTTAAGAATTAATTTAATATAAGTACTCTCATTTATTCCTAATAGGATTAGGAGGGAAAATTAATTAAAGGAGTTTAATTAATTATCCCTAATAAGATTAGGGAGCCTATTTAATTAAAATAGTTTAATTAAATAATACCTTATTTTAATAGGGTTACTTGATATCTTTATGAGAGGAGTCTTATATCAGATATTAAAACTACGTGATAGTTCCAATGGTTGGAGAGTACGCTCCTTTTCTATAGAGATAGAAAAACTAGGGTTTAGCCAACCACCCATCTTCTTGAATCCTTCTTTTTTCTTGGTGGATCACCTCTAGAGGCCAAACACTTGGGTAGCTAACGTTGATCAAAGGAAGGAACCAAACCCGGTGGATTCAAGTTGAACGCGAAAAGGATTGGAGGTGAACTTGTACCTGAGGAAGCTCGGATCTTCAAGGGTATGTTTCTTATTCATCTTTTTCGTTTAATTAATAATTGTGCATAAAGGGTGATCCGGGTATATGGTTTGTAAAATTTTAAACTCTGATTTTCCACGTTTCCGCTTATTTTTGCAATTTGATTGCGTTCATGAATATTACAAACCTAACAGTGTTATCAGAGCCAAACCTTTATGCGAATTATTAATTGTTTTAATTTGATATGTGTATTGATATGTGTTTAGAACAATTTAATTGGGCATAATTTGTTGCATAAAATTTATTAAAAAAAACAAAATCAAAATCGCGCGTTTTTATAAAAGGTTCTATGATTTCGGTAATTTTTCATTTTTTTTCTACGCTGTGCTTTATGCGAAATGAGTATACCGTTTTTTTTTGTTTAAATTCAAGGGGATTCGAGAGTCATGGTTTTCAAAAACCGTTGATCATGTACTGCAGAGTTGTTTAGTTATAATAGTTATATTATATTTGATATAATATATAGTTATATTATCAGCAGCAGTATGATTATCATATATATAAGGATCTTGTTTCTTCCAACGTGGATGTTGTATATATATAATGTCTCTTACATTATATGCTTCAGGAACATTTTGGTAATACTTTTAAAAGGTTACAGGAAATTATATGATAAGTTTACATGAATCCCTTTGGAATAAACTTCTTTTAAAAAGTGACGTGGCTACCATGCTTTTGGTTACAGGATTCAATATAATACTTATATATTATATATAATATATATATATATATATATATATATATATATATTACCGTAATATATATATTATGTATATGTAATATATATTTTAATTATTTTATAATTAAAATAAAAGTTTATTTTAATATTAAAATAAAAGTTTATTTTAATCTTAAAATAAAAGATTTATTTTAATTTTAAAATTAGGATTCCATGATAACTAATTGGAGTTGAAATTGTATTCCATCTTTTCTTAAATAAAGGAGTTTATTTAGATATGAAATTAGATTTCATATTATTCAAAATAAAAGAGTTTATTTGTGAATTGGAAAGAGAATCTTATTTTCCTTAAATAAAGGAGTTTATTTAGATATGGAATACGATTTCATATTATTCAAAATAAAGGAGTTTATTTGTGAATAGGAAATAGAATCCGTGTTTCCTTTAATAAAGGAGTTTATTTATTTTTTACATGGAATTGGATTCCATAATTAATTAAAATAAAGGAGTTTATTTTAATTAAAGATTTTGATTAAAATAAAATAGTTTATTTTATTTAAAATTGGATAAATTAAAATAAAATAGTTTTATTTTGATTTAAATTTGGATTAAAATAAAGGAGTTTATTTTGATTTAAAATTAGATTTTATACTAACTAAATTTGCCCATTAAATGATATCAATATATATATTAAATATTTATTATTCATGAGATGAATGTTATTTATTGATGCATATGGTGATGTGTATGATAATAAATGGGATTGATTATGGACTAATGACTAATGTGATTGGATTTTATTTTATTTGGATGCATGAATGTATGGGTTTTATTAAATGGAGTCTGCGTATCTCGTCTTCTCTAATTTTTCTTAATGTAAATTCTATTCCCCTCCTATGTACTTCCCTTCGATCACGATCAAGGTTTCTATTTATTTTAAATAGTTTTGTAATAGGAATAGTTAGAATTAATTTTGAAGAATTGGAGATCAAGGAGCAAGGAGCGCTTGAAGACCCGATTTGTAATGGAGCCAGAGTTTAAATGTAGTAGTTATATTTAAATATTATTTCTTGCACCCTTGGGGTTTGACCTTTTGGTTCACTTGGTGGCTCTAGTGAACCAAACTAGAATAAAAGTCCATAATCAATCCGGGTGGAATATAGTATTCTATATGTGCATGCTTATACTATATATATTATATATTATGCAAACATGCTTCGCATGTTTATTAATATATGATTATATTTTATATATATATGTGTACGTGCGCTAAACAAGATGAGACATTTAATAATAAATCCCTCAATTTTGATATTAAGTCCTAAGCGTTCAAAGATATTTGGAATATCGAAGCGTCAGCTTTCTAGCATGATAAAATTAATAGAGTATTAAATATTTAATATGAGTTTGTTGTGTCACCACAAGGCAAGTATTAAGTATTTAAGATGTTAATTTATCACATTTGATGCTTATAAAGAAAATTGAACAATATTGTTTTGTTGTGTCACCACAAGGATGATATTTTTCTTTTTTTGAATATATGGAGTGCTAGGTCGGACTTAACTTGGATAATTTTGATTCGGACGTGCCACTACTTGATCAAAATAATCTAAGAGGCAAAAGAAAAGGAGTTGCATAGTTGATGTAATTGACAAAAGTTGTCTACCTATTTATTTATATATAGTTTGTTGTGTCACCACAAGGCTATATACATTTGAAATGGGATCCTTATTCTCACTAGCAAATCTTTAATTAGATTTTGCCGAACTATATAAGTGAGGGTAATATAGTTTGAAGAAAATAGTGGGAGATACCAATTTAAAACAAGACCTAATTTATTTTGGTAATTAATAAAAGAATGTATGTTAAAATGTTGTTAATTACAAATTCATTTACAGAATTTTACAATGTCTAAAATTACTATCACTCTGAAGCATATTAGATGCTAAATTAACCAGACCGAATTAAACGGATTGGTTAAGGAATTTGAGAATAGTTCTCATAGCTGAAAAGATATCTTATGTCCTTAATACGCCTTTCCCTGCAATGGTTGTAGACAATGCCTCTGAGGAAGAGATTGCTACTTTTAGAAAGTGGCAAGATGATGCATGATTGGCTCAATGCATCATGCTCGCATCTATGAGTAAGTTGAGCTTGACACAAGATGAAACTATGGATGCTCCTACTATATTCCCGCACATCAAGTAGTTGATGGTGAGGAAAGTAGGACCGATAGATATCGAGATATCTAAGGAGCTCTTCCGATCTAGAATGGCCAATGGCACTATAAAATGCATAAAAAGTTCTTAATATAATTAATTTGATTGATCAATTAGGACAACTGGTTTTGTCATGGATGGAGAGTTGAGCCAAGATTTGATCTTGCACTCACTCCCAGACTCCTTTCACAATTGTTGTGAATTTTTCATATGAACAAGCTAGATATCAGCTTCGTTGATTTGCTTAACATGTTGAAAAATGATGAGAGTCACTTTCCAACCAAGAAAGACCATGTCTTACTGGTAGGGGCCAAAGGATCTTCTGAAAAGAAGAACGTTTCAAAGAAGGTATATAGAAAGGCAAAAACAAAGGATAATAAGAACAAAATTGATACGGATAGCAAAGGAGTTTACTTCCACTGCAATAAGCCTGAACACTAGAAAGAAACTGCGAGAAGCATCTTGAAGAGGCTAACCAAATAAGTTTAGTGAAGTTTCGGTTACAATACAGTTTTTGTTCATGATTGAAATAAATTTTTCTTTAAGTCAAGGTTCTACTTGGGTATTGGATACCGACTTTGGTTATCATAAATATAGATTTATGAAGGGACCAAGCACAAGTAGAAAGCTAAACAAATATAAGTAATCCTATGTGCGGGAAATATAGCAAAAGTTGTCATATTAGCCATAGAAACTTAAAGTTTAGCAATGCCTACGGGCAAATCTATTAAGTCAATAAGTTGTTATTGTATTCCAGTTCTTGTTGGAAACATTATTTCCATTTTATTGTTGGACAATGACATCTTTGGTATTATATTTAAGAACAATTGTTGTTCTATTTATAATAATAATGTTTTGTATAGGACTGGAATATCACTTAATGGATTTAGTATACTTGACTTACGTGAAAATAATTTTACAAATTGAACAAACTAGTATAAAAAAAAGGAGATGATCATTCAAAGAGTTGAATGTGTGTATTTGCTGAAATACAAGTGTGAATTATTTGAAAGGTTCAAAGAATTCAAAAGTGAAACAAATTGGCAAAGTATTAGGATTCTTTGATCGGATCAAGGAAGGAATACTTGTGCAATAAGTTTCTAGATCATCTCAAATGATTTTCTCATAATGGACGCCTCTCGATACATAATAATTGATTGATGTATCTGAAAGGAAAAATTGTACCTATTTGAACATGGTGCGATCCATAATGATTTTACCAACATTCCAGTATCCTTCTAGGGTCATGTCCTAGAAATGGCTGCATATCTACGAAAAAAGTAACCCTAAGACTCCATAAAAGTTATGGACATGGAGGATTCCTAATCTTAAGTATGTTAAGATAAGTGGTTGTCCAACTTATGTGAAAAGGTTTCAAAGGATAAGCTTGGGACAAGATTTGACAAGTGTTGATTTGTGGGACATCCTAAAGTAAGTTTAGGGTATATGTTCTATAATCCTGCTTAGCAAAAGGTGTTTATTCATGAACACGGCGCTTCTAAGATAAATGTGTTTATCATTGAAGGGGCTAGTGGGAGGATAATAGATCTTGAAGAGTTCAAGAACCACAAAATACTATAAGTCAAATAAGAGGAACCTGTAGATAGATCTATTTTACCACAACCGAATCATAAATCTAGAATAGTACCGAAGATACCTAGGAGGTATGGATTCATCATGGATGATGATGATGAGGTACGCATCATAGAAGATGATGATCTAGAGTTATATACGATGAGGTAAGAGTTCTAGTGTGTACAAAAGGGTCAGTGGGAGCGTCGTAACATTCCTAGTATTATATGTTGATATACTACGGATGAGGAATTACATACCAATGCTACAATCAGTAAAGATAAAGTTGTCTAAACATTCCTCCATGAATGATTTGGGAAGAGTATCTTAATTGGGGATACAAATCTATATTGATAGATTTAAAAGGATCCTCGACTTAACCCAAGGAACGTATATTCATTTGATGCTAAAGTCGTTTAGCATGGCAAACTCCATGGGATGTCTCATGTTGATGAGCCCTTGGAGTGTATCTCTCTTTATAGTCCTCACAGATTCCTGAAAAGAGAGATCGCATGAGTGACAATCATGTATGCAATGAAATGTACCCGACCTGATGTTGATCAGTCATATTATGGAGAAGTTCACTATGAGTCAGTGAAAAACATCTTAAAGTTCTTAACCAGCACTAAGGATGTGAGCATACATGGTGGGTCTGAATTAAAACTAGAGGGCTTTATAGACTCAAGTTTTTCAGACAGACCAAGACGACCGAAAATCCACTTTAAGGTAAAGTGTTACCTTGAACAGTTGTGTAGTGAATTTGAAAGGTTCCAAATAGCAAAAGGTTGCTGGTTTAATGATAAAGACAAAGTATATAGCTGTAAATGAAGCTGCAAGTTGATTGTTTGGATGATAAGTTCATTACAGAACTAGGAATAGTTCCTAAGTCTCATCTTGGATCTAAACATGTGTTGTAGCACTTTCATTTGATTATAGGAATCATTGAAAGAAGGGAAATCACTATAGAGAAAGTGAACTCTCAAAAAAAATATTACATATCCATTAACTAAAGCTTATCCAACAGCAGGATATTCGTCACTTAGAGAAGAAGAGTATGAGATAGCATGACGATTGGCTTTAGTGCAAGTGGGAGATTGAAAGTAGTATGCACACAAGCCAATCATGTTTGATGATAAAGCATATACTTTGTAACAATCTTATTCATTTATTAATAAAAAGTATTAATTTATTAAAGGCTTTTAATTATCTACATGATGCTGTTTTATAATATGTGATAAACCCATAGTTTTAAGCAATGCTTTTAGAATAATGATGATGATCATTCTAATGAGATCTAAATTCTTTGAAAGCTTAAAACTAAAATAGTTCCCAATCGTTGGATTACTAAATTGGGGATTAGTGAATCAGGATAGATTGGTACATGCGTTTGCTTGCTCATTGGATGAGGATGATTGATCTCATGATCATTTATGTGGAGACACTAAAGCAAGTATGTAGGTGCTTATTAGAGAATAAGTTCACTTTGAGCGTGGCTCGCTAAGGAATACCTAATGGAGTTTTACTTGCTTTTGTCAATAGGAATTTCTGTAGTGATAGTAGTCTACAAGTGATCCTTGGACTTGAGATCATCATAGTATCTTGTGTATGATGAGTTATACTTTGACTTATTCCTTAAGACCCTTAGGGTATATCAAAGGGTATGCTTGGGTATAACAAGTTGTACATGGAGATAATATATGATCAATAAAGAATCTACCACTTCTAATAAAAGAAGAGAAATGTCTTATGTGATTCGATAAATGACAACCCAATGAGTCCTTGGTTAAAAGGCGTAATGAAATTAGAAAGGAGTTTCTAATTTGCATTATTTGGTGTTGTGCATTTAAGAGTCGAAATACATATAATTAAATAAAAAAAGACTTGATGAAATTCCATGTCTTATATTTAATTGGGACATTGTATGGTGGGAAGGATTGAATTGTACGGTAACTATTTACTCAAAGGTTCTTTTATGATTAATGTTGAAATCTATATTATCCGGAAAGTCGTTGATCGCTAGGGAGGCTTATCCTATTGTAGAATAAATATTATTTATTTAAATAAATTAATTGTTTAATTTATTTATTTAAATAAGATTAGAATTGTTCTAATTGATTTATTCACAAGGTTTAATATGGAGAACCTAAAGGGTCACACCATAAAAGGAAGAATAATTATTTAAGAAGTTAATGGCATAATCGTAATAATATGTTATGTAAATTTAATTTAATCTATGGTGATAGAATAAATTAAATAGCTTAATATTTATTATTTAATATTTTAGAAATATTAAATATAAATTAATAAGAGGAGTCTTATTAATATTATTACAATTATTATTATTTTAATTTCTAAAAGAGTTTAAGAATTAATTTAATATAAGTACTCTCATTTATTCCTAATAGGTTTAGGAGGGAAAATTAATTAAAGGAGTTTAATTAATTATCCCTAATAAGATTAGGGAGCCTATTTAATTAAAATAGTTTAATTAAATAATACCTTATTTTAATAGGGTTACTTGATATCTTTATAAGAGGAGTCTTATATCAGATATTAAAACTACGTGATAATTCCAATGGTTGGAGAGTACGCTCCTTTTCTATAGAGATAGAAAAACTAGGGTTTAGCCAACCACCCATCTTCTTGAATCCTTCTTTTTCCTTGGTGGATCACCTCTAGAGGTCAAACACTTGGGTGGCTAACGTTAATCAAAGGAAGGAACCAAACCCGGTGGATTCAAGTTGAACGCGAAAAGGATTGGAGGTGAACTTATACCTGAGGAAGCTCGGATCTTCAAGGGTATGTTTCTTATTCATCTTTTTCGTTTAATTAATAATTGTGCATAAAGGGTGATTCGGGTATATGGTTTGTAAAATTTTAAACTCTGATTTTCCACGTTTTCGCTTATTTTTGCAATTTGATTGCGTTCATGAATATTACAAATCTAACAAGCATGATATTGAATTTTGTATCGACTTTGAACCCGGTACAAAACCCATTTCTAGACTCTCATATCGAATGGCTCCTATTGAACTGCAGGAGTTAAAAACCTAACAGTAGGAGTTGGTACCCTAGCCTCTATCTGGTGACTTCCTTTGTGGAATGCACCGAAGCCAGACTCTTCGTAGGGGATACCATATTCGTGCGGTAGTAAACTAATAGGTGCCATTGTGACGTGCTATCCAAGATTGGGATATGAGTCATAGTTGAGAGCAACCTAAGTCAGTAATCGAAATACGTAGCTTTCTAGGCTTAGTTGGTTATTATCTGAGATTCGTGGAAAGCTTTTCTTAAATCGCTACTCCATTAACTCAACTGACTCATAGAGATACAAAATTCGAATGAAGCAAGGAATGTGGGAAGAACTTCGAAGAACTCAAGAGGAAACTCATTTCGGCACATGTTCTGACCATACCATCCTGGAAAAGTGAACGTGGTAGCTGACGATCGTATACGAGTACGAGTGCGATATTGTCAAAGACCCATTTCGTATAACTTAAAAATGATAAAGATAGAGTTAAAGACTCTAGGGACCCACGTGATGATATGCGAGTAGAACCGACTTTAATCGATAAAGTTAAAACCGCTCAAGCTACATACCGGAGCTGATGAATATAAAGAAGAAGGTGCAAGAAGGCGTTATTCTAGAAGTAAGAGTCGATAAAGAGAAGAAATCTCAACCTTTGATTTATTGGTCCATTTGAAATCCTCGATCGAATAGGAACAATGGCCTATAGACTCGTTTTACCGCCAAGTATGTCGCGTGTTCATAACATTTTCATGTATCGATGTTACGTAAATATGTGGATGACCTGAACTACATTATTGAGTTAGAACCAGACGAGATAGCCAAAGATTTAACGTATGAGGAGGTGCCTGTCAATATCTTGGATAGGAAAGAAGCATGTCCTACGAACAAAGGTTATACCACAAGTTAAGATTTTGTGGAGGAACCATGCTATGGAGGAAATGACCTGGGAGTTGGAATCAGAAATGAAAGCGAAGTACCCTTACCTTTTCGAAATACCAGGTACGTACATCAATTTCGAGGACGAAATTTTATAAGGAGGGGAGGTTGTAAGACCCCAACTTATTATGAATAAAATTAAATTTTCTCTATTTATTATCTTCAAATAATAAGGAGTTAATTTGATATAATACTTTGGTTATTGGTGAAATGTGCAAATTTTACAAAATAAGCAAGTGGTTATAAAATATTCATTTTTGTCGGGGAATATTCGTTTGGTCATGAAATATTCTTGTTGTCGGGGAATATTCATACGACGGCGCAACCATTCGTGGGCCTCATAACAGAATAACCGTCGGATGAAGAAAACGACAAGTTTAAGTTTTTATAAATAATGGCGTAGTTGTTACCAGATTAACTTTGTTGAATACCGGTGGATTAAAATATACGATACGTGTGGTTACACAAAGAAAGCATACTGGTATTATATGAAAGATTTTTGAATTATTGATTCTTACATAAGAACGCATACTTACTCAATAATTATTACGAAGTAATTCTTGTTTAATATTTTATTTTATTGATTCAATAATTGCTGCGTTGATATTTTATATTATTGTTGTTTCAATAATTGTCTCTGCAGAGTATTTCCCATTATCAGATCAATAATTCATATTATTTGAATAATATTATTAGATAGCATTATTGGCAATGTCTAGAAAGTTCTGTCTAATGAGAGGTTTGGTCACCTAATTGTGCATCAGTAAGGAGAAATCCTTATTGGAAAGCCCCCTCTTTCCTGGGAATGGCCTGGTTGTCATAATTGTGATTCTATAATATTATTTGTGAATAATTAATTATTAGTTTATATGATAATGAAATATTTATTTGATGTGGATATTAATGATGGATTTATTTATGTGGTTATAAATGAAGGAATTAATGCTGAGGTGTTTTATCAGTATTTTGTCGGAATGACGGTATTAAAAATCATCCGTTTCTGGATTTCGAATATTTTCTATTTGGAATTTGGAAAAACTCAAAGCTACAAAGTTGTAGAGAATTCGATTTCGTGTGGAATGAACATAAAATTCGTATTTTTTTGATAAACGGGCTATTTTTTATGAATTACTGAAGTTACGAAAAATAAAATGATTTTTATTAAAATTGGGTGGGACCCACTTTTATTTTAAACATGTGGGCTGCCAAAGAATTTCAGAATTGGCTGGCTTGTTTGATCAAATTGGGTGTGCATAGATGTAAAGGAATAAATAATATTATTTTATTATTTTAGTCTCCTATGGCGTTCTAGCATTTTCCTATAAATAAACGCTCAGGTTAGAATTGAAAATCACACCAGAAACAAGTTTTCTTTCTCTCTATATTGTCGAGCGTATTTTTGTGAGTATTTAGATACTTTGAGAGTTGCTGTTCGATACAAGTTTCTTTCGACTTTCTATCCGATATTCTGATCAGAAGTATTGTTATTTTGAGGTAAGGGATGTTATTTTCTTCTTAAATGATATTATTTTCTTCAATATCATTATGCCGAAAAATTGGTTTGAACTTTTTAATCAAATTTGGAACTTTTTGTGTCGGGGTTACTATTCACGTATACGACACTATTCACCAAAAAATAAAATTTTCTTCTTTTTGTCCAAGATGTCTATTATGGTTACTATCTTTGATTGTATCCATGTTTTGATCTTTATTTTTGAATTCTGCTTCACAATTGGTTATTATGAAGTATTATTGATCTTGGATAAACTTTTATACGAATCTCTAATATTTGTCTTTCTGTCTCACTGGATTCATTTTCTTTAAAATATTTTTCATCATCCTCAGTCTTAAATGATGATATTATTGAATATCTTTGGCCCGTAGTGCAAAGATGAATAGGTGTTGAGATGAACATGACTGACTGGTGATATAAATGAATATCTTTGGCCTGTAGTGCAAAGATGAATGATTAACTGATGACTATCTTTGGCCTGTAGTGCAAAGATGAATATTTGATTAAAGATGTATATTGATTGATGTTACAGGGATAAAATATTGATGATGGACTTTTAAATCTTAGAAGATAGAAGAATTCATTCTTTACGTGACTCTTCTATTGGATTGTTGTTTTCGCTGCATTTGTTTATCTAAAACTTGTTGTCAATTATATTTTATCAGATTTTTTCCTGTTGAAGAATAATGATAATTTGTTGTATATTATCTTAGTCATAATATTCTTTACTAGGCTAGTTGAGCTCACCCTTTTCTTTTTTGTTCCATTTTTCTTCTCAGGAGGTGAGAACATATCAGGATCTAGTCGGGGTATGGAGTGATGGTTCTAGAAAGATGTTTTAGCAGTCCTCACTATTTTTGTAAAATAGTGTATGAATAATTGTAATGAGGACTTATTTGAGTGTGGATATTGTCTAGAAAATAATATTTGTATTTAAACTCACAGTATGTGTTGTCATATTTTGCACGACAATTGTATTATTGAAGTTGTAGTTTGCTTTCTGTACCATGTATTTTGGCGACTCAGAATGGGTGTTGCATACCTATTTTGGGGGCATCACAAAGATACTGAACAAGGCTGGGATTCTACCTTGTATTTAGCTACGTAGGGATCTTCGTATCCAATAGGACTATGACGCCCTTCCCTTATTTATTTCACATTGGTGCTCTTCTACATGCACATTTGTCATTGCTTGGGGGAGTTCACCCTACTCTAGAGGATGTCTATGCCATTTACCAGTAATTATTTCTTTTGTTTTGTACATTCATCCTCATTTTTCTTGGGTTATGTATTTATTTTAAACTAAATCTTGTAGCCTTTCTGCTGTTGCTTCAACTTCTTGCGGTTCATCCAGCCTGTCCCCTAGGGATATCGAATGTGTTGCGTACTTGACAGAAGCCCTCAAGCGAGCTTCCAATTACACCACGAGGTTCCAAGGCTATATAATCCATTCAGACTTTGAGACCCCCAACCATCCAGAGACTTCTTAGCTATCTTGGGTCCGTTATTTCTTTCGGGATTACAAGCCTGGCCATTGGAATAGTTCTGTTTATAGAGAATTCGTTCTTGCTCTTCATGAGGAACCTTGTTCTTTTTCTTTAGCTTCTTATCTGGTTATGTGGTTATCCCACTTTATCTTCCCTAGGTTACCTATGGATGGTCCGTCGACCCGTATGTTTAGCTTAGAGACTTTGTTATCTCAGGGTCTAGAGGTTCCTCTTGCTGCTCTCTTTTTGGGGACCATGTATCGTCGCTTGGATGAAACTGTCCTTGTCATGAGAGAATTTGTCGAAAGGTACCCCTTTTCGGTTTCACCATTTATTATATATATATATATATTCTTATTAATATTTCTTTCATTTATTTAGGTATGAAGTGAATTTCTTCGTTCCATGTTCCTTTCTTCAGATCTTCCTCTTCGAGCGCTTTTGGGGCCATTCTACATCTGTAAACTTTTCCCAAAAATGAAGGAAATATCCACCCCCTTTCTCATCACCCAATATTGTTCTCCGCAACGCTCGCCGGATTGATCATATGATTACTTCAGATTTACTACTTTATATTGATGACTTTTTCTATTTCACTGCCCGTCCGTACACCATTATTCCAGAGGGAGGTTTTCTGCCTCACTTCTATAGGAGGGACTTCCATTATTTTTCAAATGTCAAGGAATTGACTGGGTCTTCACTTTCTTGGTTCATATTCCTCCAAGCTACAGAACTTCCCTATCTTGTTGAGGATGATGGTTTTGGCACCGTACTTTACTCTCCTCATAGAGTCATGAGGCAATTTGAATTTGACTATAATCAACCTTTCGAGAGCTCTTGCCAAAGGGATTACGAGAGTGCTCTCCCTAATTTTGTCCGCACATCTTCCTCATTTGCATGGGAGTTTCCGAAACCTTCTACTGCTCCTTATGATCCTCTTCATTTCATTATACCAGATGATTCTTGGCAAGGGTAATATACTACTTTTGAACGCAACTACTGGCTCATCAACCTTAAAAAATGGCAAGATGATACTATGATTTGTTCGCCGCCAACTTCTCCTCCCGAACGTCTTCAATGGGCCAGAATGTTATGTTCTCCTAGAACTAATACTCGTTCAGAGCGTTGGCCAACTAGTAGTCGGCTTATTGAGCGTAAGGCTTTAATGTCTGAGTCTCTTCCTCCTCAGTCAGCAGACCCAGATGTTCCTCCTGCATAGGTCTCTACTACTTCCTGGAATCTTTCATCATGGGTTTCATCTCGGATACCTCCTCCAGTTCCTCCCCAGGGATCCTTTGCTGCAGAGGAAATCAAAGTTACTCCCTTTAAATGAGAGCATCTGCTATTACTAAATCTAAGGTGGTCCTTGCTAGTCGTTCTGTCATTAGACGAATGTCAAATGGGCAAACACTTATCCTAAAGCCTTTAGCAAAGCGCCCCCTTGATAACGCTAGCTCTAGTATATCAGTAGCTGAGGATCCGGTCAAGAAACAACACAAACTTTTGGTAAAATTTGTAGCATTTTCATTTTTCTTTCAACCATTCATATAGTTGTTTTCGGGTTTCCCTATATCATTATTTCCTTGTTTTTCAGATTGAGGCTAATGAAGAAGATGATGATGTTCCTATTGGGTTTCCTGCGGGTTCTGTAAGTGAGACGGTCGTGGCTTCCACTACTTGTGAGCCTCCTCAACCTATCACTGTTGCTATCGAGTCTTCTTCACCGCATGATGATCGTGTTAGTCTTGATGCTGAGTATTCTTTATCTGATGTGAATTCGGGTCATGTTGTGGGTTGTACAACTCTCTCTTCATGTCCTCTTATAGCACCTCCTCATGAGAATCTAGAAGGTACCGGTGAGGCTCCTATTTTCTCGAGGGGGAATCCGTCTGAGCTTATTGCTGACATTCCGCTTTCAGTGGCATCTCACGACTCTTTATCCATCAGTGTGAGTATTTTCTTTAGTTGACATGTACATATTTTCTTTCTTTCTTTGTAATATATTATGTTTTATCATTTTTCTTTTTCTTTTTTTTAGAGTAAAAAGATGAAAGATTTGCCTTTATCGGTCGAGTCGCTTGCTTTATTTAATGCTCTCAATCCGAGTGTCGCCGTCAAGCGATGACCTTGGTTATCCTCCTACTGACCAAGGCTTCAAGGATTTATCGGCAACACAACAGCCACCTGTTTCTTCATCCTTTGTTAAGGAGTCATCAGCAACACATCATCTTGATGTTTCTTCATCCTTTGTCCGAAGTGATTTTATGGTGGCTTCTAAAGTGGATCCTAATAGAGCTTCCTTCAATCCAAGTGGAGATCTTATTTCTTGGAGGGGTTTTCAGATATCTTCTTCCAGCCAGGAAATTCTTAATCGTCTTTTAACTCAATTTCCGCAAACACTTGACCGTCTGACTATCTGCATGGCCCCCGTCTAGACTTTCTTTTTGGATCGACTTGCTAGCCTTATTCTTGAGTTGCACAGTCTTTCTTTCTATTCTTTGCGAGCCGAAGAATTAGATAGATTTAGCAGTGAACATAATGACTTCTCCATTGTTGGCTTTGATATATCTCCCTTTCAAGCTCGGCTGGATCTTCTTAGTTCCACTTTTCAGATTATTGCACTACGGTCGGACGTTACTATGTATCAATGTGAGAATAACTCATTTTCAGAACAACTTTTGGATCTTGAAAAAACCACAAACGAACTGGAGACCCAACTTCAGGGTTTGAAGTCAAAAATCCAAACTTTTCAAAAGCTGAAAGCCGCTAATGTGAAGGTTCGCGATTCTGCCATTGCTAAATTTGAGGCCCTAACTTTGCCCCTACTTCAGCTTGATATGTCATGGCCATTAGATCATGAAATTTTATTGTTTTTTTTTCTATTCCTGTATCAAAAAACTCATTTACATATATTCCTTTTATCAGAATAGAGTTTTTTTTGCCTTATTAATTGTTTTTAGTTTGAATTTCTTTTTTGAGACTCAATGTTTAACATTGAATCTCAAGTTATTCAAATTAATATTCTAACACAATAATTTGAATAATAAAAAGGCAAACATGAATTTTGAAAAAAAAACATGTTTTTTTTTCGCAAACCAACACTTGAATCCATACTTTTAAAATCAGAAAAATATTCAAGTTTAAGTGAAAGTTTGACATTTTATTGATAATCATGTTGCTTTTAACGGAAAGCATAACGTTTTAGATTTTCATAGTAATAAATCTTGCTTTTATCGGTGAAAGCATAATGTTTGCCACTTTTAGAGATAAAGTGTAACTTTCTTGGATTTAAGGACTTAAACTCAGGTGCCTTAATTACTTTTAAAGTTGAAAGTATAACGTTTCTGCGATGACTATCTCATGTATAATATTTCATTACCCATTTCAGGTTCAATGGGCCCGAGATAGCATTTGATCCCACATGAGATATTTTTCAATATCCGCTTTCGGAGATCTCTCGCACCCTATACAGGTCTTCCCATTAGGGGAAAAATTTGGTGGTTGGTGATCCCCTCATGACTTGATTCGCTGTCTTGAGCACCAAGTCCCCCACCAGAATTTGTCGAGGTACCACTACAGTATTGTATTGTTGTTGCAGTTTTTTATGGTACCGTTATAATTTTTCTTTAGCTTTGTCTCAGAAGTCAGCTAAGGCTTCTAGAGCAGCTGGTCGGTTCTCTTCCTCGACTAAGCTTCGGAGTCTCATCCTTGCCGACGGGATTTCTATTTCAGCAGGAAAGACAGCTTCTTCACCATATACTAGAGCGTTTGGGGTTACATCTGTAGGCTTTCTTTTTGAAGATAAGCCCATAGTGTTATTGGTAACTGTTCTGCCCATATTTTCGAGTGATTGTCCAGGGTTTTTGAGAGAATCTTGATCAATGTTTTATTTGTGGCCTTTGCTTGTCTGTTGCCTTTCGGGTAGTAAGGAGATGATTTGTAATGTTTTACCCTGTATCTATCTATCAGGCTCTTGACATCTCTATTGATGAAGGGAGTTCCATTGTCTGGTAAAATGACATTCGGGATCCCAAAACGACAAATAATATGCTCCTTGATGAAATTTGCCATTGTTGGTCCTGTAGCCCTCTTTAAGGGTATTGCTTATACCCACTTTGTGCACATCTCAGTGGTGGTCAAGATCCAGATGTTGCCCTTTTAATTAGGATGAATAGGACCTATAAGATCCATTCCCCATGTATGAAAGGGAAATGGTGTTGCTATGGTCCGCAAATCTATAGCGGGAGCATGAATCAAGTTTCCATGAATTTGGAAAACATGACACTTCTTGGCAAACTCTAAGCAATCCCCTTCCATTCTAGGCCAGTAGTAACCTTGATCAATCAACTGTTTATACAACTTGGCTCCTCCTTGGTGTTCATCTTTATGCATTTGGTAGACCAAATCATTGGCCTCTCCTAATTCCAAACACCGTAAGGGCATGCCGTTAAACCCTCTTCTAAACAACTCTCTGTTTTGTAAGAAGAATCGTTGTGCTTTCTTCTTTATCGTTACTGCATCCTTCTTTTCAACCGAAAGACTATCTCTTTGAAAAAACTTCATATATGGGTTTCGCCAGTCTGCTATGTCGTAGATAAAGGCACATTCCTCCTCCCCATGGTATTTTTGGCACGAAAGACATTGTCGTTGAAGTGCATCCGCTTTTTTCTTCATTTCAGGCCAACAATACCCTTAGCGTTGCAACCTTCGATACAATCCAATATCTGCCAATCCACAGTTTTCTTCATGTACCTGATATAAAATCCTATTTACTTCATCCTTCCCCGAGCATCTTGTTAATACACCATTTGCTTCTTTATGGTACAATACTCTTTTAATACTCTTTTGACCTCTTACTTATTGAACTATTAGATTTGAATCTCCCTTTACTTTGAGGCACTTGGCTCCCAATTCTCTAGCCGCTAATAATCCCAATATGAATGCCTCATATTCTGCTTCATTATTCATGCAAAGGAAATCCAGCTTGTATGACAGGGCCACTTCCTTTCCTTCCTTGGTGGTTAATACCACACTTGCTCCTCCTTTTCCTTCTGCGGATAACCCGTCAAAGGCCAAGTTCCACCACTTCGAATCTTCATCCACCACGTAAATTTTTTCTAATTCTCCCCCTAGAAGATCCTCTAAGGGAGGTTCATATTCTCCATGCGGAAACTGAGCGAGCAGGTCTGCTAATGCCTGACATCTGATTGCCTTCGGTGTTACACACTTGATGTCATATTCTGAAAGGATCATCATCCATCTTCCAGGTCTTCCTACCAACACTGGCCTAGTTAGCAAGTATCTGATCGGGTTAGTTCTCGTTGCAAGTTTCACTTCGTGTGCCAAAAAATAATGACGCATTTTCTGTGCGACAAACACCAGTGCTAGACAATGTCTCTCTAACTGTGAGTATCTGGTTTCTGCTCCCCTAATATTTTGGCTGATGTAGTATACAAGATTTTCTTCCCTATCTACCTCTTGTGTGATCAATCCTCCTACAGACTTTGCGGTAGATGTGATACACAGCTGCAATGGTATTCCTCTCTGTGGTACTACCATCATTTTCACCGAGGCCAAAATTTCTTTTACTTTCACAAAGGCTTGTTGCTAGTCCTTCCCCCAGTCCCATTCTTTCTTTCCCTTTAGTAACTTTCCGAAAGGTTCCGTGACTTCTGCTAATGCTGGCATGAATCTCCTCAATTAGGTAACTTTTCCTAGAAAGCTCTTCAACAGTTTCTGCATTTTTGGTGGGGGCATATCTGTAATAGCTTTGCTTTGTTTTGGTCTACCTCCAAACCTCTGTTGTGCACCAAGAAGCCCAAAAAAAATTTAGCTGTCATCCCAAAGTTGTACTTTTTCGGATTCATCGTTAACTTATACCTGACAACGTTCAAACACCTTTCTTAAATCCTCTACGTTGGTTGTCTCCTTTTTAGATTTCACCACTATGTCATCCATGTGACGCCCCCAAAATAGGTATACATCACCCATTCTGAGTCGCCAAAAACATGGTACAGAAAACAACTACAACTTTATTAATACAATTGTCGTGCAAAATACGACAACACATACTGTGAGTTTAAATACAATATTGTCTTCTAAACAATATCCACACCCAAATAAAGTTCTCAGTACAATTATTGATGCACTATTTTACAAAAATAGTGAGGACTACTAAAACAACTATTTAGGACCATCACTCTATACCCCGACTGGTTCATGCTATGTTCTCGCTTCTTGAGAAGAAAAATAGAACAAAAAGGAAAAGGGTGAGCTCAACTAGCCTAGTAAAGAATATTATAACTAAGAAAATATACAATAAATTATCTTTAGTCTTCAACAGGGAAAAATCTGATAGAATATAATAGACAACAACTTTTAGATCAACAACTGCAGCGGAAACAATAATTCATTGGAAGAATTAAGTAGAGAATGAAATCTACTATCATCTATGAATTTAAAAGTCCATCATTAATATTTTATCCCTGTAACATCAATAAATAAACATCTTGCATCAAATATTCATCTTTGCACTACAGGCCAAAGATATTCATTTGTATCACCAGTTGGTCATGTTCATCTCAATACCTGTTCATCCTTGCACTACGGGCCAAAGATATTCATCAGGTAATCATTCATCTTTGCACTACAGGCCAAAGATATTCATCAAGTATTACCATTAAGGACTGAGGATGATGAAAAACATTTTAGAGAAAGTGAGACAGAAGGACAAATATTAGGGATTCGTATTTTGGTTTATCCAAATTCAATAATACTCCATAATAACCAATTGTGAAGTAGAATTCAAAAATAAAGATCAAAACATGGATACAATCAAAGAAAGTAACCATAAATGACATCTGGGACAAAAAAGAGAAAATTTCATTTTTCGATGAATAGTGCCCGTATTCATGAATAATGTCGTATATGTGAATAGTGTTGTATACGTGAATAGTAACCCCGACATAAAAAGGTAGAAATTTCACAATAAAATTCATATTAATATTTCAGCATAATGATATTGAAGAAAATAATATCATTTACGAAGAAAATAACATCCTTTACCTCAAAAGAATAGTACTCCCGGTTGAAATTTTGGATATAGTGCTGAAAGAAACTTGTACTGAATAGCAACTCTCAAAGTATCTAAATACTCACAAAATACGCTCGATAATATATATATATATATATATATATATATATATATATATATATATATATATAGAGAGAGAGAGAGAGAGAAAGCTTATGTTTCTAGTGTGATTTTTAATTCTAACTAAGCACCCTATTTATAGGAAAATGTTAGAACGCTGAAGCAGATTTGACCTGCTACCTGATGGCTTTACCTACTATTATTCCTACCCACCACATTTGAAATAAAATTTCAGCACATTTCTCACCAACCAAAGTGGGCTCACCAATTCTAGAAATTTCCAAAATGTTTTATTATTTAAACAATAATCAGAAACTTCAATAATTCATCATAAATAGCCCTTTTATCAGAAAAATACAAATTTTATGCCCATTCCATATGAAATTAAATTCTCTACAACTTTGTAGCTTTAAGTTTTTCCAAATTTCAAACGAAAAATGCCCGAAATCCACATACGGACGATTTTTAATACCTCCATTCTGACAAAATACTGATAAAATACCTCAGCATTAATTCCTTCATTTATAATCACATAAAATAAATATTTTCCTATCCTTCATTTATATCCACATAAAATAAATATTTCCTTATCATATAAATCAATAAATAATTATTCACAAATATTATTATAGAATCACAATAATGACAATCAGGCCGTTCCCAGGAAAGAGGGGGCTTTCCGATATGGATTTCTTCTTACTGGCATGCAATTAATTGACCAAACCTCTCCTTGACAGAACTTTATAGACATTGCCAATAATTATATCTAATAATATTATTCAAATAATATGAATTATTGATCTGATAAAGGGAAATATTATGCAGTGACAATTATTAAAACAATAATATAAAATACCAACGCATCAATTATTGAATCAATAAAATAAAATATTGAACAGTAATTACTGTAACAATTATTGAGTAGTGCCTTCTTACATAAGAATCAATAATTCAAAAAATATGTGTAACACGTGGTGCTACTCTTGTAACTACGGCAGACATCGTATTTTAACCACCGGGTATTCTAACAGTGTTAACGGTAACAACTACGTCGTTATTTATAAACACTCAATATTGTCATTTTCTTCATCCGATAGTTATTCCGTTATGGGGCCCACAAATGGCTGTGCCGTCGTATAAATATTCCCCGACAAGAATAATTTACCACAACCAAACGAATATTCCCCGACAACAATGAATATTTTATAACCACTTGCTTATTTTGCAAAATTTGCACATTTCACCCATAACCAAAGTATTATATCAAATTAATTCCTTATTATTTCAAGATAATGAATAGAGAAATTCAATTTTATTTATAATAAGTTGGAGTCTTACAATCCACATAGCCTTCCACAATGTCATGAATCATGTCATGAAAGATGGCGTGCATTGCCCTTTGGTAAGTTGCTCCTGCGTCCTTCAACCCGAATGGCATTACTACATAGTAGAAATTCCCAAATGGGGTACGGAAGACTGTCATCTCCACATCCTCTATGAACATCTTTATCTGATAGTAGCCTATGAACCCATTCATGAATGACATCATCTCATGATTAGCTGTTGCATCCACCAAAGTGTCTATATTGGGTAGAGGATACATGTCCTTTGGGCACGCCTTGTTCAAGTCTCTGAAATCCACACATATTCTCAATTGCCCATTAGATTTCTTTACTGGTACTATGATGGATAACCATACTGGATGTTGAATTAGTTTGATGAATCCTACATCTAACAACTTCTTTATCTCTTCCTCTATTTGTGTTTCAACTTCTGGTATATAGGTGCGAGGCGCTTGCTTCACTGGTTTAGCTCCCGGGCTTAAGTTTAGATTATGCTCTACCAACTCCTTGTCGATCCCGGGCAACTCATTATAGTTCCAAGCAAACACATCTCCATACTCTCGTAGTAGCTTCACCAGCTCTTCCTTTTGGTTGGCTTTCAGCTCCTTGTTAATGTAAGTCGACCTTGTTGTTCTTTCTCTTATTGCTAGATCGACTTCCTCCAATTCATTTTGCTAAGGTTTTGGCCGGTCCTCAAAACATTCTGGAGTTGGTTCCACCTTCTGTTACATGATTTCTTCCTTTTTATTGCTACTGGAGTCAGGGGGGGGGGGGCCTCCTGAGCCCTCAGGTTTGGGTGTACCTTCGAGCTCCTCCCCCTTGCACCATCACAAGCGAAACACTATCTATCCATCGGGTTTGATTACTCTTTCCCACTTTGTCTTCTGTTCTTCTTTTCTCTTATTTACTTTGTCAGCTTCCGATTGGGTTGTCCGTTTGGCATTGATTATATTCCGGGCATCCTCCAAGTCTGCTGCCCGCTTACTTGGGTCTTTTTCTTCTTTATCTATATCTACTAATACAAGTTTCTTATTTTTGAAACATTCACCTTGTTCTAAGGTCTACTTCTTTTCCTTTTTCATAGGCACAAACTTGTCCTCCTGTACCTCACCACAGCTTGCTAGCTTCAGAGAATCAGGCTTGGCAATATGGTTTTCTCTTTCTTCGGCGACATTATCGAAGAAAGCTGCTTTAGTAATATGTGCCTCCTCTGGCCCAAAATGGTTCCTTGTCGCTGGTATCTTGACCTCCTTGCCTTTCCAAATTGCCTTTATACACTGATGAAAAACCGATGGTACTACCCCATACTCATTCTGCCAAGCTCTTCCTAGCAACACATGATATGTTGCGTTAACCTCTGCTACATGGAATATCACAGGTCCTTAGATCTTCTACAATTGCATATCCACCTTGATGTATCCGAGGGTTCTCATGCTTTGATTAGCGAACCCCATGATGTTTGTCTTTTCCTTCACGATCTTCTTCTCTGGCATACCTAACTATTTAAAGACAGTGTAGGGCATGATATTTATAGATGCTCTATTAACGATGAACGCTCTCCGCACTTCTATACCTAATTATTTCTGTCACATATAGTGGTCTATTATGTGGATATCTCACCTCTCTATCAGCCTTAGAAAAAGTGATTTTTTTCTTTTACTCCTCCACCGTCTTCACAAACCCTTTGCTGATTGCCATACAAGTCTCTTGTGCTTCGGTAACTTTTATGATTGCCTTGGTCGCTTCTATCCTCGCTTACTTGGTCAATCCGATCTGATCAAAAAATTTCCTGAACTTAGCTTTGTTCATCAACGCGGTCACCTGTGGACCTGGATCAGAATCATCCTCCATCCTTTTTGTGTTCTCCATTATCTCCATTTCTCTTCCTTCTAATGATTCACTATGAGTAATAGTGTTGCCCATTTATTTCCCCTTGTGGTTAGGAAGTGGCTTGTCCAGCACGTTGTTTCCTCCTTCCAGTTCGATTTCTCCTGCCGCCAAGTTCTCATGGTAGATCATTCGTAGACTATAACAATCTATAGTAGAATATCCGACGTATTGGTGGTATACACAGAAGTCTGGTCTCCTCTTCATCTTTTCTGTTACAACAAATCTGGGCCTTGGAGGTTTTACAACTCCATGTTATACCCATTGCTTGTATAAATCCCTGAACGCCTTTTCGCTGCACGTAATAGCCCCTGGGATTGGCAATCTCGAAAACTTGTCTCCTTGTTTTCCACGGTTCCTTTCATTCTTTCCACTCTTTTCCCTCTTGATCCTTTGTGGCTTTTGCTGAGAATCTGCTAAAGCCATAGTAGTAGTTCTTTTGCCCTTCCACATAACAGTCGCATAGCTTGCGAGCAAAGTCATAATTCCTCCTAAGTCTTGTGCAAATGTTGAGAGTTTTGCGAAGGAATCACATGCTTTAGTGACCAAGTGGGGCTTAAAGGTATCTAAGGCACCACTGTTGCATATGCTCACTAGATTCTTCTCCTCAATCGGCTCCACACATTTTTGTGCCTGAGCCCTGAATCTATCTACGTAATCGAACAGCTCCTCATTTGGCTTTTGTTTAAATCTCATTAATTCCACGATGGTCACCTGTTTCTGCATATAGAAAAACTTCTTAAAAAATTATAACTTCAAATCGTCCCAATCTTGGACTGACCCTTTCTCTAGATTGTAGTACCAACTGAAGGAACTATTTGTCGACGTTTTACTGAACTTACGGAGCAAGAGGTTGTGGTTTATTACTTCATCATAACCCAACTATGGAGACATCGACTCTGCAAACCTGGCTATATGTTCTCTCGCATTCCCTTTCTCTCCATTGTACTTCAGAAATTGTGGCGGGTGCAAAATATACCCTACTAAGTAAGGTTGTCTCCGTATATATGTCGGGTATGGTGGAGTGAAGTCCAATTCTGATGGTCTAGTTGTCTGTCTTCGGAGTAGATTGATTACGTCAAGCATATCATCCTTTGTCACATACTAACTTGTTGTATGGACTTTCTGAGGGGGTTGTAATGTATTGTTGCGTTGGCGGTGTATATGGTAAGGAGATCGGTTGGTGTACACTGGCATCATGCAATGGTTGAATTGCTTATACTTGTTGGCTTGTTCGTTGGGCATGGCTAGGTATAGTCGGTATCTGAACTTGTGAAAATGCTGGGAGTGTGGTGGGAATGACGGTTGGTTGAGGCTGGCTTGTTTCCACTCTGGGTTGTGGTACATCACAACTGTTTTGGGGCTCTAAATAGATGATTGGAATTGGCTGACTCTCCATTGCTGGATGCACATTTTGATTTTCCTTGTTGACATCCACTCCTGCTCGTTCTACCTGCGAACTTCTTGGAAACATAGATTTGAAGGTTGTAATCTGCATTAACTGCTGACGAAAATTTCCCATCTCTTCCTGTTACTTCCGCATTTCTGACATCATGGCCATCATCATTCTTTGTCCTTCTCTTGCCTCCTTTAAGGCCTTGAGCATCTCCAACTGCACAACATTCATGGTTATTTGTTCTCCACTTACTTCCTCACCTTGTCTTCCTATGCCTATCTGTCTGATATTGGTTTGTTGTTGATCAGCCATATGTGGTGATGTTGAACTTCCTTCAGAAGCGTCTTCTACGAGGGGTTGATCGAGATCTAGATTCGTGCCTTGGAAATGTTGATTTATCTACCTCGAAACCGGATCCGGTGAAGTAATGCTAGGTGTCGGTGAAACTCTTCCTATAGTTCTCCCGCTTCGAGTCGTGGGACCCTTCATGAATTCTACACCTCCCCAGCGGAGTCGCCAAATAAATGTGAGTAAGGAAACCGTACCTTACTAGGGTTAGGGTTTTGTGTTGGCCGAGGAGGAGAGAAATCCACAAAGAGTACGGTCTTGATTGAGTGGTTGAAGAGGGGAGAAGAATAAGTAAGTGATTACTTGAGTAACACGTGGCAGAACTCTTAAGATTGAAGAACCTTCTTCAAAGTCTTCAGTTTATAGAGAATCAAAAAGTCCCCTTCTATTGAAATGAAAGGAGTATTTATAGAGTTTCCGGGAAAATGGTCACGTGCCTGGCACATGTCTGGGTCTTGTGCATGGCATTTGATTTCAGAAGAAATTTTGGAAATACCCTTAGTTACTTAAGTAATGCCTAAATCATCATGTCCTTCTAGCCACCAATCCAATCCCTCAATCAATTCCCAAAACGAGTCGCCTCCATGAGCCTTCTGCCTCGGGACACATAGAGGCTTCTCCCAGTTCATTTAATTCTTTAGATCACACGTGAGCCCTAATTTTATATTTGGGCTCACAAATGTTAAAAACAAGATTCCACAAAAGATGAGAAAGAGACACTCTCTAATATAGAAAGAGATAAATCACTCGACTAAAAATAAAAACAAACTCACATACAAGAGTAGAAAACTAAATTATGTCAAATAAGTAAAATGAAAACGAAGAACACATCTAAGAGAGGGCCTTTCTAAAAATAGAGAGGAACCTTCCCTTAATCAAGAGACTTAAAGGTTTTTTCTTGTTAGAGAGAAAGGAGGAAGAAAAGAAAAGGTTGATTTATATTATCATTTCAATCCAAGGGGCGTAGGTGGATTGATTTTGGGTGTGGGGTGGGGGAGCATGGGAAGGGGCCAAGAGGTGGATTGATATGATGATGGGGTCAACTTGCACATAATCTCTTAAAATGTTCTCAATATTCATGAAGGGATTCTCTGTTGTTCTACCGCAAACCACAAATTTCTTTTTAAATATTAGCATATTTTGAAGCGAAAAAATATCTCTAGAAACAATCTCTTTATCCCTTCCCATGTGGTAATACTTTAGGTGATCTTGATATTTAACCTCTCTTTTTTTGTCAATGCAAATCAAACTCCTTTCTATTCGAAAATTTGGATATTAAACCCCAGTTACCACATTGGCGTTGACCTGCTGACGTGTCATGCGTGGCGCCTACATGAGACCATTAATATCAACTTCAATCAAATTAATTCCTAAAAAAATGTTACTACCCAGATCCCAAAACCTCAAGGTTGAGGTTTTGTCCAAGAGACCACTCAAACACTATAAGCTTTAGCTACTAAATTACCCAAAGAATATTGCTATATACTAAATCAATTCATAACAATTAAATAAAACAAAAAGGGATGACGAACAGATGGGGAGTGGAATTATTTTGATAAATATTTTATAGCGATAATAATAATAATAATAATAATAATAATAATAATAATAATAATAATAATAATAATAATAATAATAATAATAATAATAATAATAATAATAATAATAATAATAATAATAATAATAATAATAATAATAACAAAAAAACAGTAACAGCTACAACAACAACAACAATAATAATAATAATATCAATATCAATATCAATATCAATATCAATATCAATATCAATATCAACATCAATATCAATAACCATGGTTTGTGTCCCTAACAAACAATTTTTGGCAATTCATTCAATGAAGTCTTGTTTCTGAACTTTGTTGACATACATCAATCCTTGTGTAACTGACTGATTCCACATTATTGTATTACTAAAGAACATCATTTGCCTCATAAAAATTAATGCAGTAAGTTGAATGGGGAAAGGCAAACATGATTGAAGCCGAACACCGCCCACTAGTCAACGCTCTTCTTGATTCCTCGAACCAACATTTTGTTCTCCTCTTTCTCCAAATTGATTATTACACTTCTTTATCAGTAACCGAGAGATAGTGCTGATTAATTGATCGACCGATCGAATTGATCCAATCTTCTTTCTCTTCTCCGAATTGGCGATGAAACACATTAATCTCAGACTCATCTATTAAATTTGGATCTTTAAAACCCCTTTTTTGAATATCTTGTAGCTTCACCTCACTAGGGCAGAGCATTCAGTTATAACCGATCTGAATAGCTTAATTGGTTATAACCGAAAATCGAAATCAACCCTGTTTTGATATTCAAACTGTTTACCGAATTAGGAGATAACCGAATTTCCGAATAATCGAATATATTATTCGGTTAATAACCGAAATGAAGGTTTCCATACTTGCGGGCACTAGGAAGCAGGAGAAGCACAATAACATGCATACATACAACACAACAGCTGAGCCAGAAGGCCAGAAGCAGGTCATACCCCTCATGTGACCTCCCAAGACTTTCCACTAAAAAACTATTATTACAAAACATGCATAAAAATCTCTGTTCTTCATCTTCTTAATTACCATAGATAAGCAAAAACCCAGATAAAAAAACAAATTAACAAAGAAATCTAAAATTCCCACTGCAATATGCTAAATCTCTATATCTTCACATAAGAAAAGTAAAAGCTCAAGAATCCTTTTAAAACTAGAGGAAGTAAATTGAGACCCAATTCAAAAATCATAAGGATTACCAACGTATATTAATTAAAAGAGCATGAGAAAAAGTGACCCACATATCCATAATGGGAATATTGAGTTTCAAGAGTATTTGATAAGCAAGAACAAGATCTGTGTATCGGAGATGAGTAGAAGGCCAGAAGAGAAGAGGATTCGGACAAAGTGCGGAGGGCAGGGCTGTGGACTTCGATAAAGTAACTAGGAAATCAATGAGAAAGAGAGTGAGTGATCTGGTAGAGTGAGGTTTGGGTTACAGTAGAGTGAGAGATGAAAGATCAGAGAGTTTTAAGTTTTGATATTTGAGATCTTAGATCTGAGAGTTATAACTTTTTTGGTTATTCGGTTAACTAAATACCTTAAATTCAGAAACCAAACCTGAACATGAAAACCGAATAATAAATCAAATATAATTGAAATACAAAAAACTGAAAACCCAAAAAAATCAGTTACAAAATTTCAGTTCGATTCGGTAATTCAGTTTTATCTATTTTTTGCTCAGTCCTACACCTCACCATCACTCTCCAAATCCCTAACTGTCACTTCGAATCGAAACTTTTGGGGTCGAAGCCTAAGAAATTGCATCACCAGAGCCACGTGTGAGGAACAGAGGAAATCGTAAAGGGTGTGAATACATCCGTATACAAATCTTTGAACTCGACATCGTCTTCCATGAGAGAGAAATATTGGAGTTTGAATGGTGCAATTTCATATCCCAAAAACTAGCAACACTTCTTGATTTAGCAAACCCTAACTTTTGGAGATCTGAAATTGCTGAGCTTTATATAAGAGAGACGACAATGGAGATAACAATATTTTAGATTAATGGGTATTTTCGTCTTTTAATAATCTGGTGGGGCTGGAGGGAAATGAATTTTTTTTGGTATAAAACTTAATTCTTGAGTAAATATAATAATTATACCTATGGTGCTTAGATGGTCTTTTGACCAAAATTTTAAATTGGTGGTTTTGAGTTCGAATCCTGGGCAAGACAAGTTTTTTGACAAATAATTGAAAAATATCCACTTAAGAGATGCCACGAAGGCTCCACGTGTGACACGTTAGCATATCAATTCCAATGTGTCACCTAGGGCTCAATATCCAAATTTTTGAATAGAAAGGGGTTCAATTTGCATTGACTGAAAGAAAAAGGCTCAATACCCAAAAATACCTAAAGTTCAAGGGCAACCTACGCATTTTTCCTAGTATATAATGTGACGCCCCCAAAATTAGGTATACGTCACCCATCTTGGGTCGCCACTTACATGGTACATAAATTCAAATACACACTTAATTATACATACATCCGTCGTAGAATATACCACAATACATACCCCGAGAGTTCTAATAGGAATATTGTCATTTAGACAATATCCATACTCAAGGAGTCCTCATTACATTTATTGTCACACTATTTAATGAGTAATAGTGAGGACTACTAATGCTATCTTGGGACCATCACTCTTTTCCCCGACTCGTCTCCAATTTATATTCTCATTTCAAGAAGAAAACGGTGAAAGAAAGGGTGAGCTCAACTAGCCCAAGAAGAAATATTATGACTAAGATAATGCAAAATAAATTATCATTATTTCAACAAGATTGTTAAACCGATAAAATACAATGTACAACAACCCGGTTTAAGCATAATGAATATGCAATCCATTAAAAGAGTCAAGTAGAAAATAAAGTCTATCGTCTTTTAGGTTTTAAAAGGTTTTCATCAATTTTTATCATTTGAGACTCGACTTAATAAATAAACCACCACATCTAATCATCCCCGTACCACGGGCCAAGGATTTTCATCAAATTATCAATGGTCATGACTATACCGAATCACCCCCGATCATAATCATACCAAAAACTATCCATCATCGCATTATGAGCCAATCGAGGACTTTTGTCACATCATTTATAACAGTCATGATTATCTTTGAATGATCCACGGTCATAATCATACCAAGTTCATCTATGCACGTAAGACATAGATAACTTTCAACATAATATAACATGAGGATGATGACAATGACATAATAATTCAATAAAACAAGTTCAAGAATTAATTTATCCAAGAACCAATAACGCCCAAGTTGTCAACATGATACTTCTTTGTAGAGTAAAATTCAAGAATGCTCGGAAGAATATTTCCATGAAAAGATATCTTTGGATGAAACGCAAATATCAAGGATATTCTACTAATTTCATGGAGTATAGAAGTCAAAGTTTTAACCAACTTGGTATAATAAAGAATGGAATAAAAAGAAATCACCACGCACATGCAGTACTTCAGCATGTAGCAAAGTTATTCCAACAGTAATAATAATAACGGAACCGGTCGAGGTGAAATTCACACCAACAGGATGATCCACGAATAATAAATGCTAAATAATAAATAATGGAACCAGTCCATGTAAAAAACACATGCATGGATATTCCAATGTAATAATAAATGCGGAATAATAAACAATGGAACCGGATCCGATGTAAAAACACGACGATGAGGATATTCCAATGAATAATAAAGAATGGAATAAATGAAGAAGATCACCAAGTATAGGGGATTACATTATACAAAGTTATTCCAACAGAATAAATAAGAATGGAATAATATAAGGATTTCACCAAGTATAGGGTACGCTGGCGTATACAAAGTTATGTATAGGGTATACCACTTTTACAAAAGTTATTCCAACCGAATAATAATGAATGGAATAATGAAGTTCTCTTCATGAATAAGAAAGAATAACACCCTTACAGGTACAACAAATAATATCCCTACAGTAAAAGACTTTGGATATCAAAGTAGTGAAGTACCGAATACTCTTCTTCTTCTCTCTCTATAGATTTTCTCTATAGCTTCTCTCTATAATTTCTCTCTAGAGTTTTAGTGAATTCGTAAGAAAATAATGAAGGAATGAGCTTTATTTATAGGAAAATAGAATGCATAGTAATTAATCCATGAGCGGTCAGATTGATTTACTTTAATCGACGGTCCATATTTAAAGCAAAATCTTTTAAATAAAATATAATATATTCTATTTATATAAAATATTTTACTATGCAAAAAACACTATGCAACACTATGCAAAACACTATGCAACACTATGCATAATAAAATATAATATATTCTATTTATAGAATAACTTTAATAAAGTAGATACATTTTTTATATAAAAGATGTTTCTATTTTATTACGTTAATAATACGTATAAAATAAAACGTCATTATCGCTTATAATAATTCATATTATTAATCGACAATAATGGAATCAAATGAGTGACTTTTCACATAAGCATCAATAATCAATACTGGTGTGCTATTATGCAACCACACGACATCGTACTTTTACTCTGAGTAGTTCAACAAGATCAACCAGTAAAACTTCCGCCGTTATTTCAATAAAATATTTTGTCGTTTTCTCAATCCGACAATAATTACATTTATAGGGTCCACCAATGATTGAGTAGTTGTACGAATATTCCCCGCTAAACCGAATATTCCCAACCAATCGAATATAATATAACCACTTGATACTTTGCAAAATTTATAAATACTACCCACAACTATAATATTATCTCAAATTCACACCATAATATTAAAAATTATTTAAACAAAATTTAAATCTTTATTGATAAAACTGGGGTCTCACAATCTCCCTCCTTATGGAATTTAGCCCTCGAAATTTAGTGGTACGACTGATATGATAAAGAGGTGAGGATACCTTGAATACCTTTATCGTTAAAAATATTAAATTCATCTTCGTAATCCTACCAAAGATATTCATTAACAACTCATCTTTGCACTACAGGCCAAAGATATACAACTGTAAAACCAATAATGCTGAGACACAGCTTAATAGTATCACAACCACGAATTATCCATGCACCACTAGCCAAGGATATTCGTGTTTTCAATTACGATCATGATTATACCGAATAATCCTTGGTCATAATCATACCAAGTCTATCAATGCACTACGGCCAAAGATGACTTTTACCACATCCATGAATTAATATTTCATTGCTGAGACTTAGCTCAATAATTAATTCATATCATCGAATCATCCCTGCACTACAGGCCAAGGATATTCATTAGTATCACGACCACGAATTATCCATGCACTACGACCAAAGATAATCGTGTATTCATTAGTATCACGACCACAAATTATCCATGCACTACGGCCAAAGATAATCGTGTATTCATTAGTATCACGACCACAAATTATCCATGTACTATGGCCAAAGATAATCGTGTATTCATTAGTATCACGACCACGAATTATCCATGCACTACTACCAAAGATAATCGTGTATTCATTAAGTATCACGACCATTTAATTATCCATGCACTACTACCAAAGATAATCGTGTATTCATTAGTATCACGACCACAAATTATCCATGCACTACGACCAAAGATAATCGTGTATTCATTAGTATCACGACCACAAATTATCCATGCACTACGGCCAAAGATAATCGTGTTTTCAATTACGGTTATGATTATCTTAGAAACAATCACTCGGTCATAATCATACCAAGTCCATCTATGCACCTGAATACAGATGACTTTCAACATAATATAAACATGAGGATAATGATATAAAGAATCAATCAAATGAGATAAAGGATAAATATTAAACATTTATAATATAATTTATCCGAGATTCAAGAATATCCCCATGTTATCAATCACTTAATAATCTCATAATCTAATATCATTAATATTATAACAATATTTTAATCACTTCTTAAATTTATAAACAATTTATCTCAATTGTTTACGCTTTACCATATAATGCATTTAATCATTCAAAAATTTCATACTCATAAGATATCATCACTAATTATCAAATCTCTCAAAACAAAATATGCATATACTCTATATAGGATTCTCTAGCCATAAAATCCTATTTTCAACTTTGTTACTTCACATAACATATTTAACTCATATGTTCGTAACTAAACTATTTTCATGAAAAATACCAAATCAGTCCCAAAAATATTTCTTTTCTGCGATTTAGCATAATATAGTCCCATAATGAAAATATATTTTTTCGGAATTTTTAAAATTCATTTACTATTTTTTTCAAAATCAATTTCTAATTAATTCCTTAAGAAATTAGCTACCTCAAGTTTAACTCCAAAATTCCCAAATCTTGGCAGGACTTTACACATGTTAATGTGAGCCTCCAGTTTAAATTTCATGGTCATCGGAGTTATAGAACTCTGGGTTATAGCATTTTCATCGGAAAAACCTAAATATTGAAATAGTCATAACTTGATCATTTTAAGTTAGAATGAGCTCATTTTTGGACAGGAGGTACTTTATACCATATACTTTCATGTCCCAAAAGGATAGAATTTTTCTCATAATTTAAGTGGCCGAAACAGCCCCTCTAAAATCATGGCAGCAACTTTTTCGGTTTTTGCAGCTTTGCACTCCTTTGCTAAAATCAGTCCACACAAAAATCTACAACACCTTTTCCAGTAATTCCACTTGGATTAGTTAGGTAACTCATAGATCTAACTCTAGGACTTGACCACACTCAAAAATTCAAAATATAATAGGAGATATGGTTAATTGAATTTCATGTTACGTTTTCACCAAAATCGATTTTCAACTCTTTGTGATTTCTAAGAAACTTTCATGTTTTCATATACTAACCAACATAACTCATCATAAAACTTACTAATACTTCATATACCCATGATTTTCATCAGTTCTATACTTTTATTATGACTTTCATCATAATCCACGTAAATGATCCTTTTAGTTGAAAAAAAAATATTTGAGGGTTTAAGAAATGGATTTTTGTCTTTGGAATCAATACAAAATTCGATTTCATGTTCTAGGGTAGGCTAGGAAGTCTTCAAGAATACGCTAAGAAATTTATTAATGATAGAAATATCATTCAAAATCTATTACTCTCGTCCAAGACTTGGATAGTACGTCACATTAATACCAACTGTGACTTCTATCCCTTAACACGGATAAGCACCTCACAATGATACCTATCAACTTGCAATCTCAAATCACGACGTCGCCTCTGAGAAAGTCCGGCTTTGGTGCATTCCACACAAGGAAGTCAACAACGAAAGGATTGGGGCTCTTTACTTATGGCTTGATATGACAATGATTGACTTTAGTGGTTTGGTTACTTTGAATTAGATAACAGGATGGTTATGAATATAAAAGCTAACAACCTTATTTAAAAGCATGATGAGTAGTTAACCAATTGATTCCAAAAATCACATCAAAGGCAAGTATTTTCAAAAAGATAAGATCGACAGTAACGTGAAAGTGTTTATTTGAATCAAACAAGATTTAAAAATAGTAAAGGTAACGAAGGCTCCTACTAACAAAGTTTCAACCAATAAGTCAAAGTCTAACTTCTCTGAGTCAAATTTAAACGTTGAACGCAAGCAAGAGAGATAAAATAATGGGTAGAACCAGATCTTATAAGGTATAGACTTCATAATTTATAATTAACTAACCCGTGCTAAACCGTTCGGTTTACTCGCATTTTGAGAAGTCATGAAAAATGCACTTCCTAAAACCAACGACTTTGTTTTGTCCATATCCACCTTTGGTGCCACCGTCCCACCTAGACTTGACTTTGGTGCACAACAAAATTGGGCTAAATGACCTTCTCTTCTTGCAATTTCCACTTCTACTATTTTTGCCATGATTACCACCGAAGTGGTTACCATTCTTAGCATGATAATTTCCCCACGATGGTTATCATTATTCGATAGCCGATTTATACAATGAAGATGATTATTATCGTGTTGTTGGTCGTTACCTTTTGTTTGAGGTGAATCAACACTCTCATGTGTTTCATTGCTTATCTCGGCATTTTCGGATGCCATTCTCAAACCTTTGTCACAAAAAAAAGGGTTAATTAACATATCACATATTATCCCTATACTCGTGACCAAATTAAATACCAAATAAATTTAGGTAGGACATACTAGCGAAGGAATTCCCCGTCTCTCCCCTCCTAGTTCTTATCTCACATCTCAGCTAGGGATCATATCCCTAAGCTCTGATACCAACTGTGACACCCCCAAAATTAGGTATACGTCACCCATCTTGGGTCGCCACTTACATGGTACATAAATTCAAATACACACTTAATTATACATCTGTCGTGTAACATACGACAATACATAACCTGAGAGTTCTAATAGGAATATTATCATTTAGATAATATCCATACTCAAGGAGTCCTCATTACATTTATTGTCACACTATTTAACAGAATAGTGAGGACTACTAATGCTATCTTGGGACCATCACTCTTTTCCCCGACTCGTCCCAAAACTATATTCTCATTTCAAGAGAACAAAGTGAAAGAAAGGGTGATCTCAACTAGCCCAAAGAAGAAATATTATGACTAAGATAATGCAAAATAAATTATCATTAGCCTTCAACAAGTGTTAAACCGATAAAATACAATAGACAAACGGTTTAAGCTGCGGTGAATATGCAATTCATTAAAAGAGTCAAGTAGAAAATAAAGTCTCTTTCGTCTTTTAGGTTTTAAAAGGTTTTGTCAATTTTATCACTAAGACTCAAAGCTTAATAAATAAACCACCACATCTAATCATCCCTGTACCACGGTCAAGGATTTTCATCAAATTATCAATGGTCATGACTATACCGAATCACCCCTGGTCATAATCATACCAAAAACTATCCATCATCGCATTATGTGCCACCGAGGACTTTTGTCACATCATTTATAGCAGTCATGATTATCTTGAATGATCCTCGGTCATAATCATACCAAGTTCATCTATGCACGTAAGACATAGATAACTTTCAACATAATATAACATGAGGATGATGACAATGACATAATAATTCAATAAAACAAGTTCAAGAATTAATTTATCCAAGAACCAATAACGTCCAAGTTGTCAACACGATACTGTTTTGTAGAGTAAAATTCAAGAATGATCAGAAGAATATTTCCATGAAAAGATACTGGATGAAACGCAAATATCAAGGATATTCTACTAATTTCATGGAGTATAGAAGTCAAAGTTTTAACCAACTTGGTATAATAAAGAATGGAATAACAAAAGAAATCACCATGCATGCGGTACTTCGCATAGACAAGGTTATTCCACTGAATAATAATAACGGAACTCAGTCGGTCAATTGTAAAACACATGCATGTGATATTCCAATGTAATAATAAACAATGGAATAAATGAAGAAGATCACCAAGTATAGGGATTCCAGCGTATCTGAGTTATTCCAATGTAATAAATAAGAATGGAATAATATAAGGATTTCACCAAGTATAGGGTATGCCACTTTTACAAAAGTTATTCCAATGTAATAATAATGAATGGAATAAATGAAGTTCTCTTCATGAATAAGAAAGAATAACACCCCTTACGGTACAACAAATAATATCCCTCACCGTAAAAGACATCGGATATCAAAGTAGTAAAGTACCGAATACACTTCTTCTTTCTCTCTATAGATTTTCTCTCTATAGCTTCTCTATAATTTCTCTCTAGAGTTTCAAAGTGAATTCATAAGAAAATAATGAAGGAATGAGCTTCATTTATAGGAAAATAGAATGCATAGTAATTAATCCATGAACGGTCCAGATTGATTTACTTTAATCTAACGGTCCATATTTAAAGCAAAATCTTTTAAATAAAATATAATATATTCTATTTATATAAAAATATTTTACTATGCAAACACTATGCAACACTATGCAAAAACACTATGCAACACTATGCATAATAAAATATAATATATTCTATTTATAGAATAACTTTAATAAAGTATTCATTTTTATATAAAAGATGTTTCGCATTTTATTACGTTAATAATACGAATAAAATAAAGCGTCATTATTGCTATAATAATTCATATTATTAATAAACAATAATGGAATCAAACCGAGTGACTTCTCACATAAGCATCGATAATCAATACCTGTGCTACTATGCAACCACACGTATCGTACTTTTACTACCGAGTAGTTCAACAAGATCAACCAGTAAAACTTCCGCCATTATTTCAATAAAATATTTTGTCATTTTCTCAATCCGACAATAATTACATTTGTAGGGTCCACCAATGATTGAGTAGTTGTATTTAATATTCTCTCGCTAAATAGAATATTCCCAAACCAATCGAATATAATATAACCACTTGCATACTTTTGCAAAATTTATAAATACTACCCACAACTATAATATTATCTCAAATTCACACCATAATATTAAAAATTATTTCGACAAAATTTAAATCTTTATTGATAAAATCTGGGGTCTCACATATAATATAGCCAATCCTTAGCCAAAACTCTTAATTTGATTTGCTCTTCATTTATTCTAGTGGGTATCATACTTGTACATACTATATGAAATTCCTTCAGATGTTTGTGGGGATATTCACCTGAAAGACCATAAAATGTAGGTAAAAGATTTATTAGTTCATATTTTAATTCAAAAGGAGTATTAACGTCTAAATTAGGAAATGTTATGAATAGAGGTTGTTAAGCCAAATCCAGATCTAAAAACTCTTTCAAAGTCTGATTTCTTACCATAACTTCCTTCTCTTCAAAATTCCTTTGAGCTTTCTTCCTCATCCTGTGAATAGTCCTCTCTATCTCTAAATCACACTCTAAATCATCTTGATTAGTAGATCGAGTTTTTGTCATAAACAATCAAGGAAACTCAATTAAACTAAGAAAATTTAAAATTGCTAAAATGAAATAAATATCACAAAAAAACCAAAATAAACTAGAATCACTCCCCGGAAACGGTGCCAAAATTTAGTGTGTTGTCGCAGGCAGCCAAAATAAATTCTTACTGCAAACAATATTTATGTAGTAGTGTAAGTAATAGTCGATCCCACAAAGAATGTGTTAGTTCCCAGAGGCACAATAGTTATCTAGAAGGGGGTTTGAATAGATATTTTAAAATTTTCTTTGTTACAAAATACTTGTCAAATTTGTTAATAAGTTAATCACAGCGGAATTTAAGATTTGTTTGTTCCCCTTTAAGATAAACCAAGTTAATAGGTGATATGCAGGTATAACAGATATAACAGTTATAGCAAGAATATAAAAGGCATAGTATTTTTAAGTGGTTCAAAGCACTCAAGGCTCCTACTCCACTCTTCTACTCCTCGAGTAGGAAATCCACTGTCGACGTCGGGATTTTGAGTGTCCCTTTTCGTTACTTGTTCTTCGGTGTTCTCATGTTAATGTGAGATTTGTTTGAAAAAACAAGTGAAAAAGGTCCGACATGTATAATGTCGACGATTTGACTTTAAGAGTCGCCATTGGTTGTGTTTTTAATTGGTTGCACTAATATTAACCAAAAAGGTTTGCACATTGACCCGGTGTTTTGACAACGCTAAACGGGTCTGTGAAACCGAGATTCATTTTGGGTCCGGGGGCTTGATTATGCGGAGGGAAGGTGTTAGGCACCCCACGACATCCGTGTTACCACGGTGACCGCCACTTCTCAAAGAAATTGTTATATGAATGTGTATGTTTATGTGTGTGTGTGTGTGGATCAATGTGCAATTATTTGAAAGTAGTGCGAGGCCTCGTTCGCACCTATATACACAAGGTTTGAATTTTATATGAAAATTCAGTTTTAACAAGATATAACAATGAAGTTTTATAAAAGAGGTTTTTCAAACCCCTTGCTCAATAGGGAATTGAACCTTTTTTATACTTCCATTTTATTATTAAATGTTAAACATTTGCTTATTATTTTTGAGATGTGAAGCATTCTAGAAAAAATAATATCTGTTGATCTTAGAAACGACTCATGGGCATAATGACCATCCAAGGAAATTCAAACCTTTGTAAAATAATGTACAAGCTACTTATAGCTAAAAATGTCCATCATGGAAGCGAATCTAGATTGATAAAATCGAACATGTGATCACATGATTCCTAGGCTCACATGATCTCGCAATTTGTATGGAAAGCGATAAGCGATTATATATATAAAAATTTGTAAATATATATATACTGAGACTTGAGCGTACCACCACAGTAAGTAACTCCATGGGGATCGAAATGTAAATATATAAATGTAAATATATAAAATATAAATTTATATATATGGACATGATCAACCGCCACGTAAGTAAACTCGGTGGGACGAAATGTAAATAAAGTCGTAAAAGCGATCAAAGCGCCATACAAGCAAACTCCAGAGCTGGACAGAATGTAAATATATATATGTATATATATATATATATATATATAAAAGCAATAAATGCACCAGATGTAAATCCGGGCTCATCGGATATGTCCGACAAATTATATATATATATATATATATATATATATATATATATATATATAATATAAGCTGCGGATGTAAATCCGGGCTCATCGAGATATGTCTCAACAACAATTATATATATAAGTATATATATATATATATATATATATATAAGTAATTTAAACGCATATAGGATGTAAATCCGGGCTCATCGATGAAGTCGACTATTTATTATATATATATATATATATATATATATATAAGCAATTAAATGCTCGCATCAAGTTCAGGCTCAATCGAGGCATAACTCGATAATGTTAGTCCATATATATGAAATATATACATATATTAGTATATATATACAGATAGAAATGAAAACCACAGACCGAAGTTTGGGGAAACGCACACAACACGACTCTCAATGTGTGTTACATCGTGTGCTATATGAGGAGAAGACTTTATAAAATGTAAAAAGGCTTACAGTGGGCTGCCAAAGTAGACTTCTATGACTTTAAATGGATAAACATTCAGCTCCCGCCGGATAAAAGATAGCTATATGTGATCTAACTAGTGTTTAAAGAAGAGGAAACACTCAAAAGATGTGTATGCAGAGTAAAATGGACAAGGCTTCCTCGCCTTTTTCCTTCTCTCCTCTCTCCCAAATGGCTGACCCAAGCCTTGTATATATAGACGGATGGCCATAGGTACACTGTGGCGTACCGTAGTTAGTTACCCTAATGGTCGGTCGTGGTGGATCCGAGCCTCATGGTCCCGTCATCTCGTCAAAAGACGTGCGATCGTGCCTTTGTAATGTCCACTCAAACTTACAGAACTTCAATCCAAGCATTCGAACGAGGTATATCTAACCTTCTTCAGACCACTTATATCGAGAGTTACGTAATGACATGGATTAGAGGTTGTACGAAGTCAGGAAGAGGGGTCTATGCCCATGGTCTTCAAGCTTCAAATTCTATCCAAAGTACTGCCACACATAATAGTCACTCGGGATTGTCACTCCTCGGTTCTTGTGGGGCATTGTTGGATGTATGTATGATGTGTTGAGACGATGTGCCATTTGTCGAAGGAACAAGATGACGTTTGACTCCTCGTCGGGGTTATCGCCAGTTTGAGTTGAAAGTAGACGTTGCTCAGGGTTACAACTGAGATTGGACTACTTGTTGGTATGTCGCGATATCATCTTGTTGACATGGTAAGATGACGCTGTGACTCCTCACTGGGGTTATCGCCGGTTTAAGCGGAAAGCAGACGTTGCTCAGGGTTACATCTGAGATTGGACTGCTGCTTGTTTGTATGTCTCACTGTCATCTGTGGATGTTCCTGTCTACCCATTTGTTATCTCCGGGTCTAAGGTGTGTGTGCCTTGACAGGATGTTGGTGGTTGAAGCTGATTGCATATGTTTGAAACAAGCATTTCTGTGGTTACCGCCGGAACTGCAATGGCATCTCTTGGGGCTATCAACAAGGATGGGGTTGCTACTTCCAGTGATTCTCTGGGACTGGAACTGAGCATCGCGGAATTATCATGGAGACAGAACTGTCCTTTCCGGTGTTGTTGTTGGTCTTTTGATCTGCATATCTCGGGAATGACATTCCCGGTGTGTGTTCTGGGTTTGAGATGATGTTCCCGGTTTATGTTCCGGGTTGGAAATGAACTTCCGGTAGTATCCGGAATGGGTGTAAGCTGTCTTTCAGGGTTATCTCCAAAAGACGAATCTACCCTCCTGCAATGTTAGTAATAGGAGTGCAGAAAATTTCGAGTGTCTGCAGATGCCCCTCTTTATCATATTCATGCAATGCAAGGCATGGATAGGATAAAGAATCCTAGACACTTGAAATGCAAGCAAGATAAACATGATGCTATGTGCAGCAACATGATGCAAATGCATGTAGAATGCATGTATGATTGTCAGGTAATCCTGTTGGGATGAAAATCAGTGATGGCTTGGACATGCGATCCAAGTCTTCAAGGATGTGGACGTTGGGGCTATCACCAAAGTCTTAAATCCTAGACAATGACTTATACTCCATAGAGGTACTTCTTATATAGAAGAGATCTGTAGGGATGAAGGCTTTGTCTATTTGAGGATGTGTATAACATGTTCCCTCATATTGTTGGAGTTACTGCCAACAGTGTTGTCGTTGCCAGGGTTGCCTGACCTTCGTTGATGTGTGTATCACCGGATAGATCCCTATTGGATGAATTGTCAAGGCTGTTTGACCTTCATTGATGTATGTGTCGATGGTAGCATTATGTTGTAACCCTTGCTGGGTAAGGTTACGTCGATGGGTTTACTTGCCCTCGGCTGATATGAAGTCAAGGCTGCTTGACCTTCATTGATGTGTGTATCAATGGTTACATTGCGTTGTGACCCCGCCGGGAACACGTAGATGTTTGAAGGATGCGCGTTGTGACCCCCGCCGGGGACATATAGATGCTGATAACTTTGGCGTTGTAACCCTCGCCGGGGAGGTTTGATATTTCGTGGTTTTTTTCATTGTAACCCCCGCCGGGGATACGTCAAGGTTGCCTGACACTCATTGACGGCATCGGACCTTTGTGGGGTATTGCCGAGCATGATCTGTGAAAGCTGAGCTCATTGGCATAGTATACCCTGCATTCAGGTGAATACCTTTGAGATGACGGGAGTTTAACTCTGACTAATGAGAAACCAGGATTTCAGGCTATTCCGCTCAATCGCGTAACACTTTTATTCCTGGTTTGGCCTTTTATGCTTGTGAGACCTCCTTTCCAACTCTAACTGGAGTGAGCTGGAGGTGTGGGACCCATATAGGGGGCCCGCAGGTGTACCTGCAGGAGCCACGCGAGTTAACTGCTGACCACGGTAGTGCCCTATGTATAGGTGGCTGGTTGATTTTATAAGTCATTTTCAAGTTGCACAGCGAAGGAAATTCGAGAGCTCTCTTTAGATCTGCTGAGTTCGTGCAACTTTCTGCATATTCTGCCACCATACAAGCGTTCTTCACTGTCCTGGTAACACATGCATGTATTTTTTCCAATTTCTGTCCGTTAGAAAATGACTTATCGCATGAAATGCATTTAGACACATAGTAGTGAATATGCATGCTGATATGACTTGATAAAAAATATTCAACATAGTAAATATTAGTATTAAACCATGCTGAACATAATGATGTGAAAAAATATGGCTTTTAAAACAGTTAAATTGGCACCTTTTACTATCATTTCTTATCCTATATGAGGACAAATGAGTAAAGGTAGACAAGCAAAATAATCCTGGTAATTAGACTACACTTACTTTTTTTTTCTTCAAGAATGTATTGATACATACTGGGATGTATATATCGTGTGTATAGGTGTGCTACTAAATGGCCACCTAGTCATGCCTATGTGCATGGGGATAGTCCCATTTACAAAGGGGCTATGGCAAAATTTTCCCAAAAATGTAGGTATTGGGTAGTCATGCATTTTTAACTCTACTGTAGATGTATGCTAAAGCAATGCATGTAATCATAGAATGCATTTTGAAAAGACTCCAGGTAAGAAATTACCACACCCTTTCTGAGGTGATTTGGAGACTTGTTGTCCAGATAACATGGATCCAGATCAGCCGAGTAGTTCCCGCAGGACCACTTCTGGTGTACGGAGGAGGGCTTTTGAAGAGCCTTAGCACCATTCTATTAGACAACCTCGTTGATTGGCGGAGGCGGTGATACGTCCTATTCGGGTTGAAGTGCCGAATGTTGAGGACGAGGAAGAGGATGCACCATTCGAGGTTCCTGCTCCTACTGTGCGTGTTCCCCGTAGGGAGTTACCAGGTATTCAAGTGGCGAACCCAGATCTTCTGGGTGACTTGAGTAGGCATCCTTCAGTATACCTGCACGCAAACGAGGTATGAAGTTAGATCTTTAATCTTCCTTATTTCCTATTGATGAGGAGTCAAGGAGTCTGATGTTGATCTTCATTTGATGTAGGTTCCAGCTTCACACAGCCTCGAGGGAACTGGTTTAGCATCCACTCTATGTATAAGGATTTGTATAATGACTACAGAGCGATCGTTCGTGGCTGGGGATTCAGGAGGTTCTTCTCCATTCTACCCCGTCGCTGTCCCTGAGGTTACCTCAGGGCATTGTCTGAGTGGTGGTTTCACGGACTTCGATCACTCCATTCTTTGGATCGTGAGGTGATGATGACGTCGATGGATTGGCGATTTATCACAGGTATGGAGTTTGGAGGGGATCCGGTGCCTTTCACGGCGGATATCACCCCTACTGCCATCAGATCCTTGTTGGGAGTTTGGTGAGGCGCCTCGAGGCGGGGCTATTCGTCAGACAGGTCCTTTGAGCATGGATGCTATGAGCGGACTATTGAGTGAGCCTATACCCGATGATGTGAGAGTCAGGGATCGCATTCTTTGGCGATTGTTCCTGATGATCATTAGGGGCTGCTTCATAGTAGATAATTCTTCTACGGTGTCCTTCGATTTGCTCAGCGCCACTCGACACGTGGACCGTATAGGAGAGTATGATTGGGGTTCCTACACCTTTGCCTACTTCCTTAGGGGAATGCGCATGCGATCACAGGGCTTGACCGAGGCATGGTTAGGATTCTACCCATTTCTGCTGGTGAGTATTTCTCTTATCTTTTCCCATGTATGGGTTAAGAGTGTTGGCTGACAGCAGATGTTTGCCTTTGTGGTGGCAGTTTTGGGCCTATGAGAGGCTTCCTTGTTTTCGTCCTGTTAGCATGTTAGGTTTAGATACCTATCCACGAGGATGGAGATGGCATCATTCCATACTGGCGGAGGTCCCACATTCTTTGAGGGTTTCACTCATTGTCACCTCACAATTTGGAGCTATTGACGGTAGATGTCATCACATGGATTCCCTACTACGGAGAGCATTTGGGAGTTGGTTTTGAGGATGGGTACCGACCTGGAGTAAGTACGTCATTTCCACCCGCATGAGATTCCTCTCTTCACAAATGGAGGATGGGACCTATATTTAGGAGGCGTCTTATTAGGAGCACTCTGAGAGAGATTCGTGTCTAGATCTTGCCTCTATTAAGCGTTATTGGCTTTTTCGCGATTTCGTCATTGACATCCCATTGATGGGGATTGACGGTTTTACATTGTCAGAGGGCCCCTGTTCTCAGGAGATGTTCCAGCATTGGTGGATCCCTCGTACGATTGGAGCTCAGACCCGTGCCATGAAATTTATGAGGGACATGGTTCCAGGATCCGTGATGATGATGGATTAGCTAGCTTTGTGTCGAGAATCGACTCATGTGACACTGATTGATGATTGACTCGGCAAATTTGGGCCGATCACATCTTTTCATTCGGCATTTGGGGCGGAGATCCTACTGTGAGGTAGATACTTTTGATCCTTCCGGCTCTGGTGCTGGTCCCTTAGGTGACCCATATGGTTTTGCTAGCGCAGATCCTCCCTTGTATCGGCCTGACATCCTTGTAGATAGAGATCCAGTGACTCAGGAGGAGTTACATCAGGTGGACAGGATCGATGATGTAGACATCAACACTCTTGACTTTTTCTGATGTATTTCTTGTTATCTCTTTTGATAGGCCTCTGTTATATGTTGGGTAGCCGCGCCCCATTTCCTTGTATTTTTAGTTTGCTGGTGATGTATATAGATGATGATATACTTAGGAATGTATATACGAGTTTTCCATTCCTATATCATATTGCCATCTATTGTATCATGCATGTTATTATGTTATGCATATGTATGTATGTCGAGAGATATTGACATTGACCTGGATGGTCTTATGACACGGCCGTCACATGAGATGTCTTCTTGACAATTAGCCGTATTGATCATACCCCACCATTTGTGGTGGTAGCTGGTATGCGATCATGGTATGATAGTATATCACCATCAGACATGGTGATCATAGATGATTTCTTTGCGACATACTATGACCTTACTTGATGTTTGAGTTCCTCCGAGATTTGTAGAGGGCATGCTAGAGCCTTTGGGTATCGGAGACGAGCACATGTATTCCGATTTGGGACCCGTGAGTTGACTCTACTTTGGAGGAGTATGCACGATTGACGATGCTGCCTCTGGATAGACCTTGCGTGCATATGGCTATTGGAGACATGAGCAGACAGTTCATGACCCTCACCGGATTGAGACGTAGAGTGGTCGGGATGAGATTACATCCGGCCACGTGATATCCCAGCGTTTCCTATTTGACAGGTTTGGCTCTGAGGACAGCTATGCATGGCATTCCAAGGATTTCACCGCACCGGAGGATCATTGGCGTTTAGCCAGAGTAGATGTACTGCTTCTATGTGAATTGTCATACGTCTACATGCCGCGGTACATGGATGAGCTGGATATCGGTGTCATTATGGCAGTGAGAGCTCTCAAGGAGGGTCGTACCATTGTACCAATGATTATCGTAGAGACCTTGAGGTCAGCTACATACTACTGCACTTATCCGTTAGGAGTATTCACAGGTAGCTCGGTCATGTTGTATATGTGGTTTGTGTCACACTTGAGACCAATTGGCATATTTAGACATCATGGATTTTGTTTCACCTATGACATAGCCATGATGTATTCCTTCCAGCCTGCGGAGTGTACGGATGCTGCATTGTGGTCCGCTTTCCTGACAGGGCTTAGAGATCCATTTGATATATTATCGTGTTCAGGGCTCAACTCACCTTACAGCTTCATTACTCATGCTCCAGGCATAGATTATCTCCCTCTGGCTGGATTGAAGGGCATGATCACTTACCACCCACTTACCGTGATGTGTCAGTTTGACCAGTTTCAGGATTTTCATCCGTATGAGGGGGCAGTGAGTCAGCGCTTCGCGTCACACCATTTATCAGCGGAGGACAGATCCAGGTTGTATGCCTATTGGGATCTGTGAGAGCTGGCTGAGTTTTCTATCAGTCATCCAGGTTGTTCTGCAGAGTATTCCGCATGGATGGAGATAGAGAGAGCGCATCGTGCTTGGTAGTATCCACGGTCACGGGATTGATTACGATGATGAGGAGCCTATAGAGAGGCTATTATTCCCATCGACGATTTGATTCTTTGGAAACGCCAAACATTTGTGATGGATTCTCCCACCCCGAGTGCCACTGTTACTCAGTATTTGGCACATCATTTGGAGCAGTGCTTAAATCTGATGACCTATGATAGAGATCAGGCTAGGGTCGCGATGTTGACAGCTCTTGCTGAGAGAGATATCGCTCTGTTAGAGACGGATGAGGCTAGATCAGCCAAGGATACATTGATAGTGGAGCAGGATGCCGCCTTATCTGCTAGGGATGTGGCCATCGCAGATAGTACTTCAGTTAGATCCCAGATAACTGTCAGTCTGGCCAACATGAGGGCCTACATTGATGAGCACTATGCCACCATGCAATTAGCCTCTGATCTGCTAGCTCGTGTAGATACCCTTGGGTAGGAGCTTGCAGTGCTTCCTCCATCTTCAGAGAGGGATGCTATGTTAGATCTTATAGTTCGCATGTTTACAGATCTGTAGATTGCTTTGTATTTTCTTGCATAGACTAGCTTAGCCATTTTGTCATGTACAGCACATATGTATATATCAAACAGTATTATATATGGCAGGGAAATATATTTTGATTCACTTCCCTTTTAGTTATGCCTTGATACTTGCTTGATGTTTTCCTGTGTTTCCAGGGCCTTGTGATCTTGATGCATTCTTAACTTATCCTTGATAGATGGATATTGAGACGTCGCAAGATCTCTCAGAACGGATCATTGATTTAAGTGAATCCCTACCATCTTTGGTATCTTGGGACTGGTATCTATATGGAATGTGGAGAGGAGGGTGGTTTCTTCCTCTCTGAGATTGATCGCACCACAGATGGTCGCCAGTACTTCTATTTATGAGAAGCCTAGTTAATTCCATCTCTTATGGGTTGGTATTGCTCTTTGAGGCACGATCGCGACTTAGATGGTCACCAGAATCTTCTATTTATGAGAAGAGGTTGGGTAATTCCCTCCTTTGATCTGAAAGCAGAGTGAAATGGGGAGAATTGAAGATTGATCCCGATCTTAGTGTGACAAGTACGTTGTTACGGTAGGGGTTAGGCGCACCATGAATGGTACGCTTCACGTACTCTATTGAAGAGGAGATGAAAGTCTGCGTAGTTGAACGTAGTGTGGGAGGTTCAACGTATTTGAATCATGCGGAAAGCGAGAGGGTGTAGAAGTATTTTTTGTTTTTTTTGTTTTTGTAGAAAGGGTAGAAATCTTTTTGTTGTTTTTCTTTATTGCGACCGGGCCATATAGTATATGGTTGCCTATGTACCCCCGGGTATCAGGGAGATTAGGTCGACATAGTTCGCCCCTCAGGACAAATTGAAGGCGAAGAGAAGTGTGAATCCCATGTGCAGGCTATACTGCGGGGAGAAGAAAGTTTAATCCCATAATGGGTACAAACTGCAAGTATGAAAAAAGTTTGATCCCGTCCTCAGGACAAACTGCAGGCGTGGAAAAGTTTAATCCCGTCTTCAGGATAAACTGCAGGTGTGAAAGGTTCAATCCCGTAGGATAACCGAAATTGTGAAAGGTTAAATCCCATCTTCAGGATAACCGAAACTGTATGGAAGGTTTGGAATGAAGTAAAACCAGGTTTCTAGCTTGAAGTGTATGTTTCCCTGAGGGGCAGAAAAGCATGTAAAAAGGGTGAAAGGGTTCAAAACCGGAATGACTGGTGATCTGGTGATCAAAACCAGGATGTTTGTCTGATGGTAACTTCAGACATAGTATCGTTTCATGGTGTCCGAGTTAATAAGTTATGGAAATTCATCGCCATCCATTTCCTGCAATCTGAGAGAACCTCATGTCAATACTTCTTTGACAACAAATGGGCCTTCCCAGTTAGGAGCGAATTTTCCCTTAGATTGATCTTAGTTGTCAATGATCTTCTTCAAAACCAAGTCATGTTGTTTGAATTTCCGTAGTCAGACTTTTCTGTTGTAGGATCGTGCGATCCTTTGCTGATATAACTGACCATGGAAAATTGCCGTGGTTCTCCTTTCATCTATCAGAGACAATTGGTGATACTTGTATTGTACCCATAGGTCTTCATCCACCTGAGCATCCATCAATACTGTGAGGGATTCCATTTCCACTTCTATGGGGAACACTACTTCAATCCCATAGACTAATGAGTAGGGGTTGCCCGGTGGAAGTTTCGCATGGAAGTTCGTAGGCTAATAAAAGTCGAGGCAAGAGGTCGGGCCATCCTTTGTGATTGGCGGACATTTTACGCATGATCTTTTGATGTTTTTATTAGCCGCTTCAATGACACCATTCATCTTTGGACGGTAGAGATGATGGAGTTGAGGTGTTTGATGTGGAATTTTTCGCATAAATCCTCCATCATTTTGTTGTTGAGGTTCTTAGCATTTATCGACCTGATGACCTCTGGTTGTCCATATCGACACACGACATTGTTTCTGATGAAAGCAATGATAACTTCTTTAGTAACCCTGGGGAAGGATGCTGCTTCTACCCATTTGGTGAAGTAGTCGATCATGGTGAATATGAATCGATGTCCATTACTGGCTTTGGGCTCGATGGGCCCGATCACGTCCATTCCCCACATTGAGAAGGGCCATGGCGAACTCATATTGTGGAGTTCCCTTGGAGGGGCGTGGATAACATTCCCATGAATCTGGCATTGATAGCACCTCTTGACGTGATCATCACAGTCAGCTTTGAGTGTAAGCTAATAATGTCCCGTTCTGAGAATTTTCTTGACAAGTAAGGGTCCGCTCATGTGAGGGCCGCATACTCCACCATGGATCTCATTCATGAGTCGCTGAGCTTGGTCTTTGTCCAGACATCTGAGGAGACCTAATCCTGCATCTCTTTTGTAGAGTGCATCTCTCGCTCGAGTAGAATTTCATAGCAAGTCGATGAATCGCCTCTTCTCGGTTAGGCTCGCCTCGGGGTGGTGTAGATCCATCTCGTAGATATTCCTTGATGTCTTTGATACCAAGGATTGTGGATGGGAGGTAGCTCATCCGTTACTTCTCCAATGTAATTCCCATAGACAGAGGCTTTTTGTAGAGCAAACGTGATGTTCGGCATGTTTTCCTTGTCAGGTATGTAAACCAAGGAGGCCAACATTGCTAATGCATCTGTAAAATCATTCCTATTACGAGGAATGTGTAGAAAGGAGATTTCTTCGAACTCCAAAGCCATCTAAAAAACTTGTCGATGGTAAGGCAACAAATGCAATTCCTTAGTTTGATAGATTCCTGTGGATTGCTTGATTGCTTGATTACCAATTCGGAATCCCCAAAGACAGTTAATCGCCTCATGCCCATTGAACAGGCAAGTTTTAGCCCCATGATATAGCCTTCATACTCAATTTATGTTATTGGTCTTTGACAAAGCGCAATTTAGCGATGACGGATCTTTGCTCCCGTGCAGGATATTAGGAAGCGCTCGGCTCAGAGCCTTACGTATTAATGACTCCATCAAAATATATTCTCCACGTTTGGCATGTATATATCGTCTTGATGTTGTATTTGAATTGTCATTACTCCTTCGTCGTCGGGAAGTATGTTTCAAAGGGTTTGTAATCCCCTGCGGTGCGGTGGCCGATTGATCCGCAATTCCTTGACCTTTGATAGGGACTTTTGCACATAGGCGATGTCAATTTTTGTAGGATCAAGCGCCATCTGGAGCGATCGACAATTAAGTATGGGTTTCTTTGAACACATACTTGAGAGGATCCACAGCGGGATATGAGATGGGTTGTGTGACTATGGAGGTAATGTTGTAACCTCATGGAAGCCCGTGCTAAAAGCAAAACAAGTCTTCTCGATCGAGTGTACTTGTGTTCGCGATCTTTGAATCTTTTCTTTGAGGTAATAGATAGCTCGTTCTTGGCCTCTATTATCTTTTGCCCTAGCATGCGACCCATAGCATTGTCATTTATGGGACGGTACATGAATGGGGGAACATCATCCACAGGGAGGTACCAAAGCAGGGGCGTTAATCGGTTGCTCTTTGATTGTGAGGAAGGCTTTTCGACACTCATCATTCCATTTCATGGAGGAGTTCTTCCTTATGACTTGAAGATTGGCTCACGAGTTCTTTGTGAGTTGAGAAATGAATCTGCTAATGAAGTTGATCCTTCCCAAAAATACCTGTATTTCCTTCTATATCTGAGGAATGGGCATTTCCTTGATGGCCTTGATTTTGGTAGGATCCAGTTCAATCCCTTTGTGGCTGACTAGGAAACCTAGCAACTTGTCCGACTTAACACCAAAGGCGCACTTGGCGAGGATTCAACTTCAAGTTGTACCATGACTTGTTGAAAAGTTTTGTGAGATGGTCTAAGTGGTCATCCTCCTTCCGGGATTTGACAATGATGTCATCCACGTAGATCTCTATCTCTTTGTGCATTAAATCGTGGAAAAGAGCCATCATAGCTCGCTGATAGGTTGCCCCGGCGTTGATGAGGTCGAATGACAACCGTCTGTAGCAAAAGGTTCCCCAAGGCGTGATGAAAGCAGTTTTCTCACGATCTTCCTCAGCGACCATAATTTGATGGTACCCATAAAGCAATCAATGAAAAAGAGTACATGTAAGTATTGAAGCGTATTGTCGATAAGAATGTGGATAAAGGGCATGGGAAAGCTATCTTTAAGGAAAGCTTTGTTCAAATCCCGATAATCCACGCAAACCCGCACCTTTCCCCCTGGTTTAGGCACGAGCACAATGTTTGATATCCACTCCGGATATGTAGACACCATGATGATTCTAGCTTGAAATTGTTTCACAATTTCTTCTTTAACTTTTAAACTCCATTCAGGTTTCAATAGCCTGAGTTTTTATCTAACTGGCTTGAATCCTTCTTTAATGGGAAGGCGATGAAGAACAATGTCAGTGGACAAACCCACCATGTCTTCATAAGACCATGCAAACACATCCTCGAATTGGGTTAACGGTCTGACCATGTCATTTAGTTGATTTGTGGTAAAGTGCGAACCAATCTAGATTAGCTTAGGGTTGTCTAAGGTTCGAGATTGAAAGGAGTGGTTTGATCAAGATTGGGTTTGGGTTTGTCTGCGACCCATTCCTTAATCTCTTGAGGTGTCTCAATGTCCTCTTGGATGTCCATCAAGTGCGAGTCTAACTTTGCATCAAAGTTCTGACCCTTGTGGAGAAGGCACCTCATCGGCAAATCTGAGCACATCTAAAATTGAGTCTGAAACAAAAGATGCTTTCACTTAATATATGCAGCTATTCGATCATACAAAAGTGTTAGCATGTATGTGATAAAATAAGCGCTAGTCTTTGTAAAGGAAAGCAAGTAATTAAAGTTATCTCTGAGGGAAGAGGATTTTCTTCCCATTTTACCCTCGTCGACCAACGCGTGGAGTCTTTGCTCCAATTGTCGAGGCAAAGTCCTAAAGGGCTGCGAGTGATGGAAGGATCGTCATTGTCCTCCTTCTCCCGAATGATAACCATGACATCACGGGCAATCATCGTCTGCAGGGTGTATCTGTTGGTATGTTCATCATGAACAATGGCGTGAATACTACCGCCATCATCAAGGCGAGGTCGTGTTTACGTTTTCGTTCCTTTTTTCCGTCTCGGGATCGAGAATCGGCACCTCTTTTGCTTTGATTGATTGCTTTGGTTTTGGAAACAACATAGCCATGACATGAAATTTGGCACCTTTCTTGGAGATTGCATTAACTTCATGAGGTAAAGGTATAGAAAATCGTCGTCTTGGCGGAAGCTTGAGGAACTTCGCTTATGTTTATGAGGATTCTGTGGTATTTGGAACTAGCGAGAATAGCCTAGTCCGATTGTTCAATTTGTTGGACATTTGAATAGGGTGCTTAATACCTGCTTATCTTTCTTGAGGCCTTGTCGAGTTGATGACCCGATGACATCATTTCTTGAGTGGGCGGAAGCATAACCTCGGCAGAAATCTTGGGTACGGGAAGTGGCGCTCCAATATAATGGTATTGCGTATTACTCACTTCCAAATATGGAAACTGGCCGGTTCAACTTCTGAATTGAAGCTGATAATTGGTAGAATTCCTTGTTCATGACAATCCAGCTCAGCGTTGACAGTGACTAGACTGTTGTTGATGATGTATTTGAGTTGTTGATGTAGCGTGGTGGGAACAGCTCTAGCCATGTGTATCCATGGTCTCCCCAATAGCAAGTTATATCCTGAATCTATCTTGAGGACGTGGAAGGATACATTGAATGTATTTGGACCAATCTCAATTGGTAATTCAATCTTTTTGATGGTATTTCGTCGGGATCCATCAAAAGCTCGGATGACCGTATAGATGCTTTGCATCCACTTGAGATTGATATTCATTTTTACCAAGGTGGCATAAGGACAGATATTCAGAGATGAGCCTCCATCTATCAATACTCCTGCTAGCATGTACCCGGAAGATAACATTGCGATGTGCAATGGCTTGCAATGACCGGTCCCTTCGGGAGGTATATCGTCATCAGTGAAGGATATCATATTGTTGTTGAAAATATGATCAACCAAATATTGAAATTTTTCCACGTCCACTGATTTTGGCAAGTAGGCTTCTTCTAAAACCTTCAACAAGATCTTCTGATGATTCTCAGAAGAGAAAACCAAATCGATATTGAAATGCGGTGTGGAGCTTCTCATGACTTAAAACCACTTTGGCTTCATTATGACCCATAAATGCGGAGGAATTTTTCAATCTTCTCCATGGAAATTTCCCTTTGCTTAGCAAGTAGGTTTAATAACTTCGTTGAGGAAGGTACGGTGGATTTTCTTTTCGACCTTTGTAGCAATAGTATGAGGCGTGGATCCTTGACTTCTCCATAATTCCATGGAACTTTATGCAAGGCGACAACGAGGATGTTGTGGTCTACAAGATAAAGAAATTGGCTACAGTGCGGCCACTTTCAAAGGATTATCGACTCCTTTGAGTTGAATTGGTTATATGGGAAATACTTTGTGGTCTCATCATTCGCCGGAGGAGATAAGCACTCTTGATCCCTTCCATTGGGTAGGGCATGCATTCCCACCCTTAAGTTGCATGCGGTGTAATCATCGCTATTTGCGGGGACACCGCTATCAATAAGGTTACGAATAAGATGGCGGAATGCCTGACATTCTTTCGTCTTTGTGGCATGCGAGAATGTGAATGATATTGACACATTTCATCGAGTTGAGCGATACTGAGCGGGGATTGATGGGAGGGAGAAGGAATGTGATTCTTCCTTCATTGATCAATATTTCAAGTATCTCTTCCATAGACTGGCCCGGATAGGTGAATTCCTTTTATTGGCAAAATCGAGCGGGCTTTAGCACTTCTTGCTCGCTTGCTGACCTTATCCTCCATAGCTTCACTTTACGAAGGTGTTGATGGAGTATTTATAACAAATGGAAAGAGATAGGCATGCTCCTACCTGATTAATTGGCGTGTGACTTGATGTTGATGGGTCACCAGTTCTGCGAATTGCTCAATTTGTTTGGAAAGAGCTTTCATCTTTCGTTCCATGGTAAATTGAAACTTTGCATAATCCCATTTTTTGACACCGTCTTTGATGGGTTGGGATGATTCGCCATTGGAACCTTGTACAGTGCTCCAACTGATTATGTTAACCTCTTCTTCTTTGTGATGAGGAAGAGGGTTGTCTTGCACATGAGGTTGATCTGGTTTGGTGACTACTGATCTCTTTGTTATCTATCGGATCACGAATCTTATGTTTCAAGGCCCAACAATCTTGAGTATCATGTAAGGGTGCCCGGCATGATAAGCACACTTCCGAGTAGCATTAAAACCCCCGCCATTAGGGTTGGTGGTGGAAGAAGATGTGTAATTTTCTTACGAAAGCGGTCGGAGAAGAGCAAGAATGTTCTCGGCGAATCCCCCAAGGGTGTGAGCGTTCGCGTCGCTTTACTTCTCCACTTTTAGGCAATGGAGGTTTGAAGATTGTCTTTGGAAAAGGGGAGTAGTTTCTCTCTCTGTATAGGCATGCTTGGATTGCCTTTTTGTCCTTGTAGTATCAAGAAACATCCTCCTCTTTCTTTTTATGGACCCTCAGGGGTTGTTTCCATAAGATCGGAATTTGGATGTGTTCAATACTTGACTTTAAGGCGGCTAGGTCTTGAATTTTTCTAGGACTTCAATCCCATTTCGGCCATCTCGTGCGTGTTTGATCATTTCAAAAATGGTTTGCCAATACCGGCTAGAACTCTCTCATAGAAAAGAGCTTCTGTACATCTATAAAAGTCGTGACCATTTCTAATTACGTCATGGAAGTAATAACTTGAATGAAGAAGGCGCCTCCACCTTTGAGCGTACTCTCTAAATGACTCATTCATTTATTTCTTGACCTTGGTGATTTAGTGCAGGTTAGGAGCCATCGAGATTGAAAAGCTGTATTGAGTGAGGAAGGCGTGAGCGACTCTTCCCAACTATGGATCTTAGAGTTGTCTAATCTGGTATACCATGAACGGGCTTCTCTAGTCAGACTTTTCTGAAACAACTATATTCTAAGCTTTTCATTCTCCGCATAAGATCTGAGTTCTCCAATAAACACCTTTAAATGTGTGTAAGGATCCCCTAATCCGTCATATTTTTCAAAATTAGGGGTCTTAAATTTCTCTGGATAATGCACACCAGGAAATATGCAAAGGTCGCATATGAAACACTGCCATGTGTTCCAATCCCTTTGAGAACACGAATGGTTTCCTCCATTTGAAGGACCTTCTTTACGATATCACATAGATTATGCGGATCTCCTTTGAGATGGGTGCCTTGAGGGTTTTTGTTGGTTGTATCAAGTGATGTTACGGAATTTTTTCCGGACCTTGAACTCCCCCTGTGTAGAGGATTACGTATATGTAGGTATCTTTGTACCACTGAGTAGACTAGTGTAATTCTTTTAGTAGAACGACCAAGTCATGATTTATTTACTCAATCAAGTCAAATTCTTCTCGGGAAAAGCGATTAGGTATTGTTAGGAAGAGGACATGATTGGTTGTAGGCTCATGGCCTTTTGGACTTTGAAGAGTAGCAGGCCCGATTGCTTCCCCTACAAAAGACTTACGTAGTTTAGTCTTAGGGTAAAATAAATGTTATCATAACATGTCCATTTTAGGAATTTGTCTGTAAAAGCCGGTTTGTTAATTGATAACATGTCATGCATGCACAAATATTCTTCATATTTTCCATTACATATGGATGAACATGGAATAAAATTACAAGTAAATGCTTTTACAAGTAATTGAAAATGGAAAGCATGAAGAAACTTTCCTCCGCATTTGGTTTATCAGAGGTTGACCTATCCTAGGGTTTCTCTCGCGGCTTTTTGGCATGAAGGTTCCCAGATCATCGCAATCTACTTGACGGGAAGTTAATCCGGTAGTTCAACTGGAGCGAATCTGAGTGGTGCCTTTCCTGAGCCCGGGGAATCATTCTTCCCACAAGTCCGATAATCAAACAAGCGGGATAGCCTCTAGTGGAGGGACCACACAACATACATTCACATACAACTGTGTCGTGTCGTTTATGCAAAATGATGACATGTCTTGAACACTAATATCACGAGATAAATATTTAGCGGTCTGTGATAATAAAAATGCATTTGTACACATTCATCATAAATGTAAATGCAACATTCACACATAAGCATATAACAATTTTGTAAAGCTTGTAATAGCGGCTTAAGCTTTCTTCTTTGGAGTCCCAGCAGAGTCGCCTTTTTGTCGATGTCGGGATTTTTTAGTGTCCTTTTCGTTACTTGTTCTTTGGTGTTCTCATGTTAATGAGATTTGTTTGAAAAATAAGTGAAAAAGGTTCGACATGTATAATGTCGACGATTTGACTTTAAAGTCGCCGGTTGGTGTGTTTTAATGGTTACACCAGCGCAATAGAAAAAGGTTTTCATATTGACCCGGTGTTTTGACTTTGCTAAGCAGAGTCTGTGAAACCAGAGATTCATTTTGGGTCAGGGGCTTGATTATGCGGAGGGAAGGTGTTAGGCACCCAGACATCCGTGTTACCATGGTGACCGCCACTTCTCAAAGAAATTGTTATATGAATGTGTGTGTTTGTGTGTGTGTGGATCAATGTGCAATTATTTGAAAGTAGTGCGAGGCCTCGTTCGTACCTATATACACAAGGTTTGAATTTTATAGGAAAATTCGGTTTTAACCAAGATATAGCAATGAAGTTTTATAAAGAGGTTTTCAAACCCTGTGCTCAATAGGAATTGAGACCTTTTCATACATCCATTTTATTATTAAATGTTTGGCTTGTTTGCTTTTATTTTCGAGATGCGAAGCATTCTAGAAAATAATATCTGATGATCTTAGAACTCCTCATGGGCATGATGACCATCAAGGAAATTGAGACCTTTGTAAAATAATGTACAAGCTACTTACAGGTTGAAAATGTCCATCATGGGAACCGAATCTAGATTGATAAAGCTGAACCATGTGATCACATGATTCCTAGGCTCACGTAATCTGCAATTGTATATGGAAAAGCGATGGCGATTATATATATAAAAGTTGTAAAATATATATATCTGAGACATGATCACTATCACGAAGCAACTCCATGGGGGATCGAAAATGTAAATATATAAAAGCGGTAAATATATATATATGGATGATGATCCGCCATATGAAGTAAACTCAAAGTGAACGAAATGTAAATATAAGGCGTAAAAGCGATCAAGCGCCACGAAGTAAACTCAGGCGAGGACAAAATGTAAATAAACTTTGTAAAAGGCCACGAAGTAAACTCCGAACTGCGAGAATGTAATATATATATATATATATATATATATGTACAATATATATATATATATATAAAAGCGATAAATGCAATAGGATGTAAATCCGGGCTCATCGGATATGTTTGACAACAATTATATATATAAGTATATATATATATATAAAAGTAATTTAAACGCACCGGATGTAAATCCAGGCTCATCAGACAGAGTTTGACCACAATTTATATATATATATATATATATATATATATAAACAATTAAGCGCTCGGCATGAAATGCAGGCTCAATCGAGGCATAACTTCGATAATGTTAGTCCATATATATGAAATATATACATATATTGGTATATATATATCTGATACAAAATGAAAACCACGGAATAGAAGTCCGAGAAAACGCACATACAACACGACTCTCAATGTGTATAACAGTGTGTGTTATATGAGGAGAAGACTTTATAAAATGTAAGAAGGCTTACAGTGGGATGCCAAAGTAGACTTCTATGACTTTAAATTAATAAACACTCAGCTCCCGCCGGATAAAAGATAGATATATGTGAGCTAACTAGTGTTTAAAGAAGAGGAAACACTCAAAAGATGTGTATGTAGAGTAAAATGGACAGGGCTTCCTCGCCTTTTTCTTTCTCTCCTCTCTCCCAAATGGCTGACCCAAGCCTTGTATATATAGACGGATGGCGCGGTACACTGCTGCACCCATGATATATATGCTACTGGTGGTCGTGGTGGATTCGAGCCTCGCAGGTCCTGTCATCTCGTAGTACGTGCAATCATGCACTGTAATGTCCACTCGAACTTGCAGAACTTCAATCCGAGCATTCGAAAGAGGTATATCTGACCTTCTTTAGACTGCTTGTGTCGAGAGTTACGTAATGACATGGATTAGAGGTTGTACGAAGTCAGGAAGAGGGGTCTATGCCCATGGTCTTCAAGCTTCAAATTATATCCAAAGTACTGCCACACGTAATAGTCACTCGGGATTGTGACTCCTCGGTTCTTGTGGGACATTGTTGGATGTATGTATGATGTGTTGAGACGACGTGCCATTTGTCTATGAAACAAGATGAAGTTTGACTCTTCGCCAGGGTTATCGCCGGTTTGAGTTGAAAGTAGACGTTACTCAAGGTTACAGTTGAGATTGAACTACTTGTTGGTATGTCGCGATATCATCTTGTTGACGTGGTAAGAGGACGTTATGACTCCTCACCGGGGTTATCGTCGGTTTAAGCGGAAGCAGAGCGTTGCTTTCGAGGGTTACATCCGAGATTGAATGCTTTGCTTATTTGTATGTCTCCTTTGTTATCGTGGATGTTCTGTCTACCCGTTGTTATCTCCGGGTGCGAGGTGTGTGTGCCTTGTGAGGATGTTGATGGTTGAAGCGATTGTATATGTTTGAAACAAGCATTTCGGGGTTTCTGCTTGAGCGCAATGGCATCTCTTGGGGCTATCACCAAGGATGGGGTTCTTACTCAGTGTTTCTGGGGGAAGGGGCAGCGTCGCGGTGTTATCGTAGAGACGTAGGCTGTCCTCTCCGGTTTTGTTGTTCGGTCTTTTGATCTGCATATCTGAGGTTATCTCAAGAGATCGGAAATATTTATTCGGTGTGTGTTCTGGGTTTGAGATGATGTTCTCGGTTTATATTCTGGGTTGGAACTGAACTTCTGGTAGTATCCGGAATGGGTGTAAGCTGTCTTCTAGGGTTATCTCCAAAAGACGAATCTACCCTCTTGCAATGTTAGTAATAGGAGTGCAGAAAATTTCGAGTGTCTACATCCACTAAGAATGTCTTTACAATCTTCGAATCACTCAGATTCCTTCAAGAGCAGCATTCTTGGAAATTCTTAGTTCACTTAGACCTCTTCAAGTCCAGTAGACTTGGAACTTCTTAGTTCACTTAGAACTCTTCAAGTCCAGCACTCTTGGAACTTCTTACTTCACTTTATGAGAGTTGAGTTCTTGATTTGTGCTACTCAGTTGCCGTTAAGCATATGTTCGAAAGAACTAAGTAGCTAAGCAAGCTTTCTTTCTAGATCGCAGAGTTTGGTGTTTGAGTGTTCTTCAGCTTTTTGTTGTGTGCTTGCTTGATTTCTTGCATCTGCATCTGATTTGTATATACGGTGCCTTTGAAATATGTCCGTTTGAAGGCATCCGTTGATACATTAATTGTATTTGACATTTCGAGCAAGCGATGGTGACTTCACGAAATCTTACATTGTCAAATTTGACCAATTGACCACAAGAGATTACTATCTCACCTAACTTTGAAAAGGTGTTTTCAAATTTACCATGTAGTACTTTCTTTAGCTTCTTCAATACGTTTCTTCGTTATATACTAAGGATGAGTGTTGGGTTTGTAACAACCCGGTATTTTCTATATAAATAAATTAAGAATTTTGCGTATAAATTTTTTAAAAAATAAATAAATATGGGGAATATGTGTCGATGTGTATTTGTATTTATGTGATAAATAAAAATATATTTATTACATGAATATTTACCAATAATTTAATTTTAGAAATTATTGATTATTATAAATTATATTCTTATAATAATTAATTTTATAGTACAAACGTTTTTATTAATTATTTTCCATAAAAACATGATTATTATATTAATTATTTTCCATAAAAATATGATTATTATATTAATTATTAATATATGGAATGGTTATTAGAATAATTATAATAATTATTTTATTATATGAATTTTAGTATGATTATTAAGTTAGTTATTTTAACTTAATTAATAATGTTAAGTATGGCGAGATAAATCGGATATGGAATCAAACCCTAATTTTGGATTTCGATCAAGGCATGAGAATAATAATATAATATTAATTATATTTTAATTTTTCAGTGCCATAAATATGTACTATATGTATGTGGACTGACAATGGTTGGTCAATTATGGTGTATTATGTCAAACCCTAGCTAGTATTACTATGGAAAACCCTAATTTGAAACTCAAATTAGAGTACAAGATTGTTATGTAATCAAGATAATGTGATTAATGACTGGAATTATAGATATTAACCTTAATTAGGGAAACCCTGATTTTTGAAAACCCTAATTAATGTTTATCAACTCTAATTTTTATATTTGGAACCCTAACTGTCAAATTGAGAAACCCTAATTGCTAATTTAGAATGTTTAATGCTAATTAGTGGACTATAAACCCTAATGTTCATGCATAATGTGATTAGAAACCCTAATTACAATTTGTTAACCCTAATTTAGTAATTAGAAATCGTAATTATAAACCCTAATTGATAAATTCGGCACCTTAATTGCTAACTTTGAATGCTTAATAAAAATTAGTAAATATTAAATTCTAATGTGCAAGACCTAAGTGGTTAAGTACCTAACTTAATTAGGAAACCCTAATTACAAATTTTAGAAACTAATTTTATTTTATTTTAAACCCTAAATGAAAGTCTAGAAATTCATTTTGTATTAAACCTTAGGGTTAAACCCTAATGGTCAAACCCTAAGGGTTTGCTAATTGGCCAGTGTGCCATTAAAATCTCAAGCTAAATGACCATTGTACCCTTTTGGTGCATTATTAAAGCTAGTGTATAGGTTTTGACCTTAGGTGAAGTTGGTGGCCAAATCCAACAACCCCATGTGATTAAAATTGACAGCAATCAACCACTATGATCAGCCATACATGTATCTACCACTTCTATATATAGATTGGAGAGAGAAAAAGATCACTTGTTAGCCCATTTTGCACAAACACATATCCAAGAGCTCTAACCCACGAAATATATTTATATATCAGTCCCAAGACCAGTAACACCCTTAAACAAATCAGTAGCCAGAATCAAGAAATTGAGCTTAAAGGTATAAAAACCCTAACTAGAAATCTGATATTTGATCCCATGTTAGATGTTGTTTTTTTGGGTTGACTGACAACGAATGTCAGGCCTTATATCTTTGTGCTCTTTAATGAGTTTTGTGTTTTGAAAGTTGGTAGTTGTAGTCTGATAAGATATCTTTGATCTGGTTTTGAAATCATGCTCGAATCAGATCCAGGTTGCAAGTTATTCTGGGTCAAACTTGGTTGGCCGATGAAGCATGATCAGGCAATTCAGGTAACCAGAAATTGCCCAGATCGTGTCTGACAAGCTTTTGTTGGCCTTGGATCTGTTAGTGTTTTGTTGTTATGATGTTTTTGTTGTAATAGATTTGTAATATGGTATGTGTACTACAGTTTAAAGCTTTTAGATCATGTAGATAACAAATATATTTAATGTGGTGATCGGTCAAACTAGCAGGGTCAAGCACAAAAATGGTTTTCTGGGTAACCTAGAAAACCTAAGAACACAATTTCTGACATGCATTGACCGGTCCAGATCTATTGATTCAGTTGATTTGTTGTTGATATTTTGTAATAGATCTCTTAAGTTACATGTTGACTACACACTGAAGCTTATAGATCACAAAAACATTACACGATCAGTATGTAGTTGAAGCCCAAAGTGTGACCCTCGAACTGTTCTTCATTTCTGGGTAACCCAGAAATGAAGAACAACCTCTGACAGTTACTTTGGGCGATCAGATCTCTTTTGTGTTATGTGTTTTGTTCATGTTTGTTGTTAGATCCTGTAGTATTACACTAGTACTACAAGACCAAGGTAACAGATCTCCCAGAAACACAATACACACTGAATCATTGATGGTCAAACATGGTTCCTCGAAACAGTGTATGAAGATCTGGATTTTGCATGATGAAGATGAAGAACAACTATAGCGACAATTTTGTCAATATAGGTGGTCTTTAGCGACAGATTATTTATAAAAATTATATTTTTATTAAATAATTATAAAAAATTAGTTTTTAATTATTAAAAATATAAAATAAATTATTAAAAATTATTTTAAAGTCTAAAAATTAGTTTTTGATTATTTTTAATATATTTCATAAATATTTAAAATTTTGAAATATTAAAGGTATTTAATATATTTAATTATTATATTAAATAAATTATTTAAAAATGATTTTATACTTAAAAATCATTTAAAATTATATTATGGTATAAGAAAATATTTTAAGTTATTTTTAATGACTTTTAATATTTTGTGATAAAATTCTTAATTAATTAATATTAATGATAATTTAGTTATTTAATAAATACATTAAATAAATAAATTAAAAATGATTTTATTATATTAAAAATCAATTTAAATAATAATAAGGTATTTAAAATATTTGAAGTTATAAACTATAACTTTCAATATTTAAAGTTAAATTTCATTAATTAATTATTATTAATGATATTAAAGTTATTTAATAATTATATTAAATAATTTAGTTTAAAACTAATTTTATTATTATAAAAATCATTTTAAATGAAAATAAAGTGTTTAAAGATATTTTAAGTTATAAAATATAACTTTTAATATTTAAAGGATAATTTCATTAATAATTTAATATTAATGATATTAATGATATTAAATTTATTTAACATTATTATTTTATACAACTTTTTTAACGACTATTAAAATATTGCCTTAAATTAAGATGATAATAATAATAATAATAATAATAATAATAATAATAATAATAATAATAACAATAACAATAATAATAATAATAGTACTAATAATAATAGTATTAATAATAATAATAATAATAATAATAATAATAATAATAATAATAATAATAAATACTAATCCTTGAAAAATAATAGTAACTAGGCCCAAGTGCTCAGGTGGTTATTGAATCAATATTCCAAACTAGAGATCTTGGGTTCGAATTTGTGCATCAACATATTTTTTGGGATAAAGTTCAATATTCGCCACGTCAGCCCGTCCATATATATATATAGCAAGGATCAAGAACATTCCCCTTAAATAGCATTCCTCTTTAAATAGCACTCATTTATTAAAACTACGTTATTTTGGAGTCTTTTTTAAAAAACAAGTGGGGCCGTGAGTGGTATTTTTGTAAATAAAAGGAAAGCAAGTGGGACCACTCTCTTTTAAAAGACTCCAAAACGACGTAGTTTTAATAAAAGAGTGTTATTTAAGGAGGAATGTTATTTAAGGGAATGCTCTTGATCCTTTATATATATATATATATATATATATATATATATATATATATATATATATATATATATATATATATACTAAGTAAAATACTAAACAAATCTCAACATTAAACTAAAAATATATAAAGTAACTATATATGAATATTTTTATATATAAATATATACATGTAAACAAATATTCATATAAATATTTATAACAAATTTTCATATCTAAATTTTATAAATTTTAGATGAAATATTTATAAATTTATAAATAAATATTTGTTTATAAATATTTATATGAATATTTAGAAATAAATTTATAAATATATATATATATATATATATATATATATATATATATATATATTAAAATATTCATAATTACGTTATATAAATATTCATAGTACATACATGTGAACAAATAGTTCTATACATGTGAAAAAATAGTTACAGTATAGTACCTTCATCTATTACCTCCATTTTTAATTTAGTCATGCAAGTATTATCAATCTTGCACCACCTCCCGTAATGGTACATACATGTGAACAAATAGTTATAAGCATGTAAATTAATAGTAATTAATTGCTCATTTATCCGATTAATTACCCGATTGGTCAATATAACCTTCAGAAATCAATTATTATCGAAATAAGTGTTGATTTTCACTAACACTAACAATCCCAACACAATGGAAATATTTTTATCAACAATTTTATTTTTGAAATTTTGAAGTTTGACTTTTTTCTGAAAAAATCAACTGTTGACTTTTTGACCAAAAAGTCAACCCCGATAAATTTTGTGTTTATAGTCTATTTTTACTAATTTTATCGTTTCGAACTCAAATATCACGTCCGCGTCTCCAAATTCAACTCCGAACTCAAATTCGATGTTTAATAACATTCATCATTAATATTATAACTCACAATATTAACAATGAGATTGTTCCCAGGAAAGAGGGGACTTTCCGATAAGGATTTTTCCCTATTGGCGCGCAATTAGATAACCTAACATCTCCTTAACAGAACTTTTAGACATCGTCAATATTGCAAATAATAATATGAATAACTTTTTCGTCTCAATTATTGATTTAATAATAAAAAATATTATGCAGATGATACTGTGACAATAATTGAATTAATAATATGAGAAATATGATGCAACAATTACTGTTGCAATAATTGAGTATAACTGAGTGACTTCTCACGTAAGCATCAATAATCAATACCCTGTGCTACTACGCAACCACGCGTATTAGTGTACTTTTACCACCGATTATTTTATGACAACTTGCTTACTTTGAAAAAATTTCAAATATCACCCTTAACTTTAACCTTTTATCAATTTAACCATTTACTAAATAAAATAATAATTATAAGAAAATTAAATATTTTTATTTCATAAAATTCAGGGTCTTACAATGGGTGTATATATATATGGTAATACTACAAGAAATTAGGGATGTAGCGAAGGAAATTTTGTGAAGGAATTTCTTCCTTCACATGAGGAGCTTTATATCGAAGGAACAGTGAAGGAAAAAAATATAGTGACAATATAGTTATTAGCGAAAGAAACATCCTTCACAATTTATATTTTTTTCTCTCGCAAAATTGAGGTGATAGAAGTATTTCTGGTTCCGATTTATGATGAAAATTTGCGAGGTAAAAATCTATTAGTGAAGGAAGTATTACTCACTATATATTATTGTTCAGAAGTTTTTTGGGAGAGATAAAATTGGTCGCTATTTTGTTCTAAATAAAATTTTTAGAATTAATTGTGGTCCACAATTTAATAAAGAATGAACATAAAGGATCATTCACCATGCATGCGGTAATTCACATAGACAGGTTATTCTAATAGAATAATAAAGAATGGAATAACAGAAGAATTCACCATGCATGCGATAGACCGCACAGACAGGTTATTCCCAACAAAATAATAAAGGATGGAACCAGGTCATGCGTAATCCGCACAAACAGGATATTCCAACAAAATAATAAAGAATGGAATAAAAATAGAATTCACCAGGCATGCGATAGATCACACAGACAAGTTATTCCAACAGAATAATAAAGAATGGAATAATAGAAGAATTTCACCATGTATGTGGTACTGCAGCAGACAAAGTTATTCCAACATAATAATAAAGAATGGAATAACAACCACTTACGAGTATTGAAAGAAAATAACTCTCTTCATGAATACAAAAGAATAATACCCCTTACCTCAAAAGAAAGATGGATCTTTGGAATAGTGAAGTAGCGAGACTTCTCTTCTTCTTCTCTCTATAATTTCTCTCTATAATAATTGCTCTATAGCTTTAGTGAATTGGTGAAAAATAATGAAGGAATGAGCTTATTTATAGGAAAATATAGTTTTGATAATTGCACGCGTTTGGGGCTCTAAATATTACAAAGATAATACCTTCCTCTTTTTCTTCATTTTAATTTAGTCCTGCAAGTATTATCAAACTTGCACCACCTCCCCTAATAGTAAATAATGTGAATCAATAGTTTAATCATGTGAATCAATAGTTATAATCATGTGAAAATACGAATTACAGTATAGTTCCTCCATCTATACCTCCATTTTTAACTTAGTCATGCAAGTATTATCAATCTTGCACCACCTCCCCTAATAGTACAAAAATGTGAATCAATAGTACACACATGTGAACAAATAGTTATAATCATGTGAATTAATAGCAGTTAATTATTCATTTATCTGATTAATTACCCGATTGGTCAATATAACCTCCAGACATCAATTATTATCAAAATAAATGTCGATCTTCACTAACACTAATAATTCCAACACAATGGAACTATCAATTTTATCTTTAATCAACACGAACTTATTCATCATTAATATTATAATTCATAATATTTAACAATCAGGTCGTTCCCAAAAAAAAGGGACTTTTCGATAAGGATTTCTCCCTATTAGCGCGTAATTAGATGACCAAACCTCTCCTTGTAGACATTGTAAATATTGTAATTTAATAATATAAATAACTTTGTCGTCTCAATTATTGATTTAATAATATAACATATTATGCAGATGATACTGTGACAATAATTGAATCAATAATATGAGAGATATGATGCAACAATTACTGTAGCAATAATTGAGTATAACTGTAAGACCCCGAATTTTATGAAATAAAAGTATTTAATTTTTTTTATAATTATTATTCAGTAAATGGTTAAACTGATAAAAGTTTAAAGTTAAGGGTGATATATATAAAATTTTCAAAATACGCAAGTGGTTATAAATACTCATTTCTGTTGAGGAATATTCGTTTGGGGAACCATTTGTGGGCCACATAACAGAATAACTGTCGGATGATAAAAATGACAAGTTTGAGTTTTTATAAATAATTGGCGTAGTTATTCTAATTAACTTTAATCGTGGGATTACCGGTGGTTAAAATACTGATGTCTGGCGTGGTTGATAATAGTAGCAGCTGTATTTAAAGATGTTTTTGAATTATTGATTCTTACGTAAGAAGGCACTACTCAATAATTATTACGATAATTCTTATTCAATATTTTATTTTATTAATTCAATAATTGCTGCGTTGATATTTTATATTATTGTTGTTTCAATAATTGTCACGACACAGTATTTTCCATTATCAGATCAATAATTCATATATATTTGGATAATATTATTAGATAGCATTATTGGTAATGTCTAGAAAGTTATGTCAAGGAGAGGTTTGGTCACCTAATTGTGCGCCAGTAAAGAGAAATCCTTATCGGAAAGCCCCCTCTTTCTTGGGAACTGCCTGGTTGTCATTATTGTGATTCTGTAATATTATTTGGGAATAATTAATTATTAATTTATATGATAAGAAAATATTTATTTGATGTGGATATAAATGATGGATTTATTTATGTGGTTATAAATGAAGGAATTAATGTTGAGGTGTTTTATTAGTATTTTGTCGGATTGGAGGTATTAAAAGATCAAATCGGTGTTCTTACAGCTTTATTGCGTGAGTTATAATTTTAATCTGACCGTTGGATCGTGATTATTTTGGATATGTTATACATATATAAGTTGAGTATATATCCACAAATTTTAAACCGTTAAAAAATTAACGTATGATTTGTTATGAATTTTAAAAGGTGTTAAAAATCATCCGTTTGTGGATTTCGGATATTTTTTGTTTGGAATTTGGAAAAACTTAAAGTTACAAAGTTGTAGAGAATTCGATTTCGTGTGGAATGGACATAAAATTCATAGTTTTCTGATAAACAGGCTATTTTCTATGAATTATTGAAGTTTCGGAAAATAAAATAATTTTTATTAAAATTGGGTGGGACCTACTTTTGTTTTTATTAAACATGTGGGCTGCTATCTTTTTGTTCCAAGATGGCTGGCTTCTGAAGGTTGGTGCATGGAATGAAGAGAAAAAAAAATATATTATTTTATTATTTAGTCTCCTTTGGCGTTCTAGCATTTTCCTATAAATAGATGTTTATGTTAGAATTGAAAATCACATCAGAAACATAAGTTTTCTCCCTCTATATTATCGAGCATATTTTTGTGAGTATTTAGATACTTTGAGAGTTGCTTTTCAATGCAAGTTTCCTTCGACTTTACATCCGATGTTTCGGTCAAAAGTACTGCTCTTTTGAGGTAAGGGATTTTAAGGGTTATTATGTTTTTCAGTTTTGTAATTTTTCTGACCCTCAAAAATTTTGAAAAAATTTGAAATGATAATTTGATGAGTTTTCTTGATTGTGTCCAAAAATGGCGATTTTTGGAAGTATAGATTAAGAGTTGTGAATTTTATGATAAAAGACTATTTTAAAAGTAAATCCTTATAACTCCTTGTGGTTAACCCCAAAATTGGTAAAATTTTTATTGGGAGTACATATATATAATAGCAGTATACTCTGTAAATTTTGGAATTTTTGGACAAAAGTACAATTTATGATAAATGTCTAAATATTAATAGTTTTGGCCATATGAAAATAGTAAATGAATTTTAAAAATTCCAAGAAAAATATATGTTCAATATGGGACTATATTCTACTAAATCCCAAAAAAGAAAATTTGTTTGTACTAATTTGGTATTTTTCATGAAAATGTTCTAGTTATGAGTAAATGAATTAAATATGTTATGTGAAGTAACAAAATTGGAAAATAGGATTTTATGGTTTGAGAATCCTATATGAGGTATATGAAGATTTGTGATGAAGTTTTTGGTTATTGGTGATGAAATCTTATGAGTTTGGCATTTTAGGATGATTAAATGCATTAATTAATAAAGTGTAAACAATTTAAATAAATTGTTTATAAGTTTAAGAAATGATTAAAATATTATTATAATATTAATAATATTAGATTATGAGATTATTAAGTGATTTATAACATTTGGATTAAGGTGTTATAAATATTAATATGGATTTTATTGTGAAAGTTTATCTTTTTGTGTCGGGATTACTATTCACGAGTTACTATTCATGAGTTACTATTCACGGGGTACTATTCACGACAAAATTTGTTTCTTTTTTCGACCAAATTATCGTTTGTTTATTAATCTTACTCTTGAAATTAAATCCATGTTTTGATCATATTGTTTTTATTATCATATATAAAATTTTTATAATCCTGGTGAAGAAATTTCTCTTTGACTTGAGTGAAAAGATGGGTAGATTATTGGTATGATCGTGATTATGGGTTCTCTTTGGCCAGTAGTGCAAAGTTGAATCGTTGACTAGTTTGATCATGACCGTTGAATTTACAATTGAATATTTTTAGCTTAAGTGCGAATGTGAATTAATCAACATGGTTATAATTATGGTTTATATAAATTCTGAAATGATTATATATTTCTTTGAGATATTAATATCTTTGGCCTGTAGTGCAAAGATGACCTGTTGTTGACTATCTTTGGCCCGTAGTGCAAAGATGACCTGTTGCTGAATATCTTTGGCATGTAATGCAAAGATGAAATGATAATGAATATCTTTGGCCCGTAGTGCAAAGATAAATTTATTAGTATGATTATAAACATGAACTGTGATTTGGTATAACCATGATCTTTGATGTTTCAGGTAAAGACATGTGATGAAAATTATCTTCGTCATAGATGAGAAGGGGAATTTAGAACTACAATTATGATTTTGAGTTATTCATATGATTGTGGAAAGGAACTGTTGATTGATGTTACAGGGATAAAACACTGTTGGTGGACTTTTAACATAGAGAAAATAATAGACTTTATGGTCTATTTGTCTCTTCTAATGGATTGCTCATTCCGCTGCAATTATAGTTGAAAAGTTTTATCATCTACCATATGTTCTAAATCTCTAATTTATTACTGATGAAGGCTATTGATAATTTAATTATATTTAGTCATGATATTCTTTACTAAGCTAGTTGTGCTCACCCTTTTGCTTCACAATTCCTTTCAGGTTATAAGAGTGTAGCGAGAATTAAAGCGAGGATAATGAGGGAATAGAAGCGGTTGTCTCATAGTCATTGAGGTTCTCCCTAAATAGTATGGAAATAATTTTATTGAGAATTTTAGATAAGTGTGTCATATTGTATACGTCATTTGATATTTAATTTTGGTGAACCGAATAGGGTGAGGTGAACCCAACTTTGGGAGGGTGTTTTGCTACTATCATATAAGATGTCTAATGACATACAACCTCGTGTTATCATAAGACAGGGTTCTGCACATCCACTTGCTGAGTATATCTACAAGCACTACCTATATGATCTTGGAGTTTATTTGAAAAATAATTTTCAATTGGAGATAGTGGAGATAGTGTTAGGTTTGTAATATTCATGTGCGCAATCAAATTGCATAAAAGTGCGGAAGCGTGTAAAATCAGAGTTTAAAAAATTTACAAACCATATACCCGGATCACCCTTTATGCATAATTATTAATTAAACGAAAAGATAAAGAATAAATCATACCCTTGAAGATCGAGCTTCCTCGGGTACAAGTTCACCTCCAAATCCTTTCGCGTTCAATCTTGAATCCCACGGGTTTGGTTCCTTCCTTTGATCAACGTTAGCCACCCAAATGTTTGGCCTCTAGAGGTGATCCACCAAGGAAGAATAGGAATTCAAGAAGAAGGGGTGGTTGGCTAAACCCTAGTTTTTCTATCTCTATAGAAAGGGTGTACTCTCCCAACAATTGGAATTATTACGTATGTTGAAAAAATCAACAACCCATACACCCATAATAAGACTCCTCTTATTAATAGATGTGGGCAACCCACCTTAACAATTAAGGAATTGAGTTTTATTTAATTAATTAAATTCTTTTAATTAATTAAGCTCCCTAATCTTATTAGGGATAATTAATTAAACTCCTTTAACTAATTTTCCTTCCTAATCCTATTAGGAATAAATGAGAGTACTTATATTAAATTAATTCCTAAACTCTTTTAGAAATTAAAATAATAATAATTGTAATAATATTAATAAGACTCCTCTTATTAATTTATATTTAATATTTCTAAAATATTAAATAATAAATATTAAGCTATTTAATTTATTCTATCACCATAGATTAAATTAAATATACTTAACATATTATTACGATTATGCCATTAACTTCTTAAATAATTATTCTTCCTTTTATGGTGTGACCCTTTAGGTTCTCCATATTAAACCGGTTGTGAATAAATCAATTAGAACAATTCTAATCTTATTTAAATAAATAAATTAAACAATTAATTTATTTAAATAATATTTATTCTACAATAGGGATAAGCCTCCCTAGCGATCAAGCGACTTTCCGGATAATATAGATTTCAACATTAATCATTAAAGAACCTTTGAGTAAATAGTTTACCGCACAATTCAATCCTTCCACCATACAATGTCCCAATTAAATATAAGACATGGAATTATTGTCAAGTCTTATTTTATTTAATTATATGTATTTCGATCCTTAAATGCACAACTCAAATAATGCAAATTAGAAACTCCTTTCTAATTTCATTACGCCGCCAAGGACTCTTTGGGTTGTCATTTATCGAATCACATAGGACATTCTCTTCTTTTATTAGAAGTGGTAGATTCTTTATTGATCATACATTATCTCCATGTACAACTTATTATACCCAAGCATACCCTTTGATATACCCTAAGGGTCTTAAGGAATAAGTCAAAGTATAACTCATCATACACAAGATACTATGATGATCTCAAGTCCAAGGATCACTTGTACTACTATCACTACAGAATTCCTATTGGCGAGCAAATAAAACTCCATTAGGTATTCCTTAGCGAGCCACGTTCAGTGAACTTATTCTCTAATAAGCACCTACATACTTGCTTTAGTGTCTCCACACAAATGATCATGAGATCAATCATCCCCATCCAATGAGCAAGCAACGTATGTACCAATCTATCCGGATTCACTAATCCCCAATTTAGTAATCCAATGATTGAGAACTATTTTAGTTTTAAGCTTTCTAAGAATTTAGATCTCATTAGAATGATCATCATCATTATTCTAAAAGCATTGCTTAAAACTATGGGTTTATCACATATTATAAAACAGCATCATGTAGATAATTAAAAGCCTTTAATAAATTAATACTTTTTATTAATAAATGAATAAGATTGTTACAAAGTATATGCTTTATCATCAAACATGATTGGCTTGTGTGCATACTACTTTCAGATAGTTATATGTCAAAAGAAGACTCACCATTGGAAAAAACATGATAGTAATCTTCTCATTTTCTTTGGGGTCTCTTGGGTCAACAAAGGATAATTCTGTGAACATATGATAACTATCATATCCTAGACGCATGGCCTCCCATGTACGAAGGTTTTCTTAAGAACCTCCCAAAGATTTTAATTTCTAAAATAGTTTTTGACTGTACCTTTATGTAAGGTGTCATTGTGACGTACTACCCAAGTTGGTGTCAAGAGTCACAGTTGGTATATATATTTGTATTAAAACTCACAACATATGTGGTGTTGTATTTTGCACGACAATTGTTGTAATAAAGTTGTAGTTGTTTTATGTACCATGTATTTGGCGACTCAGAATAGGTTGGATGGATTTGACCTATTTTGGGGACGTCACATTTGCTATCAGAGCTTAGGAATATGATCTCTGACGGAGATCCGGGATTAGAACTAGGAAGGGATAGACGAGTAATATCTTTTGCTAGTGTGTGTCCTACCTAAGCTGAATTTTCTTACTTAAGTTGACAAATTGTGATATGTCAATTAACCTTTGTTTTGAAGTTGTATTCTAGAATAATATCTGAAATACAGGAGATGGGCAATGGAGAAATCATGATGACAGGGAAGATGGAATCTAAAAAAGAAAGCAAGGTATTCTCATCTCTTTGAAATACCAGGTACGTAAATTTCGAGGACGAAATTTCATAAGGAGGGGAGATTGTAAGACCCCGAATTTTATGAAATAAAAGTATTCAATTTTTCTTATAATTATTATTTAGTAAATGGTTAAATTGATAAAAGTTTAAAGTTAAAGGTGATATATATAAAATTTTCAAAATACGCAAGTGGTTATAAATACTCATTTCTGTTGGGGAATATTCGTTTGGTCGTGGAATATTCTTGTTGTCGGAGAATATTAAATTTATTTGAGCGTAGCCATTTGTGGGCCCCATAACAGAATAACTGTCGGATGAAGAAAATGACAAGTTTGAGTTTTTATAAATAACGGCGTAATTGTTACCGTTAACACTGTGGGATTACCCGGTGGTTAAAATACAGTAATACGCGTGGTTGCACAGTAACACACGGTATTGCATAATATTTTTTTGAATTATTGATTCTTATGTAAGAAAGCACTACTCAATAAATGTTACAGTAATTACTGTTCAATATTTTATTTTATTGATTCAATAATTGTTGTGTTAATATTTTATATTATTGTTGTTTCAATAATTGTCACGACACAGTATTTCCCATTATTAGATCAATAATTCATATTATTTGGATAATATTATTAGATAGCATTATTGGCAATGTCTATAAAGTTATGTCAAGGAGAGGTTTGGTCACCTAATTGCGCGCCAGTAAGGAGAAATCCTTATCGAAAAGCCCCCTCTTTCTTGGGAACTGCCTGGTTGTCATTATTGTGATTCTATAATATTATTTGGGAATAATTAATTATTGATTTATATGATAAGGAAATATTTATTTGATGTGGATATAAATGATGGATTTATTTATGTGGTTATAAATGAAGGAATTAATGTTGAGGTGTTTTATCAATATTTTGTCCGATTGGAGGTATTAAAAGATCAAATCGGTGTTCTTAAAGTTATATTGTGTGAGTTATAATTTTAATCCGACCGTTGGATCGTGGTGATTTTTGGATATGTTATACATATATAAGTTGAGTATATATCCACAAATTTTGAACCGTTAACAATTAACTTATGATTTGTTATGAATTTTAAAAGGTGTTGAAAATCGTCTGTTTGTGGATTTTAGATATTTTCTGTTCAAAATTTGGAAAAACATAAAGCTACAAAGTTGTAGAGAATTCGATTTCATGTGGAATGGACATAAAATTCATAGTTTTTTGATAAATGAGCTATTTTCTATGAATTATTGATGTTTTGGAAAATAAAATGATTTTTATTAAAATTGGGTGGGACCCACTTTTGTTTTTATTAAACATGTGGGCTGCTATCTTTTTGTTCCAAGATGGCTGGCTGCTGAAGGTTGGTGCATGGAATGAAGAGAAAAAAATATATATTATTTTATTATTTAGTCTCCTTTGGTGTTCTAGCATTTTCCTATAAATAGGTGCTTATGTTAGAATTGAAAATCACACCAGAAACATAAGTTTTCTCTCTCTATATTATCGAGCGTGTTTTTGTGAGTATTTAGACACTTTGAGAGTTGCTTTTCAGTGCAAGTTTCCTTCAACTTTACATCCAATGTTCTGGTCAGAAGTACTACTCTTTTGAGGTACGGGATTTTAAGGGTTATTATGTTTTTCAGTTTCGTAATTTTTCTGACCCCCAAAAAGTTTGAAAAAATTTAAAATAATAATTTGATGAGTTTTCTTGATTGTGTGCAAAAATGGCGATTTTTGGATGTATAGATTAAGAGTTATGAATTTTATGAGAAAAGACTATTTTAAAAATAAATCCTTATAACTACTTGTGGTTAACTCCAAAATTGGTGAAATTTTTATTGGGAGTACATATATATAATAGCAGTATACTCTATAAATTTTGGAATTTTTGGACAAAAGTACAATTTATGATAAATATCTAAATATTCGGCAGTTTTGGCCATATGAAAAATAGTAAATGAATTTTAAAAATTTAGAGAAAATATATGTTCAATATGGGACTATATTACGCTAAATCGGAAGAAAAAAAAATTTGTTTTATCTTGATTTGGTATTTTTCATGAAAATGTTCTAGTTATGAGTAAATGAACTAAATATGTTATGTGAAGTAACAAAATTGGAAAATAGGATTTTATGGTTTGAGAATCTTATATGAGGTATATACAGATTTGTGATGAAGTTTTTGGTTATTGGTGATGAAATCTTATGAGTTTGGCATTTTAGGATGATTAAATGCATTAATTAATAAAGTGTAAATAATTTAAATAAATTATTTATAAGTTTAAGAAATGATTAAAATATTATTATAATATTAATAATATTAGATTATGAGATTATTAAGTGATTTATAACATTTGGATTAAAGTGTTATAAATATTGATATAGATTTTATTATGAAAGTTTATCTTTTTGTGTCGGGGTTACTATTCACGAGTTACTATTCATGAGTTACTATTCACGGGGTACTATTCACGACAAAATTTGTTTCTTTTTTTGACCAAATTATCGTTTGTTTATGAATCTTACTCTTGAAATTAAATCCATGTTTTGATCATATTGTTTTTATTATCATATATAAAATTTTTATAATCCTGGTGAAGAAATTTCTCTTTGACTTGAGTGAAAAGATGGGTAGATTATGGGTATGATCGTGACTATGGGTTCTCTTTGGCCAGTAGTGCAAAGTTGAATCGTTGACTAGTATGATCATGACCGTTGAATTTACAATTGAATATTTTTAGCTTAAGTGCAAATGTGAATTAATCAACATGGTTATAATTATGGTTTATATAAATTCTAAAATGATTATATATTTCTTTGAGATATTAATATCTTTGGCCTGTAGTGCAAAGATGACCTGTTGTTGACTATCTTTGGCCCGTAGTGCAAAGATAAATTTATTAGTATGATTATAAACAAGAACTTTGATTTGGTATAACAATGATCTTTGATGTTTCAGGTAAAGACATGTGATGAAAATTATCTTCGTCCTAGATGAGAAGGGGAATTTATAACTACAATTATGATTATGAGTTATTCATATGATTGTGGAAAGGAACTGTTGATTGATGTTACAGGGATAAAACATTGTTGGTGGACTTTTAACATGGGGAAGATAATAGACTTTATGGTCTATTTGACTCTTCTAATGGATTGCTCGTTCCGCTGCAACTATGGTTGAAAAGTTTTATCATCTACCATATGTTCTAAATCTCTGATTTATTACTGATGAAGGCTATTGATAATTTAATTATTTTTATTCATGATATTCTTTACTGAGCTAGTTGTGCTCACCCATTTGCTTCACAATTCCTTTCAAGTAATAAGAGTGTAGCTGGGTCGAGCGGGGATAAGAAGGGAATAGAACGGTGGTCTATAGCTGTTGAGGTTCTCCCTAAATAGTATGGAAATAATTTTATTGACAACTTTAGATAAGTGTGTCGTATTGTATACGTCATTTGATATTTAATTTTGGTGAACCGAATAGGGTGAGGTGAACCCAACTTTGGAAGGGTGTTTTGCCACTATCATATAAGATGTCTAATGACATACAACCTCATGTTATTATAAGACAGGGTTATGCACATCCACTTGCTGAGTATATCTACAAGCACTACCTATATGATCTTGGAGTTTATTTGAAATATAATTTTCAACTGGAGACAGTGGAGATAGTTATATGTTAAGAGAAGACTCACCATTGGAAAGAACATGATAGTAATCTTCTCGTTTTCTTTGGGGTCTCTTGGGTCAACCAAGGATAATTCTGTGGACATATGATATCTATCATAACCTAGACGCATGGCCTCCCATATACGAAGGTTTTCTTGAGCACTTCCCAAAGATTTTAATTTTTAAAACAGTTTTTGACTGTACCTTTATGTAAGGTGTCATTGTGATGTACTACCCAAGTTGGTGTCAAGAGTCACAGTTGTTTTATGTACCATGTATTTGGCGACTCAGAATAGGTTGGATGGATTGGACCTATTTTGGGGGCGTCACAATAACTGAGTGACTTCTTACGTAAGCATCAATAATCAATACCGTGTGCTACTATGCAACCACCGCAGCGTATTCATTTACTTTACTACTAGGGTAGTTCAACGGTTTTAACGGTAACACTATCGCCGTTATTTTTATAAAAAGATAATTCTGTCGTTTTCTAACTACGACAATACTTCCATTGTGGAGTCCACCAATGATTGTGCCGTCGTACGAATATTCCCCGACCAATCGAATATTATATAACAACTTGTTTACTTTGAAAAATTTATGAATATTACCCATAACTATAACATTATATGAAATCCACTCCATAATATTCAAAAAAAATATTTCGAGAAATTTAAATCTTTATTCATAAAATTTGGGGTCTCACAATCTCCCCTCCTTATGAAATTTAAGCCCTCGAAAATTTACGTCGATACTGGTATCTTTGAGGAGATGAGGATACCTTGACTTCATTTCAGATTCTAATTCTTGAGGTATAACCTTTGAGTGTCGAATATGATCTTTCTTATCTAAAATTTTAACATGTATCTCCTCATACATTAAATCTTCTGCTATCTCATCTAGTTCCAATTCAATAATGAGGTTCGGGTCGTCCACATTTACGTAACATCGATACGTAAAAAAAAACGTTATGAACACGCGACATACATGGCAATAAAATGAGTCTATAGGCCACAATTCCTACTCGATCGAGGATTTCAAATGGGCCAATTAAATCGAGGGTTGAGATTTTCTCTCTTCATTGACTCTTGCTTCTAGAATAACGCCCTCTTGAACCTTCTTCTTCACATTCATCAGCTCCAGGTCTGTAGCTTGGGCGGCCTTAACTTTATCAATTAAAGTATGTTCTACTCGTATATTCGTTATCTTCACGTAGGTCCCTAGAGTCTTTAACGCTATCTTCATCATTTGTAAGTTATACGAAATGGGTTTTTGTGTTAACAACATCGCACTCATAAACGCATACGATCATCTACTCAACGCGTCAGCTACCACATTTGCTCTTCCACGATAATATTGAATGGTATGGTTGTAATCTTCAACAGCTCGAGCCAACATCTTTGGCGCATTTTTCGTTCGTTTTGGTTGAAAAAATATTTAAGGGTTTTAGAAATGGGTTTTGTACTAGGGTCAATACAAAATTCGATTTCACGCTCTGGGGGTAAGCCAGGAAGTTCTTCAGGGAATACGTCAGGAAATTTATTAATGATAGAAATATCATTCAAAACTGTGACTCTCATCCAAGACTTGGATAGTACGTCACATTGATACCTATCAACTTGCCACCGTTATTCACAACATCCCCTATGGAAAGTTCAGCTTCGGTGCATTCCACACAAGGAAGTCACCAGCGAAAGGCTCGGGGCTCTTTACTTATGGCTTGATATGACAATGATTGACTTTTGTGGTTTGGTTGCTTGAATTCGCATAATAGGTTGGTTAGGAATATGAAAGCTAACAACATTACGAAAATCTTGATGAGTAGTTAACCAATTGATTCCTAAAATCGCATCAAAGGCCAGTATTTTCAAAGAGATAAGATCGACAGGTAACGTAAAAGTGTCGATTTGAATCAGCAAGATTTATAAACAGTGGAGGTAACGAAGGTTTCTACTAACGAAGTTTCAACCAATAAGTCAAAGTCTAACTTCTTTGGGGTTAAATTTAAACGTTGAGTTACTCACTTCGCAAGAATTTATAATTAACTAACCCGTGCTAACTTCGTTCGGGTTACTCACTTTTTGAGAAGTCATGAAAAATGCTCTTCCTGAAACCACCAACTTTGTTTTGTCCGTATCCGCCTTTGGTGCCACTGTCCCAGATGGACTTGATTTCGCTACAGGACAAAATCGAGCTATGTGACCGTCTTTTCCATAACTAAAACATACCTTAGAAGGTTATGAACAGTTTGGACTTATGTGTCCCTCCTCTCCGCATCTGTAGCATCTAGCTGGCGGTCGTTCTCCTCCCCTAGAATTTGTTGCTGGTGTTGGTGGTGCTGCCAACGTCTTCCCATCATTGTTAAATCTTCTCTTCTTGAATTTTCCACTTCTATTATCTTGGCCAAGATTACCACCGAAGTTGTTACCATTCTTGGCATGATAATTTCCCCAACGATGGTTATCATTGTTCCGATGGCCGTTGCCACCGGTACGATTATTATCGTGTTGTTGGTCTTTTGGTTGTGCTGACTCATTATCGCGCTCCAATAACTGAACCCTATTCACAACATCTGAGTATAAACAAAATTTGTGAGAAATGAGGTATTGACGTATATCGGGTTTCAAACCTCTTAGAAACATTCGCGTCATTCGCTCCTCATTATCGACCAAATGGGATGCAAACCGGGACAACTCGACAAACTTAGCTTCGTATTACGACACGGTCATATTGTTTTGCTCCAACTTGATGAATTTCACCTCCTTCATGTGACGAATACTTTCGGGAAAGTACTTGTCATTGAACAACTCTTGGATCTTCTCCCAAGACATCTTGAAAGCGCCAGTTGGGTACATTTTCTGATTCCCACCAAGAATGTCGCCTCTTCACGCAACATAAAGGTGGCGAAGGAACCTTTGCTCTCGGAGCATCCCAAGATATAAAATATCTTGGTGATCTGCTTAACCACGTCTCGCTTTTAAGTGGTTCGGCTTTCCCAAAAACTACGGCGGTCCCAGCTCCTTGAAGCGCTTAGCGGTGACCGTCAGAGAGTTGTCGGTGTTTCCACTGCATTGTGGGCGGGGAGCCGCGATTCGCTTTGATGTTGCATGAATTGCGCATATAAAGCCTCACGAACATCCCATCGTTCATCATTTCATCGGTGGTGTTATTATTTACACGAGGATTATTGTCTTCTGTTGCACATTATCACAGGTATTGATGGGTTTGGTGACTCAAGCGGTCTCATGTGCTTTATTCTTTGATCTCAACATTTTCGGATGCCATTTTCAAACACTGTCACAAAACAAGGGTTAATTAACATATCACATATTATCCCTATACTCTGACCGACCAATTAAATACAAAATAAACTTAGGTAGGTCATACTAGCAAAGGAATTCCCCATCTCTCCCCTCCTAGTTCTTGTCTCACATCTCAGCCACGGATCATATCCCTAAGCTCTAATACCAACTGTGACGCCCCCAAAACAGGTATACACCACCCATCTTGAGTCGCCAGATACATGGTACATAATTTCAAATATAACTTATTTATACAACAGTCGTGTAAAATACGACAAAACATAGCTGCGAGTTTAAACAAGAATATTGTCATCTAGACAATATCCACACTCAATGGTGTCCTCATTATAATTATTATCACATTATTCCGTAGAATAGTGAGGACTACTAAAACCATTTATCCTGGACCATCACTCCATTCCCCGACTCGTCCCAACTATATTCTCATTTTCTGAAGAGAACAATGAAAGAAAGGGTGAGCTCAACTAGCCCAGTAAGAAATATTTTGACTAAGATAATGCAGAATAAATTATCATTAGCCTTCAACAGTATAACAACTGATAGAATACAATAGACAACAAGTTTTAGATCAACAACTGCAGTGGAATAAGCAATCCATTAGAAGAGTCAAGTATAGAATAAAATCTAATATGTTCTTTGATTTAAAAAGTTTTTCATAAACTTTATCGCTGAGACCCAGCTTAATAAATAAACCACATCATCCCTGCACCACGACAAAGGATATTCATGTAATCATCAATGGTCATGATTATACCGAATAATCCCTGGTCATAATCATACCAACAACTGTCCATCAATGAACTACAGGCCAATGAGGACTTTTACCACATCATTCGTCACATTACAGTCATGATTATACTGAATAATCTCTGGTCATAATCATACCAATTCCATCTATGCACGTAAGCTAAAGATGACTTTAATCACAATATAAGCATGAGGATGATGACAATGACATAATAATTCAATAAAACAAGTTCAAGGATAAATTTCAAATATTTTTAATTTAATTTATCCAGAAATCAATAACGTCCAAATAGCCAACATGATACTGCTTTGTAGATTAGAATTCAAGAATAATATTCATGTACCAAAAATAATTTGGACAAAAAAGAAATATATTTTTTGGGTGAATAGTACCCCGTGAATAGTACTTCGGGAATAGTACCCCATGAATAGTACCCCGACATGAAAAGTGTCCCGAATACCCGAGTGAATGATACTAGAGTGAATAGTAATATGGTGAATAGTAACTCGTGAATAGTACTCTGGCACAAAAAGTACCTTTAATATACTGCAGGAGTGAATAATACCGAGGGAATAGTAATCGGGTGAATAGTAACCCCGTGAATAGTAACTCGTAAAAAAAATACCAAAGAAAATGATATTCCATGACGAGTACAAAAGAAATGATATCTCATACGAGTATAATAGAATATATGAAAATGCAAATGGATTTTCACCGCCATGCAGTAATCCATATAGATGGATCATTTCCACAATTTAATAAAGAATGAATACAAAGGATCATTCACCATGCATGCGATAATCCACATAAACAAAAGTTATTCCAACAGAATAATAAAGAATGAAATAATGAAGAATTCACCATGCATGCGATAGACCGCACAGACAGGTTATTCCCAACAAAATAATAAAGAATGGAACCAGGTCATGCGTAATCCGCACAGACAGGATATTCCAACAGAATAATTGTAAGACCCCAACTTATTATAAATAAAATTGAATTTTCTCTATTCATTCTCTTGAAATAATAAGGAGTTAATTTGATATAATGCTTTGGTTATGGGTGAAATGTGCAAATTTTACAAAATAAGCAAGTGGTTATAAAATAATCATTTTTGCCGGGGAATATTCATTTAGTCAGGGAATATTCTTTTTGTCGGGAATATTCGTACGATGGCGCAGTCATTTTTGGGTCCCATAAAAGAATAACGGTCGGATGAAGAAAATGACAAATTTGAGTTTTTATAAATAACGACGTAATCGTTACTGAGTGACTTCTTACATAAGCATCAATAATCAATACCGTGTGCTAATATGCAACCACGCATATTACTATACTTTTACTACCGGGTAGTTCAACAGTTTTAACAATAACACTCGACGTTATTTTTTTAAAAAGATAATTCTGTCATTTTCTAATTACGACAATACTTCTATTATGGGGTCCACCAATGATTGTGCCGTCATACGAATATTCCGTGTTAAAACGAATATTCCTCGACCAATCGAATATTATATAACAACTTGCTTACTTTACAAAATTTATAAATATTACCCACAACTATAACATTATATGAAATTCACACCATAATATTCAAAAAAATATTTCGAGAAATTTAAATATTTATTAATAAAATTTGGGGTCTCACATCTTTTGTATCTGAACCACTAATAAAAGCTAGAGGAAAATATAGATACTCTTCAAGGTCTAGTCGGTACTATTCTTTAACAACTGATGCAAAGAGACCATCAGAAGAAGTTGTTTCCAACACTAAACACATGCATGAACAAGACTCACGGGGTTTTTGGAAGAGCATCACAACCATTAATATCCCAAAAGACCGTCTTTGCACGTGAGATGACCTGATTGCATTTGGGTAAGCTGGTACTACCTTAATGGTCTTTGGGTATGAACAAGGGCGTTCTTATCTTGAACTTCAGTTTTCGCAGATCAAGGATTCATCCAAAAGCATAGCAGTGTTTTCAAAAATGTTGATAAAGTTTGGGTTCCAGTTATCTCAGTTGCCTAGGCTTCTCAAGCTGTTGGAAAGATCCAACGAGACAATAATTTTACATCTAGTGAGACTTCTGGAGCGTCTCTTTCATAATCAAGGAGTGACACTGTTGGTAGAACCATCCATTCTAGTTTATTTGATAGTTTGCATCCTCAGTTTATTGGTTATACTCGAGGCAAGCTCCACAAATTGGTCTTGAAGTCGTACAAAAGTCAGGAATTTGCTGCAGCTATAAATGAGGTTCTAGATCCATGGATAAATGTGCGACAACCAAGGAAAGAGATAGAGAAACAAATATATAATCCATCTCTCAATGATAGATTCCAAAGATCAGGTATAGGCAAGTCGTTAGCATTTTTCATATGTACTTGATTTTGCATGTACAAATAGAGGAATAAAAAGTCCTATGATCACTTATCAATACTGCTTTCACTTTCCTAATTTTTTCAAGCAGCCAACTGAAAATTTCAATTTTGAACTTTAGCATCCACCATCCATTAAATTGACAGATAGTTTTTGACATCATTGCACTCTAGAAGCACTGAACCTACACGGTATTGAATGTCATTTTGAAGATATTGACGAAAATATTTTTGTTTATTGTTTGTTATTTATAATATATTGTTTTTATACATCTTTTGATAGTTTTTCTGTATTTGCTAATTATTTCAAATTCCCTCGAAGAACAATAGAGAGTTGGTCATCTCCATTTGTGCTCCATGTATATCATGTCTTATTTTTTTCCCCTTCTCTTTTTCCCTCGGCCATTTTGGGATAAACATACAAATGATAATGCATTATTGATGGATACATATCAATTTCATGTAGGCAAAAGAGCCAAATTTTTGTTTGATGGAAATGAAGAAGATTACGAAATGGAAGAAGACATATATAGATTTAAGAATCGAATCTTTGTCTACAAAGAACTGTGTTCATAGTCATTCAATGATAATATCATCTGGCTTATACATATCTCTCCCTCCCAAATTAAAAACATCCAGCTTCCTAGTATGATGACTTAAACAACAATAGAAGACCAGTTTTACTAATGAAGTTGGTGTTTGGTTCAGGTCAGAAAGAACTTTATCATCCCCAATGATTAACAAATCAGACTTATCTCATTTTCCCTGCCTTCTTACTGCAATTTCATCTCCTCTCTTCTATCTTCTTCATGTTCTTAATTTCAACTACATTGGAACTATTATCCTTTGTTTTCTCAAGCTATTATATCTAATATCAATAGCAAATGTTATATGTATGCTATGTACTCTAACAACCTTTGCTACTTTTGCAATCTAATAATGCTAGAATTTTACTACAGCAATAATATTGACCAAGTAAGACAACCTTCGCATCATCTTTGTCGTTGTATACAACATATAACAGCCAATAAAATTTGTTTTCAGAACATAAGGCTGGACAGGTCCATAAATGGAAATGAAAAACTTACAATACAAAGAAAGGAATAAATAGTTGCTAGTCAAAAATTCCAGTACTCAAAAGGAACCAATACATGAATGCATATGAATGCATTTGGTGGTACTCTAAGCGGAGTGACACAAATTGAATTTTTATCCATGAAAATATTCTATATTTGAGCGATATCATTGAGTGCTGTTTGACGATTTGTCTTGTGGATGCTACATTCGCAAAAAGACTATGCAGTTCTCAAACCCGAGATTGGGGTGGGGTCGATCTCTTTGGATGGCCTTATGTTGTATAGCGTCTATCATTTTCTTAGAGGTGATATAAAATCTCTTGCTTATGCTGCTTTAACTTGTAAGCACTGGTGATCTATCTCCAAGTTTTATAAGGATATCTGCAGACAGGCTGATTTGTCCTCTGTTGGTCCTAATTATACCGATTATATGATCTGTAGCATACTGGTAAGTTGCCTAGCATATATTTTCTTGGGTGGGATTGTTTGTATTGTGGGCTATCAGAAATTTGTTTAACTTTAATGTGTATGTTTGCTTGTAGGATGGTATAACAAAGAAAATATTACTTCCTTGGTTCTACGTGGTTGCACAAACATTACTTCTCAGATGCTTGGTTCTACGTGGTTGCACAAATATCACTTCTTTTCATTTGTTAAGGACTATAGAACATGGAATTGATTTAAGCTTGTTACTTTGAAATTTGAGGGATGAGGTCCGAAATCTACCATGTACATACAAATTTCGGTATGATGTCTCTTGACTTGATCCACATATATGCTTTTACAAAGTTTTTTTTAGAATACGGGTGAGTCTTGTTATCATGCCTAGTTTGGGATACTTTGAGGTTATGTACCCTCTATTGACCCTTTCCAAACATTATGTTTTTTATTTTCCAGAATACAAGGTACGTAACCGCCACCGGTTCATCATGATCCTCTTGACTTGGGCCCCAAGTACGGTGATAAATTGGGGTCGGGTTTCCTTGAGTATCGTAAGACATATGGTGAGAAATCCGCTTGGGGCGCTAATATTGTGGCATAACCAAACTAATGTCGAGCCGATTGTAGCCTCAGCCAATGCGATTAAAGGTTGTTTATCTCATGTTTTATAAAGGATTTCGGTTGAAAGCTTTCATTGATAATGTGGTTTTGTTATACAATTTCTGTAATTGAAGTAGTTGATCTGGACCGAGAAAATTGAGATGGTTGGAGAGCTTGATGGTCATATTATGCGTTGTGTACGTGATCAGAATGGGAACCATGTCATCCAAAAGTTTATTGAATGTGTTCTTGAAGATCATATTCAATTTATTATCTCAACATTCTTTAATCAAATTGTGACCCTTTCGACACATCCATATGGGTGCCGTGTGATACAGGTTGATATTCTTTTTATCATCTTTTCCATTCTTAATTCTAGACTTGGCAATTTGAGCACAATGATTATTTTGTATTTTGTGGTGATGCCTTTCTCGCAACAGAGGGTACTTGAGCACTGCGAGGACCCAAAAACATAGATTAAGGTGATGGATAAGATTATGGGATATGTTAACATGTTGGCACAGGATTAGTATGGAAATTATGTTGTTCAGGTTTGCATTCAATTTTCTGAATTTCTAGTGTTTATGCATATGTGCTACTTACGCAAACTATGATATCATGATGATTTGTATATACTTCCAAAACCGTGGTTCGTCCTTGGAAACCATATAAAACCTTCTTGGATACACAACTTCTGATACTTGAATGTTATCAATTATATTTAGTATGTTTCGATATCCAAAATTCACCTGATGGTAAGCATACTATGTGACGCCCCCAACATAGGTATACATCACCCATCTTGAGTCACCAAATACATGGTACAAATTTCAAATACAACTTTAATTATACAACAGTCGTGTAAACTACGACAAAACATAATCTAAGAGTTTTAATAAGAATATTGTCATCTAGACAATATCCACACTCAATGGAGTCCTCATTACATTTATTGTCACACTATTTAACAGAATAGTGAGGACTACTAATGCTATCATCTAGACCGTCACTCCATTCCCCGACTAGTCCAGGCTACGTTCTCATTTTCTGAATAGAACAGTGAAAGAAAGGGTGAGCTCAACTAGCCCAGTAAGAAATATTATGACTAAGATAATGCAGGATAAATTATCATTAGCCTTCAACAATGTTAAACTGATAAAATATAATAGATATCAAGTTTAACTACAGCGGAATAAGTAATCCATTAGAAGAGTCAAGTAGAGCATTATATCTACTATCTTCTATGATTTAAAAGGTTTTCATCAATTTTTATCGCTGAGACTCAGCTTAATAAATAGACCACATAATCGAATCATCCTTGCACTACGGGCCAAGGATATTCATTAAATCATCAATGGTCATGACTATACCGAATAATCCCTGGTCATAATCATACCAAAAACTGTCCATCAATGCACTACAGGCCACTGAGGACTTTTACCACATCATTTATAATATTATAGGTCATGATTATACCGAATGATCCCTAGTCATAATCATACCAAGTCCATCTATGCACGTAAGCCAAAGATGACTTTCATCACAATAGAAGCATGAGGATGATGACAATGACATAATAATTCAATAAAAACAAGTTTAAGAATAAATTTTAAAGATTTATAAGTTAATTTATCCTGAAATCAATTACGTCCAAATTGTCAACATGATACTGCTTGGTGGAGTAAAATTCAAGAATGCTCAAAAGAATATTTCCATGAAAAGATACTGGATGAAGAACAAATATCCAGGATATTCTACTAATTTCATGGAGTATAGAAGCCAAAACTTTAACCCACTGAGTATAATAGAATATATGAAACTGCAAATGGATTTTCGCCCGCGATGCGGTAATCAACATAGACAGATCATTTCCACAATTTAATAAGGAATGAATATGAAGGATCATTCACCATGCATGCGATAATCCACATAGACAGGTTATTCCAACTGAATAATAAAGAATGGAATAACAGAAGAATTCACCAGGCGTGCGTAATCCACACAGACAAGTTATTCCAATAGAATAATAAAGAATAGAACCAGGTCATGCGTAAACCGCACAAACAGGATATTCCAACAGAATAATAAAGAATGGAACCAGGTCATGCGTAATCCGCACAGATAGGATATTCCAACTGAATAATAAAGAATGGAACCAGGTCATGCGTAATCCGCACAAACAGGATGTTCCAAAAGAATAATAAAGAATGGAACCAGGTCATGCGTAATCCGCACAGACAGGATGTTCCAACGGAATAATAAAGAATAGAATAACAACAGAATTCACCAGGCGTGCGATAGACCGCACAGACAGGTTATTCCAACAGAATAATAAAGAATGGAATAACATAAGAATTTCACCATGTATGCGGTACTTCGCATAGACAGGTTATTCCAACATAATAATAAAGAATGGAATAACAACTCTTACGAGTATTGAAAGAAAATAACTCTCTTCATGAATACGAAAGAATAATACCCCTTACCTCAAGAGAAGACTGGATACTGGAATAGTGAGGTAACAGACTTCTCTTCTTCTTTCTCTCTATAATAATTGCTCTATTGCTTTAGTGAATTGGTGAAAAATAATGAATGAATGAGCTTCTATTTATAGGAAAATATAGTTTCGATAATTTCACGTTTTGGGGCTCGAAATATTACAGTATAATACCTTCCTCTTTTTCTTCATTTTTAATTTAGTCCTGCAAGTATTATTATACTTGCACCACCTCCCCTAATAGTAAATAATGTGAATCAATAGTTCAATCATGTGAATTAATAGTTATAATCATGGGAAAATATGAATTCCAGTATAGTACCTCCATCTATACCACCATTTTTAACTTAATTATGCAAGTATTATCAATCTTGCACCACCTCCCCTAATAGTTCAAGAATGTGAATCAGTAGTACACACATGTGAACAAATAGTTATAATCATGTGAATTAATAGCAATTAATTGCTCATTTATCCGGTTAATTACCCGATTGGTCAATATAACCTCCAGACATCAATTATTATACAAATAAATGTCGATCTTCACTAACACTAATAATTCCAACACAATGGAACTTTCAATTTCATCTATAATCAACATGAACTTATTCATTATTAATATTATAATTCACAATATTTAACAACTAGGTCATTCCCAGGAAAGAGGGGGCTTTCCGATAAGGATTTCTCCTTATTGGCGCCCAATTAGATGACCAAACCTCTCCTTGACAGAACTTCTAGACATTGTCAATATTGCAAATAATAATATGAATAACTTTTCCATCTCAATTATTGATTTAATAATATAACATATTATACAGATGATAAACAATAATTGAATCAATAATATGAGAGATATGATGCAGCAATTACTGTAGCAATAATTGAGTATAAGTGAGTGACTTCTCACGTAAGCATCAATAACCAATACCGTGTGCTACTATAGAATCACGCGTATTACTGTACTTTTACTACTGGGTAGTTTAACAGTTTTAACGGTAACACTTTCACCATTATTTTTAATAAAAGATAATTCTGTCATTTTCTTACTACGACAATACTTCCGTTGTGGGGTCCACCAATGATTGTGTCGTCGTACGAATATTCCTTGTTAAAACAAATATTCCCCGACCAATCGAATATTATATAACAACTTGCTTACTTTGCAAAATTTATAAATATTACCCACAACTATAACATTATATCAAATCCACACCATAATATTCAAAAAAATATTTCGAGAAATTTAAATCTTTATTCGTAAAATTTGGGGTGTCACATACTCAATAGTCAGTATATTTGCCTCTATACTTGTAATTACCATTCAAGTTGTTTTGTTTGCCATTGTCATTATAGTAATGAAAGTCTGGTTTATCAAAGAAGAAAACGTTATGGTAAACACACTGAAAAATTTGGTACTTTTTTTAGCTCACCACGAAATAATATTGCAATAGCATGATTGTAGACAACATTATAGGTCCTGTGGACAATTGCTGAAAGTGGAAGCTCCCTAGACATGCACACTGGTATGCGTTGTAGACTAATGCTGCAAGGCTGCTTTTATTAAAAATTTTACTCCCATCATCCGGAAGAATGAGTACCATTTTCAATGAAAATTACATAGAAAGCAAACATATTTTTGGGACGGAGGGAGTATAAATGTAATTCTTATATTGTATGCTCAATGTTGATCTTCGTACTTTTTCTTAATATTGTTGTCAGGACATGGACTATTAGATGTAATCCTGAGTATGAAGGGCTGATTGCGGTCTCTCTCTCTCTCTCTCAATAATTTGTTTCTTTAACTACATAACTGTAGACACTATATAAATTTTTGGAAGTATAAATTTTTTTTACTGCAATGCATCTTTTATTCCCAAGTATTCTCCAATGAAGGTTAATCATATATTCATCATTGTGAACCATCTAATTTATTTTAGAAGTAAACATAATATTGCTTTTTGCACAAGATTATTCAACTATTTTCTATTTTGTACTACTTTTGTAGGTGATGCTGATGACCTTACAAAATGCACCCCCAGGACTTGAGGGATAAGAGATTTTCAAAGGTCTGGGCTGATGTTGTTTTAATATTGGCAGAATACCTGAAGAATGAACCATGGTTGAAACTCTTGTGTAAGCTTAAGTATTGTTTTCTATTATAAACATTTCTTTCTTAATTTTTTTTTCATATATGGCACTAGTGTTAACCTCTTGATGGCATATAGTGTCAACTAAGACGGACTTTGTAGTGTTTAGTCGTACGAAGTTTTATTATAAAAACGATGAATGATCATTGTATCAGATAATTTTATTTAATTAATAATATTTTAGTTTTTTTGTAATCCTGTCATAATTTGTTATGGGGTTATTGAGACATAATTTTTTTTGTTTATAAAATAATTTTGAACAAGTTTTAATATAGTAACAATTCTTTATACATTTAGTAACAAATTTTCGTTGCTAATGGCATTAAAAATATAATATTTGGCAACGAAAAATTAACCTAATAACAACGGAGAGGATATTGTTGCTAATACTAACATAAAAGGCAACATTTTTTATCGTTGCAAATCATATCAACTTTCGTTGCACATATAAAGAAACGACAACATATAATGTTGCTGCTATTGAAAAATAACCAGCAACAAACATTTTCGTTGCTAATTCAGCATAATGTCGTTGCCAAATAATATAATTAGCAACGAAAATCGTTGCTAAAAAGTTTACATTCCGCAACGAAAGCAAGCTTAGGCAACAATTTTCATAATTTATTGCAACAAAAAAGGTCGTTACAAAATGGTGTCAATTGCAACTAAAATGCATGGTCGTTGCAAAAAAAAGAGTACATTTCGTTGCCAATTAGCAGGCTTTTACAACAAAATGGGGTTTTTAGCAACAAAATTTTAATTATTCTGCAACAATACATTTTGTTTCTAAAGGATCGATGTCTCTGTACGAAAGCTAAATTTCATTGCAAAATGTATTACTTTTGGCAACGAAAAAAAAACGTTTGTTGCGAAACAATTAACAACGCTTATTGCACAACGAAAGACGCAACGACAGTAAAGTCATTGCCAAAACCCTTTCGCAACGAAATTTAGCACCTTTAGCAACGAAAATTGGTTGTTGCTGAAGCCCCATGTTAGATGTTATTTTTTTGGGGTTGAACATGTTATATGTAGTTTATTTTAGTGATCTGGGCTGGCACATACTAGATCCATAACCTTAATATGCTCAAAATCAAGTTTTAAAAAAATCTAGAATAATTTTTTGTTGTGTTATCTGACAACGAATGTCGGGCCTTATATCTTTGTGCTCTTTAATGAGTTTTGTGTTTTGAAAGTTGGTAGTTGTAGTCTGATATGATATCTTTGATCTGGTTTTGAAATCATGCTCGAATCAGATCCAGGTTGCAAGTTATTCTGGGTTAAACTTAGTTGACCGAGCATGACTGGGCAATTCTGGGTAACCCAAAAATTGCCCAGATCGTGTCTGACAAGCTTTTGTTGGCCTTGGATCTGTCAGTGTTTTGTTGTTATGATGTTTTTGTTGTAATAAATTTGTAATATGGTATGTGTACTATAGTTTAAAGCTTTTAGATCATGTAGATAACAAATATATTTAATGTAGTGATCGTTCAAACTAGTAGGGTCAAGCACAAAAATGGTTTTCTGGGTAACCCAGTAAACCTAAGAACACAGTTTCTGACATGCATTAACCGGTCCAGATCTATTGATTCTGTTGTTGATATTTTGTAATAGATCTCTTAAGTTACATGTTGACTACACATTGAAGCTTATAGATCACAAAAACATTACACGATCAGTATGTAGTTGAAGCCCAAAGTGTGACCCTCGAACTGTTCTTCATTTCTGGGTAACCCAGAAATGAAGAACAACCTCTGACAGTTACTTTGGGCGATCAGATCTCTTTTGTGTTATGTGTTTTGTTCATGTTTGTTGTTAGATCCTGTACTATTACACTAGTACTACAAGATAAAGGTAATAGATCTCCCAGAAACACAATACACGCTGAATCATTGATGGTCAAACATGGTTCCTCGAAACTGTGTATGAAGATCTGGGTTTGCATGATGAACATGAAGAACACCTATAGCGACCAGTTACGTGCCGCTTTAGTGGTCTTTATGACAATTATTTATAAAAATTATATTTTTATTAAATAATTATAGAAAATTAGTTTTTAATTATTAAAAATAAAAAATAAATTATTAAAAATTATTTTAAAGTCTAAAAATTAGTTTTGATTATTTTTAATATATTTCATAAATATTTAATATTTTTGAAATATTAAAGGTATTTAATTTATTTAATTATTATATTAAATAAATTATTTAAAAATGATTTTTATACTTGAAAAATCATTTAAAATTATATTATGGTATAAGAAAATATTTTAAGTTATTTTTAATGACTTTTAATATTTTGTGATGAAATTCTTAATTAATTAATATTAATGATAATTTAGTTATTTAATAAATGAATTAAATAAATAAATTAAAAATAATTTTATTATATTAAAATCATTTTAAATAATATTAAGGTATTTAAAATATTTGAAGTTATAAAATATAACTTTCAATATTTAAAGGTAAATTTCATTAATTAATTATTATTAATGATATTAAAGTTATTTAATAATTATATTAAATAATTTATTTTAAAAATGATTTTATTATTATAAAAATCATTTTAAATAAAAATAAAGTGTTTAAAGATATTTTAAGTTATAAAATATAACTTTTAATATTTAAAGGATAATTTTATTAATAATTTAATATTAATGATATTAAATTTATTTAATAATTATATTAAATAAATATTTTAAAAATGGTTTTATTGTTTTAAAAACATTTAAAAAGGATATAAATGAATTAAAAATATTTTAAGTTATAATTAATGACTTCTAATATTTGGATAAATAATACATTAATATTTTAATATTAATGGTAATTATTTAAAATGATTTTAAATATTTTAAAAATCATTGAAGGTAACATTAATACTTTAAATATATTCTAAGTTATTATAAATAACTTTAATATGTTGGTAATGGTTTCATTAATAGTTTAATATTAATTAAATGTTAATAATAATAGAATTATTTGATATTTAAATCATTTAATAATGATTCCCATGTTTGAAAATTCATGATAGATTATAATAATTGTTTAAAAATTATTATAAGTCCTTTAAAAATAATTTGACCGATGTTTAAATTATATTGAACTTCGGTGTAGAGTCTTAGACTCGATAATTACCCGATAAAGTTGTCGGTGTGACTCCCCTAAAACAGGTATACATCACCCATCTTGAGTCGCCAAATACATGGTACAAAATTCAAATACAACTTAATAATACAACTGTCGTGTAAAATATGACAAAATATAAACTGAGAGTTTTAATAAGAATATTGTCATCTAGACAATATCCACACTCAATGAAGTCCTCATTATATTTATTATCACATTATTCTGTAGAATAGTGAGGACTACTAAAGCCATTTATCCTAGGCCATCACACCATTCCCCGACTCATCCCACCTATATTCTCATTTCCTGAAGAGAACAATGAAAGAAATGGTGAGCTCAACTAGCCCAGTAAAAAATATTATGACTAAGATAATGCAGAATAAATTATCATTAGCCTTCAACAGTATAACAACTGATAGAATACAATAGACAACAAGTTTTAGATAAATAATTGCAGCGGAATAAGCAGTCCATTAGAAGAGTCAAGTATAGAATAAATCACATCATCCCTGCACCAGGGCCAAGATATTCATGTAATCATCAATGGTCATGATTATACAGAATAATCCCTGGTCATAATCATACCAACAACTGTCCATCAATGAACTACAGGCCAATGAGGACTTTTACCACATCATTCGTCACATTACGGTCATGATTATACCGAATAATCTCTGGTCATAATCATACCAAGTCCATTTATGCACGTAAGCCAAAGATCACTTTAATCACAATATAAGCATGAGGATGATGACAATTACATAATAATTCAATAAAATAAGTTCAAGGATAAATTTTAAAGATTTATAATTTAATTTATCCAGAAATCAATAACGTCCATATTGTCAATATGATACTGCTTTGTAGAGTAAAATTCAAGAATAATATTCATGTACCAAAAATAATTTGGACAGAAAAGAAATATATTTTTTGGGTGAATAGTACCCCATGAATAGTACTTCGGGAATAGTACCCTTTGAATAGTACCCCCAACACGAAAAGTGTCTCGAATACCCGAGTGAATGATACTAGAGTGAATAGTAATCGGGTGAATAGTAACCCGTGAATATTAACTTATGAATAGTACTCTGGCATGAAAATTACCTCGAATACCCAAGTGAATAATACCAGAGTGAATAGTAACCAGGTGAATAGTAACCCGTGAATACTAACTCGTAAAAAAAACACCAAAGAAATGATATTCCATGACGAGTACAAAAGAAATGATATCTCATACGAGTATAATAGAATATACGAAACTGTAAATGGATTTTCACCCGCCGTGCGGTAATCATGTATGAGCAGATCATTTCCACAATTTAATAAAGAATGAATACAAAGGATCATTCACCATGCATGCAGAAACCCACATAGATAGGTTATTCCAATGAGAATAATAAAGAATGGAATAATGTAGAAGAATTCACCATGCATGCGATGTAAATGCATGACGAGTTATTCCCAATGTAATAATAAAGAATGGAACCGAGGTTATCGTAATCCGCACAGTACGAATATTCCAAATGAATAATAAAGAATGGAACGGTGTAATGCGTACTTCAAGATGCATGGGATATTCCTACAGAATAATAAAGAGTAGAACCAGGTCATGCGTAATCCGTACAGACAGGAAATTCCAACCGAATAATAAAGAATGGAACCAGGTCATGCGTAATCTGTACAAACAGGATGTTCCAAAAGAATAATAAAGAATGGAACCAGGTCATGCGTAATCCTTACAGACGGGATGTTCCAACAGAATAATAAAGAATAGAATAACAACAGAATTCAACAGGCATGCGATAGACCGCATAGACAGGTTATTCCAACATAATAATAAAGAATGGAATAACAGAAGAATTTCACCATGTATGCGGTACTTCGCATAGACAAGTTATTCCAACATAATAATAAAGAATGGAATAACAACCCTTACGAGTATTAAAAGAAAATAACTCTCTTCATGAATACGAAAGAATAATACCCCTTACCTCAAAAGAAGACTGGATACTAGAATAGTGAGGTAGCAGACTTCTCTTCTTCTTTGTCTTTATAATTTCTCTTTATAATAATTGCTCTATAGCTTTAGTGAATTGGTGAAAAATAATGAAGGAATGAGCTTCTATTTATAGGAAAATATAGTTTCAATAATTGCACATTTTGGGGCTTGAAATATTATAGTATAATACCTTCCTCTTTTTCTTCATTTTTAATTTAGTCCTGCAAGTATTATCAAACTTGCACCACCTCCCCTAATAGTATAAGAATGTGAATCAATAGTACACACATGTGAACAAATAGTTATAATCATGTGAATTAATAGCAATTAATTGCTCATTTATCCAGTTAATTACCCGATTGGTCAATATAACCTCCAGACATCAATTATTATCGAAATAAATGTCGATCTTCACTAATACTAACAATTCAAACACAATGGAACTATCAATTTTATCTTTAATCAACACGAACTTATTCATCATTAATATAATAATTCATAATATTTAACAACCAGGTCGTTCCTAGGAAAGAGGGGGCTTTTCGATAAGGATTTCTCCTTATTGGCGCATAATTAGATGACCAAACCTCTCCTTGACAGAACTTCTAGACATTTTCAATATTACAAATAATAATATGAATAACTTTGTCGTCTCAATTATTGATTTAATAATATAACATATTATACAGATGATACTGTGATAATAATTGAATCGATAATATGAGAGATATGATGCAGCAATTACTGTAGCAATAATTGAGTATAACTGAGTGACTTCTCACGTAAGCATCAATAACCAATACCATGTGTTACTATGCAACCACGCGTATTACTGTACTTTTACTACCGGGTAGTTCAACAGTTCTAACGGTAACACTTTCGCCCTTATTTTTAATAAAAGATAATTTTTTCATTTTCTTACTACGACAATACTTTCATTATGGGGTCCACCAATGATTGTGCCGTCGTACAAATATTTCCTGTTAAAACAAATATTCCCCGACCAATCGAATATTATATAACAACTTGCTTACTTTGCAAAATTTATAAATATTACCCACAACTATAACATTATATCAAATCCATACCATAATATTCAAAAAAAAATTCGAGAAATTTTAATCTTTATTCATAAAATTTGGGGTCTCACAATCTCCCCTCCTTATAAAATTTTGCCCTCAAAATTTACTTACGTACCTGGTATGCCGAAAAGGTGAGGATACCTTGACTTCATTTCAAATTCTAACTCTTGAGGTATAACCTTTGAGTGTCGAATAGGACCCTTCTTATCCAAAATTTTAACATGTATCTCCTCATACATTAAATCTTCTGCTATCTCATCTAGTTCTAATTCAATAATGTGGTTCAGGTCGTCCACATATTTACATAACATCGATACATAAAAAAACGTTATGAACACATGCCATACTTGGCGGTAAAATGAGTCTATAGGCCACAGTTCCTACTCGATCAAGGATTTCAAATGGGCCAATAAAATCGAGGGTTGAGATTTCATCTCTTCATCGATTCTTGCTTCTAGAATAATGCCCTCTTGAACCTTCTTCTTCACATTCATCAGCTCTGAGTATGTAGCTTGTACGGCTTTCACTTTATCGATTAAAGTCGATTCTACTCGTATATTTGATATTACCACGTGGGTCCTTAGAATCTTTAACCCTATCTTCATAATTTATAAGTTATACGAAATGGGTTTTTGTGTTAACAACATCGCACTCGTAAATGCATACGAGCTTCTACTCAACGCATCAGCTACCACGTTTGCTCTTCCACGATGATATTGAATGGTATGGTTGTAATCTTCAACAGCTCGAGCCAACGTCTTTGGCGCATTTTACGTTCGTTTTGGTTGAAGAAATATTTAAGGGTTTTAGAAATGGGTTCTGTACTAGGTTCAATACACAATTCGATTTTACGCTCTGGGGGTAGGCCAGGAAGTTCTTTAGGGAATACGTCATGAAATTTATTAATGATATAAATATCATTCAAAACTATGACTTTCATCCAAGACTTGGATAGTACGTCACATTGATACCTATCAACTTGCCACCGTTATTCACAACGTCCCCAACGGAAAGTTTGGCTTTGGTGCATTCCACACAAGGAAGTCACCAGCGAAAGGCTCAGGGCTCTTCACTTATGGCTTAATATAACAGTGATTGACTTTAGTGGTTTGGTTGCTTGAATTCGCATAACAGGTTGGTTATGAATATGAAAGCTAACAACCTTACAAAAAATAATCAATTTTGGCATGATGAGTAGTTAACCAATCGATTCCTAAAATCACATCAAAGGCAAGTATTTTCAAAGAGATAAGATCGACAGGTAACGTGAAAGTGTTGATTTGAATCAAATAAGATTATAAATAGTGGAGTTAACAAAGGTTTCTCCCAACAAAGTTTCAACAGATAAATCAAAGTTTAATTTCTCTGGAGTCAAATTTAAACATTGAGCGCAAGTAGAAGAAATAAAAGAGTGGGTAAAACTGGTATCGAATAAGGTATAGACTTCGTAAGAGTTTATAATTAACTTACCCATAATAACTTCATTCGGGTTTCTCAACAAACGCTCTAACTTAAACTACCATATTTAACTTTGCTATAGAGTACATTCCACCCTTAATTGCTTCGTCACATTCCTGATCCATGATTTGAATCATTACTCTCCGATCCATATCGAATTGGGGTTGACCGCTTTGCACAGGGTAATTCCGAATTCGATGTTGGATTCTCCCAATTGTTGTCCAAAAAGCAAAATCCATTCATCTATTTTGGCCTTATTGGATCGGACGTCTTTTTCTAAAATATCTATGCGTCGTGCGTCTTTTATCCATGCATCATCTATTCTCATTCGTTTAGTTTCTTCTTCTTTCATTAGAACTTTGATCATAGTTTTCTCAGATTCCAGCTCTAATATCTTATACTCTGCCAAAGAGTGCTTCTATTCAAGCATCACACATCGGGTAACACAATTTTGAATTGTTACATCTCTTTGCTCCATGACCGCCTGTCGTTCTTCAGCCTGCTCTTTTAACTCATGAATACGATTTTGTAATTCTAAATTTTGATCATAAAATTCTTCTAATAAATTCTCCTCTTCTTCCTCTTCTTCCTCACTCTCAGCTGCTACCTCTGCAACTAGCTCAGGTGTAACTATTAGTTTTTCACTTATCATGTAGAAATCTCTAATTTCTTCTTCGTCTGACATCACATTAACCTGGTTAGTGATTAAAGGTGTCTCAACAGTCTCATTCACTCCATTGTTAACATTTTCAGCTGCCATTTTCAAACACTGCCACAAAACAAGGGTTAATTAACATGTCACATATTATCCCTATACTATGACCGACCAATTATATACCAAATAAACTTAGGTAGGTCATACTAGCGAATGAATTCCCCGTCTCTCCCCTCCTAGTTCTTGTCTCACATCTCAACCAGGGATCATATCCGTAAGCTTTGATACCAACTGTGACCCGCATCCAAGTCTTGGATAGCACCTCACAATGATACCTATCAACTTACCTCCGTTACTCACGACGTCCCCTACGGAAAGTCTGGCTTCGGTGCATCCTAAGACTTGGAAGTCACCAGATAAAGGCTCGGGGCTCTTTTCTATGGCTTTGATACCAACTATGACGCCCCCAAAACAGGTATACATCACCCATTTTGAGTCGTCAAATACATAGTACAAAATTCATATACAACTTAATAATACAATTATCGTGTAAAATACGACAAAACATAAACTGAGAGTTTTAATAAGAATATTATCGTCTAGACAATATCCACACTCAATGGAGTCCTCATTATATTTATTGTCACATTATTCTGTAGAATAGTGAGGACTACTAAAGCCATTTATCCTGGACCATCACTCCATTCCTCGACTCGTCCCAGCTATATTCTCATTTCCTGAACAGAACAATGAAAGAAAGGGTGAGCTCAACTAGCCTAGTAAGAAATATTATGACTAAGATAATGCAGAATAAATTATCATTAGCCTTCAACATTATAACAACTAATAGAATACAATAGACAACAAGTTTTAGATCAACAACTACAGCAGAATAAGCAATTCATTAGAAGAGTCAAGTATAGAATAAAATCTACTATCTTCTATGATTTAAAAAGTTTTTCATCAACTTTATCGCTGAGTGCTCTCTGGCTTCCTTCATGTGAGATGTATCTTTGCGTTAGCAACCAAAGGCTTCATTCCTTTGGATACTCTGGGAGTGCTCAATTATTGAGAATCGTGTTTGCTCTACGATTCTACTATGGCCTTGTGAGCACATCTGCTAAGGTCTTAGCTCTGCACTCTACGATTCTGCTTCGGCTGTGCTGACACTACGACTTTGAGATCAGATCTTGATACTACGATTTCTGTCGTTGTGCTTGTTGTCTTCATCTGATCTTGCTCGACTACGATCTCTGCCTTTGATACGATCAATAGACTCTACGATTCTGAGTGCAGTCTACGATTCTTGAATTGGATTTGACATTAGTAGACACTACGACTCCGAGTGTAGTCTACGATTCTTGACTGGCTTTGGCAGATGCTCGATCGGCTCGTAGGTAGGCTGTCTCTACGATTCTGAACATGACTTCCTCAGCAGACTACGGCCCTAAGGAAGTTCTCCTCGACACACTACGATCCTTCCTCATCTCTCCTGGAAGTCTACGAACTCCGAGATCTACTATCTTGCAGACTACGATTCTGCCTCAATAGCTCTCGAGTTTTCCTTGACTCTCCTTGCAGACTACGATTTCTGGTGCAGTGTTCAATGATCAGACAATCCTATCTATTACATCATAAGATCAACCTAACATGCTCGATCTTACTATATTTATAGTCCTTGTACATCATTTCTTTTTAAGGACTTTACAAAGTTGTTTTGCTTATATAGGATCAATCTAACACATTTGATCAATTCATTCTAAGTCCTTGTACATATGTTTCTATTATCTATCAAAGGACTTTACAGCTTTTCTTAATGCAAACATACTTCTATATTCATTCATATATATATATATATATATATATATATATCATAATCAAATCATATGTAAATAGGAATATCATTCACATGCTTATTCCTGACAATCAACCCCTATTTGATTATGACAAAAATAATAAGTGCATATGCATGTTATGAATGAATCTTATATACAGTGAGCAGCTGTATTTCTAAAATAGATAATCATGAATGTCATTTATAATGATGTGGAATTTAATACACTGACATTTTACATCCTGGATTTAGAACATACCTAACTAGTTAGAGATGTACCTCTTTTGGCTCTATGTATGCTTCCAGGATGTCTGTTGACCCAGCTATTCATCTGTTTGATTTCTTTGCTTCTGCTTTCCTTGGGATGTTGACTTCATTTCTTTTGTTTGCTCCTCTGCAGATGTATGCTCCTCTTCTTCTTCTGGCTCCCCCTCAGTCTTTGCAAATACAGGCTCATCATCCTTTAGTTCCCCCTCAGATGATGAACCAGCTTCTTCTTCTGTTGTCTTCTTGTCTTGTTTCCTTCTACTCTCCTTGCCCTTTCTTGAATACTTTTTACTCTGCCACTTTTTATGCCTCTTTTTCTCCCCCGTTTTGTCATTAATCATTTGGGAGAGTTGCTCCATGTTGGACATAAGCTGCTCCATCAGATAAGAGGAGTTACCAACATCAATCTTGAGTTCTTGTTGACTTAACTCAAGTTGTATAGAGAAAGACTGATTCATGTTGTCAATCTTGGCAAAGAGGACTTGGAGTTTCTCTTCATTTGTCTTTTGTGCTCATAGAGCCTCAGCCTTCTGATCATGTATGGCCTTCAGATAGATGTGATCTCATCAGAAGATCTTAAGAGTTATACAATATTGTTGTGCAGTCTAATTCCATGTTTTTCCAGTTGTGAAGTACTTCATCTGTGGTCATTCTTACAACTCAAAGTTGTTCATTTCCATGATTTATCCATCTTGCTGGTGGTTCAGCTGGTGGTTCATCAAAGACTTCAACTACAATTCTTCTGTTAATTCTTGCTGGAGAGAGAACAGGATAGTATTCTGGTTCCTCTGATTCCTGAGGTGTAGAATCAGAATCTTTCTCTATTTCCTCCCTTTTTGATCCAGAATCTTGCTAATTTCTTTCATCAGATTCATCAATGAATTCTTCTTGCTAAATTTTATTTCCAGAGTCTTCTTCAGCAACATCTTTGTTGGATTCATCTTCTTCATTACTAGTCTCATCTTCTTCACTCTCTTCTTGTGACTCAGATCCATCATCACTTAATTTAATGATTTCAGTAGATTGATCATTTCTCTTCTTTGAGGCAAATTTAGCAAGTAGTCTGTGACTCTTCCTTCTTCTGGGAGGTTCAACTATGGGTGAGTCAGAGTCTTCTTCTTCTTCTTTAGACTCTGAGTCCTTTGAGTCATCAGATAGGCTTTCTTGACTTTCATCATTAGCAGGGGCAGGTGTTTCCTTTTTGAATTCATCATCTTTTGAGCCATCATGAGGGCTTGTTGGAGCACTTGCATTTGGAGATTTCGATGGGTCATTTTTTAGTTTCTCTTTATCTTCAGAGTGAGTACTCAGAGAGTTGGTCACTGGACTTGCATATTCCTTTTCTTCATCATGAACCTTGGTTCTTTCTTCCATAGATTCAACTTCTTCTTCATTGTTGAACTTGCTCCTTGAGTGTTCAATCTTTGAACTTTCAGTTCCCTTCTCATCTTCAGACTCTTCATGTTCTTCTTTGTTGGATGAACTTTCCTGGGGAACCGGGGCTGGTTTGTTTATCACCTTAGCTTTCTTTCTTGAAGGCTTTTGAAGCAATCTGTTGTTTCTTCTTGTTTTTGGGTTTACAGCAGTTAATGCTGGTTTTTCTTTTGCTTCTTATTTCTTCTTATCAGTGGAGACAAAGCTTGATAAAACCTTTACATTCTTAACATTCTTAGACTTCTTCTTTGCAGTTGTGTCAGCAACTGATGTAGAGTCATCAGACTCAGAGCTTTCTTCCTCCTTTGCCTTTCTCTTCTTTGTAGAGACTTTTCTGCTGCTTTCAGTTTGTGTTAGCCTCCTGTTTTCCTTTGGGTTCTTGTTCCAATTTATGAACAACTGAGGAGATATTACTTTATGAACATTTAGAGGCTCTCCTTCATTATCCTTGATTTTGTTTCCCAGCTTCTTCTTTAGCACAATGCTCAACAATCTTCTATGAAACACTTTTGTCAGAGGTTTTTCTGTAGACTTCTTTAACTCAGCCTTTTCTACCCATTTGGAGATTTGATCGAACAAAATAGCTCCAAAGTTGATTTTTTTTCTTCAGAACTATGGCAGACATGATCTTCAACTGATGGTCGAGTACAGTGTCGTGTGTAGTGTCTTTGAACAGTATACATTTTCCCATTATCTCAGCAAGGAACTCGAATTCTTCAGGAAATTCCTTCTTCTTCATATCCTTCAGGCTAGGGTTTCTTTGGTACCCCATAATCTCCATTGATTTCTCAGTGTCAATCTCATCAAGGTTTTTCAGTCCTAGGTCAGGAAAACCTAGGCATTGGTTGATATTAGATGATTTCAGTTTTAGAGACTGACCTTTAACCTTAGTTGAAAGAGTTCTGGCATTTACGGATGCATTTGAGTAGAATTCTTTAACCAATTTAGTGTATACTCGAGTGCTTGCCTCAAGACATTCTGAGAATCCAGCTTTCTTCACGAGTTCAAGAATGTCTTTGAACTTCTTTTCGGATTTTTCAAATGACTTGGTTCCGAGTTGAATGCCAGTGATTACTCGCCAATCTTCTATTTGAATGATTCGAGGAATATGGATATTGATTCAGGGAGATTTAGGGAGTATGGCTGATTGTGATTTGAACTCTGGAAATTTAGTGGTTTGGCTTCGAAGAGAATTCTAGGGTTTGAAAATGGAAGGGAGAGAGGTTCAATAAATTTGGTAACTATTTGCAGATTTTGAATTTGTCTTTATGGCAGTTCCTTCTTACGCTCTGACGTGTCAACTAGCCATTGGTTGCACAATGCCCAGTAACGAGCTGTAACTCCCCAGTAACTTGTCAGTTAGCTGTCTCTTTTAGAAGAGTGGACGTTTAATTGACGTGGATTGACCTTTGACTTCTTTAGTTCATAGAGTAGCATAATAGGACAGCTATTAACTCTACGTTTTCCTTTGTTGACTTAACGATCAATTCTCTAAAAGATGTTGTGGTGGATGGTTTTGACATTACTTCTCATTTTGAACCTCCACGCCTCATCCACTGTTGTGCTTTATGAAGCCTTGGGCACTTTCCTTCAGCAGGACATCTTTCCGACCAGCATTCGAGCTTGTCTTCCCTTATTTTGAATGATTGAGCAATTTTCCTGTTCTTCCGACTCATCATAAGTTAGGAGTAGCCTCTTATAGGACTGCGATCGTCGAGTCTGATTCTACGATCGCTGAGGTTGTACTACGATCGTGGAGTTCTCTTCAACCTCTACTCTACGATCGTTGACTGACTTGGTCCTTGAGATGAACTTGATTAAGCAATTCTTCTAGGTTAAGGTAGCTCAGGAAGGGCCAACCTCTTAGAGTGAGCTAAGGGTTAGGTTTGTCCCTGAGGCGCTTTCCAAATGAAGTACTTTAGAGGTGATTTGCACTGATATCTCATTTGACCTTTTCTAGTGGTGAGGTCCTTTACCAACTTTAGACAATTGCATTTGCTGTAATCGTGGTGTCCTTCTGCTATTCCACTAAGATCAGATGTTTGATCGTAGGCTCTCCACGGTTTTGAGTTGGGTGGTTGAAAGGTTATCAGTAGTACGTTTTGAAATGTTCCTACTGACTATGGATCTTCATTTGGTTCATCAGCCACAAAGTTTTTTGGGACTTTATAGCTGGTACACTGCTTCATAGTATATCTCAGTATTGTTATTCCTTAACATATCACTGCTCCCCATGGTTAATACTGTCTTCTCATATAGATGTGATTCCCTTTTCTTGATGTGTATTAGAAGACAGCCTTGCATATCTTCTTCTGACTGGAATTACCAAATCTTCTTATATCATAGAAATGGGCATCCTCAAGGTTGATCATTCTACGATCCTTTGATAGCACTACGAACGTAGTCTTCTTTTACAGTTTGTACTTGTGGAGTTCTGCTCCCGTAATGAGTTCTTCATGTTTGATGCTCGATGATCCTCTGTGGTGAGCTTCCATGAGGATTTTTCTCTTATGACCTACTTTAAATGATTGAGCGTCTAAGACCCTTTTATATCTTTGGTTAAATGACTTGCTTCCTTATAAGGATCAGCAATAATGTGAGCTTCATTCAGATTAGCTCAGCAGATCTTCCAGGACAGGCTTTGACAAATAGGAGTGTTCTGCTTCAGCATTCCTTAGTGTGGTCAGATGGACTAGGTACCTGCAGGTTATAAATTTCTATTTTTGGTACCCATGGTTAAATGGGTCCTGCTAGGTTAGTTTACTAAACCCATGTTCCTCATATATTTGGATAAACATCATATTGACCACCATCAGTCGTATTCATGCATATACTTCATTTAGATAAAACATTTTGAGATGCATGGTGATGAGTGTGAAAGAAAACTGTCATTTTAATAAAACACTTTTTTCCATAATGGTTTCATCTTTTGCTAATTTATGTTCACAGGGTTTAAATGTTCACAGAGTAAGAATCAACTCTACGATTTATTAGCATCTGGTTGATTCATGGAGGTGATCAGTTTCTATGAATCTTCAAGATTTTCTTGTAGATCTGATCATACTCTGTGTGTCATTAAACACTTAGACCATAGGATGTACAAAGCACATTAACCCATCAGCAAAGATTACTTCACATTCAATCGACCTGTGAGGCTCTTAAAACCATTTCAGATCTCTTTCAAGTTATCATCTTCAACCTAAAACTTGGATGGAGAGAAAGTTTATAGACATTTGAGTTTCCATAATCAGTGTGCTTTCTCTCTTCACCGTTTTAGATAGATTATGAATACTTGAAGGAAAACTGTTATAGTTTATAAGTAAGATGAAAATATGATGTTCATATCTATATTAGCGAGGAACCGTACCTTTTTGTTGTTAGTTTCTTAATAGTCATTTATCTTAGATATTCTGAGTTTAGGCATTGATGTGCATATTTTCTCATTTGCTTCTGACAGCTAGTTACTCCAGTTGATCTTCAGTCAATCAGTCGTGGTCTTGAAGACACAAGCTAAAAGAGTGTCAGCATTTCTAATTCTTTGACATCCTTAAGTTCACAAGGTTTACATCCAGCTGCAGGTTGGCCAGACACATGTTTGAGAAGTTCTTCTTTCTTCTCTGGATAAGCATTACTTAGCATGTATGGCCTTTTCATCTTTTCAGGCTGGTGGATGTTTGAATCTTTTATGTTGATGTCTCTTGAGCTTTCTAGCCTGGTCTTCAGACAACAGGATTGACAACAAGCAAGGATTGGTCTTGTTGATATGGCAATCAAGAACATGGACCAGTCTGAGCAGCTTCAGGTGTATATGCACATTTACCTGTACACAAAATTTCTAACGTGTGAGCTCATCTGCATATCACAAGTGACTTACTACTAAACTAAGTTTAGAACAATGTTTGTGCCTAGGATTAGTCTCAAAGCGATTAGCTTTTGAATATAGCATGAGAACCTGCTCTGATACTAATTGTTAGTTCCCAGTAGGCACAATATAGATCTAGAAGAGGGGAGGGGGTTGAATAGATCCTTTGATTTACAAAATACTTTTTCTCTTTTAAGTTGTATTGCTCATTAAGTAGCAGATGACAAACATAAGAATCTTTTGAAGCACAGCGGAATAAGTAAAAGATCCTGATTCATTGATATAGTCATAGTCAATCATACATTGTTTCGTAGAGTTAACTTAGTAGTAGCGGTTAGCACATACATACATGATTATAGCAGTTAAGGTACATAATGTAAATGACATAAAGTAAAAGACACAAGGGTTTTAAGTGGTTCGGAGACTCAAGCTCCTAATCCACTCTTTCGCTTTCAACTAGCGAGATTTCCACTAAGGAAGGAAGCACCTCAATCACTAAGATTCCTTCAAGGCCAAAGAACCTTGGGACTTCAGTTCACTAAGAACTCTTTAAGGCCAGTAGCCTTGGAACTTCTCTAGTTCCCTAGGAACCCTTCAAGCCCAGCAGGCTTGGAATCTTCATTTAGTCCCTCAGGACAAGGACCCCTCAGGCCCTGGCTTCTTGTTGTTGATGTTGTTGGTGCTGAGCTGCTAAGATGTCATTAAGCTCTGAATATCTTTTGTATTTAGCAGCTTGGTGTGGTCCTCTTTGCATTCTGCTTCGAGTCTGGACCACATCTTCTTTGGTGCAGCTGATCTTTACTCTCTTCAGCTCATCTTCATCTTATGTCAGTTGTGCACCATCACCATCTGGATTTGCTAAGTCCCTGAGCTTTTGGTAGACTTCTTCTGGCACTTAGTAATCCCTGAACCCTTCGTGAATGTTTTGCAGACATGGTTCTGCACTTGTTCAGTTTCAGCTTTAGGTTCATGGTGATCTGTAGAGTGGCTCTCTTGATCTTCTTTGTACTCACCCACTTTTCTAAATGCTATCTTTTTGGCCTTCTCGGCTCTCAGCTTGGCTGCCATCTTTAGTGGCATTCTCATCTTTGTTGAGTAAGCTTTGATCTGTACGAGTCCTTCTTCAAAGCTGCTTCACTTCCACCTTGGTAGTCTCACTGTCACTAAGACTTGTTCTATTGATCTTTGGTGGAACTCGTAGAGTCAACAATAGCATTCACCAACTCAATGATTCTGCAACTTCACAATCATCAGCAACTCTTGATCTTTGAAGCTCTGTTGATTTATACTCCTTCCCAATCTTCCCGTTTAAAAGTAGCTGTTGAAAGCTACTCAAATTGCTTCGCAGATCTCGAGTTATTTGGAGCAGACTGCAGATGTGACATAACACCTTTTTCTGACTTTCTAACACTGCAGTCTACTGTTTAACCTACGTCATCAGAATTGTCACTTTTATGTCTCGGGCAGGTAGTCAACTTTATTTCTTCCTTCTGATTTCTAAATCAGAGGTTGTCCTTTTGCATCGATGCTCTCAATAAGCTTTATTCGAATATCAGTCTTCAGATTGAGCCGTTGCCAATGCCTCAATCTTCAGTTGTTTGAACTCTACGATTCTGATGCATATCTTTTTGGACTTGATCGTAGTGTCTTGTTGACTGTTGCTTCTTGACTTGTGGAGTTAACACTACGATCTTGAAGAGTGTTTATTAGATCTCCAATGTGGAACACCTCTTCCTTCTCTAGTGCAGTGCTTCAACACTTCTGTTTGCCTCGACTGTTCTTAGATACTGATGACTTGACTTCTTGCTCTGGCCCCTTCTGAATAACAAGACACTTCAGATTTGTGGCGTGTCCAGCTTGCTTTCTCCTTATGATCTCCCGTTCACTTATCATCAATGGACTGACCCAATGCTTAATCACTTTAGCCTTGTTATTCAGAGGCTGACCAGTATCTTTGTGTATACTCCATCAGTTTCTTCTTTGTTTGGCAAACACTACGATTCTGGTTACTTTCAGGATCGTTGTCATCTTTCTTCTTGACATCCACTGCATATGCTGACTTTCCTTAGTTAGCTACTGAAGTCTTCTTATGATCATCTTGTGGAAGACTTTACCTTGAATGGCTTCTCAACTCAATCTGGATGCTGATTGAGTTGATGCTTAGATCTTCTATTAGCTTGCATATCATTCGTTGAGTGCTCTCTGACTTCCTTCATGTGAGATGTATCTTTGCATTACCAACCAGAGGCTTCATTCCTTTGGATATTCTGGGAGTGCTCAATTGTTGAGAATCGTGTTTACTCTACGATTCTATTGTGGCCTTGTGAGCACATCTGTTAAGGTCTTAGCTCTGCACTCTACGATTCCGCTTCGGCTGTGCAGACACTACGACTTTGAGATCAGATCTTGATACTATGATTTCTGTCGTTGTGCTTGTTGTCTTCATCTGATCTTGCTCGACTACGATCTCTGCCTTTGATACGATCAATAGACACTACGATTCTGAGTGCAGTCTACGATTCTTGAATTGGCTTTGACATTAGTAGATTCTACTACTTCGAGTGTAGTCTACGATTCTTGACTGGCTTTGGCGATGATGCTCGGTCACTAGTAAAAAATTGTTGTCTCACGATTCTCGAACATGACTTCCTCGGCAGACTACTACCCGAGGAAGTTCTCCTCGACACACCTACGATCCTTCCTCATCTCTCCTAGAAGTCTACGAACTTCGAGATCTACTATCTTGCAGACTACGATTCTGCCTCGATAGCTCTCGAGTTTTTCTTGACTCTCCTTGCAGACTACGATTTCTGGTGCAGTGTTCAACGATCAGACAAGCCTATCTATTACATCATAAGATCAACCTAACATGCTCGATCTTACTATATTTATAGTCCTTATACATCATTTCTTTTTAAGGACTTTACAAAGTTGTTTTGATGTAGGATCAACCTAACATATTTGATCAATTCATTCTAAGTTCTTGTACATATGTTTTTATTATCTATCAAAGGACTTTACAACTTTTCTTAATGCAAGCATACTTCCATATTCATTCATATATATATATATATATATATATATATATATATATATATATATCATAATAAAATCATATGTAAGTAGGAATATCATTCACATCCTTATTCCTGACATAGTACTTCGGGAATAGTACCCTGTGAATAGTACCCCACCATGAAAAGGGTCCCAAATACCCGAATGAATGATACTAGAGTGAATAGTATCGGGTGAACAGTAACCAGAGAATAGTAACTCGTGAATAGTACTCTGACACGAAAAGTACCCTGAATACCCGAGTGAATAATACCAGAGTGAATAGTAACCGGGTGAATAGTAACCTGTGAATAGTAACTCGTAAAAAAAACACCAAAGAAATGATATTCCATGACGAGTACAAAAGAAATGATATCTCATACGAGTATAATAGAATATACAAAACAACAAATGGATTTTCACCCGCCATGCTGTAATCCACGTAAACAGATCATTTCCACAATTTAATAAAAATGAATACAAAGGATCATTCACCATGCATGCGGTAATCCATATAGACAGGTTATTCCAACAGAATAATAAAGAATGGAATAACAGAAGAATTCACCATGCATGCGATAGATCGCACAGACAGGTTATTCCCAACAAAATAATAGAGAATGGAACCAGGTCATATGTAATCCGCACAGACAGGATATTCCAACAGTATAATAAAGAATGGAACCAGATCATGTGTAATCCGCACAAACAGGATATTCAAACATAATAATAAAGAATGGAATAACAACAGAATTCACCAGGCATGCGATAGACCCATGCATGAAAAGTTATTCCAATGTAATAATAAAGAATGGAATAACAGAAGAATTTCACCATGTATGTTGTACTTCGCATAGACATGTTATTCCAACATAATAATAAAGAATGGAATAACAACCCTTACAATTATTGAAAGAAAATAACTCTCTTCATGAATACGAAATAATAATACCCCTTACCTCAAAACAAGACTGGATACTAGAATAGTGAGGTAGCAGACTTCTCTTCTTCTTTGTCTTTATAATTTCTCTCTATAATAATTACTCTATAGCTTTAGTGAATTGGTGAAAAATAATGAAGGAATGAGCTTCTATTTATAGGAAAATATAGTTTCGATAATGGCACGTTTTGGGGCTCAAAATATTATAGTATAATACCTTCCTCTTTTTCTTCATTTTTAATTTAGTCCTGTAAGTATTATCAAACTTGCACCACCTCCCCTAATAGTACAAGAATGTGAATCAATAGTACACACATGTGAACAAATAGTTATAATCATGTGAATTAATAGCAATTAATTGCTCATTTATCCGATTAATTACCCGATTGGTCAATATAACCTCCATACATCAATTATTATCAAAATAAATGTCGATCTTCACTAACACTAATAATTCCAACACAATGGAACTATCAATTTTATCTTTAATCAACATGAACTTATTCATCATTAATATTATAATTCACAATATTTAACAACCTGTGTCGTTCCTGTGAAAGAGGGCTTTTAGATAAGGATTTCTCCTTATTGGCGCACAATTAGATGACCAAACCTCTCCTTGACAGAACTTCTAGACATTGTCAATATTGCAAATAATAATATGAATAACTTTGCCATCTAAATTATTGATTTAATAATATAACATATTATACAGGTGATACTGTGACAATAATTGAATCAATAGTATGAGAGATATAATCGCAAACAATTATGTAGTAGTAATAATTGAGTATAACTGAGTGACTTCTCACGTAAGCATCAATAACCAATACCGTGTGCTACTATGCAACCACGCGTATTATTGTACTTATACTACCGGGTTGTTCAACAGTTTTAACGGTAACACTTTCGCTGTTATTTTTAATAAAAGATAATTCTGTCGTTTTCTTACTACGACAATACTTCCGTTGTGGAGTCCACCAATGATTATGTCATTGTATGAATATTCCCTGTTAAAATGAATATTCCCCGACCAATCGAATATTATATAACAACTTGCTTACTTTGCAAAATTTATAAATATTACCCACAACTATAACATTATATCAAATCCACACCATAATATTCAAAAAAATATTTCGAGAAATTTAAATCTTTATTTATAAAATTTGGGGTCTCATAGTCAGTACACCGACATGTTTCAGAAATTGATCTGGACTTAGATATTTTGACTATTTTAATGTTTGTTTGTGATCCAATGACTGTTGAACATGTGTGATAATGTGATTAGGTTATGTGACCACTCTGAAATGCAAGACTATGTGTTATAGTATATTGTTCTAATCGAACGAATGATCTGATTAATGATAGGTCGTGATATAAAAGATAAAACTAAGTTTCATTTTGTAAGTAGCAGACCAGGCAAGTATCCTACCTTTGCATTTTCTTTATGCAATGGACATGAGTAAGAATGTTTCAGAATTATATTATTACTGTACAGATTATTAACCCTATTGTTATATATATATTATATACGCTCATTGATTGTCAACATGTTAGTATATGGTAATTCAGATATATATTATGTTCGTTAATTTCTATAAATGGTTATACAAGTGTCCCCACTTGGATAATCATTGTATTTAATCACATGTTGATACACCTTTGTTAATTACCCGTGTATATATATATATATATATATATATATGTTGAATTATAGATTATTATTGAATAAGATAAAACCTTACCATTATCCAACCGAATTGCTTTGGTTTGGAACCCCGACAAGTATGAACATCCCAAACATGGGAAAATTTTTATGTGCCCAAGGCAACCATAGTGAACGATAATATCATTCTTGCATGTAGTATTGATCAATACAGGGTACAACGGGCTGATCACCCTCTGTGCCCGTAAGTTATGGCAGTTTGTGGATGAAGTTCTGCTAAACCTATTCGAAATTGAAAACAATGTTCATAGTATGTCACCTAACCCTACTTATAGTCAATACGTAGTTTCAAAAATTTGATAAAGAGTTGTTATGTTATTATTATCGGTTCAGATTACTTCACAACTATTGATTTGTTGTAGAAGGGTAGTACAAAGAAAACATTTAATCCTTTCAGCTAATATTTATAATTGTTATTACTTGTTGGGCACTCAAATGCTCATCCTTGCTTAATTTAAATATTTTCAGCTAAGTGTGAACAACCGGAAGGCTCTGTCAAGAATAAAGGAAAAGAGAAGGTTGTTGAATGAGTTTTTATGATATGTTATGTAATAGTTTATTTTATTATGATAAGGATTATATATATTATTATTATCATGTAATGAATGTATTAAAGGTTACGTACTTGGGAATAGACTCTGATAACTATGTAAATTAAGTTTAATAATTATATTATTATTATTATTATTATTATTCCACTCATAGAAATGGTATCGTGAAGCACCGAGTTTGGGTTTCAAGTACCTGGATTTGGGGGCTTTATAGGGTCATTGGGATTCCCGAGAGTCTCAACGTCTATAATCCATTCCACATTTGTTGTATTTTATTCTTCAACAAATGGACGAAGCTCGATGCTTCTGATGCAAACAGATGATGCACTACGATCATGATCATGGTGTCTGGTTCATGATTGATTCAGCTTGTGAATGAGACACTATGATCTTTCTTAAGCACTGGTAGACTACGATCTTTACTTACTTGATTTGCAGACTCTATGTTTCCAAAAGCAGACTATGATTCTTGACTTAGCTCGGAAGGCGTTTGGACCACTCTACGATACTGGGAGAGGCCCTCCAAAGCAGACAGACTACGATACTCGATATTCTACGATTCTGCCTTGGCTTCTGCAATCTCTTGGCTAGCTTGACAGACTACGATTCTGTTGAAGCCTATCTTATTACATCTCAAAATAGATCAACCTAACAGTTTTGATCTTTCTTCTATACATTCATTTACAAAATGATAAACATTTAGCATAGATCAAACCTAATAATTTTTGATCTATCACTAAGTCCTTGTACATGTATTCCTTGAAGGACTTTACATATAAGCATGTTTATTTACTTTCAACATCAAATTTGAATAAGTAATTCCCAACAGAATGATTAATCTAAGTTTTATGCTATGTATACCAAAATTGAGGGGGTTTTAAAATATTGTTGTTCAAAGTAAACTAATACGTAAATAACAAAAAATAATCTAACGGGATAAATCAGGAATACAAACCTTGGATTAAGTCAACTTTCACGTCAAACCTCACACTTATCATTGACTCGAGCATAATCAATTAATATATAGATGAATAAATATTCATCATTGGAATTACTTCTGTGTCTTTCCTTAATTATAGTTAGATAGAAACAAGTGACCTAAATAACCCTAACTACTAAACAACTTTAGACAAGAGCTGAAAGTTTAATCTAGTAGAAGCTTTAAGAATTAGAAAACTAATGAAGGTAAACAACACAAGCACAAACAGATGTATTTAATTTAGTTGAGTATTCTTCCTAAGATATAATAATCTTGTGATCTGCAGTCAATTATTAATCTTAGTTGTTTCACAAATTAGAGTGACCAAACAATTATGGATTTGATATCTAATTTAGCAGTGGATTTCAACGAATAATAAACTAGAATGAATCCTAACAATTAAACATATCAATCATAGAATTTAAGCATAGAAGAATAATCAATACTTAAAATATAAATTGAACAATTAAAATCAATTAGATCTCACAATGTAATAATCTAAGACTTCTGTCTCCTTAAACAAAGAATAGAAGTTTAGCCACGCATGACCATGAAAAAAACTAAAGAATAATAGAGAGATAAGTTTGTATACAAGTCTTCCAATATCTCTTGGTAATCCTCTATTTATGGCTTATGAGATTAATTTTTTTCCATGTAGGTTTCAACTTCCTAGTGGCAATCAACTTCCTTCAAAGAGATCTTCTGGATGGATTTTTCTTTCCTTTATTGGATTTGACTTTTACACCAAGATTGTCCCATCTCCTTCATTCTCCTTGTAGGATTCTTCTTGTTTCTTTCCTTTCATGAATAGGAGTATTAAATATTGATTGATCACCAAGATATTGACTTTATTAAAATCATATACTCGTGTAATTACAACTTTGCCCCTCCTTTTACTTTAAATCCAAATAATGCTCAATTTGTCTCCTAAGAACTTCCAAAGTCACTAAATCCTTTAATTGGACCTTAAATAAAAATATAAGAATAATGAATGTATTTGGTCACAAAATAAATACAAAATATTAAGTATTAAGGGTTAATGTTCTAACATATTTTATTCTCATCAAAAAATAATTAATAACAGGTATAAAACTCACTTATCATTCAGCATAATAGGTATGCCACATTTAAGTACCTAATGCATTAGTAGAAAATGGGTTAGTGGCCAAATTTCATGGAGAACGTGGCTAAGTGGACATTTAAGGCAGTGCAGCAGCTTCCTAATAGCTCTACAAATAGGAAAAGTCTAATTTTGATAAAAACACGCAATACACTCCAGTCTAGAACTCTAGTTTTTTTCTAGTTTTATAGTAGCTGTTAGCTTAGTTTTATAGCACTTAGCTTGTTACGCTAACATATGGCTTAGTTAATTGTTGTAATAGTTAGTTACATTGGATTTAAAACTTGTTACATCCATTCAAACTTAGTTGTGCATTTAAGCTTGGATCTGCAACTTGTTACATCCATTCAAACTTAGTTGTATATTCAACCCCAGTTTTTTTCTATCATTCGAATTTTCATATGATGTTTTTGATTTGCTCCGTACTTTTTCAACAATGTATTTGATTTATATTATAAATTTTACAACATATCTTAGCAATTATATTAAGGCTTTTACTTAACTGTCTGGCATTAATGGCTATTTGTTGCATATATTTGTTAATTGTGATGTGCTAATCAATAAATAGGATAAGTTGGAATTTGTTTATAGTTGTAATAACTTAACTGATAATAGTTTAACTTGTTATTTATAGTGCAGTTTAAATCTATCTATAAATTGACAAGTACAGCTGGAATCAGTTAACTATAAAACCAAGTGTCTATTATTCTTTAGTCAATGGCAAATGGACCTATCGAGAAGCAGCTCTTTCTTCTCTTTAATCGCTTGACCATTTTTGGCTAAGTAGTTGGCTGATTTTGAAGTACAATGTTAACAGAATGTAATCTCACTAGTTAGACAACACTTGCTCATATTAAGTTCAGAGAATTCTAGCATGCCCACACACAAAATTATTAAGTCATAACAAATTGTCTGAACCTGACTTTCTTGGATCAGCCAAGGTTAAACATTCTAAAGAGGAGGTCTAGAGAGGGGTTGATATATGTCATTCTCTTTACAAAAGGCGATAAAGTAAAAAGATGGATATAGAAATTTGGTACTAGTTGGGCAAAGCCAAGGCCCACAAAAGAAAGGAATGAAGAGATAAATTCATGGATAGGGAAGCATACCTTGTAACTTAAGGCATAAATTAATTGGAATCACCGCTCATTTCCCTTTGGGTCGTGATAAAAAAATTTCGCCAAAGGTGGGCACCCTAAAGTTGTATTCGGATCAGGGAAATGAGAGCCTCAGTTACTAAAGATGGGTTGTGTGCTTTGAAAAAGGATTTCTCAGATTCCTAACTTTTTCTCACTATCATCTTTCTCTCCTCTATTTCATTTAATTTAGGGCTTTAAGGAGGTAGGTGAAAGTAGTATGCTCTCAAGCCAATCCCATATGATATGATAAATATTAACTTTGTAAGATTATTCATTTATTAATAAAAGAATTTATTTAATTAAAGACATTATTTATCCATGTTTAATTGCTTAAATTAAATAAATGTGATAAACTCATAGTTTTGGAGCAATACTTTTAGAATTATGAAGAGTTCATGCTAATGAGATCTAAATTCTAGATAGCTCAAAACTAAGATGTTCCTAATCGTTGGATCACTAATGTGGGGTTGCTGATTCCAGATAGATTAGTGCATACTATGTTTGCTCTTTTGAAGTGGATGATTGATCTCATAATCATTTGTGCGGAAACATTAACGCAAGTATGTAGGTGCTTATTGGAGAATTAAGTTCACTGAACGTAACTCGCTTAAGGAACACCTAATAGAATTTTACTTTTCTGACAATAGAAGTTCTTATAATGATAGTTGTAAAAGTGATGCTTGGACTTGAGATCATTATAATACCTTGTGTATTCTGAGTTATACTTTGTCATATTCCTTAAGACTCTTTGGGTATATCAAAGGGTATGTTCGGGTATAATAAAATATGCATGGAGGTAGGTGAATGATCAACAGATGATCTGCAACTTCTAGTAAAGGGAGAGAATGACCTATGCGATTCTATAAAGGACAACTCAAGAATAATTGGTCAAGGTGGAATGAAATTAGAAAAGAGTTTCTAATTTGTATTTATCAGAGTTGTGCATTTAAGAACCGATGTGCATATGATCAAATAAATAAAACTTGTCACTAATTTCATGTCTTATGTTTAATTGAGACATTTTATGGTAGAATGATTGAATTGTATGACAAATATTCGCGGAATAGGTTCTTTGCAATTAAACGTTGATTTAATATTATCTGGATAGTCGTGATATGCTAAGAGGTGTCCTTCATGATATAGAATAAATATGATTTATTTATATTTGAACTAAAGGGTTTAATTTATTATAAATAATATTAAAATCGTTTTAATTTATTTATTCTACTATTGGTATAATATTGAACCTTAAGGATCATACAAGTAAAAGAGAAATATTATTTTAGAAATAATTAACTTAATAATAATAATTTAGTATTTTGAGAAATACTAATATTTATAACTATGTTTTAGAGAAATACTAATTATAAAATAATAAGAGGAGTTTTATTATTATTATTATTATTATTATTATTATTATTATTATTATTATTATTATTATTATTATTATATATAATTTAGTTCCTAAATAGTTTGGAAATTAAATTGAAACCCCAAGTCCTAAAGACTTTAGGAAGCATAAAACTCTATATTAGGAGAGTCCTTATGATAGATTAGGGTTGACACAACTTTATGAGTATAGTGATACCACATTAAAATTTTCTACAACCTAAAGAGTTAGGAGTGAGAGCGAGAATTAGGGCTAGTCACCCAAGATTTTGGAGAAAACCTAAATTTACTTCTTTTATCATATTCTCTTGGTGGATCACCTTTAGAGTGTTACACACATTGAGTAACTTGTGTTTGATCCCTGGATCTAAAGAAGTGTGGATGAACAACAGATTGAAACTTGAAGATCATATCAAGAAGTTGATCTATCAGTGTGAAGGTATATCTTGTATCCCTCTTTAATTAATAATATCGCATAATGTGATTCTTGGGAATAATAGAAAAATTTTAAATATAATTTATGTCATGCTTCCACTGTTTTATTATGTTGATTGTATGCATGTTAATATTTCTTCAAACCAACAGTGGTATCCGAATCATCCTTATGTGAATTATTAATTTTTTTGGATTATATATATGTTGATATATGTTTATTGTGACGCCCCCAAAACAGGTATACATCACCCATTCTGAGTCGTCAGATACACACTACATAAATCAAATACAAACTTCTTTTATGAAACTGTCGTTAAAAATACGACAAAATATAGCTGAAAGTTTAAACACGAATATTGCCTTCTAGACAATATCTATACTCAATGGAGTCCTCATTACAATTATTATCACACTATTTTATAAAAATAACGAGGACTACTATAGCCACCATCTTGGACCATCACTCCATTCCCCGACTCGTCCCAGCTATGTTCTCATTTCCTAAAGAGAACAATGAAAGCAAAAGGGTGAGCTCAACTAGCCCAGTAAGAAATATTATGACTAAGATAATGTAGAATAAATTATCCTTAGCATTCAACAATATAACAACTGATAGAATATAATAGACAACAAGTTTTAGGTCAACAACTACAGCGGAATAAGCAATCCATTAGAAGAGTCAAGTAGAAGATAATGTCTACTATCTCCTCTAGATTAAAAGTCCATCGTTAATATTTCATTCCTGTAATACTCAACAACAGTTCTTTGTTATACCCAAGACAAAAAGAACTATCATCACCTGTCTTCACCTGAACCACCAAAGATTATAGTTAAATCCATAATTCATATTTATAATCATGTAAATCAACAGTTTCTCCTTGCCCCAAAGGCTTAATAGAACGTTTACTCAATATCCTTACCCCAAAGGCTAAACATATTCAAATGTAATAACAATGATCATACCAATCAGTTGTCTACCTTTGCACTACGGGCCAAAGATATTCAACTATTAAACCAATGGTCATGATCATACCAATCAATTGTCTGTCAGTGCACTACGGCCAAAGACATTCAATTGTTAACTAATGGTCATGATCCTGCCAATCATATCTTCGAATTATCCATGCACTACGGGCCAAGGATATTCGTTATTACCACCAATGGTTATAATCATGTCATACACCTGTCCATCTTTGCACGTAAGCCAAAGATATACAACTGTAAAACCAATAATCAACAGTCCATCTTTGCACGTAAGCCAAAAATATACAACTGTAAAACCAATAATCAATAGTCCATCTATGCACGTAAGCCAAAGATGACTTTCATCACAATATAAACATGAGGATGATGACAATGACATAATAATTCAATAAAACAAGTTCAAGAATAAACTTTAGATATTTATAAGTTAATTTATCTTGAAATCAATTACGTCCAAATTGTCAACATGATACTGCTTTGTGGAGTAAAATTCAAGAATGCTCAGAAGAATATTTCCATAAAAAGATACCGGATGAAGCGTAAATATCCAGGATATTATACTAATTTCATGGAGTATAGAAGCCAAAACTTTAACAGAATGAGTATCATAGAATATATGAAACTGCAAATGGATTTTCACCCGCCATGTGGTAATCCACATGATACGTCCAAATTGTCAACATGATACGTCCAAATTGTCAACATGATACTGCTTTGTAGAGTAAAATTCAAGAATAATATTCATGTACCAAAAATAATTTAGACAGAAAAGAAATATATTTTTCGGGTGAATAGTACCCCGTGAATAGTACTTCGGGAATAGTACCCCATGAATAGTACCCCAACACGAAAAGTGTCCCAAATACCCGAGTGAATGATACTAGAGTGAATAGTAATCGGGTAAATAGTAACTCGTAAATAGTACTCCAGCACGAAAAGTGCCCCAAATACTCGAGTGAATAGTAACCCGTGAATAGTAACTCATAAAAAAATACCAAAGAAAATGATATTCCATGACGAGTACAAAAGAAATGATATCTCATACAAGTATAATAGATTATACGAAATTGCAAATGGATTTTCACCCGCCATGCGGTAATCCACGTAGACAGATCATTTCCACAATTTAATAAGGAATGAATACAAAGGATCATTCACCATGCATGCGGTAATCCACATGTATAAAAGTTATTCCAATGAGAATAATAAAGAATGGAATAATGAAGAATTCACCATGCATGCGATAGGCAAAGACATGCATGAGTTATTCCCAATGTAATAATAAAGAATGGAACCAAGTCAACAACGTAATACGCATGCATGCGCAGGATATTCCAACAAAATAATAAAGAATGGAACCAGTCGTGCGTAATCCGCATGCATGGATATTCCAACATAATAATAAAGAAACGGAACCAGTCATGCGTAATCCGCATGCACGTGATATTCCAAATGTAATAATAAAAAATGGAATAACAACATAATTCACGGCATGTGATGATAGATCGCATGCATAAAAGTTATTCAAAAGAATAATAAAGAATGGAATAATGGAAGAATTTCACCATGTATGTTGACTTGCGATGTATGAGTTATTCCAACATAATAATAAAGAATGGAATAACAACCCTAACGAGTATTGAAAGAAAATAACTCTCTTCATGAATATGAAAGATTAATACCCCTTACCTCAAAAGAAGACTGGATACTGGAATAGTGAGGTAGCAGACTTCTCTTCTTCTTTCTCTCTATAATTTCTCTCTATAGCTTCTCTCTCTATAATTGCTCTTGTGAGACTTAGTGAATTGGTGAGAATGAAGGAAGAATGAGCTTCTATTTATAGGAAAATATAGTTTTGATAATTGCACATTTTGGGGCTCGAAATATTACAGTACAATACCTTTATCTTTTTCTTCATTTTTAATTTAGTCCTGCAAGTATTATCAAACTTGCACCACCTCCCCTAATAGTACATCATGTGAATTAATAGTTCAATCATGTGAATCAATAGTTTCAGTACATGTTAAAATAAAATTACGATGATAGTACCTCCATCTATACCTCCATTTTTAACTTAGTCATGCAAGTATTATCAATCTTGCACCACCTCCCCTAATAGTACATGAATGTGAATCAATAGTACACACATGTGAACAAATAGTTATAAGCATGTGAATTAATAGCAATTAATTGCTCATTTATCTGATTAATTACCCGATTGATCAGTATAACTTCCAGACATCAATTATTATTGAAATAAATGTTGATTTCCACTAACACTAATAATCCCAACACAATGGAACTATCAATTTCATCTTTAATCAACACGAACTTATTCATCATTAATATTATAACTCACAATATTTAATAACCAGGTCGTTCCCAGGAAAGAGGGGGCTTTTCGATATGGATTTCTCCTTATTGGCACGCAATTAGGTGACAAAACCTCCCCTTGACAAAACTTCTAGACATTGTCAATATTACAAATAATTGTAAGGTTTCGACACAGAAACGCAGCAAAAATAGAAAATAATCAAGGCAATTCCGAAACCCAAAACAGGATCCATGCGAAACAGAAATTAATTCAGTGGTTTAGATATTATACCGATTATGAAAGAGTTCTAAAACGGCTTCGAATCCTTTATGCAATCCAATCAGAACCGCGCCTCTACGGTATCCATACGAACGTCACACGAACCGTCAAACGATTCTGCAATAAAGGGACTTGTGGTACTAGCCACCAAAGGAACATAATTTTTTAAAAAGGTTTTCTCTCTAGTTTCTCTCTAAGAGCAGCTAGGGTTTTTAAGATATGATCTAACCCTAAGTAGCTGCTATATATCCTATATATAGTAGTTAAAAGGAATTAATCAAAACCTAATTTCATAAAATCTGAATTTATATATATATATATATATATATATAACTTAATTAAGTCTTACTTAATTAATATACATATATACAAATTTTCCTTTTAATTTAAATTCGTGATTTAAATACTATTAATCATATTAATATATTTAAATCCTTAAAATTTAAATTTATTCCCTTTTAAATTACGTTCTATGTGTGTGACCCTATAGGTTATTATTACGTTGGCAATAATTTTAAAATCATATTATAAAATTATAAACAATGAGCGACATCTAGTAATGCATCACTGCTACCTAAGTAATAATAAGATCGATGATTCGATGCAACCTTTTTGTGACCAATGTTTCAATGTAATTTAATCCTTTTAACCTTAATATCCTATATTAAACTCGAGTCATGGAATGTGTCATACTCTTCATAATTTAATCTGAGTTTTCTTGATTAATGAGTAGACTATATGAAACAAATCACTATTTGAGCATGGCCATGCATTTCTTAGTCCTACTCAATCAAGAGGCCTATGGATATCACCCCTAATATATAGGAAGGTTAAATTCCATCTAGATCATTCATATTCCTCACACGATTTATGATGTACCTAATAATCATCTTTATAGTCCACCATATTAAAGGTGACATTTGATGATATCAAAGTACATAAATTCCTGTGTAGTAATATAGTGATTTTAGGTCGGAGGACCATTACATCATTGTCACTATGAGAATCACTAATGACACTTTGCATAATGTTCCTGTGACTCCCCCAAATCCGGGCACCTCAATCCCACAAATTTGGTGTTCACTGTCCAATTAAATCATAACTAACTACCCATAAACAAATGATATAATTAAACTCAAAAGCTTAAAAAAATCAATCTCCCATTTAAAGGGTTACATAATCTAAAATAAATCTCAGGTCATCTAACCTTTATTACAATCATCAGCGGAAAAATAAAACATGATCATAAATAAATCTATTACATAAGCTTCATAAATAAAATATAAATTAAACGTTGTCGTTTAATCAAGCTCTTTGTTCTTGCACTTGTAGAAAGCTCTTCAAACTTCGTAACCTCATCTGCATTTTTTTGTGCAAGAGTGAGCAAACAATTGCCCACAAGAAGGATATTATATAATAACATTTTATGAATGACAATTAACTGAGCTTTCAATGGTAAAGTATTCTTACCGGAACAAGAAACTTTAATTCAACAGCTATGAGTACAAAGGAATAATGGACATTTAAGTTAACAATAGATAACAACATCAAAGAATACACTGAGGGTCACAAGACCATGAACTCTATTCTAGGTTATCAAGTATTTCTACTTTAACCTTTAACAGTCTAAAAGACTATAATCATCATCTATGTCCTAGGTTCATGTGTGTTTCTATCAGAACCTTTAAATGATCTAAACGACTATATGGACCATCATTTCGTACTCCAGGTGATTAGCCCTTTGTACTATGTATTGCGCAAACATTTTAACGCTATTGTTTAGCTCTAAAATAATCCCCTGATATAGGGTTGTTCATCTCAGCTTAGACTATCAAGTTCCGAACCAAAGCAAGTTTGGTTGGGAATTAACTTCAAAGGAAGTCTAGATTTTTTTAGAACGATCATCAACCAACTACTGGTTGAATCAGATAGGAACTAATAACTATTCAAGAGTTTGATTACAATATCTTCATGAACAAGGTATGTCGATGAATCAATAAGAGTTAGAGTATTAACAATTTCTAAATTGAATAAATGATATCATCGACAACATGCTTTCAAAGGTGTGTGAGTACATAAACAAACCAAAGAAAGTTTGGTTTGGGTTGACTTCAAGGGTAATTTAGAGTTTAGAATATTCATCAACTAAGGATTAGTTGAATTGGTAAAGAATCGCTAAGCAACTTAGAGTTCTAAGATAATAATGTAAGATAAGTACAATGATATTGAAGAACAAAGATCAAACAACAGTTATTAGTAGCTGAATAAACACACTTCTTACAATAAAATTATAGACTTTGAATAACCAAGGTAATCTCGATTGGAATAAAGAAACAAAGATAAACTAACTTACTCAACAATAAATGAGGGTTAAAGAACTTGCATGACAATAAATCGTTAAACAAAATATTAGAGATATAGAATTTGCATAAGTATAACATAACAGTGAAAAGTAACCTTGCTGAATAATAAAGTAGCAAAGGTTAGGGAACTTACCTCTTGCATAAGCTATACAATTACAACTCACGTACTCCAATATCCTACACATACCATTAGGATCATCACATCAATTAGCCACATACACATTAACCTCATAGATTCATTTCTCATCTTAGTTATGTTATAACCTTTAGTTTAAGGTCTAACCATATAAATAAACCACATAACACGAAACTGAAACTCACTAACACAGTTTAGTGCAATCACAATATCTATTAGACATGTTAACATCCACTTCCAAAATAACACCCATTTATAGCTAAACTTGTTAATTTAGTACAAGTCTTATGCTACTATATAAATATCAGAAATTTCAAGTGTTAACCTTCATAATACTTATTTACTAATCCTCATTCTCAATAAATCACAACATACCATTTTCATAGTTTACTAACTTCTTATAACTTTAGAATCAGTAACCACATAACACTATGTTGTTTTAACCTTGTCGTTACACATTTGACACATTAACATAACCTTAGACCAAGTTATGTTAATATCCCAAGTCTGCAGCAGCAGCAGAACTCACCATCTCGTAGCAGGTATGGTGGCAATTGCCATACACAAACTGGATCCATCACAATGCCAAATGTATAGTTGTGCCATTTTTTTTTCAGCAAGTGGAAATTACTTGCAAATACCTATGAACAATGTAAATGGCATGAATAAGAGTGATTTTAGCCCAACCAACACAAATTTCACCCACCAAACAGTGAAATTAACACAAACAAATGATATAAAACTATTATAAACATGTTTCCTCACATATATATCAATATAGAACAATTTAACAACAACTTAAACTAGTTTAATTTCTCAAATTCCTCATTTTCATATAAAACTCAATTTTTTTGATATTCTTCACAAAAATTAACACTGTGATCTCTATACTTGGCCAAATTGCTTCGTTCAAATTAAGTTATGCTCGTTTCTTAATGAACTAGCATAATCAAGCCTCAATTTACAGTTTCACATACAATTTGACCTCTAGAATTGGTACTTTTCACAAGCCATATAAAATTATAAACACTGTAAATAGTTTTCTTCCTTTTTAACCGTCATTAGCATACAAACCTTGTTTAATTACTAGTTCTAATCACCACGAACACACACAATCGCATGTTATCATTTGTATAACATCAATTCCAATAATTGAATTCACAGAATTTAAGAATTATGCCATAGAACTCACATATATACATATATATATATATATAAACATATAACATTAAGATTACGAATAATACCTTCAATTAGCTTGGTAATCACTGAAATTGTTGTGAATCACAGACTTGCTCTCAATTCTCTCCCTCGTTTCTCTTAGTTTCTCTGTATTTTCTTCCTTCTTCTTTTCTTAGGCTTAAGCCAATTTTTTTTTTACGTAAAACACACTAAACCTAACGCACAAAATCAAACGTCTATAACCAACGTTGTAATAAAAACAATAATACGTTATCAATTATAAATATATATTATATTATTTGATTTATTTTAATTTATTTTATTTATAAGTCAAATATTAAAAATTCAAAAGCCATAAGGCTTTGTTTGGCAAAAAGTCTTTAAAATAAAGACTTAATATATTTAAGCCTTGCTTGGTCAAAACTAAATTAAACTACTTTAATTTTATTTTAATAAACCATTTAGTTTATAATTTATAATCACATATTTATTTATTTAAATTTCCATATCCAACATTAATCAAATAAATTAATTATACATACTATATTTTAAATAAATACTCCACTTAAACAAATATCATAAAATTATAATTTTATTTAGTAATTTACTATACCACTTTAAATTATTAAATTGAAACAACAATATAACATCTCATGTTATATTATAATTCTCTAAATTATAAATTAATTTAATTTAGAATATTATCTAATAAATTTAATTCATAAATATTTAATAACAACAATCACATCAACATCAGTTAAAATATTTATTTAATTTAATAAATATTTTGAATTACAAACTATAAAATCTTGGATTGTTACATCATTCCCTCCTTACAAGGATTCTGTCCCCAGAATCACAACTCAAATAATCAAATCGTCACAGTTCCACGTAGAATTCTCATGGTGGGTCTGTCTAGTACATCGTTCTCTAACATGTACCTATGTATTGACTTAACATCTCATATATTTATGACCAATGAGATTTGGTCATCAGTCAATCCACATACTAGTCTCAATGCATCATTATTGTCCTATCAACAATGATACTCGACTAGGGACATTTAAGAACAATAATACTAATTAAAATTATATAATCTCATGTTCAAGTCACATACTTGAAACTATATAATTTGTATCACTATTCTAAGGAATTTTATTATGTTACCATTTATATATAACGCAGTAAATAAAACCATAATAAAATCATTCATTTATTCAATTAAATATAATATCAAAATGTTAAGTAATTATATCAAATAATTGGCCTCTAGGGCATAAACTCTAACAATAATAATATGAATAACTTTGTCGTCTCAATTATTAATCTAATAATATAAAATATTGTGACAATAATTGAATAAAACTAAGTGACTTCTTGCGTAAGCATCAATAATTAATATCGTGTACTACTATGCAACCAAGCATATTACTGTACTTTTATCACCGATTATTTTATGAAAACTTTCTTACTTTGAAAAATTTTCAAATATCACCCTTAACTTTAAACTTTTATCAATTTAACCATTTACTAAATAAAATAATAATTATAAGAAAATTGAATACTTTCATTTCATAAAATTCGGGGTCTCACATTTATAACAATTTAATTGGGCATAATTGTTGGTATAAAATCTGTTTTATGAAAAAGGAAGAAAAATCGCGATTTGGAAGGCTAAAATCAGATCTGGAAATTAGGAAAAATGCCGCAGTGTTGGGCTTCTGAAAGCACATCATTGAAACATTTTCCCAGAGCATCAAAACGTTGGGTCCCTGTTGATTGAGTGACGCATCGCTTGATCTCTGCGTTGTAGCGTTTGCTCAAGGCGTCGTGGCTTTAAGGCGTTAGGAAATTAAGTTTTTAGTTTTTCTGTAATTTTGCAAAAAAATTAAAATAAATGAGTTTATTTTGATTTGGAACTAGATTAAAATAAAGGAGTTTATTTTAATTGGAATTGAATTTCATGTAAACTTTTATTGCCTATTAAATGATATCAACATATACATATATATAATGTTTAATTCATGAGATAAATGATTTATTGATACATATGATGATATATATGATAATAATGTGGATGATTATAGACCATTAATGTAAGACCCCAAATTTTGTGAATAAAGATTAATTTTCGAAAATATTTTTTTAAGTATTATGGTGTGGATTTGATATAATGTTATAGTTGTGGGAAGTATTTATAAATTTTGCAAAGTATGCAAGTTGTCATAAAATATTCGATTGGTCGGGGAATATTCATTTTAACAGGGAATATTAAATGACGCAAGACAATCATTAGTGAACCCCACAATGTAATTATCGCCGGAATGAGAAAACGACGAAATATCTTTTTATGAAAATAACTGGCGGAAGTTTTACCGTTAAACTATTTGAAACACCTTTGGTAAAAGTACGATAATATATGTGGTTGCGTAGTAAGAGCACGGTATTGATTATTGATCTTTATATGAGAAGTCATTCATTTTATTCAATTATTGCTACGATAAAGAATTCACGCATAATATCTCATGTTATTTGATTCAATTATTGTCGATATTTTATATATTATTAAATTAATAATTGAGACGATATAGTTATTCATATTATTATTTGCAATAATGACGATGTCTAGAAAGTTCTGTCGAGGAGAGTTTTGGTCACCTAATTGCGCGCCAATAGGGAGAAATCCTTATTGGAAAACCCTCTCTTTCCTGGGAATGATCTGGTTGTTAAATATTACGAATAATAATAATGATGAATAAATGTTGTTAAAAATATTAAAGAAATTTTATGAAGTATTTGTTGTAAATATTGGCTTATTATTTGGACCCCCATTTACCCATTTTTTAAAATAGTCGGTAGAAAGTTATTTAGTATATTTTTATATAATAAAGGTGGGGCCACATATGGGGCCTACGTGTGGAAGAAATGATTTTGGAAATGGGAGGGGGGGGGGGAGAGTATACGTAAAGGGGAGAGAATATACATATATATAAGTATGTGATGTGTGTGGTGGATGGAATATATATAATATAATGTGTGTGTGAGTGGAAAGTGGTGGACAAAAGTGATGGGTGGAAGGGTGGAATGAAGTATATATATTTGGTGTGTGTGTATGTGGTGGGAAGAAAAGAAAAGGGGGCGGGGGATAGTTGCCTTGGAAGAGAGAAAAATGTGTGATGTTTGTGGGTGTGTGATTATATATATAAGTTGTGTGTGTGTGAATGATATATATATATATATATATATATATATATATATATATATATATATATATATAATCCCGTTCAAGAGCAATACTACTAAATAATAATACTCTTTAAAGAGCATTACTATTTAAGACTTAAGTGGCTCCGTGTTTTTCCCAATCTCTCCCCTCATTTGTTTCTGTTTCACGACTGATGAGAGCAAAAAAGCCCTAACTCTCTTCTCTACTGCGAACTTTCACAAAACATTCTCCAACTCTTACTTTCTCCAGATGAAGCCAAGACCGAATCGAAGTAGCTAGCGGTTCCTTTGATAAACTTGAGCTGCAGAAAGGAAAAGCCCTATAATCGAACCCCTCAAGCCCTCACTTTGATTTTGCTCGATTCGGTAAGGGCTTCGATTTTGTTTTTCTCTTTTCTCTGTTAAAATTGTCAGGCATCCATCTTAAAATTTTAAACTTCACCGACCCTTTATAAAAGTTCAATCTTTGTGACTATTTGCAGACAATGTGCTATGTAAAGTTTCAAGAATTGATTTTGTTTTAGGGGGTGTTTGTGATGCATTTGGAATGGTTGGTTTATTGTGATTAAAGTTTGATTTGTTATTGTGATGTATTTAGTTTACTTATAACACATAATCCTCGATTAGGCCAACAAACTAACACCGAATCCTCGATTATAATTTATTTGTGCCCTGGAAACATAAAAATGTTTGATTTCTCCAATTCTCGGGTCTTGCTACTTGCTAGAGAGAGGTATATGTATTAGCTTTGGAATGGTGCTGTGTTAATTGACTATTTTATATTTTCATTTTTGCTTTTATAATGATTAAAAATCTTTTATATACTATTCCAACTTTGAAGGATGGTGGTTACTTTTTGTTTGCTGAAAAGAAGCTCATTAGCTTTTGATTGGTATTATCTTCTTTTTTTTTGCTAAATAATTGGTATTATATATCTTGCAAATGACCCTTGATCATTTACCTGATCTACTAATTGAAGTAATAAGCTTTGTTTTCTATTGTTGTTGCCTTGGGATTTGAATTGTGTTCCTCGTGCTAGTAAAACAATATTAGACCATTATCAGTGGTGACATGATATTCATGGAAAATTGGAATTTTTTTCACGGGTGCTGAGACCTTTACTGTATATTTGAGCAAAAGATCTCTTCTAGCACACTTGATGAAGCTTGGTTACATCTTGATGAAGTTGTTGACAATATGTGAATTATCAAAGGTTAGTGATGTTTTCCTCTGATTTTTTTTCCAGTGTTGATGGATTTAGAGCAATGGTGGAGCGACACATAGAAGGCGAGGTTACAGGTCTTGATCGTTATGGGCGGCTCATCAAGGTTAATGCCTCAGGCTGGCATGCCTAAAGTTATGCCTGAAGTTTATAGTATGAATGTGATCGCTTAGACGGAACTCTTAACGTTGACAAGATGGTCCCAAGAACATTAAGGACTGTAGAGAACTTGGATCTACCTATTGCTACTAGGTGCTCCAAGTTGGGTGTCTAGTTTGTGTGGCCTTACCCAAACATTTCTTATCATTCTGTAATACAAAATAACTCTCTGCAGAATATCATCTATAGAGATGCTTCTGGCGACTATTGGCTTATTAGAAGTTAGGATCCCTTCTTTATATCCATATGCAGATTGGTTTAGAAGATTTATATTCTGTTGCCAATGATTTATTCATGTAGATTAGCAATATTTGCTAGTGCAGATTGAATTTATTTTTAATTTTTTGGTTAAAGAAGCTGAACCATATTGTGTGGCTTGCGTTTATAATATATAGTAATTGTAAGTTTTGTTTTTTACACATTTTTTTGTTCTTAGTCTATGTCAGTCCACGTTTTGGGGAAAAAAAATTATTAAGATAAAATTCTGATATGTGGATAAACTAAACTGGGCAACCTTCAGAAAATTAAATGTTTAACTTGAACCAAGTGGGATTGCAGAAAGTGTCACAAATTGAAGATTGGATCTTAAATTGGCAAACTTAAAAAATTATTCTATACAAAATAGTCTGCATAAAAAATGTCCTCCATTTAAGAGAACTATTAAGAGTTTTATAGTGTTACACATTACTAATAAATATACATGAACTTGAAGAAACTACCTAGAAAATTAAACACAACTGTACTTATACGCCATATCTATGCTCATTCTTTAATCCGACCTTTTCTGGTTCAATGGGTTGTAGATGAAGATATTTCTCATCTTCCAAAAAGGTCGTAAATACAATGACATGATCAACACAGAACACGATATCTGCAATACATATTTTGCCTGCTCATAGCCAGCTTATATACATACAGGAGCTTCCTCTATAGCTGATTTTCCTTTGATACGAATGAATGATATATTCTCAACACGAAGAGCTGAAATCTGCAAGTTCCATTTTAAACGATGGATGTTAGACTTATAGTAAAGTAACATGAAATCATAAGTTTTTTAATCTATAGTTTCAACTTCAACTGTTTTTGTGACAAAATGTATGTTTAGTGAAATAAAGATGATGGAATATTTAGACTAAAAAGAGTGTCAACCTGCTGCTGAATGAGCTGCCATAAAGATTGTTATGTCAAACCTTAAGTCCTCATAATTTAAGAGGTTTGGACTCAAAAGTATGATAATGAAACAATCAAATCAAAATAATTTCTTCTTACAAATAACTAATTTTTCTCATTAAATTCTAGAAATTATCATGTTCATCCCCAAAAAAAATAAGAAATTAAAGTACCAACCTGCCTGCTCATATAAACTAGTGGCACTCTTCCAATAAGCACTCCACCTTGTCAACTGAATTAAACAGTTTACAAAGTAAGACATCACAGGTATCATAATCAATTTCTCATCTTAATTCAGTTAAGAATATATCTTACATAAATAGATAACTAAGATACAACAGAATCTGATGGCCTTACTTTTTTTCCCATTTACGTTTGAAGCATTACTACTCTGGCTATATTTTCTATTTCTATACACAAGAATTGTTCGCCAACTTGATTGTCCTTGTGAAGAACACCCAAAAATAAAGCAATTGTCATTTGTCTTAATTATTATTATCCATGTATTCATATTCTTTTCGTAAGAATTAAGCCAGCACTTTCATCAACATTCATATTCAGCGGAGAGTGCTTACGTCTAAACTCTAAAGCAAAGTCCTTGGGCTGTTAAGCACTAAAAATGCAGGTTCCAATCCGAATCAGTCACTTTTGTATAAATAAGTGAAAGGTTAAGTTTAAGTTCATTTTACAATTCCTTCCATGTGTACAAAGCAGGGTCAATAATAGCCTTCTCTTTTGAAGACATATTTAACAGAAGAATCACAAGTTTCTGCTCCCTACAAGTGCGGCAAACATTCAAATACATGTGTAACATTCATATACATATAAAAATGATTATTTTTTCATAAATGTATAGATATGCACGAGAGGCTCGAATTTATAGATAAGAAGCAGAAATTCCCCATTTTTAGTACATCAGAGCTTCAAGCTGAAGTTACAGAACTTCATTAACTCTCTTATATCACGACAGATTTTGAATAATTTTATAAACTATAACAACAAACCCGACACATCTGATTGTTATCTGTAGGAAACTCATTCCTAATTACTCATGCAGATCATCCAAGTAATAAATTTTTAGATATTTTTATCGGTGAATAAAATGCATCACACAGTCAAATTTTAGTAAGCACCGCATATATAGATTCTAAATTAACTTCAGGTAAACATTTTCTTATTTCTAGATCGTATCATCAGCTTATTGATACAGAACAAAACTATAAAATTAGTGTAAAACTAACATAAAAATGGGTATAAATCGAAGAATAGTTGTATTCTCATTATATAATAAAATAAATGTGTAAATATCGAGAGAGAAAGAGAGACGGATAGTTTATCGGCTTTGATGATGAGCTTCTCGGGAGCATAAACCCATCACATGTATAAATATCTCTAATCAGTGTAAAAAATAGCAACAAATAAGAAAGGAAGATCAACAAGGATGATCGATACGAATAAAATGATGGGTCAATTCTTACCGCAATTACACAAATAAAGAAAGGGTATACCGAATCTGTTAAGAAATTTGAATACAAGAAGAATATGGACTTGAATGACTTAGTTTATTGATAATCAACTTTGGCTATTTAATGACCATTACAAAGCGAGCGAGAAAAACTTGCATTACGTGAGATAGCTACCAGCGTGGTAATTCTAAGCGAGAAGAATTCAGACACTAACAGCACTACTCTAGAGAATAGGACTATCCTAGAGAATAGGCAACTTATTAACAGAAAACAAAAAACCCCTAAATTTAAGGACTTCCAACTCTATTATACCCTCCCTTAAACTAAGCTGCATAACTTAGTTTACTTTTGGTGACTCGCACACTCCCAAGAGACCTCGAAGCTTTTGAAACTACTCCAGCTTTAATGGCTTTGTCAGAACATCAACAATTTGCTCCTGTGAACCACAATGAACTAGCTGCACCACTCCTTCCTTGGACAAATCTCTTAAGAAATGAAAACGTACTCCAATATGCTTGCTTCTTCCATGCATCACTGGATTTTTGGACAATTTGATTGTTGAGCTATTGTCACAGAAAATAGTTGTACACTTATCACCTTCACATCTAAGCATTTTAAGTACCCTTTTCATCCATATTGTTTGACAAGCACACGCTGCAGCAGCCACAAACTCAGCCTCCGTTGTAGATAAAGTTACAATCGATTGCTTCCTAGATGACCAAGCCACCGCCCCCGAGCTCATCATGAATGCATACCCCTAAGAGCTCTTCCCATCCTCCAAACAACCCGTATACTATCGGTGTACGCTGTCAAAACACCATTTGCCTCCTTCTTATACAGAATACCAAAGCCAACAGTCCCTTTCACATATCTTAACACCCTTTTTGCAGCCATAAGATGAAGTTCAGTAGGTTGAGACATGTATCTAGCAATCAAACTTACTGCGTACATCAAGTCTGGACGAGTAGAAGTTAAGTACATTAGACTCCCAATAAGCTGCTTATAGAAGGTGCCATCAACCTTAATCCCGCTCTCATCTTTCAAAATCTTGAACCCTGGAACTATAGGATTTAGTACTGCATTGCAGTTTTCCATCCCAAACCTCCTAAGCACATCCATTGCATATTTCTTTTGGCTGATAAAGATCCCATCCTGCAATTGTTGTACTTCTAATCCGAGAAAGTATCTCATTTTTCCTAAGTCTGACATGTCAAACTCCTTCATCATTGAATCCTTGAACTCCCTCATCATTGCATCATCATTCCCAGTGTAAATTAAATCATCAACATACAAACTTACGATCAACAATTTACCTTGGATGTTTGTCTTGCAAAAAGTGTTTGCTCACTAGGACATTTCTAAAATCCCTCCCTTAAGAAATAGGCCTCAATGCGACTATACCAAGCTCGAGGGGCTTGTTTTAGTCCATATAAGGCTTTTCTTAGCTTATAAACTTTGTTGAGTTCCTCCTTCTTCCCAAAACCTTTCGGTTGCTCGACATACACATCCTCCATCAATTCACCATGCAAAAATGCTGATTTGACATCAAGTTGATACACCTTCCAACTCTTGTGAGCAGCGAGAGCAAGAATGATTCTCACTGTGTCCATCCGAGCCACTGGTGTAAAAAATTCAGAATAATCGATCCCATACTCTTACACATAACCTTTGGCAACCAACCGAGCTTTAAACTTCTCTACTTCACCATGTTCATTCAGCTTTGTTTTGTAGACTCATTTGACTCCAATTCGCTTCGCTCCTTCAGGTAAATCAGTGAGAACCCATGTTTCATTCTTCTCTATAGATTTGATCTCGGTCTCCATTGCTTTCCTCCAATCTTCACTTTCCATGGCCTCTTCAAATTTCACAGGATCTGCATTTGTAAATAAAGAAAAGTTTAACAAATTCACATCAGCTTCACCTTCTGAAAGACCTTCTCCACTCACGTAGTCATCCATCCAAATTGGTAGCCTCATATTTCGTGCTTCTTCTGAACTCGAGCTTGAGGGAGATACCACCACATCTTCATCATCAACGACACCCGGATTCTCAATCACCTCGTTCTCACTTTCTTCCCATTCTAAGTCAACTAGTACCTGCTGCTCATAACTCTTGTCCCAATCCCACTTTCTATTTTCTTCAAAAACAACATCTCTGCTAGTCATTATCTTATTTGTCATGGGATCATAAATCCTATAACCCTTTGACTCATCAGTTATCCCCAAAAAAACACCACTGATACTCTTATTCTCCAATTTTGTTCTCTTCACATCAGGTACATGCACGTGACACACGCATCCGAAGACTCTCAGATGTTCAACTGACGGCTTCACACCACTCCAAACCTCTTCTGGTGTTGTATCTTTCAAGGCCACAGTGGGACACCGATTTAGCACATAGACAGTCCACTTTACTGCTTTAGGCCAGAAAGGCTTTGGAATCGCCTTCTCAGATAACATGCATCTCACTGAAATTCATCACCGTACGGTTCTTTCTTTCTGCAACTCCGTTCTATTGAGGAGTGTATGCAATTGTTAGTTGCCTTCTAATTCCATTTTCTTTGAAAAAATTGTTGAACTCGACTGATGTAAATTCTCCTCCTCAGTCTGTTCGTAGACATTTGATGGCAAGACTAGTTTCCTTCCCAACAAGTATTTTAAAAAGCTTGAAAACAACAAATGTCTCTGACTTCTCATTTAGAAAATAAGACCAAGCTTTTCGACTATAATCATCAATCAAGCACAACACATACTTCTTTCCACTATTTAAAGTTGGAGAAATTGGACCACATAAGTCGGCATGAATGAGTTCTAACCTTTGAGTTGCTCTCCAGGTGCTCCTTTTTGGAATAGGTTCACGATGTTGCTTGCCTTTCAAGCAGTCAACACACACAACATCTGAGGCTGGAAGTTAAAGTAACCCATGAACCATTTTCTTTCGTTGCAAGACTTGTAATCCTGTGTTACTGATGTGACCAAGTCTGCAATGCCAGAGGTGAATAAGATCCTGTGTTGTAGTGTTGAAGCAGATTTCTTGGTTTGAGTCGGACAAAGTTGGTTGAATCCTTGCAACCAAAACAAACATCCGATTGGCTGTCATCTCGGATTGAATGATAAGGCCTTTCTGTGGGTGATATATCTTGCACTTCCCGGAGTGAATAAGAATTGCAAGACCTTTCTCCTGTAGTTGTCCTATGCTCAAGATATTGTTCTTCAACTCCGGTACATAAAATACATCACCAATAACACAATTAACTCCATTTACCTCCAACTTGACATTCCCTTTTCCTGAAACCTTCATCCTTGTGTTGTTGCCTAATTTCACGGTATGTTGAAAGGATTCATTTAGCTCAGTGAATAGGACCTTGTTACCACACATGTGGTTGCTGCACCCCGAGTCCAAGAACCAAATTTCTTCTCTGCTTGCTCCAATATCTTCAACATAGGCCATCAACAACATTTCTTCTTGTTCGTCTAGTTCGGCATAGTTTGCTTGTTTATCCCAAGTGGGACATTCATACTGAAAGTGACCGAGTTTGTGACAACGGTAACACTCCACAGTAGCCTTGTTAAATCCTTGCTGCCCTCTTCCTCTACCTCTGAAATTGCCTCTCCTTCGACCTCTTTTGTTTCTCTCATCGAGAGTCACCTTTAGAGCATGATCCTCTCCACTATTTCCACTGCTATTTCTATTGAACTTTTGCTCATGCACAACTAATGAACTTTGTAATTCATCGATTGTGAGTGAGTTAATATCCTTGGACTCTTCAATTGAAACGACCACGTAATTGTATTTCTCAGTGAGAGTCCTGAGAATCTTTTCCACAACAGTGACATCCTTCATATCCTCTCCATTGCTTCTCATCTTGTTTGAAAGATTCATAACTCGAGCAAAGTATTCGGTGATGGTCTCACCCACCTTCATCTCCATGATCTCCCAATCTCTTCTCAATGACTGAAGGGCTGCGCGTTTCACTCTAGCGTTGCCTGCATACTTCTTTTTCATTGAGTCCCATATATCCTTCGAGGTGCGTTTCTCCAGAATCTGCTCTAGAATTGTCCTGTCAATAGCTTGAAACAGGTAATTCTTTATTTTTTGGTCTTTCTGCTCCACCTCTTCCAATTGTCTTTGCTCTGCCTCTGTCAGCTCTGCTCCTGCTTGTGGCTCAGCATAACCCGTCTGAACCAGCTTCCAAAATCCCTTGGACCTCAATAGATTTTCCATGAGCATTGCCCAATGGTCATAGTGCCCATTGAAGCGTGATATGGCAGGCTGCGTGAAATCTTTCTCTTCACTCATCTCTCTCCTTTTTTCAAGTCACTCAAGAAGGCTACAAACCTGGCTCTGATACCAGAATGTTAAGAAATTTGAATACAAGAAGAATATGAAATTGAATGACTTAGTTTATTGATAATCAACTTTGGCTATTTAACAGCCATTACAAAACAGAAGCGAGAAAAACTTGCAGCCCACGTAGATAGCTACCAACGTGGTAATTCTAACTGAGAAGAATTCAAACACTAACAGCACTACTCTAGAGAATAGGACTATCCTAGAGAATAGGAAACTTATTAACAGAAAACAAAAAACCCCTAAATTTAAGGACTTCCAACTCTATCAGAATCGAAGTCGAGATCTGGGCTTTGATGATGAGCTTCTTGCTTGATTCGAATTTTTCTAGGAAGGTTTTGTGAAGGAGAGAAAGAGAAATAGGGCATCGCAGCTCACGTTTTGTTTTGGATAGAGGAGAGAGAATGTTTAAAAAGAAAAACACGCAGGCTTAAATAAGAATGCTCTTTAAAGGAGTAAGAGCAACTCTAGCAAGCCGGAGTTGCCAAATTCGTAGACTATATTTAGTCTAGGAAACTAATTTTACTCTAGCAGATGGACTATATTTAGTCGATCTACTTTTTCGGCAGCTCAAAGAGACTAAATCTACGAACGAGAAAATAGACAGACTATAAATTTAATATAATTAAATGGGAGAGAGGATGAAGAAAAAAGATGAAACTCTGTTTGAAGAAGAAGAAGCTCTCTGTGGAAGAAGAAGGAGATGAAGTCTGAGAAGTGAAAGTGAAGAAGAAGATGAATGAATAGAATTATCAAGTACCAAGTCCCAATGGATAGGAAAAAAAATCAGAACGGTAATAAAAAGTACCAACGGATAAAAATTGAAAGCATAATTAGAAAATCTATAAATATGTACATTAATTCAATTCATTTTATATCTTTCAATCAACTACTCCAACATTTAGCAATTGTAAATATTTTGTTAATAATAGTTTATATTTTCATTATATTTGATTTTTTTTATTGATAATAATATCTCTTTAATTTATTTTTTTAGATGGAAAATCATGGTCCTCCAATGTATTATTCTTCATTATTATATGAAGGTTTCTCACTTGATAATCCAAATTTGTTGGATGAATTTTTAATTCAAACTGATGTACCAATTCAGACTCCTGAAAATGAGTCCAATAAAAGAATAGGGCGAAAGAGAAATTACACTATTGATGAAGATACCCTTCTTGTTTCTGCATGGCTTAATGTAAGCATGGATCCAATTCAAGGAAACGATCAGAAACATGGAAAATATTGGGAAAGAGTTCACGAATACAAAAATTTTGAGTCTGAACGCAATTCTACTACTTTGGCAAAACGTTGGTCAACAATTCAACTCGCGGTGAATAAATTTTGTGGATATTATGCTTCAATTGAAAGAATGGAACAAAGCGGTGTAGGCGAACAAGATAAGGTATTTCAATTTTTTCATGTAAAATTTCATTAAGTTTTATTCTTATATTTTATATTTAATACTTTGTAAATAATTTTTCAATAGATATGTCAAGCATTAGAGATGTTCAAAAGTATGCAAAACCAACCATTTGGATTTAGGCATTGTTGGAGAATATTAAAGGATGCACCGAAATGGAGAACAGATAATAGTGGAAAAAATAGAAAGTAATAGAAAATCAAGTCCAACAGCATCTTCTCCATCAACCACAGAAGAAGTCAGTTTGGGTGAAGACGATGGTATTGAAGATACAATCTCTGCAGGATTAGAGAGGCCAATGGGAAGAAAGGCTTCGAAAGCATTATTTAAAAAGGGCAAAGGAACCGGCGATACTAGTACACCTATGGAGTTGAGGTTTGAGAAGTTTGAGCATCAGATGAAATTGAACCAACAAAAGAGACAAGAGAACATGGACAAAATATATTTTCAAGAGCAAGAGAAGTTGAATATACTGAAAGCACAAGAGGATGAAAAGATCATGATGATTGACACCGCAAACACGGAGCCTGAAGTAGCTGAATATTACAAACAATGCAAGAAAGAAATCATGAAAAGAGTTACATCTAGTAGTTGACTTGCTTATTATTAGAGAATCATAATTTACTTATTATTGTAGTAGAATGTAATGGATTAGGCTCCGCCATGTAGTGACCATAAGTGTTGAATAATATCTTCTTGCAGTTTAGAATGAACTTGTTTATCCCTTATGCGATGATTTACTTTAATGAATTCAAGTAATTGTGGGGTACGCTCATGAGACACTTCTACAGTTGGAATCTCATCATGTGTATCGTAGGTCGTTGGTTCTTGATTTTCATCTTGTTCATCTTCAACGATCATATTATGTAATATTATGCATGCGATCATAATTTCTTTTAGTGTTGTTTGATCCCAAAATAAATGCGGGACCACGAATTATTATACAAAAGCGTGCTTGCGATTACTCAAATGCTCGCTTCAACATCCTTTCTAAGCGCCTCTTGAGTCTTAGCAAATAGTTTTCTTTTATTTCCCCTAGTGTGTAGAAATGGTTTTAACAAATGTTGCCCATGGGGATATATACCATCGAGAAGGTAATATCCCATCGTGTACTCATTTCCATTAATTGAGTAGTTCACTGGTGGAGCATGACCTTCAGTAAGAGCAGAGAAGATAGATGATCTCTCCAAAACGTTAATATCATTATGAGAGCCTAGTAATCCAAAAAATGCATGCCATATCCAAAGATCGTATGAAGCCACCGCTTCTAAAATAATTGTTGGCTCATGCACATGTCCAGGATACATACCATGCCATGCAACCAGATAATTCTTCCATTTCCAATGCATGCAGTCGATGCTCCCCAACATCCCAGGAAAACCATGCTCTTCAGCTTTTGATAGCAATCTAACGATATCATTACTATTGGGAGATTTCAGATATTCATCACCAAAAATTGAAATGACTGCTTTTACAAACCTTTTAAGACTCCATATAGCTGTGCTTTCACCGATCCGCACATAATCATCAATGAAATCCGCTGAAACACCATAGGCAAGCATCTGCATTGAGGCAGTTATCTTTTATAGAGAAGATAAACCGAGATGTCCTGCAACATTCATTTTTTGGACAAAGTATGAATCATATGCTTCAGCTACTCTTTGAATTTGGAGGAAAAACGGGCACCGCATTGGAGACACTCGAAATTTTCTGCACACCTATTACTGACATTACAGGAGGGCAGATTCGTCTTTCGGACATAACCCTAGAAGACAGCTCACATCCATTCTGGATACTACTAGGAACATCAGCCTCAACCCCGGAACACACACCCAGAACATCATTTCCAACCCCAGAACACACACTGGAAGCATCTGCGGCTGCCACAGGTACACCTGTGGCTCCCTCCTCTATAAATAGAGGACTTGGGGTAGCCATTTTTTAAAAAGGGAAAAAGGCAAGGAAGCCCTGCCCAATTTGCTTTGTACACACCCATATTGAGTGTTTACTCTTTTTTAAACACCTGTTAGCTCACATATAGCTAAACATATACCAGTGGGAGCTGAGTATTTATCCATATAGAGTCATAGAAGTCTTCATTGGTAGCCCACTGTAAGCTTTCTCACACTCTATAAAGCATTTCTCTTCATCTTTGCACACACTATTCTACACATTGAGAGTCGTGTGGTGTGCGTATGCCCGGACTTCGGTCCATGGTTTTTATTTCTGTCTGTATATATATACCTATATATGTATATATTTATATATGGACTAACATTATCGAGTTATGCCTCGATTGAGCCTAGACTCCTGTCTGGAGCGTTTACTTGCTTATATATATATATATATATATAACTGTTAGACATATTTGATGAGCCTAGATTTTACATCCGGAGCGTTTATTACTTTTATATATATTTGTATATATATATAATTGTTGTCGGACATATCCGATGAGCCTGGATTTTACATCCGGTGCGTTTACTGCTTATATATATATATATATATATATATATATATTTACATTTCTGTCAGGCTTGGAGTTTACTTCGTTGCCTTTTATAGCTTTATTTACATTTTGTCCCGCCTGGAGTTTAGTTCGTAGCGGTTGTTCGATTTTACTGCTTTATTTACATTTAGTCCCGACTGGAGTTTACTTCCAGTCGGTTGATCCTATTTACTGCTTTATTTACATTTAGGCTCGCCTGGAGTTTACTTCATGGCGGTTGATCGCATTTACTGCTTTATTTACTTTTCTGATCCCCCATGGAGTCGCTTCGTGGTGGTTGATCATGTCCATATATGTATATATTTATCGCTTTTATATATGTACATTTCTGATCCCCATGAAGTTACTTCGTGGTGGTTGATCATGTCTGTATATATATATTTACAGATTTTATATATATAACTGCTTACTGCTTTCCATACAAACTGCGGTATCATGTGAGCCTAGGAATCATGTGATCACAGATTCAGTATGCTGAATCTAGATTCGGTTCCCGTGATGGATATTTTCAGCTGTAAGCAACTTGTACATTATTTACGGTGTTTGAATTTCCTTAGTAGGCTGTCATGCCCATAAGGAGTTCGGCACTGCTGTATATTATTTTCTCGAAGATGCCTCGCATCTCGAAAATAAAACAAACAAGCCGAACATTTTAATAATAAAATGGAAGTATGAAAAGGTCTCAATTCCTATTGAGCACAGGGTTTCAAAAACCTCTTTTACAAAACTTCATTGCTATATCTTGCTTAAAATTGAATTTTTCTATAAATTCAAACCCTTTGTATATAGATGCGAACGAGGCCTCGCATTACTTTCAAATAATTGCACATTGACTCACACACACACACACACATTCATATATATGATTTCTTTGAGAAGTGGCGGCCACCGTGGCAACACGGATGTGGAAGTGCCTAATACCTTCCCTCCGCATAATCAAGCCCCGAACCCAAATGAATCTCGGTTTCACAGACCCATTTAGCGATTGTCACATCCTTTGGGTCGATGTGCAAACTTTTTGATTGCGTTAGTGCAACGATAAAAAACACCAACTGGCTACTCTTAAAGTCAAATCGTCGACATTACACATGTCGGACCTTTTACACTTGTTTTTTCAAAGAAATCTCACATTAACATGAGAACACCAAAGAACAAGTAACAAAAAGGGACATCTAAAAATCCCGACGTCGACAGGTGGCGACTCTGCTGGGGACTCAAGTAAGAGGGCTTAAGCCGCTATTACAAGCTTTTCAAAATTGATATATGCTTGTGTGTGAGTATTGCATTTACATTTGTGATGAATGTGTACGAATGCGTTTTACTTACTGCACTGCTAAATATGTATCTGTGATATTAGTGCTTCGCACGTGTCATCATTTTGCATAAACGGTGAGACACGTTAAATGTCAATGTATGTTGTGTGGTCCCTCTACCAGGAGGCTATCCCGTCGGTGTTTTATTACTGGACTCGTAGGAAGACTAATTCCAATGAGGCTCAGGAAAGGCACTACCCAGATTCGCTCCAGTTGAAAGACCGGATTAACTTCCCGTCAAGTAGATTACAATGATCTGGGAACCTTCATGCCAAAAAGCCGCGAGAGTAACCCTAAGATAGGTCAACCTCTGATAAACCAAACGCGGAGGAAAGTCTCTTCATGATTTCCATTTTCAATTACTTGTAATTTTATTCCATGATCATCTATATGTAATGGAAAATATGAAGAATATCTGTGCATACATGGCATGTTATCAATTAATGACCATTTTACGAGGACCATATTCTAAAAGCGGGCACATCATGATAACATTTACATTATCCCTAAGACTAAACTATATAAGTCTTTTGTAGGGAAGCAATTGGGCACATACTGGCTTAAAATCCAAAAAGGCCACCGACTTACTGACCAATCATGTCTTCTTCCGACCCGGTCTAATCTTGTTTCCGAGAAGAATTTGATGGATTGAGTAAACAAATTACAGATTTGGCTGTTCTGCTGAAAGAATTGCATAATCTGCTCAGGGTATGACGATGCCTACACATACAGAATCTTCTTCACAAGGAGGAGCTCAAGGTTTGGGAAAAAAATAATTCCAGAACCTCAGTTGGATACAACCAACAAAGACCTTGAAAACACCCATCTTAAAGGAGATCCAGACACCGGTGACATCAGTAAAAAGGTCCTCCAAATGGAGGAAACTATCCATGTTCTCAAAGGGATTGGAACACATGGAAGTGTTTCATATGCTGACCTTTGCATATTTCCTGGGGTTCATTATCCAGAGAAATTCAAAACCCCTGATTTTGAAAAATATGACGGATTAGGGGATCCTTATACACATTTGAAAGTGTTCATTGGAGAACTTGGATCTTATGCGGAAAATGAGAAGCTCAGAATGATTCTGTTCCAAAAGAGTCTGACTTGAGAAGCCCGTTCATGGTATACCAAATTAGACAACTCAAAGATCCATAGCTGGGAAGAGCTAGCTCGCGCCTTCCTCACTCAATACAGTTTTCAATCTCAGATGGCTCCTGATCGGTACCAAATTACCAAGGTCAAGAAACAGTCTAATGAGTCATTCAGAGAGTATGCTCAAAGGTGGAGGTGCCTTGCTACTTAAGTTATTCCTTCCATGACAGAATCAGAAATGGTCATGACTTTCATAGATATATACAGGAAGCTCCTTTCTATGAAAGAGTTTTAGTCGGTATCGGCAAACCATTCTCTGAAATGATTAAACATGGAGAAATGGCTAAGATGGGATTGAAGTCTGGTAAGATTCAAGACCTAATCGCTCTTAAAGCAGTTGCTAAGCACATCCAATCTGGATCTTATGGAAACAAGCCCTGAAGGGTCCATAAAAAGAAAGAGGAGGATGTTTCCTTGATACTACAAGGACAGAAAGGCAGTCAGAACATGCCTATACAGAGGAGAAACTACTCCCCTTTCCAAGCACAGTCTTCAAACCCTCCATTACCTAAGAGTAGAGAAGTAAAGCGTCCTTGAACATTCACACCCTTAGGGGACTCGCTCAAGAATATTCTGGCTCTTCTGACTATTCAGAAGAAAATCACACGTCTTCTTCCACCAGCCAACCCTAATGGGAGGGGTTTTAATGCTACTCGGAAGTGTGCTTATCATGCCGGAGCACCTAGATATGATACTCAAGATTGTTGGGCCTTGAAACACAAGATCCAAGATTTAATAGACAACAGTGAGATCGTGGTCACCAAACCAGATCAACCTCATGTGCAAGACAACCCTCTTCCTCAACACAAAGAAGAAGAGGTTAACATGATCAGTTGGAGCACTGGACAGAGTTCCAGTTTTAATGGTGAATCATCCACGACCATCAAAGACGGTGTTGACAAATGGGATTATGCAAAGTTCCATTTTACTATGGAACGAAAGATGAAAGCTCTTTGCAACAAATTGAGCAATTGGCAGAACTGGTGACCCACCATCATCAAGTCACACGCTAATTAATTAGACAGGAGCATGCCTATCTCTTTCCATTTGTTATGAATGCTCCACCATCACCTTCAGTAAGCGAAGCTATGGATGATAAGGTTGCAAAGAGAGCTAATGCTAAAGCCCGTCGAGATTTTGCCAATCAGAGGGAGTTAACCTATCTGGGCCAACCTATGGAGGAAATATTTCAAACGCTGATCAATGAAGGAAGAATTACATCCCTTCTACCTCCAATCAATCCCCGTGCAGGACGGTTTAACTACGATGGAGTGTGTCAGTATCATTCCTATTCTCGCAGTCACAGCACAGATGAATGTTGGGCACTCCGCCATCTCATTCAAAATCTTATTGATAGTGGTGTCCTGCAAATGGCAGACAATGACACTATGCAACTTGAGGGTAGGAATACATGTCCTACGAAATGGAAGGGATCAGTAGCAGTTATATCTGAAGTGGATGATGAGACTGTCAAAGCATTTCCCATACAAGCAATTCAACTCAAAGGAGCTGACAATCCTTTGAAAGTGGCCACACCAGAGCTAATTTCTTTACCTTTGAGACCCTGATATCTGTTGTCGACACACAAAGTTCCATGGAATTATGGACAAAAAGTGAAGGATCTCGTCTCATACTATCTTATGATTGTCGAAGGAAAATCCACTATATCTTCCTCAGAGGGTGATAAAGCCTACTCTTAAAGCAAAGGGGAAGATTCCCATGGAGAAGATTGAAAAATTCCTCCGCACTATAGGCCATAATGAAGCCAAGGTGGTTTTAAGCTGAAGAGAAGCTCCACATCAGATATCAATACTGGACTTGGTTTTCTCTTCTGAGGATCATCGGAAGATTTTATTGAAGGTTTTGGAAGAAGCCTACTTACTGAAATTAGTGGATGTAGAAAAATTTCAACATATGGTTGATCACATTTTCAACAATAATGTGATATCCTTCACTGATGACGACATACCTCCCAAAGGGACTGGTCATTGCAAGCTATTGCACATTACAGTTTTGTCTTTCGGGTATATGCTAGCTGGAGTTTTGATAGATGGAGGTTCGTCTCTAAATATTTGTCCTTATGCCACCTTGATGAAGATGAATGTCAATCTCAAACGGATCCAAAGCAGCCATACGGTTATCAAAGCTTTTGATGGATCCCGACGAAATTCCGTCGAAAAATTGAGTTGCCAATTGAGATTGGTACAAATACATTCAATGTATCTTTCCACGTCCTCGGGATAGATTAAGGATACAACCTGCTATTGGGGAGACCATGGATACACATGGCTGGAGATGTTCCCTCCACACTACATCAGCAACTCAAATAAATTATCAACAACAGTCTAGTCATCATTTAATATTTGAGCGAATATCACGAACAAGGAGATCTACCAATCATCAGCTTCAACTCAGAAGTTGAACCAGCCAAATTTCATACCTTGGAAGTGAGTAACACTCAATTCCATCCTATTGGAGCAACACTTCCCGTACCCAATATTTCTGCCGAGGTTATGTCGGCCACTCAAGAAATCATGTCATTGGGTCATCAGCCTGGATAAGGGCTTGGTAAAAATCAGCAGGGTATTAAGCACCCTATTCAAGTGTCCAGTCAAATTGGAACAGTCGGACTAGGCTATGTTTCCAGTTTCAGTCATAGGAATCCTCATAAGCATAAGCAGGTTCCTCAAGCTTCCACCACACGACAATTTCTTCCATCTGCACCGCATGAGCTGATACAGTCTCCAGTCAAGGTGCCAGCCCATGTTATGGCTATGCTGTTTCCCAAACCAGTACCATTCAAAGCAAAAGAGGTGCTGATTCCTGATCCCGAAGTGGAAGAAAAGGAGAGGAAACGTAAACATGACATCGCCGTGATGATGTCAGGCATACATGTCATTGTTCATGATGAACATACAAACAGATATACCCCAGACGATGATTGCCCAGATGTCATGGTTATCATTCAAGAGAAGGAGGACAATGACAATCCCTCCATCATTGCAGTCCATCAGGACTTTGCCCTCAACAATTGGAGCAGCACTCCATGCATTGGTCGACGAGGGTAAAACGGGCAGTAAATCCCTCTATCCTGTAGATAACTTTAATTGCTTACTTTTCTATACAGTATTAGTAGTTATTTTATCAGTACATGCTAACACTTTGTATGATTAAACAGTTTCATATATTAAGTGAAAGCATCTTTTGATTTCAGGACTCTGAATTTAGATGTGCATGTACTTGCTGATGAGGTGTCTTCTCTCCACAAGGGTTGTAACTTTGATGCAAAGTTGGACTCAGACTTTATGGACATACAAGAGGACATTGAGACACCTCAGGAGATTAAGGAATGGGTCGCAGATAAGCCTAACCCCAACCTTGATCAAACCACTTCTTTTAATCTTGGAACCTTAGAAAACCCTAAGCTAATCCAGATTGGTTCAGACCTTACCCCAAACCAACGAAATGCTGGGGCAACCTACCAGCGAGCTATGATGTCTCTTTTCCACGATTTAATGCATAAAGAGATACAGATCTACGTGAATGACATCATTATCAAATCCCGAAAGGAGGAAGACCACTTAAACCATCTCAGAATGCTATTCAACAGGTTGCGTAAGTACAACTTGAAGTTGAATCCAACCAAGTGCGCCTTTAGTGTCAAATCAGGCAAGTTGCTAGGTTTCCTAGTTAGCCACAAAGGGATTGAACTGGATCCTACCAAATTCCAGGCCATCAAGGAGATGCCCATTCCTCAGATAGAGAATGAAATACGGGGATTTTTGGGAAGAATCAACTTTATTAGCAGGTTTATCTCTCAACTCACATCAACCTGTGAGCCCATCTTCAAGTTGTTAAGGAAGAACTCCTCCATGAAATGGAATGATGAGTGTCAAAAAGCCTTCCTTACCATTAAAGAGCAGCTGGTTAACACTCCTGTTTTGGTACCACCTAGGGATGATGTTCCCCTGTTCATGTACCTGTCCATTAATGACAATGCCATGGATTGCATGTTGGGGCAAAAAGACGATTGAGGCCAAGAACGATCTATCTATTACCTCAGCAAAAGATTCAGCATCAGTGAACACAAGTACACTCTGATTGAGAAAACTTGTTGTGCTTTAGCATGGGCTTCCATGAGGTTACAACATTACCTCCATGGTCACACAACCCATCTCATATCCCGCGTGGATCCTCTCAAGTATGTGTTCAGTAAACCCATACTGAATTGTCAACTGTCCAGATGGCAGTTGATCATACAACAATTTGACATCGTCTATGTGACACAAAAGTCTGTCAAAGGTCAAGGAATTGTGGATCAACTGGCCGCCGCACCTATGGGGGATTACAAACCCTTAGAAACATACTTCCCTGATGAAGGGGTAATGACAGTTCAGCAATACCATCAGTACGATGCATACCAAACATGGAAAATGTATTTTGATGGAGCTGTTAACACAAAAAGCTCTAGAGTTGGAGCAGTTTTAATATCAGATACGGGGGAGCAGTATCCCATTGCTATCAAATTGCAGTTTGTCAGCACCAACAACACAGCTGAGTACGAAGGCTGTATCAAGGGGCTAAAACTTGCCCATTTAATATGCATCAGGCGGTTAACTGTCTCTGGGGATTCCGAATTGGTAATCAAATAATCCACTGGAATCTATCAAACCAAAGAATTACATTTGCTGCCTTACCATCAGCATGTTTTACAGATGGCTTTGGAGATTGAAGAAATCTCCTTTCTACACATTCCTCATAATAGGAATGATTTTGCGGATGCATTAGCAATGTTGGCCTCCTTGATTCACATACCTGACAAGGAAAACATGCCAAGCATCATATTTGCCCTGCAAAAGGCCCCATCTTATTGGAACTATGTTGGAGAAGTATCGGATGAGCTACCTCCCATCCACCACCCTTGGTATCAGCATATCAAGGAGTATCTGCGAGATGGATCTACACCCGCTGAGGCGAGCCTAATTGAGAAGAGGCGGATCCGTCGACTTGCTATGAAATTCTACCTGAGCGGAGATGCACTCTATAAAAGAGATGCAGGATTAGGTCTCCTCAGATGTCTGGACAAAGACCAAGCTCAAAGGCTCATGGATGAGATCCATGGTGGATTATGTGGCCCACACATGAGCGGCCCCTTACTTGTCAAGAAAATTCTCTGAACAGGGAATTATTGGCTTACGCTCAAAGCTAACTGTGATGATCACGTCAAGAGATGCTACAATGCCAAATTCATGGGAATGTTATCCACGCCCCTCCAAGGGAACTCCACAATATGAGTTCGCCATGGCCTTTTTCAATGTGGGGAATGGACGTGATTGGGCCCATCGAGCCCAAAGCTAGTAATGAACATCGATTCATATTCAGCATGATTGACTACTTCACCAAATGGGTAGAAGGAGCCTCCTTCCCCAGGGTTACTAAAGAAGTCATCATTGCTTTCATTAGAAACAATGTCGTTTGTCGATATGGACAACCAGAGGTCATTGTGTCAGACAATGCTAAGAACCTCAACAACAAAATGATGGAGGAGTTATGTAGTAAATTCCATATCAAATACCTTAACTCCGTCATCTACCGTCCAAAGATGAATGGTGCTGTTGAAGCGGCTAAGAAAAATATCAAGAAGATCATGCAGAAAATGTCCACCAATCATAAAGGATGGCTTGACCTCTTGCCTCTGACTTTATTAGCCTACAGAACTTCAATGCGTACTTCCACTGGGGCAACCCCCTACTCATTAGCCTATGGGATGGAAGTAGTGCTTGTAAGACCCCAACTTATTATTAATGAAATTTAATTTTCTCTATTTATTATTTTGAAATAGTAAGGGTTGATTTGATTAATGTGGATAGTTAGGGGTAAGATCATAAATATTTCAAAATAAACAAGTGGTTATAAAATATTCATTGTTGTGTGGGAATATTCGTTTGGTCGTGGAATATTAAATCGCTTTGGGAATATTAAATGCGACCAAGCGTATGACCATGTGTGGGCCCCATAACGGAAAGCGATTGGATGAAGAAAACGACAAATATAAGTTGTTTAAAAATAGCAGGCGTAGTTATTACAATTATCTTGTTAAAATACCGGTGGTTAAAACACAAAGTAGCACCGGTATTGCACCAATTATTGATTCTTACGTAAGAAGGCACTACTCAATAATGGTTACGATAATTCTTATCAAATATTTTATTGAGTTAATAATTGCGTTGATATTTTATATTCTTTCATTGTTTGATAATTGTCATTACACGTATTTTTCATTATCGAAGCAATAATTCATATTATCCGAATAATATTATTAGATAACATTATTGGCAATGTCTAGAAAGTTACATCTAAGGAGAGGTTTGGTCACCTAATTGCTTGGCTTAGTAAGAAGAAATTCTTATTGAAAGCCCCTCTTCACAGGAGCCGCCGGAGTTATCAATATTGTGATTTCGTAATATTATTTGTGAATAATTAATTATTGATTCATATGATGAGAAAAATATTAATTTTATGTGGATATAGATGGAGAAAATTTTATTGTGACAATTGTTGAAAATTGAAATTTTATCTTTTACGATAAAATAATTCATTTAAATATATTATTATATGTTAATAATATAATAATGGTGATATTTTTACAACGAATGTGGGATATATGAGTATCTGAGGAGGAAGAGTATTTTTGTTGCAATAAATGTTTAAAACATGTTAAACATGTCGGTGGACCCCATTTATCGATTTGAAATTTGATTATAGCCTGTAAAATCGCCGTTTGTGGATTTCGGTCAATTTTTATTTGGAATTTGGAAAAACTTTCTTCTGTAAAGTTGTAGAGAATTGAATTTCCTATAAAAACTCATGAGATTCGAATTTTCTGATGAAAGGCTATTTATTATGAATTATTGAAGTTTCAAGCTCAAAATAATTGATTTTGGAAGTTTAAAATATTTAAAATTAGAAAAACGTTTTTCTTACTTTTTCTAGAATGTGGCATGTGTTTGATGGCTGAAATCAGATTCTAGGCATGTGTAGGAAATTTATATAATTATATTATTAATTTATTAAATTTTTTTGCTTTGGTGTTCTAAGCAATTTCCTATAAATAGGGTGCTTAGGTTAGAATTGAAAATCACACCAGAAACTGAAGTTTTCTCTCTCTATATTATCGAGCGTATTCTTGTGAGTATTTTGAGTATACTTTGAGTATTGCTATACAAAGTCTGCAAGTCCAAGTCATAGCCTTTATATCCTGTTTCAAATTTAAATCTCGATCTTTCGAGGTAAGGGATGTTATTTTCTTCTCAAATGATATTATTTCTTCAATATCATTATCTTTGAAATATTGGTTGGAACTTTTATCAAATTTGGAACTTTTTCATGTGGGGTTACTATTCATGAGTTCTTATTCATGAGTTACTTATTCACGAGTTACTATTCAAAGTACTATTCATGAAAGCGTGAAGATGTTTTTATGGAATTTCTATCTTTTGGTGTTGAGTTACTATTCACGTAATGCGACACTATTCATTCGATATCTGACACTATTCATAGAAAAATAAAATTTCTTCTTTTTGTCCAAAATATCTATTCGGATACTAGCTTTGATTGTATCCATGTTTTGATCATTCTTGAATTTTACACCACTATGATCATTTTTGAGGTATTTTTGAACATGGATAAAACAAAGTCACGAATCCTTAATCCTTAATCCTTGTCATTTTGTTTCTTTGGATTCATTTCTTTAAAAATATTTTTCATCATCCTCGGTCTTAAATGATGATATTATTGAATATCTTTGGCCTGTAGTCAAAAGATGAATGATTTCTGAAGAATATCTTTGGTAGTAGTGCAAAGATGAAGCAGTGTTTAGATGAACATGACCAATGATGAATATCTCTTTGGCTGTAGTGCAAAGATGAATATTTGATTCCGGATGTATATTGATTGATGTTACGGGGATAAAAGATAGGCGATGAACTTTTAAATTCATACATAGAAGATAGTAGTTTGCATTCTCTACTTAACTCTTCTAATGAATTATTATTTCATTGCGAATATTGATTTAAAATTTGTTGTCTATTGTATTCTATTAGATTTTCCTGTTGAAGACTAATGGTAATTTATTGTATATTATCTTAGTCATAATATTCTTTCTTGGGCTATTTGAGCTCACCCTTTTCCTTTTGTTCCATTTTCTTCTCGGGAGGCGAGAATATAGCGAGTACTGCAGTCGGGGTATGGAATGAAGGTTTTAGAAAGAATTGTTTAGTAGTCCTCACCATTTTGTAAAATAATGTATCAATAAATGTGATGAGGATTTATTTGAGTATAGATATTATAGAAGATAATATTTGTATTCAAACTCACAGTTTCTTGTTGTAATAATAAAGTTGTAGTTGTTTACGTACCATGTATTAACAACTCGGAATAGGTGATGTATACCTATTTGGGCGTCACAGTTGGTATCGAGCTTAGGGATATGATCTCTGGCGGAGATCGGGGAATAGAACTAGGAGGGAGGCGAGTAAATCCTTCGCTAGTGTGTCCTACCTAAGCTTATTTTTTAGTTGGTCAAGATATAAGGATATTATGTGATATATTGATTTCCTTAATTAACCCTTGTTTTATGACGAAGATTTGAGAATGTCAATGAGAATATTAACAATGGAAATGAGACCAGTGGAGCGCTTTGTACTCACCAACGAGGATAACGGCAACAGCAGTGGCAATGTTCCTCCTGTGAACAACACCACCGAAGCGAGATGATGAGCGAGGGGATGTTTAGAAGTTTTTTGCGAGTTCATGCAAAATCGACGAGGAGACTTCGTATTCAAAATCTGAGGAGGAAATGATAGCAATTCACGGGTTGTCACGACCAAGCGATTCAAAGAGTTGGGACCACCAGAATTTACGGAAAGCCGGATCCGATCATGCCGGCGGAAACATGGGTCAAGCAAATTACCAAGATATTCGATGTCTTGGGATGCACCGGAGGAACGAAGGTTCCATTCGCCACCTTTTTATATTCCGTGGCGAGGCGGACTCTTTGGTGGGAGTTGGTGAAGCGTACCCATCCGGTACTTTTCAAGCATGTCACGGGGAAGCGTTTAAAAACTATTTAATGACAAATACTTTCACGAAAGTGTTCGTCATATGAAGGAAGTGGAGTTCATCGATTAGAGCAAAACAACATGGCGGTGTCTCAATACGAGGCAAAGTTTGCGAGTTATCGAGTTTGCACCTCATTTGGTGGAGAATGAGGAGCGTATGGCCGCGGATGTTTACGAGAGGTTTGAAACCGGCGATACGTCGATATCTCATTTCATAAACTTTTCTCTATTCAAATGTTGTAAACATGGCTCAATTATTAGAAGCGGGATAACGAGTACGGTCGTTGAGGACCATAACCGAGGATCGTACCGAGAGATAGCGATCAATGAGAATAATGATAACCCGTGGAGAAAAGCAGACAAACAAAAATGGTAACCACTCTGGTGGTAATCATGGCAATGAAAATAGAAGAAGCGAGTCGGGAGGAGATTTTAAAAGAGGAGATTTAACAATGACCATGTGAAGATGGCGATAAAGTGCAAGAAGAATCGGGTTCTAAGGAGGAGAACGACCACCGGTTATATGCTACAAATGCGAAAAGAGGACATATCGCGGTCAAACCGCCCACAACAGTTCAAGGTATGCTATAATTATGGAAAAGAAGGACATATCGCTCGAGATTATGCGGTGGCGAAACCTAGTTGGTGGGGGCGGTGACTCAAAAGACTATCCTAGAAAAGTCAAAGTCAACGATTCCGGAAGAGCGTTTGTTGTGATTTGGTCATAATGCGAGGAACCCAAGCGAGGTGATCACGGGTAAGCTATTTATAAATTCTTCTTGAAGTTTATACCTTACTTGATCTGGGTGCTACCCATTCATTTATCTCTCCTGCATGTGCTCAGCGTTTAAACTTGACTCAGGAGAAATTAGACTTTGACCTATCTGTGGAAAATCCGTTAGGGAGAAACTTTCATCACATCCCTTTGTTTATAAATCTTGTTTGATTCAAGTTGGCACCATCACCTTACCATTGACCTTATCTCTTTAAAGATACTTGCTTTTGATGTGATTTTAGGGATTGATTGGTTAACTACTCATCATGCCAAAATTGATTGTTTTCGTAAGGTTGTTAGTTTTCATATTCCTAACTTGACTGTTATGCGAATTCAAGCAACTAAACCATTAAAATCAATCAACATCATATCTAATCATAAAGCTATTCGTTTATTGAAAAAGCGGATGTAAAGCTTTCTTAGCCCATGTTATGGATTTGAATAAAGACATGTCAAATTTGATTAATATTCTGTTGTTATTGACTTTCGACGTATTTCTGAAGAACTTCCGGTCTACCCCGTAAGCGTGAAGTTGAATTCTTTATTGATCTTGAACTGGTACAAAGCCCATTTCGAAAAACCCCATATCGAATGGCTCCTATTGAACTTCGGGAGTTAAAGGTCCAACTACGAGGAATTGTTGGACATCGGTTTCATTCGTCCTAGTACATCTCCTTGGGGTGCTCTGTTTTATTAAGTAAAGAAGAAAAGGCGGGAGTATGCGACTTTGTATTGACTATCGGGAATTGAACCATGTCACCATCAAGAATAGGTATCCTCTACCTCGTATTGATGACTTGTTTGACCGATTGCAAAGGGTACAATTCTTTTCAAAATCGATCTTCGATTTCGGATATCATCAATTTGAAGATTAGAGGCGAGGATATTCAAAGGCGCCTTTAGAACTCGAGACGGGCATTATGAATTCTTAGTCATGTCTTTCGGATTGACTAATGCTCCTGCGGCTTTCATGGATATGATGAACCGAGTATTCAAGGAATATTTGGATCAGTTCGTTGTTGTTTTTATTGATGACATCCTCATATATTCCAAAAGTCGTGAAGATCATGAGCACCATTTAAAGCCGGTACTCCAAAGGCTTCGTGAAAACAAACTATATGCCAAATTAAAGAAATGCGAGTTCTGGCTTGAGGAAGTAGCATTCCTTGGGCACGTGGTGTCGAAACATGGAGTATCTGTTGATCAAGCGAAGATTGAAGCAATACAAAGTTGGGAGCAACCAAAGTCGGTGGTTCAAGTCACGTAGTTTTTGGGCTTATTTGGGTTATTATCGGAGATTCATGGAAGGGTTTTCTCGAATCACTACTCCATTAACTTGACTAACTCGGAAGGATACAAAATTCGTTTGGAGCGAAGAATGCGAGAAGAGTTTCCAAGAGCTTAAGAGGAGACTTATTTCGGACTGTTCTAACAATACCATCCGGTTCGGATGGATTTGTTATCTCTGATGATGCTTGAGCAAAGGGTTAGGATGTGTTCTCATGCAGCGTGGGAAAGTCATAGCCTATGCCTCGCGACAACTTAAAAGAGTATGAGAGGAATTATCCTACTCATGATCTAGAGTTAGCGTGATCGTTTTTAAGCTAAAGATATGGAGGCACTATCTATATGGGGAGAAAGTGGAGATATATTCAGACCATAAAAGCCTTAAATATTTCTTCACTCAAAAAGAACTCAACATGCGGCAGCGACGTTGGCTCGAACTATTGAAAGACTACAACCACACTATTCAATACCATCCTGGTAAAGCGAACGTGGTAGCTGACGCATTGAGTAGAAGATCATATGAACGCGAGAGCGAGTGCGATGATGTCAAGTATACGCATAGAGCCAACTTTAATAGAAAAAGTTAAGGTTGCTCTCGAGCCGTCGACCGGGGTGATGCGTATGAAGAAGAAAGTACAAGAAGGAGCTATTAGGAGCGAGAATTGATGAAGAAGGAATACTTGAGTCCACTCTAGACTTTGTGTTCCTAACGACTACGATTTGAAGTACAAGATTATGATGGAGGCACATAATACACCATTTGCAATCCATCTGGAAGTACTAAAATGTATCGTGATCTTGACATACATTTTGGTGGAACAATATGAAGAGAGAGATTGCAAAGTTTATCTCAATGTGTTTAACTTGTCAAGCGTGTAAAGGCGGAGCATCTAGTACCTAAGGGTCCGTTGCAACCACTTGAGATTCGAAATGGAAGTGGGAACATATTACCATGGATTTCATTACGGGTCTTCCTACGGTTTCTCAAGGCATTAATGCTATTTGGGTTATTGTTGATAGATTAACCAAGTCCGCTCATTTCTTGCCGTCACGGAGACTTATTCCTTGAGCGTCGTCTTTAGTAGTATGCGTGAATGAGATTGTAAGGTTGCATGGCATGCCAAGTATCCATAGTTTGGATCGTGACCCAAGATTCACTTCAAGATTTTGGGTTAGCTTGCAAAAATCTATGGGAGCGCAGTTTGCGATTTAGTTGGCATACCATCCCCAAGCAGACGGACAATCGGAGAGGACTATTCAAACTCTTGAAGATCTATTAAGACTCGTGTCCTAGACTTCAAGGCGCGTTGGGATAAGTATTTACCATTGGTGGAATTCTCCTACAACAACAGTTATCAGGCAAGTATAGGTGTGGCTCCATTTGAAGCATTATATGGACGAAAGTGTTGCTCTCCAATATGTTGGGATGAGATGGGTGAAGCAACATTGTTGGGACCCGAGTTAGTACGTATGACTACCGAAAAGATCCAAATGATTCGACAACGTATACAAACGGCACAAGATCGACAAAAGAGTTATGCGGATCTTCATCGAAAGAACGTGGAATTTAGTGTAGGGGATCATGTATTGTTGTGAGTTGCTCCATGGAAGGGAGTTACAAGATTTGGGAAGAGAGGAAAGCTCAATCCACGATTTATTGGTCCATTTCAAATTCTTGACCGAGTAAGAAATGTAGCCTATAGACTCGCGTTACCTCCGAGTATGTCTCGTGTTCATAATGTGTTTCACATATCTGTACTTCGTAAATATGTGAAAGACCCAAATCATGTTATAGAGTTAGAACCGGACGAGATAGCCGAAGATTTAACGTATGAGGAGGTACCTGTCAAGATTTTGGATAGGAAGGAGCATGTCCTACGCGCAAAGGTCATACCACAGGTTAAAGTTTTGTGGAGGAATCATGCTTATAGAGGAAATGACTGCGCGAATTGGAAAGCGGAAATGAAAGCGAGGTATCCTCACCTTTTGAAAACACCGAGTGCGTCACGTCGATTCGAGGGACGAAATTTCATAAGGAGGGGAGGTTGTAAGACCCCAACTTATTATTAATGAAATTTAATTTTCTTTATTTATTATTTTGAAATAGTAAGGGTTGATTTGATTAATGTGGATAGTTAGGGGTAAGATACATAAATATTTCAAAATAAGCAAGTGGTTATAAAATATTCATTGTTGTGGGGAATATTCGTTTGGTCGTGGAATATTCGTCTTTGTTGGGGAATATTAAATGCAGACAGTTATGACCGTGTGTGGGCCCCATGTGAAAGCGATTGGATGAAGAAAGCGACAAATATAAGTTGTTTAAAAATAACGGCGTAGTTATTACAGAATTATCTTTGTTAAAATACCCGGTGGTTTAAAACACAGAGCACACGGTATTGCACCAATTATTGATTCTTACATAAGAAGGCACTACTCAATAATGGTTCTGAAAGAATCTTTATTCAAATATTTTATTGAGTTAATAATTGCTGCGTTTGTAAGACCCCGAATTTTATGAAATAAAAGTATTAAATTTTCCTATTTAGTAAATGGTTAAATTGATAAAAGGTTAAAGTTAAGGGTGATATATGAATTTTTTCAAAATAAGCAAGTGGTTATAAAATACTTATTGTTGTTGGGGAATATTCGTTTGGTCGTGGAATATTCTTTACGTCAGGGGAATATTAAATGACGGCTGTGACCATTTTGGGCCCCAAAGCAGAATAATTGTCGGATGAAGAAAATGACAAGTTTGAGTTTTTATAAATAACGGCGTAATTGTTATCGTTAACTTTGTTGGAATACCCGGTTGGGTAAAGTAAAATGTCTGGCGTTGTTGAGCGATGTAGCAGCACGGTATTGCACAATATTTTTGAATTATTGATTCTTACGTAAAAGGTACTACTCAATAATTATTACGATAATTATTGTTCAATATTTTATTTTATTGATTGATAATTCTTTGCGTTGATATTTTATATTATTGTTGTTTGATAATTATCAACGCCTGATATTTCTCATTATCGGATCAATAATTCATATTATTTGAATAATATTATTAGATAGCATTATTGGCAATGTCTAGAAAGTTACATCGAGGAGAGGTTTGGTCACCTAATTGCGGCGCGATAAGGAGAAATTCTTATTGGAAAGCCCCTCTTTCTGAGGAAGCTGCTGGTTGTCATTATTGTGATTACGTAATATTATTTGTGAATAATTAGTTATTGATTTATATGATAAAAAATATTTATTTGTTGTGGATATAAATGATGGATTTATTTATGTATTTATAAGTGAAGGAATTAAAGATGAGGTGTTTTATCGGTATTTGTGAAATGGAGAACAAAATATGGGATTTTCGGAAAAATTAGTTTATTACTTGATTTTGTAAAATCCATAACTCTTTGTGTATAATGAGTTAAGAGATGAGCCATATATCAAAAGAATGCCCTAGAAGTAAGCTAAGCTGTAGAAATTTGAATCACCCAAAAATTCTTTGTAGATATTTCGTGGTGAAATTTTGAATGAAAGCGTCAGAAGGACTAATAGTCCGAAAAATCGGTGTTCTTGACTATATTGCGTGAGTTATAAATTTTAAACCAAATAGTTGGATCGTTGTAATTTTTGGATATGTTATACATATATAAGTTGAGTATATGTCCACAAATTTTGAGCAATTAAAAATGAGCGTATGATTTGTTATGAATTTTAAGAGGTAATTGATTAGGAAATTAGGTTTTGGTGGAAAATTCTAGAATTGAGTGGGCCCCACTCTTGGTTGTTGGGGAAGATGGCTGATTTTTGGTGGGTGGAATAGTAGCGAGGTAAAGCCATCGAAGTGTGAGTCAAGTCTGCCTTGGTAGGCTAACATTTTCCTATAAATAGAGGGCTAAGTTAGAATTGAAAATCACACCGAAACAAAGTTTTCTCTCTTTCTCTCTCTAGATTATTGAGTGTAATTTGTGAGTATTTAGATACTTGGCGAGTTGATATTCATCGGTGCAAGTTTTTTTTGACGTCATATCAGATATCTGTCGGAAGTCTTTGCTCTTTTGAGGTAAGGGATAGTAAGGGATATTTTTTTTTTCTTAATGATATTATTTCTTGATATCATTATGTTGAAATATTGATCTGAAGTTTTTATCAAATTTGGAACTTTTTCATATCGGAGTTACTATTCACGAGTTACTATTCACGAGTTCTATTCATGAGTTCTTATTCACGAGTTCTTATTCACGAGTACTATTCATGAAGCGTGAAGATGTTTTTTGTGGAATTTCTATCTTTTGGTGTGGGAGTTCTTATTCACGTATACGGCCTTTATTCACGATATCTGACACTATTCACGAATACTGGCACTATTCATAGAAAAATGAAAATTTTTCTTTTTCGTCTAAAATATCTATTACGGATACTAGCTTTGATTGTATCCATGTTTTGATCATTCTTGAATTTTACACCACTATGATTATTTTGAGGTATTTTGGATGTATAGATTGAGAGTTATGAATTTTATGAGAAAAGACTATTTTAAAAGTAAGCGCTTATAACTCCTTGTGATTAACTCCAAAATTGATGAAATTTTTATTGAGAGTACATCTATATAATATCAATATCGTGTAAATTTCAGAATTTTTGGATAAAAGTATAATTTATGATAAATGTTTAAATATTAAGGTGGTTTTGGCCATATGAAAAATAGTAAATGAATTTTTAAAAGTTCGAGAAAAATATATATTCAATATGGGACTATTTTATGCTAAATCCCGGAAAAGAAATATTTTTAGAGCTGATTTGGTATTTTTCATGAAAATGTTCTAGTTATGAGCAAATGAATTAAATATGTTATGTGAAGTAAGAAAATTAGAAAATATGATTTTATGGTTTGAGAATCATATATGAGGTATATCTGATTTTGATGAGGGTTTTAGTTATTGGTGATGAAATTTTATGAGTTTGGCATTTTATGATGATTAAATGCATTAATTAGTAAAGTGTAAACAATTTAATTAAATTGTTTATAAGTTTGAGAAATGATTAAAATATTATTATAATATTAATAATATTAGATTATGAGATTTCTAAGTGATTTATAACATTTGGATTAAGGTGTTATAAATATGGATATGAATTTTATTATGAAACTTTATCTTTTTAGGTATCGAGAGTTCTTATGCGCGTATATGGGACTATGTACGAATACGGGTCTTATTCACAACAAATTGGTTTCTTCTCGACCAAATTATCATTGATTTATGAATCTTACTCTTGAAATTAAAACCATGTTTTGATTATATTATTTTTATATAACATTCTTATAACCACTAATGATGATATTTCTCTTTGACTTGAGTGTAAAGATGGGTAGATTATTGGTATGATCGTGACCATAGGTTCTCTTTGGCCGATGGTGCAAAAGTTGAATTGTTGTTGGTATGATCATGACCATTGAATTTACAATTGAATATTTTTAGCTTAAGTGCAAAGGTGAATTGATCAACATGGTTATAATTATTGTTATATAACCACGAAATGATTATGTATTTCGTTGATATATGAATATCTTTGGCTCGTTGTGCAAAGATGACTGTTGTTGAATATCTTTGCTTTGTAGTGCAAAGATGAATTATTGATGAATATCTTTGGCTCGTAATGCTGAAGATGACTGTTGTTGAATATCTTTGCTTTGTAGTGCAAAGATGATTTATTGATGAATATCTTTGGCTCGTAATCTGAAGATGACTTTTGTTGTTGAATATCATTGCTTTGTAGTGTAAAGATGAGCTGTTGATGAATATCTTTGACCCGTGGTGTGAAAAGATGAATTTATTAGTATGATTATGAGCGAGGCGTGATTTGGTATAACCATGATATTTGATGTTTGAGGTAAAGGCGGTGATGAAAATTATCTTCGTCACGGATGAGAAGAGAATTTAGAATCACAATTTTGATTATGAGTTATTCATATGATTGTGGAAAAGGCTGTTGATTGATGTTACGAGGATAAAATATTGTTGGTGGACTTTTAACGTGGAAGACAATAGACTTTATAGTCTATTTGACTCTTTTAATGGATTGCTTTCGTTCCCTGCTGACTATGGTTGAAAAATTTTTATCATCTACCGTATATGTTCTAAATTTACGATTCATTCTTAATGAAGACTATTGATAATTTATTTATCTTTAGTCATAATATTCTTTCTTGAGCTAGTTGTGCTCACCCTTTTGTTTCACAATTCCTTTCGGGTAATAAAAGTGTATTTGGGTTGGCGGGGATAACAAGGAATAGAGCGGTGGTCTATAGTTGTTGAGGTTCTCCTAAAGAGTATGAAAATAATTTTATTGAGGGCTTTAGTGTGTTGTATTTTATACATCATTTAATAGTTATTTTGGTGAATTAAATAGGGTGGCGAACTGACTTTGGAAGGGTGTTTTGTCACTATCATACAAGATGTCTAATGACATCTGAGCTTCGTGTTATCATAAGACATGGTTGTGCTCATCCACTTCTTTGAGTATATTTACAAGCACTACCTATATAATCTTGGTGTTTGTTTGGAGTATAATACCAAATTAGAGGCAGTGGAGATAATGATATCAAGAGAAGACTCGCCATTGGGAAGAATATGATAGTAATCTTCTTGTTTTTCTTTGGGGTCTATTAGAATTGACCAAGGATAATTACGTGGCCATATGATATCTACCATAACCTAAAAGCATGGCCTCCCGTATACGAAGGTTTCCTTGAGCACTTCCCAAAGATTCTAATTTCTAAAAGCAGGTTTTTGACTATACCTTTATGTAAGGTGTCATTGTGACGTGGTGTACAATTGGTATATATTTGTATCCAAACTGTATTTTGCATATGTGTTGTTGTATTTTGCACGACAATTGTTGTAATAAAGTTGTAGTTGTTTTTACGTACCATATATTTGGCGACTCGAGAATGGGTTGGATGGAATGGACCTATTTTGGGGTCGTTACATTTGGTATCGAGCTTAGGGATATGATCTCTGGCGGAGATCGGGATTAGAACTAGGAGGGAGAGATGAGTAAATCCTTTGCTAGTGTGTCCTACCTAAGCTTATTTGTTGGTCGGTCATAATATCGGGATATTATGTGATATATTAATTTGTTAAATTAACCATTGTTTTGAAGTTGTATTCTAGAATGATATAAAATACGAGGAGATGAGCAATGGAGAAATCATGATGTGGGGAGATAGAATCGAAATGAAAAAACAAGGTATTCTCAACTCTTTGAAATACAGTACGTAAATTTCGGGGACGAAATTTCATAAGGAGGGAGATTGTAAGACCCGAATTTTATGAAATAAAAGTATTAAAATTTTCTATTTAGTAAATGGTTAAATTGATAAAAGGTTAAAGTTAAGGGTGATATATGAATTTTTTTCAAAATACATGAGTGGTTATAAAATACTTATTGTTGTGGGGAATATTCGTTTGGTCGTGGAATATTCTTTTACGCGGGGAATATTAAATAAATGACGGTAGCATGACCATTTTTGGGCCCCATAATGAATAAGCGTCGGATGAAGAAAATGACAAGTTTGAGTTTTTATAAATAACGGCGTAATTGTTATGAATTAACCTTTGTTGGAATACCCGATGGGTAAAGTAAAAAATGTCTGGCGTTGTTGAGCAGTAGCACTACGGTATTGCACATATATTTTTGAATTATTGATTCTTACGTAAGAAGGTACTACTCAATAATTTTTACGAGTAATTATTGTTCGATATTTTATTTTATTGATTGATAATTCTTTGCGTTGATATTTTATATTATTGTTGTTTTGATAATTATCAACGCCTGATATTTCTCATTATCGGATCAATAATTCATATTATTTGAATAATATTATTAGATAGCATTATTGGCAATGTCTAGAAATTTACATCGAGGAGAGGTTTGGTCACCTAATTGCGGCGCCCGATGAGGAGAAATTCTTATTGGAAAGCCCCTCTTTCTGGGAGGCTTTGGTTGTCATTATTGTGATTACGTAATATTATTTGTGAATAATTAGTTATTGATTTATATGATAAGAAAATATTTATTTGATGTGGATATAAATGATGGATTTATTTATGTATTTATAAGTGAAGGAATTAAAGATGAGGTGTTTTATCGATTATTTGTCGAAATGGAGAACAAAATATGGGATTTCGGAAAAATTAGTTTATTACTTGATTTTGTAAAATCCATAACTCTTTGTGTATAATGAGTTAAGAGATGAGCCATATATCAAAAGAATGCCCTAGAAGTAAGCTAAGCTGTAGAAATTTGAATCACCCAAAAAAATTCTTTGTAGATATTTTCGTGGTGAAATTTTGAATGAAAGCTGGTCCAGAAGGACTAATAGTCCGAAAAATCGGTGTTCTTGACTATATTGCGTGAGTTATAAATTTTGATCCAAATAGTTGGATCGTTGTAATTTTGGATATGTTATACATCTATAAGTTGAGTATATGTCCACAAATTTTGAACCGTTTAAAATGAGCGTATGATTTGTTATGAATTTTAAGAGGTGGCTGATTAGGAAATTAGGTTTTGGTGGAAAATTCTAGAATTGAGTGGGCCCCACTCTTGGTTGTTGGGGAAGATGGCTGATTTTTGGTGGGTGGAATAGTAGCGAGTAAAAGCCATCGAAGTGCTTGGTCAAGTGCGCTTTGGTGGGCTAACATTTTCCTATAAATAGAGGGCTAAGTTAGAATTGAAAATCACACGAAACAAAGTTTTCTCTCTTTCTCTCTAGATTATTGAGTGTAATTTGTGAGTATTTAGATACTTGGTGAGTTGATATTCATCGGTCTGCAAGTTTCCTTGATATATATCAGATATCTGTCGAAGTCTTTGCTCTTTTGAGGTAAGGGATAGTAAGGGATATATTTTTTTTCAGTAATGATATTATTTCTTGATATCATTATCTTTGAAATATTGATCTGAAGTTTTTATCAAATTTGGAACTTTTTCATGTCGGGGTTACTATTCACGAGTTACTATTCACGAGTTAGTTACTATTCATGAGTTCTTATTCACGAGTTCTTATTCACGAAGTACTATTCATGAAGCGTGAAGATGTTTTTGTGGAATTTCTATCTTTTGGTGTAGAGATACTATTCACGTATCTGGCTTTATTCACGTATCTGACACTATTCACGAATCGACACTATTCATAGAAAAATGAAAATTTTTCTTTTCGTCTAAAATATCTATTACGGATACTAGCTTTGATTGTATCCATGTGTTTTTGATCATTCTTGAATTTTACACCACTATGATTATTTTGAGGTATTTTTGGATGTATAGATTGAGAGTTATGAATTTTATGAGAAAAGACTATTTTAAAAGTAACTATTTATAACTCCTTGTGATTAACTCCAAAATTGATGAAATTTTTATTGAGAGTACATCTATATAATATCAATATACCGTGTAAATTTCAGAATTTTTGGATAAAAGTATAATTTATGATAAATGTTTAAATATTAAATTGGTTTTGGCCATATGAAAAATAGTAAATGAATTTTTAAAATTTCGAGAGAAAATATATGTTCAATATGGGACTATTTTATGCTAAATCCCGGAAAAGAAATATTTTAGAACTGATTTGGTATTTTTCATGAAAATGTTCTAGTTATGAGCAAATGAATTAAATATGTTATGTGAAGTAAGAAAATTAGAAAATATGATTTTATGGTTTGAGAATCATATATAGGTATATATCTGATTTTTGATGAGGGTTTTAGTTATTGGTGATGACATTTTATGAGTTTGGCATTTTATGATGATTAAATGCATTAATTAGTAAAGTGTAAACAATTTAATTAAATTGTTTATAAGTTTGAGAAATGATTAAAATATTATTATAATATTAATAATATTAGATTATGAGATTTCTAAGTGATTTATAACATTTGGATTAAGGTGTTATAAATATGGATATGAATTTTATTATGAAACTTTATCTTTTCGTATCGAGGTTTCTTATGCGTATATGGGACTATGTCACGAATCTGGTCTTATTCACAACAAATTGGTTTTTCTTCTCGACCAAATTATCGTTGATTTATGAATCTTACTCTTGAAATTAAAACCATGTTTTGATTATATTATTTTATATAACATTCTTATAACCCTAATGATGATATTTCTCTTTGACTTGAGTGTAAAGATGGGTAGATTATTGGTATGATCGTGACCATAGGTTCTCTTTGGCGATAGTGCAAAAGTTGAATTGTTGGTGGTATGATCATGACCATTGAATTTATAATTTAATATTTTTAGCTTAAGTGCAAAGGTGAATTGATCAACATGGTTATAATTATTGTTATATAACCACGAAATGATTATGTATTTCGTTGATATATGAATATCTTTGGCTCGTTGTGCAAAGATGACTTTTGTTGTTGAATATCTTTTGCTTTGTAGTGCAAAGATGAATTATTGATGAATATCTTTGGCTCGTAATGCAAAGATGATTTTGTTGTTGAATATCTTTGCTTTGTAGTGCAAAGATGAATTATTGATGAATATCTTTGGCTCGTAATGCAAAGATGACTTTGTTGTTGAATATCATTGCTTTGTAGTGTAAAGATGAAGCTGTTGATGAATATCTTTGACCCGTGGTGCAAAGATGAATTTATTAGTATGATTATGAGCGAGGCGTGATTTGGTATAACCATGATATTTGATGTTTGGGGTAAAGGCGGTGATGAAAATTATCATTAATCACTGGATGAGAAGAGAATTTAGAATCACAATTATGATTATGAGTTATTCATATGATTGTGGAAAGGCTGTTGATTGATGTTCTGAGGATAAAATATTGTTGGTGGACTTTTAGCGTGGAGAAGACGATAGACTTTATAGTCTATTTGACTCTTTTAATGGATTGCTCGTTCATTTGCAACTATGGTTGAAAAGTTTTATCATCTACCATATATTTCTAAATCTACGATTCATTCTTGATGAAGACTATTGATAATTTATTTATCTTTAGTCATAATATTCTTTCTTGAGCTAGTTGTGCTCACCCTTTTGTTTCACAATTCCTTTCGGGTAATAAAAGTGTGTATTTGGGTTGGCGGGGATAACAAGGAATAGAGCGGTGGTCTATAGTTGTTGAGGTTCTCCCTAAAGAGTATGAAAATAATTTTATTGAGGGCTTTAGTGTGTTGTATTTTATACATCATTTAATAGTTATTTTGGTGAATTAAATAGGGTGGCGAACTGACTTTGGAAGGGTGTTTTGTCACTATCATACAAGATGTCTAATGACATACAAACTCGTGTTATCATAAGACATGGTTGTGCTCATCCACTTCTTGAGTATATTTACAAGCACTTACTATATAATCTTGGTGTTTGTTTGGAGTATAATACCAAATTAGAGGCGAGTGGAGATAATGATATGTCGAGAGAAGACTCGCCATTGGGAAGAATATGATAGTAATCTTCTTGTTTTTCTTTGGGGTCTATTAGATTGACCAAGGATAATTACGTGGCCATATGATATCTACCATAACCTAAAAGCATGGCTCTCCCGTATACGAAGGTTTCTTGAGCACTTCCCAAAGATTCTAATTTCTAAAACAGTTTTTGACTATACCTTTATGTAAGGTGTCATTGTGATGTGCTACAATTGGTATATATTTGTATCCAAACTCACAGCATATGTGTTGTTGTATTTTGCACGACAATTGTTGTAATAAAGTTGTAGTTGTTTTTTTATACCATGTATTTGGCGACTCAGAATGGGTTGGATGGAATGGACCTATTTTGGGAATTAAATTCTGGCGTTGATATTTTATATTCTTTGTTGTTTGATAATTGTCATTACACGGTATTTTTCATTATCGAAGCAATAATTCATATTATCTGAATAATATTATTAGATAACATTATTGGCAATGTCTAGAAAGTATTATCATTAAGGAGAGGTTTGGTCAGGAGAGGTTTAATTAATTAGCCAAGAAGAAGAAATTCTTATTGGAAAGCCCCTCTTTCTGAACCGCGCGATTATCAATATTGTGATTACGTAATATTATTTGTGAATAATTAATTATTGATTCATATGATGAGAAAAATATTGATTTTATGTGGATATAGATGGAGAAAATTTTTATTGTGACAATTGTTGAAAATTGAAATTTTATCTTTTTACGATAAAATAATTCATTTAAATATATTATTATATGTTAATAATATAATAATGGTGATATTTTTACAACGAATGTGGGATATATGAGTATCTGAGGAGGAAGAGTATTTTTGTTGCAATAAATGTTTAAAACATGTTAAACATGTCGGTGGACCCCATTTATCGATTGAAATTTGATTATAGCTTGTAAAATCGCTTGGTTTTGGATTTCGGTCAATTTCTATTTGAATTTGGAAAAACTTTCTTCGCAAAGTTGTAGAGAATTGAATTTCCTATAAAAACTCACGAGATTCAAATTTTTCTGATGAAAGGGCTATTTATTATGAATTATTGAAGTTCGAAGCTCAAAATAATTGATTTTGGAAGTTTAAAATATTTAAAATTAGAAAAACGTTTTTCTTACTTTTTCTAGAATGTGGCATGTGTTTGATGGCTGAAATCAGATTCTAAGCATGTGTAGGAAATTTATATAATTATATTATTTATTTATTAAATTTTACGCTTTGGTGTTCTAAGCAATTTCTATAAATAGGGTGCTTAGGTTTGAATTGAAAATCACACCGTAAGCTGAAGTTTTCTCTCTATATTATCGGCGTATTCTTGTGAGTATTTTGAGTATACTTTGAGTATTGCTATACTCAAGTGCAAGTCCAAGTCATAGCCTATATCCAGGTGTTTCAAATTTAAATCTTGATCTTTCGAGGTAAGGGATGTTATTTTCTTCTCAAATGATATTATTTCTTCAATATCATTATGCTGAAATATTGGTTGGAACTTTTTATCAAATTTGGAACTTTTTCATGTCGGGGTTACTATTCATGAGTTACTATTCATGAGTTACTATTCACGAGTTACTATTCACTTAGTCTTATTATTCTGAAGCGTGAAGATGTTTTTATGGAATTTCTATCTTTTGGTGTCAGAGTTACTATTCACGTATACGGCACTATTCACGTATACGACACTATTCACCAAAAAATAAAATTTCTTCTTTTTGTCCAAAATATCTATTCTGGATACTAGCTTTGATTGTATCCATGTTTTGATCATTCTTGAATTTTACACCACTATGATCATTTTTGAGGTATTTTTGAACATGGATAAAACAAAGTACGAATCCTTAATCCTTAATCCTTGTCATTTTGTTTCACTGGATTCGTTTCTTTAAAAATATTTTTCATCATCCTCGGTCTTAAATGATGATATTATTGAATATCTTTGGCTGTAGTGCAAAGATGAATGATTTTTGAAGAATATCTTTGGTAGTAGTGCAAAGATGAGCAGTGTTTAGATGAACATGACTAATGATGAATATCTTTGGCACGTAGTGCAAAGATGAATATTTGATTCAGATGTATATTGATTGATGTTCTGGGGATAAAGATGAGCGATGAACTTTTAAATTCATACATAGAAGATAGTAGTTTGCATTCTCTACTTAACTCTTCTAATGAATTATTATTTCATTGCGAATATTGATTTAAAATTTGTTGTCTATTGTATTCTATTAGATTTTTTCCTGTTGAAGACTAACGGTAATTTATTGTATATTATCTTAGTCATAATATTCTTTCTTGGGCTAGTTGAGCTCACCCTTTTCCGCTTTTGTTCCATTTTTTTCTTCTCGGGAGGCGAGAATATAGCGAGTACAATCTGGGGTATGGAATGAAGGTTTTAGAAAGAATTGTTTAGTAGTCCTCACCATTTTTGTAAAATAATGTATCAATAAATGTGATGAGGATTTATTTGAGTATAGATATTGTCTAGAAGATAATATTTGTATTCAAACTCACAGTTTTACTGTTGTAATAATAAAGTTGTAGTTGTTTCTGTACCATGTATTGACAACTCAGAATAGGTGATGTATACCTATTTTGGGGGCGTCACAGTGCTCCCCATAGAGGTGGAAATGGAATCCCTCAGAGTGTTGATGGATGCTCAGTTGGATGAAGACCAATTGGTACAAGACAGGTATCACCAATTGTCTCTAATAGACGAAAGGTGAACCGCAACTATCTTCCATGGTCAGTTATATTAGCAAAGGATCGCACGATCCTACAATAGAAAAGTCCAGCTACGGCAGTTCAAATAACACAAATTGGTTTTGTAGAAGATCATTGACAACCAAGATCAGTCTAAGGGAAAATTCGCTCCTAACTGGGAAGGCCCATTTGTTGTCAAGGAGGTATTGACAGGAGGTGCTCTCAGACTACAGGAAATGGATGGCGATGAATTTCCATAGCTTATCAACTCGGACACCGTGAAATGGTACTATGTCTGAAGTTACCATCAAGCAAACATCCTGGTATTGATCATCCAATCACCAGTCATTCCGGTTTTGAACCCTTTCTTTTTACAAACTCTTCTGCCCCTCAGGGAAACATACACTTTAAACCAGTAGCCTGGTTTCACCTCATTTCAAACCTTTCATACAATTTCGGTTATCCTGAAGACGGGATTAAACCTTTCACACCTGCAGTTTATCTTGAAGATGGAATTAAACTTTTCTACGCTTGTAGTTTGTCCTGAAGACGGGATCAAACTTTTTCCACACCTACAGTTTGTCCCTATTATGGGATCAAACTTTCTTTTCCCCGTAGTATAGCCTACACATGGGATTCACACTTCTCTTTGGCCGTGATTCATCCTGAGGGACGAACTGCGTTGACCTGATCTCCTTGATACCCGGGAGTACATAGGCAACCATATTCTATATGGCCCAGTCGCAATAAAAAAAATAACAACAAAAACATTTCTGCCCTTTCCTTACAAAAACAAAAATTACAAAAATACTTCTACACCTTTCTTCATCAATAAAGCTTCTACACCCATCTGCCTTTCACATTCAGCGTTGAACCTCTTACACCAGGTTCGAACTACGCAGACTTGATCTCCTCTTCAATAGGAGTACATAGGTAGCCATTTATGGTTCAGTCTAACCCCTACTAGAACAAAAATGTTTGTCACACGTTATTGGGATCAACTTTCAATCTACCACATTTCATCGGCTTCAGACCTAGGGGATGGAATTACCCAACCTCTCCATACAAATAGGAGATTCGACGACCATCTAAGCTTCGGTTGCACCTCAAATAGCAACACCAATCCATAAGAGATGGAATTAACTAGGCTTCTCACAAATAGAAGTACTGGCGACCATCTGTGGTGCGGTCAATCTTAGAGAGGAAAAGCAACACTCCTCTCCACTTTTCCATACAGATACCAGTCCCAAGACACCAAAGATGGTAGGGATACATACAGATTAATGATCCATTCTGAGAGATCCTGTGATGGTTCAATGTCCACATATCAAGGATAAGTTCAGAATGCATCAAGATCACAAGGCCCTGAAGAAACAGGCAAATATCAAGCAAGTATCAAGGCATAACTAAAAGGGAAGTAAATCAAAATATATTTCTCTGCCATATATACTACTATTTGATATATACATCTGTGCTGTACATGACAAAATGGCTAAGCTAGTTTGTGCAGGAAAATATAAAGCTATCTACAGATCTGTGTGTATTCGAACTATCAGATCTAACATAACATCCCTCTCTGAAGACGGAGGTAAAGCTGTAAGCTCCTGCCCAATGGCATCTACATGAGCTAGCAGATTAGAGGCTAACTGCATGGTAACAAGATGATCATCTATGTATGCACTCATATCAGCAAGGATGCCAGTCGTATGGGATCTAACCGAAGTACTGTCTACAATGGCCACATCCCTAGCAGATAGGGCGGCATCCCGCTCCACAATCAATGCATCCCTGGCTGATCTAGCATCATCCCTCTCTAACAGAGCAGCGTCTCTCCTTTCAAGATCTGTTAACATCGCGGCCCTAACCTGATCTCTATTATAGGTCATCAGATGTAAGCTCTGCTCCAAATGCTATGATGAACACTGAGTAACAGTGGCACTCGGGGTGGGAGAATCCATTACAAATACTGGTAGCCCAGCAGTCAAGTGATGGGAATGTCAGCCTCCTCCATAGGCTCCTCATCGTCGGAATCTATATCTTGCACTGTGGATACTAACATAGTCGATCCAGTCTCTGTCTCCATCCATGCTAGCTCTCGCTGATCCCAATAGGTATACAACCTGGATGACTGACAGAAAACTCAGCTAGCTCTCGCTGATCCCAATAGGTATACAACCTGGATCTGTCCGCTGATGATAAGTGGCAAGAAGCAAAACACTGAATCACTGCCCCCTTAAATGGGTGGAAATCATGAAACTGGTCAAACTGACACATCACGGCCAATGGGTGGTAGGTGATCATCCCTCTTAAACTAGCTAGAGGTAGATAATCCATGCCCGAAGCATGAGTAATGAAGCTGTAGGGTGAGCTAATCCCTGTACACGGCAATATAGCGAATGGATCTCCGATCCCTACCAGGAAAGCTGACCAAGATGCAGCATCTATACACTCCGCAGGCTGAAAGGAGTACGACATGGCTATATCATGGGTGAAACAATATCCATGCCGTCTGAATGTGCCAATCAGTCCCAAGTGTGATATGAATCACACGAACAGCATGACCAAGCTGCCTATGAACACTCCTGCCAGATAAGTGCAGTAATATGTGGCCGACCTCAGAGTCTCTACCATGATCATCGGTAGAATGGTGTGACCCTCCCGGAGTGCTCTCACTGCCATAACTTATCCATGTACCGTGGCATGTAGATGTATGACAATACGCACAGCAGTAGTACATCTACTCTGGTCAAACGCCATTGGTCCTCTGGTGTGGTGAAATCCCCAGAATGTGGTGCATAACTATCCTCAGAGCCAAATCTATCAAACAAAAAATGCTGGGATATCACGTGGCCGGATGCAATCTCATCCTGTACCACTCTACGCCTCAATCCGGTGAGGGTCATGAACTGTCGACTCATGTCTCCGATCGCCATGTGCACTCAAGGTCTGTCCAACGACAACATCGTCAACCGTGCACACTCCTCTAGAGTAGGAGTCAACTCTCGGGTCCCGAATCGAAAAACCTATCTCTCTGGTACCCAATGCTCTAGCATACCCTCCACAAATCCTGTGGGAACCTGAAACATCAACAAGGTCATAGTGTGCTGCAGCAAATAATCTACGGTCACCTTGTCTGATGGTGACATACTATCATACCATGGCAAGATACAGATGCCACCAAAAATGGTGGGGTATGATCAATACGGCTAATCGTCGATGAAGACATCTATACGGGCCGTGTCATAAGACCATCCAGGGGTCAATGCTGAAATATCTCTGGATATACATACATATGCATAACATAATAATATGCATGATACAATAGATGGCAATATGATATAGGGAATGGAAAACTGTACATACATTCCTAAGTATATTATCATCTAATACATCTCTGTACAACTAAAATACAGGGAAATGGGGCGAAGCTACCTAACATCTCAACAGAGGCCTATCAAAAGATATAGCGAGAATAGGGCGAAGCTACCCAACAGCTAACAGAGGCCTATCAAAAGAGATAACGAGAAATATACATCAGAAGAAGTCGATGGTATCGATGTCTACATCATAAATCCTGTCCACCTGATGTAACTCCCCATGAGTTACTGAATCTCTATCTCTGGGGATGTCGGGGCCTATCTGAGGAGGATGCATGCAGGGTAAAACCATATGGGTCACCTGAGGGGCCACCGCCAGAGCTAGAAGGATCAAAAATATCTGCCTCTGAATGATCTATACCCAAATGCCGGATAAAGAAATATGCCTGGTCCAACTACCGGGTCAAACTGTCAATCTATATCACATGAGTCGGATCTTTGACACAGGCTAGCCAATTCGTCATCATCACGGATCCTGGAACCATATCCCCCATAAAATTTGTGGCACGGGTCTGAGCTCCAATGGTACGAGGGAACCACCAATGCTGGAACATCTCCTCAGTGCAGGGGCCCTTTGATAATGTTTAACCGTCAATCTCCAACAATGGGATGTCAGTGATGGGTGACTGCGAAACAGTCCAATAACGCTTGACAGGAGGCAAGATCGGCATGCGAATCTCTCCTGTAGTGCTCCTGACAGCACACTCTCCTAAATAGAGCTCTCATCCTCCATCTGTGAAGAGAGGAATCCTATGAGTGGACATAACATACTCAACTCCAGTCGGGTACCCATCCTCAAATCCAATACTCAAGTGTTCCCCAGAATAGGGAACCCATGTGATGACATCCGCTGTCAACAACTCCAGCTGTAGGCGACAATGAGTGAAACCCTCAGCTACAGGGACGTTCGCCAGTATGGAATGATGCCATCTCCGTCCTCATGGATAGGTGTCTAAACCTAACATGCTCATAGGATGCAAACATGGAAGCCTCTCATAGGCCCAAAAATGCCAACACAAAGGCAAACATGTGCTGTCAGTCAACACTCTTAACCTGTACATGGGAAAAGACAAGAGAAATACTCACCAGCAGAAACGGGTATAATCCTAACCAAGCCTCGGTCAAGCCCTGCGATCGCATGCGCATTCCCCTGAGAAAGTAGGCAAAGGTGTAGGAACCCCAATCATAGTCTCCTATACTGTCCACATGTCGAGTGGCCCTGATCAAAGCAAAGGACACCGTAGAAGAGTTATCTGCTATGAAGCAGCTCCTAATGATCATCAGGAACAATCGCCAAAGAATGTGATCCCTGGCTTTAACATCATCGGGTATAGGCTCACTCGGCGGCCATTTCATAGCATCTACGCCAAAGGACACAGACGACAGTCAGCCCCCTTTGAGCGCCTCTGTAGTAACTCCCAACAAGGATTTGGCGGTGAGGGTATATCTCTGTAGTCTGCAAGGCACTGGATCCCCTCTAAACTCCATACCTATGATAAATCGCTAATCCATCGACGTCATCATCACCTCATAGTCCAGCAAATGGAGTGACTGAGTCTAGTGAAACCACCGCTCAGACAATGCCCTGAGGTAACCCTAGGGACAACGATGGGGAAGAATGGAAAAGAATGTCCCGAATCCCCAGCCACGTACAATCTCTCTATAGTCATCATACAAAGCTTGATACATAGAGTGGATGCTGAACCAGTTCCCCCAAGGCTGTGTAAAGCCGGGAACCTACATCAAATGCAGATCAACATCAGAATCCTTTACTCCTCATCAATAGGAAACAAGGAAGATTAAGATCTAACTTCATACGTCGTTTGCATGCAGGTATACTGAAGGATGCAGACTCAAGTTACCTAGAAGATCTGGGTTTGCCACTTGAATACCTAGCAACTCCCTACGGGGAACACGAGCAGCAGGAGCAGGAACCTCAACCGGTACATCCTCCTCCTCGTCCTCGACATCCGGCACTTCAACCGGGATAGGATGAATCACCGCCTCCACCAAATGACGCGGCTGTCTAATAGAACGGGGTCGAGGTACTTCTGAAGCCTTCCTCCGTACACTAGAAGTGGTCCTGCAGGAACTACTCGGCTGATCCGGATCCATAATATCTGGACAATAAGTCTCCAAATTTACCTGGAGCTTTTCAAAATGCATTTTATAATTACATGCATGCATGCATTGTTTTAACATACATCTACAGTAGAGTTAAAAATGCATGACTACCCAATGCCTACTGTGACGCCCCCAAAACAGGTATACATCACCCATCTTGAGTTGCCAAATACATTGTACAAAATTCAAATACAAACTTAATTATACAACTGTCAGGTAATATACGACAAAGCATAGCTGTGAGTTTAAACAAAAATATTGCCATCTAGACAATATCCACACTCAAAGGAGTCCTCAATACATTTATTGTCACACTATTTAATAGAATAGTGAGGACTACTAATGCTATCATCTGGACCAAATCACTCTGGTTCCCAGACTCGTCCCAAATTTATATTCTCATTTCCTGAAGAGAACAGTGAAAGAATGGGTGAGCTCAACTAGCCCAGTAAGAAATATTATGACTAAGATAATGCAGAATAAATTATCATTAGCCTTCAACAATGTTAAACTGATAAAATACAATAGACATCAAGTTTAACTGCAGCAGAATAAGCAATCCATTAGAAGAGTTAAGTAGAGCATAATATCTACTATCTTCTATGATTTAAAATGTTTTCATCAATTTTTATCGCTGAGACTTAGCTTATTAAATAAACCACGTCATCCCTGCACTACGGCCAAGAATATTCATTAGTATCATGACCACAAATTATCCATGCATTACGGGCCAAGGATATTCGTGTTTTCATCAATGGTCATGATCATGCCAACAACTGTCCATCAATGAACTACGGGCCAATGAGGACTTTTACCACATCATTTGTAACATTACGGTCGTGACTATACCGAATAATCACTGGTCATAATCATACCAAGTCCATCTATGCACTACAGGCCACATATGACTTTCAACATAATATAAACATGAGGATGATGACAATGACATAATAATTCAATAAAACAAGTTCAAGAATTAAATTTTAAAGATTTATAAGTAATTTATCTTGAACTCAAAAACGTCCAAATTGTCAACATGATACTACTTTGTGGAATAAAATTCAAGAATGCTCAGAAGAATATTTCCATGAAAAGATACTGGATGAAGCGCAAATATCCAAGATATTCTACTAATTTCATGGAGTATAAAAGCCAAAACTTTAACCAACTGAGTATAATAGAATATATGAACCTGCAAATGGATTTTCATCCGCCATACGGTAATCCACGTAGACAGATCATTTCCACAATTTAATAAGGAATGAATACAAAGGATCATTCACCATGCATGTGGTAATCCACATTGATAGGTTATTACGACAAAATAATAAAGAATGGAATAATAGAAGAATTCACCATGCATGCAATAGACCGCACAGACAGGTTATTCCCAACAGAATAATAAAGAATGGAACCATGTCATGCGAAATCCGCACAGACAGGATATTCCAACAGAATAATAAAGAATGGAATAACAATAGAATTCACCAGGCATGCGATAGACCACATAGACAGGTTATTCCAACAGAATAATAAATAATGGAACTAGGTCATGCGTAATACGCACAGACAGGATATTCCAACAGAATAATAAAGAATGGAATAACATAAGAATTTCACCATGTATGCGGTACTTCGCATAGACAGGTTATTCCAACAGAATAATAAATAGTGGAACCAGGTCATGCGTAATACGCACAGACAGGACATTCCAATAGAATAATAAAGAATAGAATAATAGAAGAATTTCACCATGTATGGAGTACTTCGAATAGATAGGTTATTCCAACAAAATAATAAGGAATGGAATAACAATAGCCCTCTTCATGAATATGAAAGAAATAATACCCCTTACCTTAGAATAAAGCTGGATACTGGAATAGAGAGGTAGCAGACTTCTCTACTTCTTTCTCTCTATAATTTCTCTCTATAATAATTGCTCTATAGATTTAGTGAATTGGTGAGAAATGAAGGAAGAATGAGCTTCTATTTATAGAAAAATATAGTTTCGATAATTGCACGTTTTGGGGCTCAAAAAATTACAGTACAATTCCTCCAACTTTTTTTTCATTTTTAATTTAGTCCTGCAAGTATTATCAAACTTGCACCACCTCCCCTAATAGTAAATAATGTGAATCAATAGTTTAATCATGTGATTCAATAGTTATAATCATGTGAAAATATGAATAACAGTATAGTACCTCCATCTATACCTCCATCTTTAACTTAGTCATGCAAGTATTATCAATCTTGCACCAACTCCCCTAATAGCAAATGAATGTGAATCAATAGTACACACATGTGAAGAAATAGTTATAATCATGTGAATTAATAGCAATTAATTGTTCATTTATCTGGTTAATTACCCGATTGGTCAATATAATCTCCGGACATCAATTAATATCGGAATAAATGTCGATATCCACTAACACTAATAATTCCAACACAATGGAACTATAAATTTCATCTTTAATCAACACGAACTTATTCATCATTAATATTATAACTCACAATATTTAACAACCAGGTCGTTCCCAGGAAAGAGGGGGGCTTTTCGATAAGGATTTCTCCTTATTGGCGCGTAATTAGATGACCAAACCTCTCCTTGATAGAACTTTTAAACATTGTAAATATTGTAATTTAATAATATAAATAACTTTGTCGTCTCAATTATTGATTTAATACTATAACATATTATGCAGATGATACTGTGATAATAATCGAATCAATAATATGAGACATATGATGCAACAATTAATGTAGCAATAATTGAGTATAACTGAGTGACTTCTCACGTAAGTATCAATAACCAATACCGTGTGCTACTATGCAACCACGTGTATTACTGTACTTTTACTACTAGGTAGTTTAATAGTTTTAACGGTAACACTTCCGCCGTTATTTTTATAAAAAGATAATTATGTCGTTTTCTTACTACGACAATACTTACATTATTAGGGTCCACCAATGATTGTGCCATCGTAAATGCGAATATTCCCTGTTAAAACGAATATTTTCCGACCAATCGAATATTATATAACCACTTGCTTACTTTGCAAAATTTATAAATATTACCCACAACTATAACATTATATCAAATCCACACCATAATATTTAAAAAAAATATTTTAAGAAATTTAAATATTTATTCATAAAATCTGGGGTCTCACAATCTCCCCTCCTTATGAAATTTTGTCCTCAAAATTTATGTACGTACCTGGTATGCCGAAGAGGTGAGTATACCTTGAATACCTTTATCGTCGAAAATATTACACGTCGCATACGTACATGCCCGATGTCCTCCGATTGCCTTTGAATGCACATCAGTCCCTAAAATAGCCATTTTAGGCCTTGATACCTACCTCAAATCTCAAAATATAAAGAATAAAGGTTTTAGGTCTACTCGTTATCTTTCTGAATCATCCTGAATCACCTTAATCGGAGTTTGTATGAAAATGTTATGCCCAATTTACTAAAGGACGTCTGGACAGATTTTGGCTTAACACTTGACCAGCGCCTAGGCGCCCAAATTTGGCCTTGGGCAAGCGCCTAGGAGCCCAAGAACAGATTTTAAGCGCCGAGCCTAGTGCCTAGGTGCTCAACCTTTGGCACTTAACTGCAATTTTCCAGATTTTGCAATTTTTGACACGCATACTTCAAATCTTCATAACTTCTTCATTCGTTATCGGAATTAGTCCGTTTTTGAGGCTATGGAAAGCTTGTAACATGCTCTATAAAAAACCCCCATGATTTCATAATTTTTCAGATTCATTAATTATTCCAAAAATTGGCTCCAAAGTCCCCCAAGACTAAGTTTTTACTAACAACGATACGTGAAAAACGTTATGAACACGCGACATACTTGGTGGTAAAAACGAGTCTATAAGCCACAGTTTCTACTTGATCGAGGATTTCAAACGGGCCAATTAAATCGAGGGTGGAGATAACGCCTTCTTGAACCTTCTTCTTCACATTCATCGATCGATTTCAGTGTGTGTAAGCTTGGTAGGCTTTAACTTTATCGATTAAAGTCGATTCTACTCGTATATTCGTTATCTTCACGTGGGTCCCTAGAGTCTTTAACTCTATCTTCATTATTTGTAAGTTATACAAAATTGGTTTTTGTGTTAACAACATCATACTCGTAAATGCATACGATCTTCTACTCAACGCGTCAGCTACCACGTTCGCTCTTCCACGATGATATTGAATGGTACGATCGTAATCTTCAACAGCTCGAGCCAACGTCTTTGGCACAAAATACGTTCATTCTAGGTGAAGAAAATATTTAAGGGTTTTAGAAATGGATTTTGTACTGGGGTCAATACAAAATTCGATTTCACGCTCTAGGGGTAGGCTACGAAGTCTTCAAGAATACGTCAGGAAATTTATTAACAATAGAAATATCATTCAAAACTGTAAGTCTCATCCAAGACGTGGATAGTACGTCACATTGATACCTATCAACTTGCCATCGTTATTCACGGTTTCCCCTACAGAAAGTCTGGCTTCGGTGCATTCCACACAAGGAAGTCACCAGCGAAAGGCTAGGGGCTCATTACTTATGGCCTTATATGACAATGATTGACTTTAGTGGTTTGGTTGCTTGAATTCGCATAACAGGTTGGTTAGGAATATGAAAGCTAACAACCTTACGAAAAGCATGATGAGTAGTTAACCAATCAATTTCTAAAATTACATCAAAGACAAGTATTTTCAAAGAGATAATATCGACAGGTAACGTAAAAGTGTCAATTTGAATCAAACAAGACTTATAAACAGTGGAGGTAACGAAGGTTTCTACTAACGAAGTTTCAACCAATAAGTCAAAGTTTAATTTCTCCAGAGTTAAATTTAAACGTTGAACGCAAGCAAGAGAGATAAAAGAATGGGTAGAATCGGTATCTAATAAGGTATAGACTTCGCAAGAATTTATAATTAACTAACCTGTGCTAACTTCATTCGGGTTACTCGCTTTTTGAGAAGTCACAAAAAATGCTCTTCCTAAAACCACCGACTTTGTTTTGTCCGTATCCGCCTTTGGTGCCACCATTCCAGCTGGACTTGACTTTGGTGCACGACAAAATTGGGCTAGGTGACCTTCTTTTCCACAATTGTAACATGCTTTGGACTGCATCACGCAGCAGATTTGGTGATATGTCCTCCCTCGCATTTGAAGCATACAATTGGTGGTCGTTCTCCTTCCTTGAAAACGGGTGTTGGTGCTGCTGTCTTCCCATCGTTGTTGAACCTTCTCTTCTTGAAATTTCCACTCCTATTATCTTGGCCATGATTACCACCGAAGTGGTTACCATTCTTGGCATTATAATTTCCCCCACGATGGTTATCATTGTTCCGATGGCCGTTGCCACCGGTACGATTATTATCGTGTTGTTTCTCGTTATCCTTTCGTTGGGCTGGCTCATTATCGCGCTCCAATAATTGAGCCCTATTCACTACATCTGCAAATAAACAAAGTTTGTGAGAAATGAGGTATTGACATATATCGGGTTTCAAACCTCTTAGAAATATTCGTGTCATTCGCTCCTCATTATTGACCAAATGGGATGCAAACCGGGATAACTCCTCAAATTTAGTCTCGTATTGCGACACGGTCATATTGTTTTGCTCCAACTTGATAAACTCCACCTCCTTCATGTGACTAATACTTTCGGGAAAGTACTTGTCATTGAACAGCTCTTGGAACTTCTCCCAAGACATCTTGAGTGCGTCAAGCTGGGTACGTTTTACAGATTCCCACCAATAATCTGCCTCTTCACGTAACATAATGGTGGCAAAGGGAACCTTTTGCTCCTCGGAGCATCCCAAGACATCAAATATGTTAGTGATCTGCTTTAACCACGTCTTTGCCTTAAGTTGTTCTAGCTTTCCCAAAAACTCTGGTGGTCCCGGCTCCTTAAACTTCTTTGCGGTGACCGACCGTGGGTTGCCATTCCACCTGCATTATGAACAGGAGTTTCTCTCGCCTGATGTTGCATGAATTGCATAAAGCATATGAACATCCCATCGTTTATCATCTGATCGGTGTTGTTATTTACCTGAGGATTATTTTCTTCTTGTTGCACATTATCCTAGGTATTGATCGTTGGTGACTCAACGGTCTCATGTGCTTCATTGCTGATCTCAACATTTTCAGATGTCATTTTTAAACACTATCACAAAACAAGGGTTAATTAACATATCACATATTATCCCTATACTTTGACCGACCAATTAAATACCATATAAACTTAGGTAGGTCATACTAGCGAAGGAATTCCCCGTCTCTCCCCTCCTAGTTCTTGTCTCACATCTCAGCCAGGGATCATATCCCTAAGCTTTGATACCAACTGCGACGCCCCCAAAACAGGTATACATCACCAATCTTGAGTCGCCAAATACATGGTACAAAATTCAAATACAAACTTAATTATACAACTGTCGGGTAATATACGACAAAACATAGCTGAGAGTTTAAACAATATTATTGCCATCTAGACAATATCCACACTCAAAGGAGTCCTCGTTACATTTATTGTCACACTATTTAACAGAATAATGAGGACTACTAATGCTATCATCTGGACCGTCACTCCATTCCCCGACTAGTCCCAGCTATATTCTCATTTCCTAAAGAGAACAGTGAAAGAAAGGGTGAGCTTAACTAGCCCAGTAAGAAATATTATGACTAAGATAATGCAGAATAAATTATCATTTACCTTCAACAATGTTAAACTGATAAAATACAATAGACATCAAGTTTAACTGCAGCAGAATAAGCAATCCATTAGAAGAGTCAAGTAGAGCATGATATCTACTATCTTCTATGATTTAAAATGTTTTCATCAATTTTTATCGCTGAGACTCAGCTTATTAAATAAACCACGTCATCCCTGCACTACGGCCAAGGATATTCATTAGTATCATGACCACAAATTATCCATGCATTACGGGCCAAGGATATTCGTGTTTTCATTAATGGTCATGATCATGCCAACAACTGTCCATCAATTAACTACGGGCCAATGAGGACTTTTACCACATCATTTGTAACATTACGGTCATTGATTATCTGAATAATTCACGGTCATAATCATACCAAGTCCATCTATGCACTCTGAAGCCACGTAGATGACTTTCAACATAATATAAACATGAGGATGATGACAATGACATAATAATTCAATAAAACAAGTTCAAGAATTAAATTTTAAAGATTTATAAGTTAATTTATCTTGAACTTCAACGTCAAATTGTTAACATGATATCTTGCTTTGTGGAGTAAAATTCAAGAATGCTCGGAAGAATATTTCCATGAAAATCTTTGGATGAAGCGCAAATATCCAAGATATTCTACTAATTTCATGGAGTATAGAAGCCAAAACTTTAACCAACCGAGTATAATAGAATATATGAACCTACAAATGGATTTTTTAAATCGCCATGCGGTAATCCACGTAGACAGATCATTTCCACAATTTAATAAGGAATGAATATAAAGGATCATTCACCATGCATGTGGTAATCCACATAGACAGGTTATTACAACAAAATAATAAAGAATGGAATAACAGAAGAATTCACCATGCATGCAATAGATCGCACAGACAAGTTATTCCCAACAGAATAATAAAGAATGGAACCGGTAAATGCGAAATCCAGTATAGGCGAGGATATTCCAAGCGAGAATAATAAAGAATGGAATAACAATAGAATTCACCAGGCATGCGATAGACCACACAGACAGGTTATTCCAACAGAATAATAAATAGTGGAACCAGGTCATGCGTAATACGCACAGACAGGATATTTCAACAGAATAATAAAGAATGGAATAACATAAGAATTTCACCATGTATGCGGTACCCAGATAGGCAGAGTTATTCCACGAGAATAATAAATAGTGGAACTGTGTCATGCGTAATACATATGCACGTGACATTCCAATGTAATAATAAAGAATGATATAATAGAAGAATTTCACCATATATATGCGATTGCATAGGATGAGGTTATTCCAACAAAATAATAAGGAATGGAATAACAATAGCTCTCTTCATGAATATGAAAGAAATAATACCCCTTACCTTAGAATAAAGCTGGATACTGGAATAGAGAGGTAGCATACTTCTCTACTTCTTTCTCTCTATAATTTCTCTCTATAATAATTGCTCTATAGATTTAGTGAATTGGTGAGAAATGAAGGAAGAATGAGATTCTATTTATAGAAAAATATAGTTTCGATAATTGCACATTTTGGGGCTCGAAAAATTATAGTACATTACCTCAAACTTTTCTTTCATTTTTAATTTAGTCCTGCAAGTATTATCAAACTTGCACCACCTCCCCTAATAGTAAATAATGTGAATCAATAGTTCAATCATGTGATTCAATAGTTAAAATCATGTGAAAATACGAATAACAGTATAGTACCTCCATCTTTAACTTAGTCATGCAAGTATTATCAATCTTGCACCAACTCCCCTAATAGCAAATGAATGTGAATCAATAGTACACACATGTGAACAAATAGTTATAATCATGTGAATTAATAGCAATTAATTGCTTATTTATCCGGTTAATTACCCAATTGGTCAATATAACCTCCGGACATCAATTAATATCGGAATAAATGTCGATATCCACTAACACTAATAATTCCAACACAATGGAACTATAAATTTCATCTTTAATCAACACGAACTTATTCATCATTCATATTATAACTCACAATATTTAACAACCAGGTCGTTCCCAGGAAAGAGGGGGCTTTTCGATAAGGATTTCTCCTTATTGGCGCGTAATTAGATGACCAAACCTCTCCTTGATAGAACTTCTAAACATTGTAAATATTGTAATTTAATAATATAAATAACTTTGTCGTCTCAATTATTGATTTAATAATATAACATATTATGCAGATGATACTGTGACAATAATCGAATCAATAATATAAGAGATATGATGCAGCAATTACTGTAGCAATAATTGAGTATAACTGAGTGATTTCTCACGTAAGCATCAATAACCAATCTGTAGTGTGCTACTATGCAACAACGCCATTCATCGTACTACTTTACTACCGGGTAGTTCAACAGTTTTAACGGTAACACTTTCGCCGTTATTTTTATAAAAGGATAATTCTGTCGATTTCTTACTACAACAATACTTCCGTTGTGGGGTCCACCAATGATTGTGCCGTCGTACGAATATTCCCTATTAAAACAAATATTCCTCGACTAATCGAATATTATATAACCACTTTCTTACTTTGCAAAATTTGTAAATAGTACCCACAACTATAACATTATATCAAATCCACACCATAATATTCAAAAAAAATATTTTGAGAAATTTAAATCTTTATTCATAAAATCTAGGGTCTCACACCTACATTTTGGAAAATTTTGCCATAGCCCCTTTTGTAAATGTGACTATCCACATGCACATAGGCATGACTAGGTGGCCATTCAGTAGCACACCTACCAATAGTCATATACATCCTACATGCATCGCAGTAAAAAATCCGTAAGTGTAGTCTAATTATCAGGGTTATTTTATTTTTCTACCTTTACTCATTTTTCGTCAAATAAGATAAGAAATGACAGTAAAAGGTACCAGTTTGACTGTTTCAAAAGTCAAAATTTTTTCACATCAATATGTTCAACATGGTTTGACACTAACATTTACTATGTTGAATATTTTTTATCATATCATATTAGCATGATATTCACTACTATGTGTCTAAATGCATTTCATGTGATAAGTCCTTTTCCAACGGATAGAAATTGGAAAAAAATATATGCATACGTTACCAGGACAGTGAAGAATGCTTGTACGATAGGAGAATATTCAGAAAGTTGCCCGAACTCAACAGGTCTGAAGAAAAGCTCTCAGATTTCCTTCGTCGCGCAGCTTGAAAATGACTTATGAAAGTAACCCCCAGGCTTTATACCTGCGACACCCCTTTGTGGGTCCCACACCTCCGGCTCATTCCAGTTAGAGTTGCAAAGGAGGTCTCACAAGCTGAAAAGGCCAAATCAGGAATAAAAGTGCTACGTGATTGAGCAGAATAGCCTGAAATCCTAGTTTTCATGGGCCACACTCTGGTCCCACATCTCATTCATTGGTATTCGCCTGCATACAAGGTATACTATACCAATGGCCTCATCTTTTTCAAATCATTCTCGACAATACCTCATAAAGGTCCGATGCCGTCAGTGTAGGGTCACAACCCTAGAAGTTTCCCCAGCGGGGGTTACAACGCCGAAGTTATGAATTAATGAAGTATCCCTGGCGGGGGTCACAATGCAACAATTTCAAACATCCACGTATCCCCGGCGGGGGTTACAACGCAAGTCAACCATTGATACACACATCAATGAAGGTCAAGCAACCTTGACGTTATCTCAGCTGATGACAAGTAAACCCATCGAAGCAACCTTTCCCGGCGAGGATTACAACACAATTCAGCCATTGATACACATCAATGAAGGTCAATCAACCTTGACGTTATCTCAGCCGATGGCAAGTAAACCCATCGAAGCAACTATTGAGAGATTTCACAATCAATAAATTTGTGCAAGTGTACACAGTCAACAAGTAATAAAGTGATAAGATAGAGTGTCAATCCCACAAAGAATTCTAATCAATAAATTCCAACTACTAGCACTATATCAATCCAATTTTATTTAAACAACCATACAATGTGATTTTTCAAAATAAGAAAACTAAAGTAAACAATTAAAAAGAGAGTACTCTAAAATAAATCAAACAAATAAAACTAAGATTTTAACGAATGAATTCAGATAAATAAAGATTAAGACTCCAATATCCCCAATTATGAACTATAAACCAATTATCCAATTATCCAAATTATTCTGCCTACTTAATTGTTAACATGAATTTTCAAATGTCAAAATCCCTTTTCCAAGTGATCAATTAACTTTTATTTAATCCAGATTAATCTTGCTATATTCCTATGCAAGACAATTGAATTAAACTCCTTCAATCCCAATTCCTTATTTGTTACATGTAGTGAATAGATATATCCATTCAATTCACAACCCTAATTATCCGCCATGCAAATAACTAAGAACACATGTTATCAAGTCCTGTTCTAACCCTAGATCTCCTCTTTCAATTCCTTCTAGAGTAACAAGGTAATTATTGGCCAAATAATTAATCAATTAACACAAGGCAAGATAAACAATTCACTTTGACATAAAATAATTGGAATAAATTGAATAACTAATTTATAGACATAAAAGGTTTAATTGAAATCTTAATGAAAGGAATTAGTTCATGACAAAATTTAAAACCAACAATCCTTTAAAAATCATCCTTAAGAAATTACACCAATTGAAAAATAGGAGAAGAAGAAAACTCCAGAGCCAATCCTTCAATCTTCAAGTAATCCCTTGCTTAGCTTTCAATTGTGTATATTCCCCTTTAATTTCAGCTAGTTAACCTTTATATACTCCTCTTCATCTCTTCACAATCCTTTTCCCAATCAACTTAAGCAACTTATCAATTAGCACCCATTAAGCAAGTCAAACGGATGGTCAACACGCGCCCTAGTCAACGTCAATCAAGCTTCAGCGCCCCGGCACTAGTATTAATACTAGCAATAGCGCCCCGGCGCTGGTCTTTGATAAAATTACCATTGTACCATTATCAGCTCAAAAATCCCATATTGCCCTTACAGCTCCCAAATCTGCAAAATAAAAACTAAACATAATAAAAATACTTCTAAAAGACTAATGAATACACAAATTTAAGCCCGAGTATATCCAATTCATGGGTATATTACCCAATCATCAAATACCCCCAAACTTAAATCGTTGCTTGTCCTCAAGCAACAAAACACAAGACAACACAAACCATTAAACAAACATGCAAATGCACCTAAAAGTATCTATATGTTCGTAATTCCAGCAATTAAATAGCACACCGTATATCCATTAGGCCTCAGAAAAATCACAAAAATATGCTAATACATCACGGTAAGGCAGATCAATAATATCCCAACAATCAATGAATCTAAATCTGTTATTACTGATATCGTGTGTGTGTGTTCAACAACCATGCTAACCAATGAGAAGCAAAAATATGAAAGATAATAAATATCTTAGAAGGCATCATACAATGCAAACTTAGAAACTCCTTAAATAGACTAGATTCGGCTAAAATCAAACAGTCACCAAAGTCCAAGGGTCAAAATGGAATACTTATATTTTCTTTCTTTTTTTTATTAACGAGGCTTTTTGCACTTTTCCCACTTTATATTTTTTTTTTTTTTTTTTTTTTTTTTTTTCTCATGACTATGCATTGTCCTATTCCCTTAGGCTTTTCTGTGCTACCTTAACGAGCTTTCGACCAATGACTCCCAAGCCATTAAGACCTTAGTGTGCTAGGTGTAAAGACAATCCCCTCGGGCTTACTTACTCAAGTAATAAAGGCCACAAAACTAGATAAGCATTCCACGGTGTTTATTATTATTATTTTTTTAAAGCTTATATACTCCAAATATTTTCCCCCCAAACTTGAGTTTATGTCTAAATTCAGTCTTCACTAGCTATTCAAATTGTTCCTTCATTTTACTAGCATTCATCCTTTAGAACTCTATTATCTATCCATTTAAACGTTCTTAGCCAACATGGTCATTTTTCAAAATGTGTTAACCTGATAATATCAGTGTCAAACAGATAAAGATTTACATCATATCAAACACATAACATCACTATCCTAACAATCCTTACTAGACTTGTTCATGCAATTTTTAATTTCATCATTGGCCCCAAACATACGTAACTATCAAACAGCTGGAATTAACATGCAATCCTAAACGCAACACTTAACCAACAATAACACAACTATCCACAATCTACTAACAATCTATTCATGCAAATAAAAATTAACTACCCCCAAACTTATCAAGAGCAATGTCCTCATGCGAAAAATATAGCAATAAAAATAATAGAGGACTTCCCTGTGTCCCTATAACGGTAGTTGGTAGCAACCGTTGATATCTTCTTCACCAAATTCAACCGTCTTACCTCTCACATACACCCCATAGTGGTAGTGCTCGGGAACATTTGCGTAAAACTCTTTTACTACTGCAATGACTACGGGCTCAGGTTGAGCGGTGAGTGTGAACCAATTTCTCTCCGCAATCATGGTTGTCATATCCCCATCCTTGGCTTGATCAGGCCGTAAACCTCGTTCGGGGATGAGAGAGCGGGTTGCCATCTTATTGTAGCGCTTTTGGGCCTCGGTGCTAACAAACCTTCGACTATCAAATTTTGGTGGAGTTAAAGCGGTCTCGGAACCTTCTCCGTGTTGATGCTTGGAAGCCATATGAATAATCTGTAAGAGACAACACACTTGTTAACATTAGGTTAAATCGCAGATCCTTATATAGCACAAGCATGGGGACTACCTCTACAATGGTATACTGTGATGCCCCCAAAATAGGTATACATCACCCATCTTGGGTCGCCAGATACAAGGTACTGAATACAAATACAAACTAATTATACAACAGTCGTGTAAAATATGACGAAACATAAATTGAGAGTTTTAATAAGAATATTATCATCTAGACAATATCCACACTCAAAGGAGTCCTCATTACATTTATTGTCACACTATTTAACAGAATAGTGAGGACTACTAATACTATCATCTGGACCGTCACTCTGTTCCCCGACTAGTCCCGGCTACGTTCTCATTTCTTGAAGAGAACAGTGAAAGAAAGGGGTGAGCTCAACTAGCCCAGTAAGAAATATTATGACTAAGATAATGCAAAAGAAATTATCATTAGTCTTCAACAATGTTAAACTGATAAAATATAATAGACATCAAGTTTAACTGCAGCGGAACAAGTAATCCATTAAAAGAGTCAAGTAGAGAATAAAATCTACCATCTTTTATGATTTAAAAGGTTTTTCATCACTTTTATCGCTGAAACTCAGCTTAATAAATAAACCACATCATCGAGTCATCCCTGCTCTACGGGCCAAGGATATTCATTAAATTATCAATGGTCATGACTATATCGAATAATCCCTGGTCATAATCATACCAAAAATTATACGTCAATACACTACAGGCCATTGAGGACTTTTATCACATCATTTATAACATTACAGGTCATGATTATACCGAATAATCCCTGGTTATAATCATTCCAAGTCCATCTATGCACGTAAGCCAAAGATGACTTTCATCACAATATAAGCATGAGGATGATGACAATGACATAATAATTCAATAAAACAAGTTCAAGAATAAATTTAAAAGATTTATAAGTTAATTTATCCTGAACTCAATAATGTCCAAATTGTCAACATGATACTGCTTTGTGGAGTAAAATTCAAGAATGCTCTGAAGAATATTTCCATGAAAAGATATTGGATGAAGCGCAAATATCAAGGATATTCCACTAATTTCATGGAGTATAGAAGACAAAATTTTAACCAAATGAGTATCATAGAATATATGAAACTGTAATGGATTTTCACCCGCCATGCGGTAATCCACGTAGACAGATCATTTCCACAATTTAATAAGAAAAGAATATGAAGGGTCATTCACCATGCATGTGGTAATCCACACAGACAGGTTATTCTAACAGAATAATAAAGAATGGAACCAGGTCATGCGTAAATGCACAGACAGGATATTTCAACAGAATAATAATAATGGAACCAGGTTATGCGTAAACGCACAGACAGGATATTCCGACAGAATAATAAAGAATGGAATAACAACATAATTCACCATGCATGCGATAGACCGCACAGACATGTTATTCCAATAGAATAATAAATAATCGAACCAGGTCATGCGTAAACGCATTGACATGATATTTTGACAAAATAATACAGAATAGAATAACAGAAGAATTTTACCATGTATACGGTACTTCGCATATACAGGTTATTCCAACAGAATAATAAGGAATAGAATAATAGAAGAATTTCACCATGTATGCGGTACTTCGCATATACAGGTTATTCTAACATAATAATGAAGAATGGAATAACAGAAGCTCTCTTCATAAATACGAAAGAAATAATAACCCTTACCTTATAAAGAAGAGTACTTCGACGGGTAGGGCGGGGATATACTTGAAGAAAAATTACACTACGCTCAAAGCTTTCTGAACTCTAAAGAAATAAGCTCAAGATTATAGAAGAAGAATTCTCTGAACTTCAGGTGTGTTTTCAATTCTAACTAAGCATCCTATTTATAGGAAAATAAAAAGGGTACTATGCAATAAAATATAATATATATATATATATATATATTTATATATTTTATTTAAAATCTAATAAAACAAATAACTTTATAAAAGTATTCTGTTTTATATAAAAGATTTTACTATGCAAAACATTATGCATAATAGAATATAATATATTCTATTTATAGTCTAATAAAACAAATAACTTTATAAAAGTATTCTGTTTTATATAAAAAGCTTTTTTGTTTTATTACATTAATAATACTAATAAAACAAACTTCATCATCATTATTATAATTCACACTATTAATCGACCAGGTCATTCCCAGGAAAGAGGGGGCTTTCCAATAAGGATTTATCCCTATTGGCGCACAATTAGGTGACCAAATTTCTCCTTGGCAGAACTTCTAGACATCGTTAATATTGCAAATAATAATATTAATAACTTTATTATCTCAATTATTGATTTAATAATATATAAAATATCGATAATAATTGAATCAAATAACGTGAGATACTATGCAACAATTAATGTAGCAATAATTGAACAAAACTGAGTGACTTCTCACGTAAGCATCAATAATCAATACCGTGTGGTACTATGCAACCACGCGTATTACTGTACTTTTAACACCGGGTGTTTCAAAAGTTAATTGTAAAACTTTCGCCGTTATTTTCATAAAAATATTTTTTTCGTTTTCTCAATTCGAAAATAATTTTGTTGTGGGGTCCACTAATGATTGTGCCGTCGTACGAATATTCCCTGTTAAAACGAATATTCCCTGACCAATTGAATATTATATAACAACTTGCATACTTTTCAAAATTTCAAAATATTATCCCTAACTATAACATTATATCAAAGTTACTCCATAATATAAAAATGATATTTATTAAAAATTGATCTTTATTCATAAAAGTTGGGGTCTTACAACCTCCCATTCTTATAAAATTTTGCCCTCAAAATTAGGGTACATACCTGGTATTTCGAAGAGGTAAGGATACCTTGATTTTATTTCAGATTCTAACTCCCAGGTCATTTCCTCAACTTCGTGGTTTCTCCACAAAACCTTGACTTGAGGTATAACCTTGGAGCGTAGAATATGTTCCTTCTTATCCAAGATTTGAACAGGAATCTCTTCATACGTTAAATCTTTTGCTATTTCGTCTGGTTCTAACTCAATAATATGGTTCGGGTCTTTCACATATTTACGTAACATGGATATATGAAAAATGTTATCAATATGAGACATACTTGGCGGTAAAGCGAGTCTATAGGCCACAGTTCCTACTCGATCGAGGATTAAAAATGGGCCAATGAATCGAGGATTGAGCTTTCCTCTCTTTCCAAATCTCGTAACTCCTTTCCATGGAGCAACACGTAACAACACATGATCTTCAATATCGAATTCCACGTCCTTTCGATGAAGATCAACATAACTCTTTTGTCGATCTTTTGAGGTTTTTATACGTTGTTGGATCGTTTGAATCTTTTTTGTAGTCATACGCTAACTCCGGTCCCAACAACGTTGCTTCACCCACCTCACCCCAGCATACTGGAGAACGACACTTTCTTCCATACAGTGCTTCGAATGGAGCCATGCCAATACTTGTTTGATAGCTGTTGTTGTAGGAAAACTCCACCAATGGTAAGAACTTGTCCCAACTTCCCTTGAAGTCAAGGACACAGAGTCTTAATAAATCTTCAAGAGTTTGAATAGTCCTTTCTGAATGTCCGTTCGTCTGAGGATTATATGCCGAACTAAATCGTAAATCCGTGCCAATAGCTTTTTGCAAACTAACATAAAATCTTGAAGTGAATCTTGGGTCTCGATCAAAAACTATGGATACTGGCATACCATGCAGTCTTACAATCTCGTTTATGTACATACAAGTAAGACGTTCAAGTGTATAAGTTTCTTGTATTGGTAAGAAGTGAGCAGACTTGGTCAATCTATCAACAATGACCCAAATTGCATCTATGCCTTGAGAAACCTTGGGAAGACCAGTAACGAAATCCATGGTAATATGCTCCCACTTCCATTCTGGAATTTCAAGTGGTTACAATGGACCCTTAGGTACTTGAAGCTCCGCCTTGACTCGTTGACAAGTTAGACACCTTGAGATAAACAACGCTATCTCTCTCTTCATATTGCTCCACCAAAATGTATGATGAAGATCATGATACATTTTGGTACTCCCAGGATAGATTGCAAATGGTGTGTTGTGCGCCTCCATCATGATTTTATAATTTAAATCAGGGTCGTTAGGAACACAAAGTCTAGAGTTGACTTGAAGTGTTTCTTCTTCATCAATTCTTGCTTCTGGCATAGCACCTTCTTGCACTTTCTTTCTCATACGCATCAGCTCCAGGTCTGTAGCTTGAGCAGCTTTAACTTTATCGATTAAAGTCGGTTCTACTCGTATATTCGTCATCATCACATAGGTCCCTGGAGTCTTTAACTCTATCTCCATCCTTTGTAACTCATTCAAAATGGGCCTTTGCGTTGATAATATTGCACTCGTACCCACATATGATCTTCTACTCAATGTGTCAGCTACCACGTTCGCTTTTCTATGGTGGTATTATATGGTATGATCATAATCTTTCAACAATTCAAGCCAACGTCGTTATCGCATGTTAAGTTCCTTTTGAGTGAAGAAGTATTTGAGGCTTTTATGATCCATAAAGATCTCCACTTTCTCCCCATACAAGTAATGCCTCCAAATTTTAAGTGCGAAGACAACAACTGCCAACTCTAGATCATGAGTAAGATACTTCCTTTCATATTCTTTGAGTTGTCGAGAGGCATAGGCTATGACTTTCCCATGTTGCATGAGAACACATCCTAACCCTTTGCCTAAAGCATCACTATAGATGACAAATCCCTCCGAGCTAGATGGTATTGTCAGAACAGGTGCTGAAATGAGTCTTCTCTTGAGTTCTTGAAAACACTTCTCACATTCTTCGCTCCAACCAAACTTTGTATCTTTTCGAGTCAGCTGAGTTAATGGAGTAATGATTCGAGAAAATCCTTCCACGAATCTTCGATAATAACTAGCTAAACCGAGAAAGCTACGTACTTCGGTCACTGATTTAGGTTGCTCCCAGCTTTGAATTGCTTCAATCTTTGCTGGGTCAATAGATATTCCATGACTTGATACTACGTGCCCAAGGAATGCTACTTCCTTAAGCCAGAACTCGTATTTCTTCAACTTGGCATAAAGCTTGTTTTCATGAAGCTTTTAGAGTATCAACCTCAAGTGTTGCTCATGATCTTCTTGGCTTTTGGAATAAATAAGGATGTCATCAATAAAGACGACCACAAAGTGATCCAAATATTCCTTGACTACTCGGTTCATCATATCCATGAAGGCAGCAGAAGCATTAGTCAATCCAAAAGACATGACTAGGAATTCATAATGCCGTCTCGATTAGGAAGTCATCTTTGGAATGTCATCGGTTCTAATCTTCAATTGGTGATATCCGGAATGAAGATCAATCTTTGAAAAGAATTTGGCTCCTTGTAACTGGTCAAACAGGTCATCAATACGTGGCAATGGGTACCTATTTTTGATGGTGACATGATTCAACTCCCGATAATCAATACAAAGTCACATACTCGCGTCTTTCTTTTTCACGAATAGAACAGGAGCACCCAAAGGAGAGGTACTAGAACGAATGAAACCGATGTCTAACAATTCTTGCAGTTGGGTTTTTAACTCCTAAAGTTCAATAGGAGCCATTCGATATGGGGCTTTGGAAATGGGTTTTGTACCAGGTTCAAGGTCGATACAAAATTCGATTTCACGCTCTAGGAGTAGACCAAGAAGTTCTTCTGGGAATACGTCAGGAAATTCATTAACAATAGTAATATCATTCAAAACTGACGTATTTTTGCTTAGATCCGTGACATGAGCTAAGAAAGCTTGACATCCATTTTTCAATAAATGAATAGGTTTATGGCTTGAGATGACAATGATGGATTTTAATAGTTTGGTTGCTTGAATTCGCATAATAGGTTGGTTAGGAATATGAAAGCTAAAACCTTACGAAAACAATCGATTTTTGCATGATGAATAGTTAACCAATCAATCCCTAGAATCACATCAAATGCAAGTATTTTCAAAGAAATAAGATCTACAGGTAACGTGCGGTTACCGATTTGAATCAAACAAGACTTATAAACCGTGGATGTACTGAAGGTTTCTCCCAATGGAGTTTCAACAGATAAATCAAAGTCTAATTTCTCCGGAGTTAAATTTAAACATTGAGCGCAAGTAGGAGAAATAAAGGAATGGGTAGAACCGGTATCAAATAAAGTATAAACTTCGCTAGAGTTTATGATTAGCTTACCCGTGATCACCTTGTTCGGATTCCTCGCTTTTTGGGAGGTTACGACAAACGCTCTCCATTGAACTATCGATTTTGTCTTGTCTGGGACACCCTTGGATGCCTCTATCCCAGCTGGACTTGACTTTGGTGCACGACAAAATTGGGCTAGGTGACCTTCTTTTCCACAATTATAACATGTTTTGGACTGCATCGTGCAGTTTGGACTTATGTGTCCTTCCCCTCCACATTTGTAACATACGACCGACGGTCGTTCTCCTTCCTTAACAGTGGGTGCTGATGCTTACGTCTTTCCATCTTTGCTGAACTTTCTCTTCTTGAAATTCCACTCCTATTATCTTGGTCATGATTACCACCGAAGTGGTTATCATTTCTGGCATGTTTATTCCCTCCACGTTTGTTGTCACCACTTCGATGACTGCTACCACTGGAATTATCGACTTGTCGGCTGCTCTCTCTTGGTTGGGTTAACTCATTATCGTATTCCAATAACTGAGCCCTATTCACAATATCTGAATACAAACACAGTTTATAAGAGATAAGGTATTGACGTATCTCGGGTTTCAAACCTCTTAGAAACATCCGCGTCATTCTCTCCTCATTAACAACCAAGTGGGACGCAAACCGAGATAACTCGGCAAACTTAGCTTCGTACTGCGCCACGGTTATATTGTTTTGCTCAAGCTTGATGAACTCCACCTCCTTTATGTGACAAATACTTTCAGGAAAGTATTTGTCGTTGAACAATTCTTGGAACTTCTCCCAAGACATCTTCAGTGCGGCAGGTTGAGTACACTTTACAGATTCCCACTAGTAATCCGCCTCTTCACGAAACATGAAGGTGGCAAAGGGAACCTTTTGCTCCTCGGAGCATCCCAAGACATCAAATATCTTGTTGATCTGCTTTATCCACGTCTTCTCCTTAAGTGGTTTTGGCTCTCCAAAAAACTCCGGTGGTCCCAGCTCCTTGAACTGTTTAGCGGTGACCGTCCGAGAGTTGTCAGTGTTTCCACCTGCATTTTGGACAAGAGTCGCTCTCGCCTGATGTTGCATTAATTGCATAAAGCCTCTAAACATCCCATCGTTCACCATTTCATCGGTGTTATTATTTTCATGAGGATTATTGTCTTCTTGTTGCACATTACCCTGGGCATTGATCGTTGGTGACTCAACAGTCTCATGTGCTTCATTGCTTATCTCAACATTTTCGGATGCCATTTTCAAATACTGCCACAAAATAAGGGTTAATTAACATATCACATATTATCTCTATACTCTGACTGACCAAATAAATACCAAATAAACTTAGGTAGGTCATACTAGAGAAGGAATTCCCCGTCTCTCCCCTCTTAGTTCTTATCTCACATCTCAGCCAGGGATCATATCCCTAAGCTTTGATACCAACTGTGACACCCCCCAAAATAGGTATACATCACCCATCTTGGGTCGCCAGATACAAGGTACTGAATACAAATACAAACTAATTATACAACAGTCGTGTAAAATATGACAAAACATAAATTGAGAGTTTTAATAAGAATATTGTCATCTAGACAATATCCACACTCAAAGGAGTCATCATTACATTTATTGTCACACTATTTAATAGAATATTGAGGACTACTAATACTATCATCTGGACCTTCACTCCATTCCCCGACTAGTTCTGGCTACGTTCTCATTTCCTGAAGAGAACAGTGAAAGAAAGGGGTGAGCTCAACTAGCCCAGTAAGAAATATTATGAGTAAGATAATGCAAAAGAAATTATCATTAGTCTTCAACAATGTTAAACTGATAAAATATAATAGACATCAAGTTTAACTGCAGCGGAACAAGCAATCCATTAAAAGAGTCAAGTAGAGAATAAAATCTACTATCTTTTATGATTTAAAAGGTTTTTTATTACTTTTATCATCGAGACTCAGCTTAATAAATAAACCACATCATTGAGTCATCCCTGCTCTACGGGCCAAGGATATTCATTAAATTATCAATGGTCATGACTATACCGAATAATCCCTGGTCATAATCATACCAAAAATTGTTCGTCAATACACTACAGGCCATTGAGGACTTTTACCACATCATTTATAACATTACAAGTAATGATTATACCGAATAATCCCTGGTCATAATCATACCAAGTCCATCTATGCACATAAGCCAAAGATGACTTTCATCATAATATAAGCATGAAGATGATGACAATAACATAATAATTCAATAAAACAAGTTCAAGAATAAATTTAAAAGATTTATAAGTTAATTTATCCTGAACTCAATAATGTACAAATTGTCAACATGATACTGCTTTGTGGAGTAAAATTCAAGAATGCTCTGAAGAATATTTCCATGAAAAGATACTGGATGAAGAAAAAATATCAAGGATATTCCACTAATTTCAAGGAGTATAGAAGTAAAAATTTTAACCAAATGAGTATCATAGAATATATGAAACTGCAATGGATTTTCACCCGCCATGCGGTAATCCACGTAGACAGATCATTTCCACAATTTAATAAGAAAAGAATACGAAGGGTCATTCACCATGCATGTGGTAATCCACATAGACAGGTTATTCCAACAGAATAATAAAGAATTGAGTAACAGAAGAATTCACCATGCATGCGATAGGCCGCATGCATGAGTTATTCCAATGTAATAATATATAATGGAACCCAGTCATGCGTAAACGATGCATGGGATATTCTAACGAATAACAAATAATGGAACCCGGCCATACATAAACGCATTGCATGTGATATTCCGGCGAATAATAAAGAATGGAATAACAACAGAATTCACCTTGCATGCGATAAATCGCATGCACGGAGTTATTCCAAGAGTAATAATAAATAATTGAACCGGTCATGCGTAAACACACGCAGATGTGATATTAAACGTAATAATAAAGAATGGAATAACAAAAGAATTTCACCATATATGCGGTACTTCAGATATACAAAGTTATTCCAATGAATAATAAGGAATGGAATAATGTAAGAATTTCACCATGTATGCGATTGCCCTTGTATATACAAAGTTATTCCAACATAATAATGAAGAATGGAATAACAGAAGCTCTCTTCATGAATACGAAAGAAATAATAACCCTTACCTTATAAAGAAGAGTAATCCGACGGGTAGGGCGGGGATATACTTGAAGAAAAGTTATACTACGCTCAAAGCTTCATTAAACTCTAAAGAAATACGCTCAAGATTATAGAAGAAGAATTCTCTGAACTTCAGGTGTGTTTTCAATTCTAACTAAGCATCCTATTTATAGGAAAATAGAAAGGATACTATGCAATAAAATATAATATATATGTTTATATATTTTATTTAAAATCTAATAAAACAAATAACTTTATAAAAGTATTCTGTTTTATATAAAAAGATTTTACTATGCAAAACACTATGTAGGCACTATGCAACACTATGCATAATAGAATATAATATATTCTATTTATAATCTAATAAAACAAATAACTTTATAAAAGTATTACATTTTATATAAAAAAATTTTACTATGTAAAATACTATGCATAATAGAATATAATATATTGTATTTACGGTCTAATAAAACAAATAACTTTATAAAAGTATTCTGTTTTATATAAAAATCTTTTCTATTTTATTACATTAATAATACTAATAAAACAAACTTCATCATCATTATTATAATTCACACTATTAATCAACCAGGTCGTTCCCAAGAAAGAGGGGGCTTTCCAATAAGGATTTCTCCCTAGTGGCGCGCAATTAGATGACCAAACCTCTCCTCGGAAAAACTTCTAGACATCGTTAATATTGCAAATAATAATATTAATAACTTAGTTATCTCAATTATTGATTTAATAATATATAAAATATCGACAATAATTTAATCAAATAACGTGAGATACTATGCAACAATTACTATAGCAATAATTGAACAAAACTGAGATTCTCACGTAAGCATCAATAATCAATACCGTGTGCTACTATGCAACCACGCCAGATTATCGCATTTTTTAACACCGGTGTTTCAACAGTTAATTGTAAAACTTCCGCCGTTATTTTCATAAAAATATTTTTGTCATTTTCTCAATCCGACATTAATTCCGTTATGGGGTCCACCAATGATTGTACCGTAGTACGAATATTCCCTGTTAAAAAGAATATTCCCCAACCAATCGAATATTATATAACAACTTGCATACTTTTAAAATTTCTAAATATTACCACAACTATAACATTATATCAAATTTACTCCATAATATAAAAATGATATTTATCGAAAATTCATCTTTATTCATAAAAGCTGGGGTCTTACATATACGACACCTTAATACACTTAAAATGTATGAATATTCTTACAAGGAAGGGCTATAGTGAAAGATGTACATTTAAAATGTGTGTGTATCTCCTGATTGACCCATAATACCATGAATAGGTCACCCCAATGAAGGATTTCGGGTGGCATATAGCAAATCACTTCACTGACGCAATATGTCAAACACCTAGTGGGCAAGCAATTATATTGTTTGGATTTATATTCTGTAATAGGCACAATAGAGAGAAATCAAAACTAAAAGATCATAATTCAGAAATCTAAAGGCATATGTGCTCTACCGTTCCACGTGTAAAAAGCCTAGATGCACCAGAATGTTGGAAAAATCTTTAATGAAGCGTCTGTAGAAACCCGCATGTCCCAAGAAGCTCCGTATTCCCTTGGCAGATGATGGAGGAGGTAGTTTCTCAATTGTTTCAATTTTTGCTTTATCCACCTCTAAACCTGCTGTAGAAACCTTGTGCCCCAAAATAATCCCCTCTTGCACCATAAAATAACATTTCTCCCAATTAATAACTAGGTGAAGGGTTTCGACATAGAAATGCACAGCAGAAATAGAACAATTTAAAACAAATTTGAAACCCTAAATAGGATCCATGCGAAAACAATTAATTCAATGGTTTAGATATTATACCGATTATGAAAGATTTTTGAAACGACTTCGAATCCCTTATGCAATCCAATCAGAACCGTGCCTCTACGGTATCCACACGAACGCCCTGCGAATCGTCGCACGATCTGCAATGAAGAGAATTGCAGTACTAGCCACCAAGGATTAGGATTTTCGAAAAAAAAAATTCTAGTCTCTCTCTAAGAGCGGCTAGGGTTTCGGTTATGATTAACTTCGCTAAACGCTGATATATCATATATATATAGCAATAAATCGGAATTAATCAAAACCCTAATCTAATTTAAATAAAATTCAAATTTATATATATATATATATATATACAAATAATCCTTTTAATTTAAATTCGTGATTTAAATACTATCAATCATATTGATATATTTAAATCCTTACAATTTAAATTAATTCCCTTTTAATAACATTCTATGTGTGTGACCATATAGGTTATTATTATGTTGGCAATAATTTTAAAATCATATTATAAAATTATAAACAGTGAGCGGCATCTAGTAATGCATCACTGCTACCCAAATAATAATAAGATCGATGATTCGATGCAACCTTTTTGTGACCAATGTTTCAATGTAATTTAATCCTTTTAACCTTAATATCCTAGATTAAACTCGAGTCATGGAATGTGTCATACTCTTCATAATTTAATCTGAGTTTTCTTGATCAATGAGTAGACTATATGAAACAAATCACTATTTGAGCATGGCCATGCATTTCATAGTCCTACTCAATCAAGAGGCCTATGGATATCACCCCTAATATATAGGAAGGTTAAATTCCATCTAGATCACTCATATTCCTCACACGATTCATGATGTACCCAATAATCACCTTTATAGTCCACCCTATTAAAGGTGACATTTGGTGATATCAATGTACATAAATTCCCGTGTAGTAATATAGTGATTTCAGGTCAGAGGACCATTACATCATTGTCACTATGAGAATTGCTAATGACACTTCGCATAATGCTCTATATAGAATTCTCATGGTGGGTTTGTCCAGTACATAGTTCTCTAACATGTACCTATGCATTGACTTAATATCTCATATATTTATGAACAATGAGATTTGGTCATCAGTTAATCCACATACTAGTCTCAATGCATCATTATTGTCCCATCAACAATGATACTCGACTAGGGACATTTAAGAACAATGATACTAATTGTAATTATATAATCTCATGTTCAAGTCACATACTTGAAACTATATAATTTGTATCACTATTCTAAGGAATTTTATTATGTTAACATTTATATAACGCAGTAAATAAAACCATAATAAAATCATTCATTTATTCAATCAAATATAATATCAAAATGTTAAGCAATTATATCAAATAATTGGCCTCTAGGGCATAAACTCTAACACTAGGTTGATTTCCACACAACGCTTCAACACTAAGACCAGATTATTCAAGTATAAATCAAAGTTATCACTGAATACGGAGAAGTCATCCATGAATACTTCCAAATTATGTTCTACCATATCAGAGAAAATTGCCATTATACACCGTTGAAAGGTTGTCGGCGCATTACATAGGCTAAAAGACATACGCCGAAATGCAAACGTACCGTAGGGGCATGTGAATGTAGTTTTTTCTTGATCTTTTGGGGCTATGGCAATCTAATTATATCCAGAATATCCATGCAAGAGACAGTAGAACTGATGTCCCGCTAACCTATCCAACATCTGATAAATGAATAGCAAGGGGAAGTGATCCTTGCGTGTGGCTTTATTCAGCTTGCGGTAGTCCATAAATACTCTCCATCCTGTAATGATTCTAGTAGAGATGAGCTCATTAGCTTCGTTCCTCACCATTGTAATACTCCCTTTCTTTGGTACGCACTGTACAGGACTTACCCATGAACTGTCAGAGATTGGATAGATAATGTCGGCATCCAACCACTTTATGATCTCCTTTTTCACCACATCCTTCATAATGAGATTTAGCCTTCTTTGCTGCTCAACGGTTGGTTTTTCCCCTTCTTCCATTAAAATCTTTTGCATACAAAAAGATGGACTAATTCCTCGAATATCCGCTATAGTCCACCTAATTGCTATTTTGAAATCTCACAATACCCGTAGTAGTTTCTCCTTTTGCGTGTCAGTTAACTCTGTCGAAATAATGACTGGTAGGGTAGCATCTTTCCCCAAATAAGCATACTACAGATGAGATGGTAGCGGTTTTAATTCCAACACCGGTGGCTCTTCTATCAAGGGTTTGAACTTTTTACCTTCCGTTTTGGGGCTTTCAAGGGTGCCGAATGGTTGATTACTTTTTCGGATGAAAGATGGTGTATCTAGCCATTTGACATACTCAATGTCATCTTCAATACCATAGTCGTCCATCTCGAGTAAAATGGATTCTAGCGAGTCCTGTGAATAATTTCCATGGAACTTGTGATTAACCAAGTCATCCATGATATCCACCCGCAAACATTCACCTTTTTCCTTCGGATAAGACATCGACTTAAATATGTTAAAGTTGACCTATTGATCTTCAACTCGCATCGTCAATTCACCTTTTTTCACGTCAATCAATGTTCTCCCCGTTGCTAAGAATGGTCGCCCGAGAATAATCGGAATTTCGCTATCTACTTCACAATCCAAGATAAAGAAATCCGCGAGGATGATGAATTTATCCACTTTGACTAACATGTCTTCAACTATACCTCGTGGATATGTAACAGACCGATCCGCCAATTGCAAACTGACATTCGTCGATTTTGGTTCTTGAAGTCCAAACTGACTGTAGACGGATAGTGGCATCAAGTTTATACTGGCCCCCAAATCACATAGTGCTCATCCCGAAAACTGATTTCTAATTTCACATGGAATAGTAAAACTACTTGGATCCTTGAGCTTCAGCGGTAATGTATTCTGAATAATTGTGATGCACTCTTCTGTCAACGCCACTATCTCAAACTCACCCAATTTCCTCTTTTTCAACAAAACTTCCTTCATAAACTTGGCGTAACTCGGCAATTGTTCCAAGGCTTCTGCGAATGGGATGTTGATATGCAATTTTTTAAAAATGTCAAAGAATCTTGAAAACTGCTTATCTAACTTGGATTTCTGAAACCTCTGCGAATACGGTATGGGAGGAATTGTGATGGTTGGTTCCGGTGCTTTCTGTTCTAAAGTTTCATCTTGGCGGTTTCCGGTGTCCTCAACTTCCTCTGTTACAGCTGTTGCGTTGTCCCTCTTTTCCTTATCCTTGACTGTTACTTGCAAATCCTTCCCACTACGTAGAGTCATAGCCTTACAATGCTCATCTCTACCCGGATTTATCTCTGTATCACTAGGGAGTGTTCCATGTGGACAGTTATTCAATGCATGTGCTATCTGCCCCATTTGATTTTCCAGATTCTTTATTGACGCACCTTGGCTTTTCACATTCATATCTACTTGATTCAATAACGTGTCTTGTTCATCGATCCTTTTGTCAGTCGCTCTAATGAATTTTACCAAAGCTTCTTCCGAACTGGATTTCCTCTCTGGCTGTTGTTGATTTTGATTTTGAAACTCGAATCTGTTTTGCTGTCTAGGTGCTTGAGCTTGATTATTACTCCATGAAAATCCCGGGTGATTTCTCCAACCCGGATTATACGCATTTTGATTCGGATATGGTTGGGTAGATCGATTATAGCTCCCTACGAACTAAGCTGATTCAGCATTTATGGCATATTGATCCATAACATGACTCCCCGCACATAACTCACAAACCATTGCTACTTGCTGCGTGGATGGTGGAGTCCATGTTTCTATTTTCTTAGCTAACGCGGACACTTTTACTGCCAAAGCTGTCACTGTATCCACTTCAAACTTTCCCGGTGTTTTCGGAGGGTTTGACCTAGTCATGGGCCACTGATAGTTGTTGTTGGCCATCGTTTCTAGCAGTTGATAAGCCTCATTAAAATTTTTAGACATGATCGCTCCACCTGCTGTTGCATCAATACTGACTCTTGTAGTCGCATGCAATCCATCACAAAATATCCCAACCTGCATCCACTGTGGTATTCCATTATGTAGGAATTTATGAAGCATGTCTTTCAATCTTTCCCACGCCTCATATAACGTTTCGGAGTCGAACTGTGCAAAGGTGTGATTATCGTTCCGCAGTTTCGCCGACTTCGCTGGTGGGAAGAACTTAGCTAGAAATTTTTGAGCTAAGTCGTCCCAAGCTGTGATTGAACCAGGGGGCAACGAGTGTAACCAACTCTGAGCTTTATCTTTCAACGTAAACGGGAACATCCTTAACCTTATAGCATCCTCCGATACATTATTGAACTTGAAGGTGTCGCAAACTTCCAAGAAACTTAATATGTGCTCATTAGGATCATCTAGCGAACTACCCCCAAACTGGCATGTATTCTGTAGCAACTGAATTGTTCCCGGTTTTATCTTGAAACTGTTTGCATTGATTATCGACCTCCTAATACTCGACTGTATATCCGTGACATTCGGCATGGCATAATCCCTAAATGATTTTTGTTCGTCCCCTGCCATATTCACTGGTATTTCTTGTTCTGCCAGATCTTCTTCCACAGGTGACACTACACTTGTCAACTGCAATTTCTGGAACTTCTTTCCAATATCGTCTATATAAGGAAAAAGTTCCTTTTTAGCCCTTGATCTAGTGTGCATACACTCGCAAAGAATTCCTGCAAATACAAGAAGAAAAATAAATAACATTTAAATTAAGACTGAATTGATTATAACTAATATGGAATTAATATTAATAAAGAATTCCCCGACAACGGCGCCAAAAACTTGTTGATAGATTTCACAATCAATGAATTTGTGCAAGTGTACACAGTCAACAAGTAATAAAGTGATAAGATAGAGTGTCGATCCCACAGAGAATTCTAATCAATAAATTACAACTACTAGCACTATATCAATCCAATTTTATTTAAACAACCATACAATGTGATTTTTCAAATTAAGAAAACTAAAGTAAACAATTAAAAAGAGACTACTCTAAAATAAATCAAACAACTAAAACTAAGATTTTAACGAATGAATTCAGATAAATAAAGATTAAGACTCCAATATCCCCAATTATGAACTATAAACCAATTATCCAATTATCCCAATTATTCTGCCTACTGAATTGTTAACAGGAATTCTCAAATGTCAAAAGCCCTTTTCCAAGTGATCAATTAACTTTTATTTAATCCAGATTAATCTTGCTATATTCCTATGCAAAAAAATTGAATTAAACTCCTTCAATCCAAATTCCTTACTTGTTATATGCGGTGAACAGATATTTCCATTAAATTCACAACCCTAATTATCCGCCATGCAAATAACTAAGAACACATGTTATCAAGCCCAGTTCTAACCCTAGATCTCCTCTTTCAATTCCTTCTAGAGTAACAAGGTAATTATTGGCCAAATAATTAATCAATTAACACAAGGCAAGATAAGCAATTCACTTTGACATAAAATAATTTGAATAAATTGAAAAACTAATTTATAGACATAAAAGGTTCAATTGAAATATTAATGAAACGAATTAGTTCATGACAAAATTTAAAAACAACAATCCTTTAAAAATCATCCTTAAGAAATTATACCAATTGAAAAATAGGAGAAGAAAAAAACTCTAGAGCCAATCCTTCAATCTTCAAGTAATCCCTTTGCTTAGCTTTCAATTGTGTAGATTCCCCTTTAATTTCAGCTAGTTAACCTTTATATACTCCTCTTCATCTCTTCACAATCCTTTTCCCAATCAACTTAAGCAACTTATCAATTAGCACCCATTAAGCAAGTCAAGCGGATGGTCAACACGTGCCCTAGTCAACGTCAATCAAGCAATAGCGCCCCGGCGCTGGTCTTTGATAAAATTACCATTGTGCCATTATCAGCTCAAAGATCCCATATTTCCCCTACAACTCCCAAATCTGCAAAATAAAAACTAAACACAATAAAAATACTTCTAAAAGACTAAAGAATACACAAATTTAAGCCCGAGTATATCTAATTCATGGGTATATTACCCAATCATCAGCAACCTCCCCCATCAAGGGTCACAACGCGATGCAACCATTGATACACACATCAATGAAGGTCAAGTAGCCTTGATGATGCACCCAACACAGATCTATCCGGTGATACACACATCAATGAAGGTCAGGCAACCCTGACAAGTGCATACTATTGGCAGTAACTCCGACATGATGATGGGATATGTTATTCACATCCTCAAACAGACAAAGCTTTATCCCCATAGATCTCTTGTACACAAGAGGCACTTCTATGGAGAATGAAGTTTGTGTCTAGGATTCACGACTTTGGTGATAACCCCAACGTCAACATCCTTGAAGACGTGGATCGTATGTCCAAGGCATCATTGATTGTCATCCCAATAGGATTACCTGAAAATCATGCATCATACATTTGCATCATGTTGTTGCACGTAGCTTCATGTTTATCTTGTTGCATTTCAAGTGTCTAGGATTCTTTATCCTATCCATGCCTTGCATTGCATGACTATGATAAAGAGGGGCATCTGTAGACACTCAAAATTTTCTACACACCTGTTACTGACATTGCAGGAGGGCAGATTCGTCTTTTAGACATAACCCTGGAAGACAGCTCACATCCATTTTGGATACTACCTGGAACATCAGCCTCAACCCCGGAACACACACCGAGAACATCATTTCCAACCCTGGAACACACCGGAAGAATCATTTCCAACCTCGGAGATAACCCTGAGTTTCATCCTTGGCGATAACACCAAGGAATGTTGTTTTAGTTCCGGTAATAACTTCGTAAATGCTTCTTTCAAATGCATGCTATTAGCTTTAATCAGACCTACCACCGAGGCACTCATACCCCAGACTCGAAGCTAACATCGGGCAGACAGGCACACTTGCAGATGACATTGTGGCATTCAAACAAGCAGTCCAATCTCAGATGTAACCCTGAGCAACGTCTGCTTTTAACTCAAACCGGCGATAACCCCAGTGAGGAGTCACACGTCATCTTGCTATCTTAACACTTGGGCGTCATCTTAACACTTCAGACATACATACATACAACAATGTCCTACAAGAACCAAGGAGTTCCAATCCCGAGACTATTACGCGTGGCAGTACACCAGATAGAATTTGAAGCTTGAAGACCATGGGCATGGTCCCCTCTTCCTGACTTTTTACAACCTCTAATCCATGTCATTGCGTAACTCTCGACACAAACAGTTCGAAGAAGGTCGTATATACCTTGTTCGGATGCTCGGATTGAAGTTCTGGAAATACGAGTAGACATTATAGTGCACGAGTGCACGTACTTGAGATAACGGGGACGAAGCGGAACACTGGGCACCCAGGCAGATGTGAGTGCAGATATTTTGCACGTACATAGTACACTCATGGCTCCCCCTCTATAAATAGAGGGCTTGGGGTAGCCATTTTTTAAAAAGGGAAAAAGGCAAGGAAGCCCTGCCCAATTTACTTTGTACACACCTATATTGAGTGTTTGCTCTTTTTTAAACACCTGTTAGCTCACATATAGCTGTCGACGTCGGGATTTTTGAGTGTCCCTTTTTGTTACTTGTTCTTGGGTGTTCTCATGTTAATGTGAGATTTGTTTGAAAAAACATGTGAAAAAGGTCTGACATGTATAATGTCAACGATTTGACTTTAAGAGTCGCCAGTTGGTGTATTTAACTGGTTGCAGCAACGTAACCGAAAAGGTTTTCACATTAACCCAGTGTTTTGACACTGCTAAACGGGTCTGTGAAATCGAGATTCATTTTGGGTCTAGGGGCTTGATTATGCGGAGGGAAGGTGTTAGGCACCCCCTCGACATCCGTGTTACCACGGTGACCGCCACTTCTCAAAGAAATTGTTATATGAATGTGTGTGTTTGTGTGTGTGTGGATCAATGTGCAATTATTTGAAAGTAGTGTGAGGCCTCGTTCGCACCTATATACACAAGGTTTGAATTTTATAAGAAAATTCAGTTTTAACCAAGATATAGCAATGAAGTTTTATAAAAGAGGTTTTTCAAACCTTGTGCTCAATAGGAATTGAGACCTTTTCATACTTCCATTTTATTATTAAATGTTCGGCCTGTTTGCTTTTATTTTCGAGATGTGAAGCATTCTCAAGAAAATAATATCAGTGATCTTAGAACTCCTCATCGGGCATGACATGACCATCCAAGGAAATTGAGATATAATTGTAAAATAATGTACAAGCTACTTACAACTGAAAAATGTCCATGATGGGAACCGAATCTAGATTAAGTAAACTGAACCTGTGATCACATGATTCCTAGGCTCACATGATCTGCAATTTATATGGAAAGCGCAATTTATATGGAAAGCGTAAATATATATATATATATAAATATATATATATATATATATATATATATATATATATATATATATATATATATATATATATAGACATGATCAGCCACCACGAAGCAACTCCATGGGGGATTGGAAATGCTAATATCTAAAAGCGGTAAATATATATATATATATAGACATGATCAACCGCCACGAAGTAAACTCCAGGCGGGACAAAATGAAAATAAAGCTGTAAAAGCGATCAATCGCCACGTAAGTAAACTCAAAAGCAGACAAAATATAAATAAAGTCGTAAAAGGCCAATAAGTAAACTCTGTGTCCAGCAAAGAATGTAAATATATTTATGTACATATATATATATATATATAAAAGTAGTAAATGCATCGGTGTAAATCCGGGCTCATCGGATATGTCCCTGACAATTATATATATATATATATATATATATATATATATATATATATATATATATATATAAAAGTTAATTTGGATGTAAATCCAAGCTCATCGATATATCGACAACAATTATATATATAAGTATATATATATATATAAGCGATTTAAACGCACTGGATGTAAATCTGGGCTCATCGACATGTAGTCGACCACGATTTATACATATATATATATATATATATATATAAAAGCAATTAAACGCTCTAGACCGAAGTCTAGGCTCAATCGAGGCATAACTCGATAATGTTAGTCCATATATATGAAATATATACATATATTAGTATATATATACAGACATAAATAAAAACTACGAACCGAAGTCCGGGCAAACGCACACAACATGACTCTCAATGTGTATAATAGTGTGTGCTATATGAGAAGAAGGCTTTATAAAATGTAAGAAGGCTTACAGTGGGCTGCCAAAGTAAACTTCTATGACTTTAAATGGATAAACACTCAGCTCCCGCCGGATAAAAGATAGCTATATGTGAGCTAACTAGTGTTTAAAGAAGAGGAAACACTCAAAAGTTGTGTATGCAGAGTAAAATGGATAGGGCTTCCTCACCTTTTTCCTTTTCTCTTCTCTCCCAAATGGCTGACCCAAGCCTTGTATATATAGACGGATGGCCGCAGGTACACCTGCGGCAGCCGCAGTTGTACCTACAGATGGTCGTGATGGATCCGAGCCTCACGGGTCCCATCGTCTTGTAGTGCGTTCAGTCGTGCACTGTAATGTCCACTCGAACTTGCAGAACTTCAATCCGAGCATCCGAACGAGGTATATCTGACCTTATTCGGCCCGCTTGTGTCGAGAGTTACGTAATGACATGGATTAGAGGTTGTACAAAGTCAGGAAGAGGGGTCTATGCCCATGATCTTCAAGCTTCAAATTCTATCCAAAGTACTACCACACGTAATAGTCACTCGGGATTGTCACTCCTCGATTCTTGTGGGTCATTGTTGGATGTATGTATGATGTGTTAAGATGACGTGCCATTTGTCGAAAGAACAAGATGACGTTTGACTCCTCGTCGGGGTTATCACCGGTTTGAGTTGAAGGTAGACGTTGCTCAGGGTTGCAGCTGAGATTGGACTACTTGTTGGTATACTGCGATATCATCTTGTTGAGGTGGTAAGATGACGTTGTGACTCCTCACCAGGGTTATCGCCGGTTTAAGCGGAAAGCAAAAGTTGCTCAGGGTTACATCTGAGATTGGACTTTTTCTTGTTTGTATGTCTCACTGTCATCTGTGGATGTTCCTGTCTACTCGTTGTTACCTCCGGGTCTGAGGTGTGTGTGCTTTGACAGGATGTTGGTGGTTGAAGCTGATTGCATAAGTTTGAAACAAGCATTTCTGGGGTTACCGCCGGAACTGCTATGGCATCTCTTGGGGCTATCACCAAGGATGGGGTTGCTACTCCCAGTGTTTCTCTGGGACTGGAACTAAGCATCGCAATGTTATCGCCGAGACAGAACTGTCCTCTCCGGTGTTGTTGCTGGTCTTTTGATCTGCATATCTCGAGGTTATCTCCGAGATCAAAAATGACATTCCCGGTGTGTGTTCCGGGTTTGAGATTATGTTCCCAGTTTGTGTTCCGGGTTGGAACTAAACTTTCGATAGTATCCGAAATGGATGTAAGTTGTCTTCCAGGGTTATCTCCAAAAGACAAATCTACCCTCCCGCAATGTTAGTAATAGGAGTGCAGAAAATTTTGAGTGTCTACAGATGCCCCTCTTTATCATATTCATGCAATTCAAGGCATGTATAGGATAAAGAATCCTAGACACTTGAAATGCAAGCAAGATAAACATGATGCTATGTGCAGAAACATGATGCAAATGCATGTAGAATGCAAGAATGATTGTCAGGTAATCCTACTAGGATGACAATCAGTGATGGCTTGGACATGCGATCCAAGTCTTCAAGGATGTGGACGTTGGGGCAATCACCAAAGTCTTAAATCCTAGACACTGGCTTATACTCCATAGAGGTACCTCTTATGTGGAAGAGATTTGTGGGGATAAAGGCTTTGTCTATTTGAGGATGTGTATAACATGTTCCCTCATACTGTCGGAGTTACTGCCAACAGTGTTGTCGTTGCCAGGGTTACCTGACCTTTGTTGATGTGTGTATCATCGGATAGATCCCTGTTGGATGCATTGTCAAGGCTGCTTAACCTTCATTGATGTATGTGTCAATGGTAGCATTGTGTTGTAACCCTTGTTGGGTAAGGTTACGTCGATGGGTTTACTTGCCCTCGGCTGATATGACGTCAAGGCTGTTTGACCTTCATTGATGTGTGTATCAATGGTTACATTGCACTGTGACCCCCGCCGGGGACACGCAGATGTTTGAAGGATGGGCGTTGTGACCTTTGCCGGGGATATGTAGATGCTGATAACTTCGGCGTTGTAACCCCCGCCGGGGAGGTTTGATATTTTGTGGTTTTTTGCGTTGTAACCCCCGCTGGGGATACGTCAGGGTTGCCTAACACTCATTGACGGCATCGGACCTTTGTGGGGTATTGCCGATATGATCTGTGAAAGCTGAGCTCATTGGTATAGTATACCCTACATTCAGGTGAATACCTTTGAGACAACGGGAGTTTAACTCTAACCGACGAGAAACCAGGATTTCAGGCTATTCCGCTCAATCGCGTAGCACTTTTATTCCTGATTTGGCCTTTTCAGCTTGTGAGACCTCCTTTGCAACTCTAACTAGAGTGAGCCGAGGTGGGACCCATGTAGGGGCCCGCAGGTGTACTGCTAGGAGTCATGAGTTAGATCTGCGACCGGTAGTGCCTATGTATAGGTGGTGGTTGCTTTTCATAAGTCATTTTCAAGTTCTTGCAATGAAGGAAATCTGAGAGCTCTTCTTCAGATCTGCTGAGTTCGGGCAACTTTATGCATATTCTGCCACCGTACAAGCGTTCTTCACTATCCTGGTAACACATGCATGTATTTTTTTTCCATTTTCTGTCCGTTGGAAAATGACTTATCGCATGAAATGCATTTAGATACATAGTAGTGAATATGCATGCTGATATGACTTGATAAAAAATATTCAACATAGTAAATGTTAGTATTAAACCATGCTGAACATAATGATGTGAAAAAATTTGACTTTTGAAATAATCAAATTGAAACCTTTTACTGTCATTTCTTATCCTATATGAGGACAAATGAGTAAAGGTAGACAAGCAAAATAATCCTGGTAATTAGACTACACTTACAAATTTTTTTTACTGCAATGTATTGGTGCATACAGGATGTATATGACTGTGTATAGGTGTGCTACTGAATGACCAACTAGTCATGCCTATGTGCATGGGGATAGTCCCATTTACAAAGGGGCTATGGCAAAATTTTCCCAAGAATGTAGGTATTGGGTAGTCATGCATTTTTAACTCTACTGTAGATGTATGTTAAAGCAATGCATCCATGCATGTAATCATAAAATGCATTTTGAAAAGACTCCAGGTAAGAAATTACCACACCCTTTCTGAGGTGATTTGGAGACTTGCTGTCCAGATAACATGGATCCAGATCAGTCGAGTAGTTCCCGCAGGACCACTTCTGGTGTACGGAAGAGGGTTTTGAAGAGCCTCTGCACCATTCTGTTAGACAACCTCGTCGCTTGGCGGAGGCGGTGATACGTCCTATTTGGATTGAAGTGCCGAATGTTGAGGACGAGGAAGAGGATGCACCGATCGAGGTTCCTGCTCCTACTGTGCGTGTTCCCCGTAGGGAGTTGCCATGTATTCAAGTGGCGAACCCAGATCTTCTGGGTGACTTGAGTAGGAATCCTTCAGTATACCTGCACGCAAACGAGGTATGAAGTTAGATCTTTAATCTTCCTTATTTCCTATTGATGAGGAGTCAAGGAGTCTGATGTTGATCTTTATTTGTTGTAGGTTCCCGGCTTCACACAGCCTTGAGGGAACTGGTTTAGCATCCACTCTATGTATCAGGCCTTGCATGATGACTATAGAGCGATCGTCCATGGCTGGGGATTCGGGAGGTTCTTCTCCATTCTACCCCGTCGCTATCCCTGGGGTTACCTCAGGGCATTGTCTGAGTGGTGGTTTCACCAGACTCAGTCACTCCATTTGCTGGACTGTGAGGTGATGATGACGCCGATGGATTAGCGGTTTATAACAGGTATGGAGTTTGGAGGGGATCCGGTGCCTTTCACGGCGGATATCACTCCTACTGCCGTCAGATCCTTGTTGAGAGTTCCAGTGGAGGCGCTCAAAGGGAAGGACTGTTCGTACAGGTCCTTTGAGCATAGATGCTATGAGCGGGCTGTTGAGTGAGCCTATATCCGATGATGTGAGAGTCGGGGATCGTATTCTTTGGTGATTGTTCCTGATGATCATTAGGGGCTGCTTCATAGCAGATAACTCTTTTACGGTGTCCTTCACTTTGATCAGCGCCACTCGACACGTGGACCGTATAAGAGAGTATGATTGGGGTTCCTACACCTTTGCCTACTTCCTCAGGGGAATGCGCATACGATCGCAGGGCTTGACCGAGGCATGGTTAGGATTCTACCCATTTCTGCTAGTGAGTATTTCTCTTGTCTTTTCCCATGTATGGGTTAAGAGTGTTGACTGACAGCAGATGTTTGCCTTTGTGGTGGCAGTTTTGGGCCTATGAGAGGCTTCCTTATTTTCATCCTGTGAACGTGTTAGGTTTAGATACCTATCCACGAAGATGGAGATGGCATCATTCCATACTGGCGGAGGTCCCGGTTGCTGAGGGTTTCACTCATTGTCGCCTACAGCTGGAGCTATTGACAGCCGATGTCATCACATGGATTCCCTACTTTGGAGAGCATTTGGGAGTTGGTTTTGAGGATGGGTACCCGACTGGAGTAGAGTATGTCATTTCCACCCGCAGGATTCCTCTCTTCACAGATGGAGGATGGGAGCTCTATTTAGGAGAGCGTGCTATTAGGAGCACTACAGGAGAGATTCGTGTACCGATCTTGCCTCCTGCCAGGCGTTATTGGCCTGTTTCGCAGTCAACCGTCATTGACATCTCATTGATGGGGATTGACGGTTTTACATTGTCAGAGGGCCCCTATTCTTAGGAGATGTTCTAGCATTGGTAGATCCCTCGTACGATTGGAGCTCAGACCCGAACCACACAGATTATGGGGGATATGATTCCAGGATCCATGATGATGATGGATTGGCTAGCCTGTGTCAGAGATCCGACTCGTGTGACACAGATTGACAGATTGACTAGGGAGCTGGACCGGTCACATCTTTTCATTCGGCATTTGGGCAGAGATCCTGTAGAGGTAGATACTTTTGATCTTTCCAGCTCTGGCGCTGGTCCCTTAGGTGACCCATATGGTTTTGCCGGCGCAGATCCTCCCTTGTATCGGCCTGACATCCCTGTAGATAGAGATCCATTAACTCAGGAGGAGTTACATCAGGTGGACAGGATCGTTGATGTAGACATCGACACTCTTGACTTTTTCTGATGTATTTCTTGCTATCTCTTTTGATAGGCCTCAGTTGTATGTTGGGTAGCTTCGCCCCATTTCCCTGTATTTTAGCTATACAGAGATGTATTAGATGATGATCATTGGCGTTCATCCAAAGTAGATGTACTGCTTCTATGCGCATTATCATACGTCTACATGCCGCAGTACATGGATGAGCTGGATATCGGCGTCATTATGGTAGTGAGAGCTCTCAGGGAGGGTCGTACCATTGTACTGATGATTATCGCAGAGACCTTAAGGTGAGCTACATACTACTGTACTTATCCGTCAGGAGTATTCACAAGTAGCTCGGTCATGTTGTATGTGTGGTTTATGTCACACTTGAGACCGATTGGCACATTTAGACATCATGGATTTTGTTTCACCCATGACATAGCCATGATGTATTCCTTCCAGCCTGAGGAGTGTACGAATGTTGCATCATGGTCCGCTTTACTGGCAGGGCTTAGAGATCCATTTGATATATTGCCGTGTTTAGGGCTCAGCTCACCCTATAGCTTCATTACTCATGCTCCGGGCAAGGATTATCTCCCTCTGGCTGGATTAAGGGGCATGATCACTTACCACCCATATGCCGTGATGTGTCAGTTTGACCAATTTTAGGATTTTCATCCATATGAGGAGGCAGTGAGTCAGCGCTTCGCGTCACACCGTATATCAACGGAGGACAGATCTAGGTTGTATGCCTGTTGGGATCAGCGAGAGCTGGCTGAGTTTTCTATCAGTCATCCAGGTTGTTCTGCAGAGTATTTCGTATGGATGGAGACAGAGACTACATCAGCTGCGGCAGTATCCACAGTGTAGGGGACTGATTCTGACGATGAGGAGCCTATAGAGGAGGCTATTATTCCCACCGACGATTTGACTGCTGGGCTGCCAACATTTGTGATGGATTCTCCCACCCCGAGTGCCACTGTTACTCAGTATTCGACACAACATTTGGAGCAGAGCTTACATCTGATGACCTATAATAGAGATCAGGCTAGGGCCGCAATGTTGACAGCTCTTGATGAGAGAGATACCGCTCTATTAGAGAGGGATGAGGCTAGATCAGCCATGGATGCATTGATAGTGGAGCGGGATGCCACCTTATCTGCTAGGGATGTGGCCATCGCAGATAGTACTTCAGTTAGATCCCAGATGACTGTCAGTCTTGCCGACATGAGTGCCTACATTGATGAGCACTATTCCACCATGTAGTTAGCCACTGATCTGCTAGCTCGTGTAGATATTCTTGGGCAGGAGCTTGCAGTGCTTCCTATGTCTTCAGAGAGGGATGTTATGTTAGATCTGATAGTTCGCATGTATACAAATCTGTAGATAGCTTTGTAATTTCCTGCACAGACTAGCTTAGCCATTTTGTCATGTACAACACAGATGTATATATCAAACAGTATTATGTATGGCAGGGAAATATATTTTATTCACTTCTCTTTTAGTTATGCCTTAATACTTACTTGATTTTTGCCTGTTTCTCCAAGGCCTTATGATCTTGATGCATTCTGAACTTATCCTTGATAGATGGACATTGAGACGTCGTAAGATCTCTTAGAACGGATCATTGATTTCTGTGAATCCCTACCATCTTTGGTGTCTTGGGACTGGTATCTGTATGGAATATGGAGAGGATGGTGGTTTCTTCCTCTCTGAGATTGACCGCACCACAGATGGTCGCCAGTACTTCTATTTATGAGAAGCCTAGTTAATTCCATCTCTTATGGGTTGGTATTGCTCTTTGAGGCACGATCGCAGCTTAGATGGTCACCGAATCTTTTATTTCTGAGAAGAGGTTGGGTAATTCCATCCCTTTGATCTAAAATCGATGAAATGGGGCGAATTGAAGATTGATCCCAGTACCGTGTGACAAGTACGTTGTTCTGGTAGGGGTTAGACTGCACCATAAAAGGCTGCCTGCGTACTCCTATTGAAGAGGAGATCAAGTCTGCGCAGTTCGAACCTAGTGTGGGAGGTTCAACGCTGAATGCGGAAGGCAGAAGGGTGTAGAAGTACTTTTGTTGTTTTGTAGAGAAAGGGTAGAAATGTTTTTGTTGTTTTTCTTTATTGCGACCGGGCCATATAGCATATGGTTGCCTACGTACCCCCGGGTATCAAGGAGATCAGGTCGATGTAGTTCGCCCCTCAGGATGAATTGAAGGCAAAGAGAAGTGTGAATCCCATGTGCAGGCTATACTGCGGGGAGAAGAAAGTTTAATCCCATAATGGGGACAAACTGCAAGTGTGTAAAAAGTTTAATCCCGTCTTTAGGATAAACTGCAGGTGTGAAAGGTTCAATCCCATCTTCAGAATAACCAAAATTGTGAAAGGTTAAATCCCGTCTTCAGGATAACCGAAACTGTATGGAAGGTTTGGAATGAAGTAAAACCAGGTTGCTGTGTTGAAGTGAATGTTTCCCTGAGGGGCAGAAGAGCATGTAAAAAGGGTGAAAGGGTTCAAAACCGGAATGACTGGTGATCTGGTGATCAAAACCAGGATGTTTGTTTGATGGTAACTTCAGACATAGTACCGTTTCATGGTGTTTGAGTTAATAAGCTGTGGAAATTCATCGCCATCCATTTCCTGCAATCTGAGAGCACCTCCTGTCAATACTTCCTTGACAACAAATAGGCCTTCCCAGTTAGGAGCGAATTTTCCCTTAGATTGATCTTGGTTGTTAATGATCTTCTTCAAAACCAAGTCATGTTGTTTTGAATCGTAGTAGTTGAAACTTTTACGTTGTAGGATAAATGCGATCCTTTCTTCGATATCTCTTGACCATAGAAGATTGTCACGGTTCTCCTTTCGTCTATCAGAGACAATTGGTGATACTTGTCTTGTACCCATAGGTCTTCATTCAACTGAGCATCCATCAATACTCTGAGGGATTCCATTTTCACTTTTATGGGGAGCACTGCTTCCATCCCATAGACTAATGAGTAGGGGGTTGCCCCAGTGGAAGTTCACACGAAAGTTCTGTAGGCTAATAAAGTCAGAGGCAAGAGGTCAGGCCATCCTTTGTGATTGGCGGACATTTTCTGCATAATCTTTTTGTTATTTTTATTAGCCGCTTCAACAGCACCATTCATCTTTGGACGGTAGATGACGGAGTTGAGGTGTTTGATGTGGAATTTTCTGCATAAATCCTCCATCATTTTGTTGTTGAGGTTCTTAGCATTGTCTGACACAATGACCTTTGGTTGTCCATATAGACACACGACATTGTTTCTGATGAAAGCAATGATAACTTCTTTAGTAACCCTGGGGAAGGATGCTGCTTCTACCCATTTGGTGAAGTAGTCGATCATGGTGACTATGAATCGATGTCCATTACTGGCTTTGGGCTCGATGGGCCCGATCACGTCCATTCCCCACCTTGGGAAGGGCCATGGCGAACTCATATTGTGGAGTTCCCTTGGAGGGGCGTGGATAGCATTCCCATGAATCTGGCTTTGATAGATCCTCTTGACGTGATCATCACAGTCAGCTTTGAGTGTAAGCTAATAATGTCCCGTTCTGAGAATTTTCTTGACAAGGGTCCGCTCATGTGAGGGCCTAATACTCCACCATGGATCTCATCCATGAGTCGCTGAGCTTGGTCTTTGTCCAGAAATCTGAGGAGACCTAATCATGCATCTCTTTTGTAGAGTGCATCTCCGCTCAGGTAGAATTTCATAGCAAGTCGATGAATCCGCCTCTTCTCAGTTAGGCTCACCTCAGCAGGTGTAGATTGATCTCGCAGATATTCCTAGATGTGCTGATACCAAGGATTGTGGATGGGAGGTAGCTCATCCGATACTTCTCCAATGTAATTCCCATAGACTGGGGCTTTTTGCAGAGCAAATGTGATGCTTGGCATGTTTTCCCTGTCAACCAAGGAGGCCAACGTTGCTAATGCATCTGCAAAATCATTCCTATTCCGAGGAATGTGTAGAAAGGAGATTTCTTCGAACTCCAAAGCCATCTGTAAAACTTGCTGATGGTAAGGCAACAAATGCAATTCTTTGGTTTGATAGATTCTTGTGGATTGCTTGATTACCAATTCGGAATACCCAAAGACAGTTAACCGCCTGATGCCCATTGAACGGACAAGTTTTAGCCCCATGATCTGACCCTTCATACTCAAATGTGTCATCGGGCCGATAAATCGTAATTTGTGCAATGACGGGATCTTTGCTCCCGTCATCGATATTAGGATTTGCTCCAGCTCTGGAGCCTTCTGTATTAACAACTCCATCAAAATACATTCTCCACGTTTGGCATGTATTGTACTGATGTTATAGCTGAATTGTCATTACTCCTTCATCAGGGAAGTATGTTTCTAAGGCTTTCTGACACTCATCATTCCATTTCATGGAGGAGTTCTTCCTTAACAGCTTGAAGATTGGCTCACATGTTGTTGTGAGTTGCGAAATGAATCTGCTAATGAAGTTAATCCTTCCCAAAAATCCCCGTATTTCCTTCTCTGTCTGACGAATGGGCATTTCCTTGATGGCCTGGATTTTGGTAAGATCAAGTTCAATCCCTTTGTGGCTGACTAGGAAACCTAGCAACTTGCCTGACTTAACACCAAAGGCGCACTTGATGGGATTCAACTTCAAGTTGTACTTACGTAACCTGTTGAAAAGCTTTGTGGGATGGTCTAAGTGGTCCTCATCCTTCCAAGATTTGACGATGATATCATCCACGTAGATCTCTATCTCTTTGTGCATTAAATCGTGGAAAAGAGCCATCTTAGCTCGCTGATAGGTTGCCCCGGCGTTGATGAGGCCGAATGACAACCGTCTGTAGCAAAAGGTTCCCCAAGGCGTGATGAAAGCAGTTTTCTCACGATCTTCCTCAGCGACCATAATTTGATGGTACCCATGAAAGCAATCAAAGAAAGGAGTACATGTCGACATGCAAGATATTGTCAATAAGAATGTGGATAAAGGGCACAGGAAAGCTATCTTTAAGGCAAGATTTTTTTAAATCCCGATAATCCACTCAAACTCGCACCTTTTCACCTGGTTTAGGCACGGGCACAATGTTGGATATCCACTCCGAATATGTAGACACCATGATGATGCCAACTTGAAATTGTTTCACAATTTCTTCTTTAACTTTTGAACTCCATTCAGGTTTCAATCACCTGAGTTTTTACCTAACTGGCTTGAATCCTTCTTTAATGGGAAGGCGATGAAGAACAATGTCAGTGGACAAACCCACCATGTCTTCATGAGACCATGCAAAAACATCCTAGAATTGGGTTAAAAGTGCAACCATGTCATTCCGTTGATTTGTGGTGAGGTCTGAACCAATCTGGATTAGCTTAGGGTTGTCTAAGGTTCTGAGATTGAAAGGAGTGGTTTGATCAAGATTGGGTTTGGGCTTGTTTGCAACTCATTCCTTAATCTCTTGAGGTGTCTCAATGTCCTCTTGGATGTCCATCAAGTCTGAGTCTAACTTTGCATCAAAGTTACAGCCCTTGTGGAGAGAAAGCACCTCATCAGCAAGTACAGGCACATCTAAATTTAGAGTCCTGAAATAAAAGAAGCTTTCACTTAATATATACAACTGTTCGATCATACAAAAGTGTTAGCATGTACATGATAAAATAATTGCTAGTGTGTAAAGGAAAGCAAGCAATTAAAGTTATCTACAAGGCAGAGGGATTTTCTGCCCATTTTACCCTCGTCGACCAATGCATGGAGTGCTGCTCCAATTATCGAGGGCAAAGTCTTGAAGGACTGCAGTGATGGAAGGATCGTCATTGTCCTCCTTCTCGCGAATGATAACCATGACATCTGGGCAATCATCATCTGCGGTGTATCTATTGGTATGTTCATTATGAACATTAATGCGAATGCCTGCCATCATCAAGGCAAGGTCATGTTTACGTTTCCATTCCTTTTCTTCCGTCTCGGGATCAGGAATCAGCACCTCTTTTGCTTTGATTGGCACTAGTTTTGGAAACAGCATAGCCGCAACATGGGCTGGTAACTTTACTGGAGATTGCATTAACTCATGAGGTAAAGGTGTAGAAAATCACCGTGCGGCAGAAGCTTGAGGAACCTGCTTATGCTTATGAGGATTCCTGTGACTGGAACTAGCAAAATAGCCTAGTTCGGCTGTTCTGATTTGACTGGACATTGGAATAGAGTGCTTAATACCCAGCTTATCTTTACCGAGGCCTTGTCCAGGTTGATGACCCAATGACATCATTTCTTGAGTGGCCGACATAACCTCGGCAAAAATCTTGGGTACGAGAAGTGGCGCTCCATTAGAATGGTATTGCGTATTACTCACTTCCAAAGTATGGAAACTGGCCGGTTCAACTTCTGAATTGAAGCTGATAATTGGTAGAATTCCTTGCTCAGGACAATCCGGCTCTGCGTTGACAGTGACTAGACTGTTGTTGATGATGTATTTGAGTTATTGATGTAGCATGGAGGGAACAGCTCCAGCCATGTGTATCCATGGTCTCCCCAATAGCAGGTTGTATCCAGAATCTATCTTAAGGACGTGGAAGGATACATTGAATGTATTTGGACCAATCTCAATTGGTAATTCAATCTTTCTGACGGTATTTTGTCAGGATCCATCAAAAGCTCGGATGACCGTATGGCTGCTTTGGATCCACTTGAGATGAATATTCATTTTTACCAAGGTGGCATAAGGACAGATATTCAGAGATGAGCCTCAATCTATCAATACTCCTGCCAGCATGTACCCGGAAGATAACACTGCGATGTGCAATAGCTTGCAATGACCGGTCCCTTCGGGAGGTATATCATCATCAGTGAAGGATATCACATTGCTGTTGAAAATGTGATCAACCAAATGTTGAAATTTTTCCACGTCCAATGATTTAGGCAAATAGGCTTCTTCTAAAACCTTCAACAAGATCTTCCGATGATTTTCAAAAGAGAAAACCAAATCTAGTATTGAAATCTGGTGTGGAGCTTCTCGCAAGCTTAAAACCACTTTGGCTTCATTATGACCCATAGTACGGAGGAATTTTTCAATCTTCTCCATTGGCAATTTCCCCTTTGCTTCGCAAGTAGGTTTAATAACCCGTTGAGGAAGGTACAGTGGATTTTCTATCGACACTGTAGCAGTAGTATATGACGTGGATCCTTTAGCTTCTCTATAATTCCATTGAACTTTATGCAAGCTGACAACATGATGTTTTAGTCTACAAGATAAAGAAATTGGCTCTGGTGCGGCCACTTTCAAAGGATTGTCAGCTCCTTTGAGTTGAATTAGTTGTATGGGAAATACTTTGACAGTCTCATCATTCACTTTGAGATAAGCGCTCATCGATCACTTCCATTGGGTAGGGCATGCATTCCCACCCTTAAGCTGCACAGTGTAATCATCTGCTATTTGCAGGACACCGCTATCAATAAGGTTCTAAATAAGATGGCGGAGTGCCCAGCATTCTTCTGTGTTGTGACCGTGAGAATGTGAATGATATTGACACATTTCATCAGGATTGAACCTCCCTGAGCGGGGATTGATGGGAGGGAGAAGGAATGTGATTCTTCCGTCATTGATCAACATTTGAAGTATCTCTTCCATAGACTAGCCTAGATAGGTGAATTCCTTCTGATTGGTAAACTCCTGACGAGCTTTAGCACTTGCTCGCTTTGTAACCTTATCCTCCATAGCTTCGCTTTCTGAAGGTGTTGATGGAGCATTTATAATAAATGGAAGGAGATAGGCATGCTCCTACCTGATTAAGCAGTTATAGGCAATGGAGGGTTTGAATATTGTGCTAGAAAAGGGGAGTAGTTTCTCCTCTGCATAGGCATGCTTGGATTGTATTTTTGTCATTGTAGTATCAAGGAAACATCCTCTTTCTTTTTATGGACCCTCCGGGGGTTGTTTCCATAAGATTCGGACTGGATGTGCTCAGTAATAGCTTTAAGATCGGCTAGGTCTTGAATTTTACCGGATTTCAATCCCATCTCAGCCATCTCGCCGTGTTTGATCATTTCAAAAAATGGTTTGCCAATACCAACTAGATCTCTCTCATAGAAAGGAGCTTCCTGTACATCAATAAAAGTCATGACCATTTCTGATTATGTCATAGAAGGAATAACTTGAGCAGCAAGGCGCTTCAACCTTTGAGTATACTCTCTAAATGACTCATTAGACTATTTCTTGACCTTGGTAATTTGGTACCGGTCAGGAGCCATCTGAGATTGAAAACTGTATTGAGTGAGGAAGACGTGAGCCAGCTCTTCCCATGTGAGACCCCAGATTTTATCAATAAAGATTTAAATTTTGTTGAAATAATTTTTTTTTAATATTATGGTGTGAATTTAAGATAATATTATAGTTGTGGGTAGTATTTATAAATTTTGCAAAGTATGCAAGTGGTTATATTATATTCGATTGGCTGGGGAATATTAGGTTTAGCGGGGAATATTCGTATAACTACTCAATCATTGGTGGACCCCAACAATGTAATTATTGCCGGATTGAGAAAGCGACAAAAATATTTTATTGAAATAACGGTGGAAGTTTTACTGTAGTTCTTGTTGAACCACTTTCGGTAGTAAAAGTACTGATGAATACGTGTGGTTGCATAAGTAGCACTACCGGTATTGATTATTGATGTTTATGTGAGAAGTCACTCGGTTTGATTCCATTATTGTCGATTAATAATATGAATTATTATAGCGATAATGACGTTTTGTTTTATTCGTATTATTAACGTAATAAAATGTAAACATCTTTTATATAAAATAGAATACTTTATTAAAGTTATTCTATAAATAGAATATATTATATTTTATTATGCATAGTGTTGCATAGTGTTTTGCATAGTGTTTTGCATAGTATTGCATAGTGTTTGCATAGTAAAATGTTTTTATATAAATAGAATATATTATATTTTATTTAAAAGATTTTTCTTTAAATATGGACCATCAGATTAAAGTAAATCAATCTGGACCGTTCATGGATTAGTTACTATGCATTCCATTTTCCTATAAATAGAAGCTCATTCCTTCATTATTTTCTTATGAATTCATTGAAACTCTAGAGAGAAATTATAGAGAGAAGCTATAGAGAGAAAATTATAGAAAGAAGAAGAGTATTCTCTTTACTTCACTACTTCTATATTCAGGTTCTTTTTTACGGTAAGGGGTGTTATTCTTTCTTCTTGAAGAGAACTTACATTATTCCATTCATTATTATTCTCGTTGGAATAACTTTGTAAAAGTGGCATACCCTATACATAACCTTGTATCACGCAGATACCCTATACTTGGTGAAACTTATGTTATTCCATTGCTTATTATTACATTGGAATAACTTTGTATACATGCTAGTTACCCTATACTTGGTGACATTCTTCTATTATTACATTTGGAACATCCTCGTCTGTGTGTTTTACGGACCTGGTTCCGCTTTTTATTATTCTCGTTGGAACATCACATGCATGTGTTTTACAGGACTGGTTAAAATCTTTATCATTTTGTTGGAATATCCTATCTGTGTTTTTACACCGGATCCGGTTCCATCTTTATTATTCTCGTTGGAACATCCCGCCGGTGTGAATTTCACCGACTTGGTTCCGTTATTATTATTCGTTGAATAACTCGTCTACATGCTAAGTAAGCGCATGCATGGTGATTTCTTTTGTTATTCCATTCTTTATTATACCCAAATTGGTTAAAACTTTGACTTCTATACTCCATGAAATTAGTAGAATATCCTTGATATTTGCGTTTCATCCAAAGATCTTTTCATGGAAATATTCTTCCGATCATTCTTGAATTTTACTCTCACGTAAACAAAGATCATGTCGACAATTTGGACGTTAATAATTCATGGATTAAATAATTCTTGAACTTGTTTTATTGAATTATTATGTCATTGTCATCATCCTCATGTTATATTATGTTATCTTTGGCTTACGTGCATAGATGAACTTAGTATGATTATGACCCGAGGATCATTCGGTATAATCATGACTTGATATAAATGATGTGACAAAAGTCCTCGGTGGCACTGTAATGCGTTGATGGATTGTTTTTGGTATGATTATGACCGGGGTGATTCGGTAGATAGTCATGACCATTGATAATTTGATGAAAATCCTTGACCGTGGTACGAGGATGATTAGATGTGGTGGTTTATTTATTGTCGAGTCTCAAATGATAAAAATTGATGAAAACCTTTTAAAACCTAAAAGATAGTAGACTTTATTCTCTACTTGACTCTTTTAATGGATTGCTAATTCACCGCAGATTAAATTTGGTTGTCTATTGTATTTTATCGGTTTAACATTGTTGAAGGCTAATGATAATTTATTCTCGCATTATCTTAGTCATAATATTTCTTCTTGGGCTAGTTGAGCTCACCCTTTCTTTCCTTTCGTTCTCTTCGTGAAATGAGAACATAGTTGGGACGAGTCTGGGAACGAAGTAATGGTCCGAGAGGATAGCATTAGTAGTCCTCACTATTCGTGAAATAGTGTGATAATAGTTGTAATGGGGACTCCTTTTGAGTTTGTATAATATCTAGTAGACAATATTTGTATTCAAACTCACGCTTTATGTCGTATTGTATACACGGCAGTTATATTAGTAAGTTGTATTTGAATTTATGTACCATGTAAGTGGCGACCCAAGATGGGTGACGATACCTAATTTTGGGGGCGCCACGGTTGGTATCGAGCTTAGGATATGATCCTCTGGTGAGATGTGAGATAAGAACTAGAGGGAGAGGCGGGAATTCCTTCGCTAGTATGACCTACCTAAATTTATTTGGTATTTAATTGGTCACAGGAGTATAGGGATAATATGTGATATGTTAATTAACCCTTATTTTGTGGCGGTGTTTGAAAATGGCATCCGAGAATGTTGAGAATAGCAATGGAGCACATGTGAGTGTTGATTCTCCACATATCAATAATCGAGGACAATGTGCAACAGATGGCGATAATCCTCCCAGAAAGAACAACACCGATCAATTGATGAACGACGATGACGTTTAAAGGTTTTAGAATTCATGCAACATCGGTAAAGCGACTCGTCCAAAACGTTGGTGGAAACACGGAAAACTCTCGGCGGTCACCGCTAAACAATTCAAGGAGCCGGGACCACCGGGAGTTTAAGGGAGAGCTAAAACCACTTCGCGCGAAGCATGGATAAAGCAGATTACAAGATATTTGATGTCTTGGGATGCTCGAGAGAGCAAAAGGTTCCTTTGCAGCCTTTATGTTGCTGGCGGAGAGGCGACATCGGGGGGAAGAAAAACGTACTCAACCCATTCAGATCAAGATATCTTGGGAGAAGTTCCAGAGTCGTTTCAACGACAAATACTTTCCGAAAGTATTCGCCACATGAAGGAGGTGGAGTTTATCAAGTTGGAACAAAACAATATGACCGTGTCGCAATACGAGGCAAAATTTATGAGTTATCACGATTTCGTCCCACTTGGTGGATAATGAAGAGAGAATGGCGCGAATGTTTTAAGAGGTTTGAAGCCGAGATACGTCAACATCTTATTTCTCATAAACCGTGTTTTTATTAGATGTTGTAAATAGGGCTCAATTAGTGGAGCGCGATAACGAGTTAAATAACTAAAAGAAAATTTACGGCAAAATTATAATACTAAATGAGAGTAGTCATCAAGCGGTGACAACAAGCGTGGAGGGAATCAATAAAAGCGATATGGTAACCACCGGTGGTAATCGGGGCCAAAATAATAAGAATGGACATTTCAAGAAAAGGAGATTCAATAATGATGGAAAGACGTCAAAGACCAAAGACTGTTGTTAAGGAAGGAGAAGGACCACCTATTATATGTTTCAAATGCGGAGGAGAGGGACACATCAGTCCGAACTGCGCCATGCCGTCCAAGCATGTTATAATTGTGGAAGAGAAGGTCACTTAGCTCGATTTTGTCATTTCATCAGAAAACAAATTCGACTAGGATGGAGGCACCAAAGGTCATCCCCTGCATAAACCAAAGCCGTGTAGTTTAAGAGAGAGCATTTTTTTTCTCGTGACGAGGAACCCGAATAAGATTATCACGTAAGTAATCATAAGCTCTGCTAAGTCTATACCATGTTAGATACCGTTATACCCACTCTTTTATTTCACCTAGTTATGCGTTCAACGCTTAAATTTGACTCGGAGAAGTTAGACTTTGACTTATTGGTTGAAACCTCGTTAGTAGGAGCCTTCGTTACTCCACTATTTTTTAAATCTTGTTTGATTCAAATAAACACTTTCACGTTACTTGTCGATATTATCTCTTTGAAAATACTTGCCTTTGAGGTAATTTTTGAAAACGATTGATTAATTACTCATTATTCTTTTTGTAAGGTTGTTAGCTTTCATATTCCTAACCAACCTGTTATACGAATTCAAAGTAACCAAACCCTAAAGTTAATCATTGTAATATCAAGCCATAAGTAAAGAGCTCCGAACCTTTCGTTGTTGACTTCCTTGTGTGGAATGCACCGAAGCCGGACTTTCTGTAGGCGACATCGTGAATGAAGATGGCAAGTTTATAGGTATCATTGTGAGGTGCTATCTAGTTAAGGGATAGAAGTCACAGTTGGTATCAATGTGACGTACTATCCAAGTCTTGGATGAGAGTAATATGATTTTGAATGATATTTCTATCATTAATAAATTTCTTGACGTATTCTTGAAGATTTCCTAGCCTACCCTAGAGTGTGAAATCGAATTTTGTTTTGACCCCAGTACAAAAACCCAATTCTTAAACCCTCAAATATTTCTTCAACTAAAAGGATCTGTTTACGAGGATTATGATGAAAGTCATAATAAAAGTATAGAACTGATGAAAATCATGGGTATATGAAGTATTAGTAAGTTTTATGATGAGTTATGTTGGTTAGTATGTGAAAACATGAAAGTTTCTTAGAAATCACAAAGAGTTGAAAATCAGATTTTGGTGAAAAACGTAACATGAAATTCAATTGACCATATCTCCTATTATATTTTGAATTTTTGAGTGTGGTCAAGTCCTAGAGTTAGATCTATGAGTTACCTAACTAATCCAAGTGGAATTACTGGAAAAGGTGTTGTAGATTTATGTGTGGACTGATTTTAGCAAAGGAGTGCAAAGCTGCAAAAATCGAAAAAGCTTCTGCCATGATTTTAGAGAGGCTGTTTCGGCCACTTAAATTATGAGAAAAATTCTGGCCTTTTGGGAAATGAAGGTATATGGTATAAAGTACCTCCTGTCCAAAAATGAGCTCATTCTCGACTTAAAATGAGCAAGTTATGACTATTTCAATATTTAGGTTTTTCCGGCGAAAATGCTATAACCGAGTTCTATAACTCCGATGACCATGAAATTTAAACTAGAAGCTCACGTTAACATGTGTAAGGTCCTGCCAAGATTTGGGAATTTTGGAGTTAAACTTGAGGTAGCTAATTTCTTAAGGAATTAATTAGAAATTGATTTTAAAAAATAGTAAATGAATTATAAAATTCGAGAAAATATATTTTCATTATGGGACTATATTATGCTAAATCCCAGAAAAGAAATATTTTTGGGACTGATTTGGTATTTTTCATGAAAATAGTTTAATTACTGAACATATGAGTTAAATATGTTATGTGAAGTAACAAAGTTGAAAATAGGATTTTATGGCTAGAAAATCCTATATGTAGTATATGCATATTTTTTGATGAGGATTTGATAATTGGTGATGATATTTTATGAGTATGGCATTTTGAATGATGAAATGCATTATATGGTAAAGCATAAACAATTGAGATAAATTGTTTATAAATTTAAGAAGTGATTAAAATATTGTTATAATATTAATGATATTATATTATAAGATTATTAAGTGATTGATAACATGGGGATATTCTTGAATCTCGGATAAATTATATTATAAATGTTTAATATTTATCCTTTATCTCATTTGATTGATTCTTTATATCATTATCCTCATGCTTATATTATGTTGAAAGTCATCTCGTATTCAGAAGTGCATAGATGGACTTGGTATGATTATGACTGTGGATTGTTCGGGTATAATCATAAATCAGTAATTGAAAACACAATTATCTTTGGCCAGTAGTGCATGGATAATTTGTGGTCGTGATACTAATGAATACACAATTATCTTTGGTCAGTAGTGCATGGATAATTTGTGGTTGTGATCTTAATGAATACACAATTATCTTTGGTAGTAGTGCATGGATAATTTGTGGTCGTGGATACTTAATGAATACACAATTATCTTTGGTCGTAGTGTATGGATAATTTGTGGTCGTGATCTTAATGAATACACAATTATCTTTGGCCGTAGTGCATGGATAATTTGTGGTCGTGGATACTTAATGAATACACGATTATCTTTGGTCGTAGTGCATGGATAATTTGTGGTCGTGATCTTAATGAATACACAATTATCTTTCGCCGTAGTGCATGGATAATTTGTGGTCGTGATACTAATGAATACACAATTATCTTCGGCCGTAGTAGTGCATGGATAATTTGTGGTCGTGATACTAATGAATACACAATTATCTTTGGTCAGTAGTGCATGGATAATTTGTGGTCGTGATACTAATGAATACACGATTATCTTTGGTCAGTAGTGCATGGATAATTTGTGGTCGTGATACTTAATGAATATCCTTGGCCCGTAGTGCGGTGGATGATTCGATGGTATGGATTAATTATCGAAATGAGTCTCAAAGAATGAAATATTAATTCATGGATGTGGTAAAAGTCATCTTTGGTAGTAGTGCATTGATAGACTTGGTATGATTATGACCACGGATTATTCGGTATAATCATGATCAGATTGAAAACACGAATATCCTTGGCCAATAGTGCATGGATAATTCGTGGTCGTGATTCTATTAAGCTAAGTCTCATTATTATTGGTTTTACAGTTATATATCTTTGGCTTGTAGTGCAAAGATGAATTGTTAATGAATATCTTTGGCAGGATTGCAAAGATGAACTTAATATTTTCAACGATAAAGGTATTCAAGGTATCCTCACCTCTTTATCATATCAGTACGTACCCTAATTTCGAGGGCTTAAATTCCATAAGGAGGGAGATTGTGAGACCCCATTTTATCAATAAAGATTTAAATTTTGTTGAAATAATTTTTTTTAATATTATGGTGTGAATTTAAGATAATATTATAGTTGTGGGTAGTATTTATAAATTTTACAAAGTATGCAAGTGGTTATATTATATTCGATTGGTGGGGAATATTCGGTTTAGTAGGGAATATTCGCACAACTACTCAATCATTGGTGGACCCCACAATGTAATTATCATTCGGATCGAGAAAGCGACAAAAATATTTTATTGAAATAACGGCGGAAGTTTTACCGTGGTTACTATTGAACTACTGGTAGTAAAATACAAAGAATACGTGTGGTTGCACAAGTAGCATACGGTATTGATTATTGATGCTTATGTGAGAAGTCACTCGGTTTGATTCCATTATTGTCGATTAATAATATGAATTATTATAGCGATAATGACGCTTTTGTTTTATTCGTATTATTAACGTAATAAAAGCGAAACATCTTTTATATAAAATAGAATACTTTATTAAAGTTATTCTATAAATAGAATATATTATATTTTATTACATAGTGTTGCATAGTGTTTTTGCATAGTATTTTGCATAGTATTGTATAGTGTTTGCATAGTAAAATGTTTTATATAAATAGAATATATTATATTTTATTTAAAAGATTTTTCTTTAAATATGGACCGTCAGATTAAAGTAAATCAACTGGACCGTTCATGGATTAGTTACTTATGCATTCCATTTTCCTATAAATAAGCTCATTCCTTCATTATTTTCTTCATTTAATTCATTGAAACTCTAGAGAGAGAAATTATAGAGAGAAGCTATAGAGAGAAAATTATAGAAAGAAGAAGAGTATTCGCTACTTCACTACTTCTATATTAGGTTTTTTTACGGTAGTGGGTGTTATTCTTTCTTCTTGAAGAGAACTTCATTATTCCATTCATTATTATTACATTGGAATAACTTTTGTAAAAGTGGCATACCCTATACATAACTGTGATACGCCAGTATACCCTATACTTGGTGAAATCCTTATGTTATTCCATTGCTTATTATACATTGGAATAACTTTGTATACTGCAGTTTACCCTTTACTTGGTGACATTCTTCTATTATTCATTTGAACACATCACATCGTGTGTTTTACAGGACCGGTTCCGCTTTTTATTATTCTCATTGGAACATCCATGCTCGTGTGTTTTACAGGACACGGTTCCGCTCTTTATCATTCTACATTGGAATATCCTATTCATGTGTTTTACACCGGATCCGGTTCCATCTTTATTATTCATTGGAACATCCCGCTTGTGTGAATTTCACGACGACCTAGTTAGTTATTATTATTATTCATTGGAATAACTGCCTATGCTGGCACCGCACGCATGCATGGTGATTTCTTTTGTTATTCCATTCTTTATTATACCCGGTTGGTTAAAACTTTGACTTCTATACTCCATGAAATTAGTAGAATATCCTTGATATTTGCGTTTCATCCGAAGATCTTTTCATGGAAATATTCTTCCGATCATTCTTGAATTTTACTCTCTAAACAAAGATCATGTTGACAATTTGGACGTTAATAATTCATGGATTAAATAATTCTTGAACTTGTTTTATTGAATTATTATGTCATTGTCATCATCCTCATGTTATATTATGTTATCTTTGGCTTACGTGCATAGATGAACTTAGTATGATTATGACCGAGGATCATTCTAAGTATAATCATGACTTGATATAAATGATGTGACAAAAGTCCTCGGTGACTTGTAATGCGTTGATGGATAGTTTTGGTATGATTATGACCAGGTGATTGATTAAGATAGTCATGACCATTGATAATTTGATGAAAATCCTCGATCGTGGTACGAGGATGATTAGATGTGGTGGTTTATTTATTGTCGAGTCTCAGCCGATAAAAATTGATGAAAACCTTTTAAAACCTAAAAGATAGTAGACTTTATTCTCTACTTGACTCTTTTAATGGATTGCTAATTCAGCTGCAGTTAAACCGGTTGTCTATTGTATTTTATCGGTTTAACATCGTTGAAGGCTAATGATAATTTATTACGCATTATCTTAGTCATAATATTTCTTACTGGGCTAGTTGAGCTCACCCTTTCTTTCACTGTTCTCTTTAGGAAATGAGAACATAGCTGGGACGAGTCGGGGAACGAAGTAATGGTCCAGAGGATAACATTAGTAGTCCTCACTATTCTGTGAAATAGTGTGATAATAGTTGTAATGAGGACTCCTTTTGAGTTTGTATAATATCTAGTAGACAATATTTGTATTCAAACTCACGGTTTATGTCGATTGTATACCTACGCTTATATTAGTAAGTTGTATTTGAATTTATGTACCATGTAAGTGGCGACCCAAGATGGGTGACGTATACCCAATTTTGGGGCGTCACATCCCAACTATGGATCTTAGAGTTGTCTAATCTGGTATACCATGAACGGGCTTCTCCAGTCAGACTTTTCTGAAATAACTGCATTCTGAGCTTTTCATTCTCCGCATAAGATCCTAGTTCTCCAATGAACACCTTTAAATGTGTGTAAGGATCCCCTAATCCGTTATATTTTTCAAAATCAGGGGTCTTAAATTTCTATAGATAATGCACACCAGGAAATATGCAAAGGTCCGCATATAAATCACTACCATGTGTTCCAATCCCTTTGAGAACGTGAATGGTTTCCTCCATTTGAAGGACCTTCTTTCTGATGTCACCGGTGTCTGGATCTCCTTTGAGATGGGTGCCTTCATGGTTTTGGTTGGTTGTATCCAACTGATGTTCTGGAATTATTTTTTCCAGACCTTGAACTCCCCCTTGTGTAGAGGATTTTGTATGTGTAGGTATCTTCGTACCCTCAGTAGACTGGTGTAATTCTTTTAGTAGAACAACCAAGTCTGTGATTTGTTTACTCAATCCGTCAAATTCTTCTCGGGAAACATGATTAGACTGTTCGGAAGAGGACATGATTGACTGTAGGCCTGTGACCTTTTTGGACTTTGAACGGGTAACAAGCCCAATTGCTTCCCTACAAAAGACTTACGTAGTTTAGTCTTAGGGTAAAATGTTATCATAACATGTCCGTTTTAGGAATTTGTCCTGCAAAACTGGTTTGTTAATTGATAACATGTCATGCATGCACAAATATTCTTCATATTTTCCATTACATATGGATGAACATGGAATAAAATTACAAGTAAATGCTTTTACAAGTAATTGAAAATGGAAAGCATGAAGAAACTTTCCTCCGTGTTTGGTTTATTAGAGGTTGACCTATCCTAGGGTTTCTCTCACGGCTTTTCGGCATGAAGGTTCCCAGATCATCGCAATCTACTTGAAGGGAAGTTAATCCGTTCGTTCAACTAGAGCGAATCTGAATGGTGCCTTTCCTGAGCCCCGGGGAATCATTCTTCCCATGAGTCCAGTAATCAAACACCGACAGGATAGCCTCCTGGTGGAAGGACGACACAACATACATTCACATACAACGTGTCTCACCACTTATGAAAAATGATGACATGTGCGAAGCACTAATATCACAGATAGATATTTAGCAGTGCAGTAATAAAAATGCATTCGTACACATTCATCATAAATGTAAATGCAACATTCACACACAAGCATATAACAATTTTGAAAAGCTTGTAATAGCGGCTTAAGCCCTCTTACTGGAGTCCCCAGCAGAGTCGCCACCTATCAACGTTGGGATTTTTAAGTGTCCCTTTTCGTTACTTGTTCTTTGGTGTTCTCTTGTTAATGTGAGATTTGTTTGAAAAAACAAGTGAAAAAGGTCCGACATGTATAATGTCGACGATTTGACTTTAAGAGTCGCCAAATAGTGTATTTAACTGGTTACACCAACGCAACTGAAAAGGTTTGCACATTGACCCAATGTTTTGACACTGCTAAACGGGTCTGTGAAACCGAGATTCATTTTGGGTCCGGGGGCTTGATTATGTGGAGGGAAGGTGTTAGGCACCCCTCGACATCCTTGTTACCACGGTGACCGCCACTTCTCAAAGAAATTGTTATATGAATGTGTGTGTTTGTGTGTGTGTGTGGATCAATGTGCAATTATTTGAAAGTAGTGTGAGGCCTCGTCAGCACCTACATACACAAGGTTTGAATTTTATAGGAAAATTCGGTTTTAATGAGATATAGCAATGAAGTTTTATAAAGAGGTTTTCAAACCTTGTGCTCAATAGAATTGAGACCTTTTCATTCTTCCATTTTATTATTAAATGTTGGCTTGTTTGCTTTTATTTTTGAGATGCAAAGCATTCTCGAAAATAATATCAAATGATCTTCGAACTCCTCATGGACATAATGACCATCCAAGGAAATTGAGACACTTTAAAATAATGTACAAGTCACTTACAATTTGAAAAATGTCCATCATAGGAACAGAATCTAGATTGATGAAATCGAACTCGTGATCACATGATTCTAAAGCTAACATGATAATCTTGTAATTTGTATGGAAAGCGAAGAAGAGCTATATATATAAAAGCTATAAATATATATATACAGACATGATCAGCCACCACGAAGCAACTCCATGGGGGATTAGAAATGTAAATATATAAAAATGGTAAATATATATATATATATGGACATGATCAACCGCCACGAAGTAAAGTCCAGGCGAGACGAAATGTAAATAAAGTTGTAAAAGCGATCAACTGCCACAAAGTAAACTCCAAGCAGGACAAAATGTAAATAAAGTTGTAAAAGGCCACGAAGTAAACTCCAGGCCTGACAGGAATGCAAATATATATATGTACAAATATATATATATATATATATATATATATATATAAGCAGTAAATGCACCGGATGTAAATCCAGGCTCATCGGATATGTCCGACAGCAATTATATATATATATATATATATACTTATATATATAATTGTTGTCAGACATATATCTATATATATATATACATATAAGCGATTTAAACGCACCGAATGTAAATCTAGGCTCATCGAATGTAGTCCGACCACGGTTTTATATATATATATATATATATATATATATATATATATATATATATAAGAAATTAAACGCTCCAGACCGAAGTCTAGGCTCAATCGAGGCATAACTCGATAATGTTAGTCCATATATATGAAATATATACATATATTAGTATATATATACATACAGAAATGAAAACCACGGACCAAAGTCCGGGCAAACGCACACAACATGACTCTCAATGTGTATAACAGTGTGTGCTATATGAGAAGAAGGCTTTATAAAATGTAAGAAGGCTTACAGTGGGCTGCTAAAGTAGACTTCTAACACTCAGCTCCAGCCGGATAAAAGATAGCTATATGTGAGCTAACTAGTGTTTAAAGAAGAGGAAACACTCAAAAGATGTGTATGCAGAGTAAATTGGACAGGGCTTCCTCGCCTTTTTCCTTCTCTCCTCTCTCCCAAATGGCTGACCTAATCCTTATATATATAGACGGATGGTCGCAGGTACTACTTGTGGCATTATGATTATACTACCGCATTTGGTGGTGATGGATCCGAGCCTCGCGGGACCTGTCATCTTGTAGTACGTGCAATTGTGCACTGTAATGTCCACTCAAACTTGTAGAACATCAATTCGAGCATCCGAACGAGGTATATTTGACCTTCTTCGGACCACTTTTGTCGAGAGTTACGTAATAACATGGATTAGAGGTTGTACGAAGTCAGGAAGAGAGGTCTATGCCCATGGTCTTCAAGCTTCAAATTCTATCCAAAGTACTGCCACACGTAATAGTCACTCGGGATTGTCACTCCTCGGTTCTTGTGGTACATTGTTGGATGTATGTATGATGTGTTGAGACGATATGCCATTTGTCGAAGAAACAAGATGGCGTTTGACTCCTCGCCGGGGTTATCGCCGGTTTGAGTTGAAAGTAGACGTTGCTTAGGGTTACAGCTGAGATTGGACTACTTGTTGGTATGCCGCGATATCATCTTGTTGACGTGGTTAGATGACGTTGTGACTCCTCACCGGGGTTATAGCCGGTTTAAGCGGAAAGCGGACGTTGCTCAGGGTTTACATCTGAGATTGGACTGCTGCTTGTTTGTATGCCTCACTGTCATCTGTGGATGTTCCTATTTACCCGTTGTTATCTCCGGGTCTGAGGTGTGTGTGCCTTGACAGGATGTTGGTGGTTGAAGCTGATTGTATATGTTTGAAACAAGCATTTTTGGGGTTACCGCCGGAACTGCAATGGCATCTCTTGAGGCTATCACCAAGGATGGGGTTGCTACTCCCAGTGTTTCTCTAGGACTGGAACTGAGCGTCGTGGTGTTATCGCCGAGACAGAATTCTCCTCTCCGGTGTTGTTGCCGGTCTTTTGATCTGCATATCTCGGGGTTATCTCCGAGATCGGAAATGACATTCCCGGTGTGTGTTTCGGATTTGAGATAATGTTCCCGGTCTGTGTTCCGGGTTGGAGTTGAACTTCCAGTAGTATCCGGAATGGATGTAAGCTGTCTTCCAAGGTTATCTCCAAAAGACGAATCTACCCTCCTACACTCTATAAAGCCTTTCTCTTCATCTTTGCACACGCTATTATACACATTGAGAGTCATGTGGTTTGCGTATGCCCGGACTTCGGTCCGTGGTTTTCATTTCTGTTTGTATATATATACCTATATATGTATATATTTATATATGGACTAACATTATCGAGTTATGCCTCGATTGAGCATAGACTCATGTCTGGAGCATTTACTTGCTTATATATATATATATGTAATTTTTGTCAGACATATCTGATGAGCCTAGATTTTACATCCGGAGCGTTTATTGCTTTTATATATATATAATTGTTGTCGGACATATTTGATGAGCCTGGATTTTACATACAATGCGTTATCGCTTCTATATATATATATATATATTTACATTTCTATCAGGCCTAGAGTTTACTTCGTGGCCTTTTACAAATTTTATTTATATTTTTCGTCACTTTGAGTTTACTTCGTGGTGGTTAATCATATTCTCGCTTTATTTACATTTAGTCTCGCTTTGAGTTTACTTACGTGGCGGTTGATCGCATTATCGCTTTATTTACTTTTCTCGATCCCCATGGGTAGTCGCCGTGGTGGTTGATCATGTCCATATATATATATATATATATATATATATATATATATATATATATATATATATATATATACCGCTTTTATATATTTACATTTCGATCCACCATGAAGTTACTTCGTGGTGGTTGATCATGTCTGTATATATATATATTTACAGCTTTTATATATATAACTTCTTACTGCTTTCCATACAAACTGCGGTATCATGTGAGCCTAGGAATCATGTGATCACAGATTCAGTATGCTGAATCTAGATTCGGTTCCCGTGATGGACATTTTTAGTTGTAAGCAACTTGTACATTATTTACGGTGTCTGAATTTCATTAGATGGCTGTCATGCCCATAAGGAGTTCTAAGATCACAGATATTATTTTCTCGAAGATGCGGCAAGATCTCAAAAAATAAAAGCAAACAAGCCAAACATTTTAATAAGAACATGGAAGTATGAAAAGGTCTCAATTCCTATTGAGCACAAGGTTTGAAAAACCTCTTTTACAAAACTTCATTGCTATATCTTTCTTAAAATTGAATTTTTCTATAAATTCAAACCCTTTGTATATAGGTGTGAACGAGGCTTCGCACTACTTTCAAATAATTGCACATTGAATCTCTCTCACACACACACACATTCATATAACAGTTTCATTGAGAAGTGGCGGTCACCGTGGCAACACGGATGTCGAGGGGTACCTAACATCTTCCCTCCGCATAATCAAGTACCCAAACCTAAATGAATCTCAGTTTCACAGACCCGTTTAGCAGTGTCACATCATTGGGTCAATGTGCAAACCTTTTCGGTTACGTTGGTGCAACCAGTTAAAAACACCAACTGGCGACTCTTAAAGTCTAATCGTCGACATTACACATGTCAGACCTTTTTCACTTGTTTTTTCAAATAAATCTCACATTAACACGAGAACACCAAAGAACAAGTAATGAAAAGGGACAACTAAAAATCCCGACGTCGACACTCATTCTAAACCTTCTCCGAAATAGATACGGGGGTATGTAGGATGTTCAACAAAATAATCATGAAAAAGTCGATTATGACCTTCATGTCTACCACGGTCAATGGTCATACGACCTTAAACAGAACCATGATGACGTGATGTATGCCTATTGACATTTTGTTGTTCTTCTTCAATCAATAGCCGCCATGCCACATAATTGTCCATATGCTTCTTCATCTTCTTCTTCATCCATGTGCAACATAGCTAATTCGAATTGACGAGACATATTTAAAATAATTTATTTGACTGGAAGAATGAAGTTAAGATGAGTGAATATGAGAGACTAGATGTGACTTATATTTATAGATGCTATTTGTTTTTTAAAATATAGTCGTTATGATATGGCCGTTGGATTATGTCCGTTGGAGTTTTTTTGAATTCATTGATTATTTTAATCTTTTTATATTATAGTCCACTGGATAGTCTACAGGATAGTCCATCTACTGGAAGGAGTGAAGACTAAAGGACATTTGCTGATGTCAGATGAACTAAATTTAGTCCAGTAGATAGTCCATCTGTTGGAGATGCTCTAATGCTCTTTAAGGAGGTTGCTCCTGAACGGGGGCATATATATATATATATATATATATATATATATCAAATGTCGTATGGAAACTGGTGATGGTGGGAGAAAATTGTACTGATGGTATGATATATATATATATATATAATATAAGTTTTGTTTTATTTGATTATATATAGAATATATTATATTTTATTATGCATAGTGTTTGCATAGTGTCTGCATAGTATTTGCATAGTAAGAAATGAAATTATTTAGACGAATTCAAAAAAAACCGTGATTCCCCCACTGTTTGCCCGTGATATTTTTTTTGAAATATTATCCTTCTAATATTCTATAAATAGGATGCTTAGTTAGAATTGAAAATCACACCAGAATCAGAGAATTCTTCTTCTATAATATTGAGCATATTTCTTTCGAGTTTTAGGAAGCTCTGAGTGTAGAAAACAGTGAAAGTTTTCTTCAAAAATATCCCCATTATACCAGTTGGAATACTCCTCTTTTTAAGGTAAGGGGTATTATTTATTTCATATTTGCTTACGATATTATTTTTCGTATTCGTAAGAAATTTTATTTTTGTTCAATAATCGTATGAAATAATATTTTCTTCCATACTATATAGTATATAAGTAATATTATTTCGTTTCAGATTTCGAATTCTACACTCATGTTGTTAAGTTTTGGCTTCTATACTCCATGAAATTAGTAGAATATCCTTGATATTTGTGCTTCATTCAGTATCTTTTCATGAAAATATTATTCTGAGCATTCTTAATAAGTTTTAACCTTTTCATGCCGAAGTACTATTCACGGGTTACTATTCCTGAAGTACTATTCATGGGGTACTATTCATGACAAAAATTGATTTCTTTTCGGTCCAAATCATTTTTGATACATTATTATTCTTAAATTTTACTCCACAAAGCAGTATCATGTTGACAATTTGAATATTCTTGAATTATGGATAAATTAAATTATAAAATCTTTAATATTTAACCTTGATCTCGTTTGATTGAATTTTTATATCATTGTCATCATCCTCATGCTTATATTATGATGAAAGTCATCTATGGCCCGTAGTGCATAGATGTACTTGGTATGATTATGACCAGGAATTATTCGATATAATCATGACCGTAATGTTACAAATGATGTGGTAAAAGTCCTCATTGGCCCGTAGTGCATTGATGGACAGTTTTTGGTATGACCATGGGTTCTCTTCGACCAAGGGTGCAAAGATGAATTGTTTTATAGCGTGATCATGACCGTTGATGAAAACACGAATATCCTTGCCTCGTAGTGCATGGATAATTCATGGTCGTTATACTAATGAATATCCTTGGCCCGTACCGCATGGATAATTCAGTGATGTGGATTATTTATTAAGTTGAGTCTCAATGATAAAATTGATGATAAACTTTTTAAATCATAAAAGATAGTAGATATGATGCTCTACTTGACTCTTCTAAGGGATTGCTTATTCCACTACAGTTGTTGATCTAAAACTTGTTGTTTATTGTATTCTATCAGTTGTTATATTGTTGAAGGCTAAGGATAATTTATTCTGCATTATCTTAGTCAAAATATTTCTTACTGGGTTAGTTGAGCTCACCCTTTCTTTCACTGTTCTCTTCAGGAAATGAGAATATAGCTGGGACTAGTCGGGGAATGAATTGACGGTCCAAATGGTTGTTTTAGTAGTCCTCACTATTTAGTGTGATAATAAATGTAATGAGGATTGAATTTGAGTTTGGATATTGTCTAGGAGACAATATTTATATTAAAACTCACATCTTATGTTTTGTCGTATTTTACACGACACATAACATTTGTATAAATTAAGTTTGTTTTTGAATTCTGTAACATGTATTTGGCGACCCAAGATGGGTGATGTATACCTATTTTGGGGGCGTCACAGTTGGTATCAAAGCTTAGGGATATGATCCCGGGCTGAGATGTGAGACTAGAACTAGGAGGGGAGAGATGGGTAATTCCTTCGCTAGTATGACCTACCTAGGTTTATTTGTTATTTAATTGGACGATCAGAATATAGGGATAATATGTGGCATGCCAATTAACCCTTGTCTCGGGCAGAGTTTGAAAATGACATCTAAAAATGTTGAGATAAGCAATGGAGCACATGAGACCGTTGAGTCACCAACGATCAATAACTAGGATAATGTGCATCATGAAGGCAATAATCCTCCTGTAAATAACAACACCAACCAAATGACGAACGATGGTATGTTTAGAAACATTTTAGAATTCATGCAACACCAAACGAAAGAGACTCATGTTCATAATGCAGGTGGAGTTACTGACAACTCATGGCTGGTCACTACTAAGCAGTTCAAGTAGCTGGGACAACCAGAGTTTTTGGGAAAGCCAGAACCACTTAAGGCAGAGACGTGGATAAATTAGATCACCAAGATATTTAATGTCTTGTAATGCACAGAGGAGAAAAACATTCCCTTCGTCGCCTTTATGTTGCGTGAAGAAGCAGATCACTGGTGGGAATCTATAAAATGTACTCAGTCTGCCGCACTAAAGATGTCTTGGGAGAAGTTCTAAGAACTGTTCAATGACAAGTACTTTCCCGAAAGTATTCATCACATGAAGGAGGTAGAGTTCATCAAGCTAGAGCAAAACAATATGACTGTGTCGCAGTATGAGGCTAAGTTTTTCGAGTTGTCCCTGTTTGCATCCCATTTGGTAGATAATGAGGAGCGATTGACGCAAATGTTTCTAAGAGGTTTAAAACCTAAAATATGTCAATACCTCATTTCTCACAAACTTTGTTTATATTCAGATGTTGTGAATAGGGCTTAGTTATTAGAACATGATTATGAGCCAGCTCAGCCAAAAGGCAACAACCAATAACACGATAACAATTGTAACGATGGCAACGACCATCGGAACAACGATAACCATCATGGAGGAAATTATCATGCCAGAAATGGTAACCACTTCGGTGGTAATCATGGCCAAGATAATAGGAAAGGTGAACTAAGTGAGAATAACTTTAAGAAGAGAAGATTCAACAATGATGGAAAGACGTCAGCACCAGCACCCGTTGTCAAGGAAGGAGAATGACCATCGGTCGTATGTTTCAAATGCGGACAGGAGGGACACATTCGTCCAAACTATACGCAGAAACCCAAAGTGTGTTTCAATTGTAGAAGAGAAGGTCACCTAGCTCGATTTTGTCATGTAGTGAAGTTAAGTCCAGCTGGGATGGTGACGCCAAAGAATGTCCTAGACAAGTTAAAGCCGGTAGTTTAAGTTAGAGCGTTTGTCGAGAAACTCGAATGAAGTTTATGAGTGAGACGTTGTTAACATAAAGACCCATTTCGTACAAAAGATGGAGATGGAGTTAAAGACTCCAAGAACCTACGTGAAGATAATGAATATACGATTAGAACTGAATTTAATCGATAAAGTTAAAGCCGCTCAAGCTACAGACTCAGAGCTGATGAATGTGAAGAAAAAGGTTCAAAAAGGCGTTATTTTAAAAGAAAGAATCGACGAAGAGAGGAAATCTCAACCCTCGATTTTATTGGTCCATTTGAAATCCTCGATCGAGTAGGAACTGTGGCCTATAGACTCGCCTTACCATTAAGTATGTCATGTGTTTATAACGTTTTTCACGTATCGGTGTTATGTAAATATGTGGATGATCCGAACCACATTATTAAATTAGAACTAGACGAGATAGCAGGAGATTTAACGTATGAGGAGATATCTGTTAAAATCTTGGATACAAAGGAACATATTGTACACTCAAATGTTATACCTCAAGAGTTAGAATCTAACGAGGTATCCTCATCTCATCAAATTACCAGGTACGTAAATTTTGAGGGCAAAATTTTATAAGGAGGGGAGATTGTAAGACACCAAAATTTGTGAATAAAGATTAGTTTTCTCAAAATATTTTTTTTAAGTATTATGGTGTGGATTTGATATAATGTTATAGATGTGGGTAGTATTTAAAAATTTTGCAAAGTATGCAAGTTGTCATAAAATATTCGATTGGTCAGGGAATATTCATTTTAACAAGGAATATTCGTACGACGGTACAATCATTGGTGGACCCCACAACGGAATTTTTGTCAGAATGAGAAAACGACAGATATATCTTTTTATGAAAATAAAAGCGGAAGTTTTACCGTTAAACTGTTGAAACACCCGGTGGTAAAAGTACAGTATTACGTGTGGTTGCATAGTAACACACAGTATTGATTATTGATGCTTACGTGAGAAGTCACTCAGTTTTATTCAATTATTGCTCCAGTAATTGATGCATCGTATCTCACGTTAATTGATTCAATTATTGTCGATATTTTATATATTATTAAATCAATAATTGAGACGATACAGTTATTCATATTATTATTTCCAATATTGACGATGTCCAGAAAGTTCTGTCGAGGAGAGGTTTGGTCACTTAATTGCACGCCAATAGGGAGAAATTCTTATTGGAAAGCCCCCTCTTTCCTGGGAATGATCTGGTTGTTAAATATTGCGAATAATAATAATGATGAATAAATGTTGTTAAAAATATTGAGGGGATTTTATGAAGTATTTGTTGTAAATATTGGCGTATTATTTGGACCCCAATTTACCCATTTTTCAAAATAATTGGTAGAATGTTATTCAGTATATGTGGAAGAAATGATTTTGGAAATGGGGGAGAGTATACGTAAAGGGATGGATATATATATATATATATATATATATATATATATATATATATATATGTGTGTGTGTGTGTGTGTGTGTGTGTGATGTGTGTGGTGGGTGGAATATATATATATATATATATATATATATATATATATATATATATTGGTGTGTGTGTGTGTGTGGTGGGAAGAAAAGAAAAGGGGGTGGGGGATAGTTGCCTTGGAAGAGAGGGAAGTGTGTGATGTGTGTGGGTGTGTGTGATTATATATATAAGTTGTGTGTTTGTGAATGTGATATATATATATATATATATTATATAAGTTTTATTTTATTTGATTATAAATAGAATATATTATATTTTATTATAAATGGTGTTTGCATAGTGTCTGCATAGTGTTTGCATAGTAAAAAATAAAATTATTCAGATGAATTCGAAAAACTCGTGATTCCCCCACTGTTTTCCCGTGATATTTTTTCTGAAATAGTATCCTTCCAATCTCCTATAAGTAGGATGCTTAGTTAGAATTGAAAATCACACCAGAATCAGCGAATTCTTCTTCTATAATATTGACTGTATTTCTTTCAAGTTTTAGGAAGCTTTGAGTGTAGAAAACATTGAAAGTTTTCTTCAAGAATAACCACGTTATACCAGTTGAAATACTCTTCTTTTTAAGCTAAGGGGTATTATTTATTTCATATTCGCTTACAATATTATTTTTCGTATTCATAAGAAATTTTATTTTTGTTCAATATTCGTATGGAATAATATTTTCTTCCATACTCTATAGTATGTAAGTAATATTATTTCATTTCAGATTTCAAATTCTACACTCATGTTGTTAAGTTTTGGCTTCTATACTCCATGAAATTAGTAGAATATCCTTGATATTTGCGCTTCATCCAGTATCTCTTCATGAAAATATTATTCTGAGCATTCTAGATAAGTTTTAACCTTTTCATGCCAGAATACTATTCACGGGTTACTATTCCCGAAGTACTATTCATGGGGTATTATTCACTCGGGTAGTGTTCACCTGGGGTACTATTCATGACAAAAATTAATTTCTTTTCTGTCCAAATCATTTTTGATACATTATCTTTCTTGAATTTTACTCCACAAAGCAGTATCATGTTGACAATTTAGATATTTTTGAATTCTAGATAAATTAAATTATAAAATCTTTAATATTTATCATTGATCTCATTTGATTGAATTTTTATATCATTGTCATCATCCTCATACTTATATTATGATGAAAGTCATTTGTGGCACGTAGTGAAAGTAGTATGCACACAAGCCAATCATGTTTGATAATAAAGCATATACTTTGTAACAATCTTATTCATTTATTAATAAAAAGTATTAATTTATTAAAGGCTTTTAATTATCTACATGATGCTGTTTTATAATATGTGATAAACCCATAGTTTTAAGCAATGCTTTTAGAATAATGATGATGATCATTCTAATGAGATCTAAATTCTTAGAAAGCTTAAAACTAAAATAGTTCCCAATAATTGGATTACTAAATTGGGGATTAGTGAATCCGGATAGATTGGTACATACGTTGCTTGCTCATTGGATGAGGATGATTGATCTCATTATCATTTGTGTTGAGACACTAAAGCAAGTATGTAGGTGCTTATTAGAGAATAAGTTCACTAAACGTGGCTCGCTAAGGAATACCTAATGGAGTTTTATTTACCTGTCAATAGGAATTCCTGTAGTGATAATAGTACAAGTAATCCTTGGACTTGAGATCATCATAGTATCTTGTGTATGATGAGTTATACTTTGACTTATTCCTTAAGACCCTTAGGGTATATCAAAGGGTATGCTTGGGTATAATAAGTCAGATACATGGAGATAATGTATGATCAATAAAGAATCTACCACTTCTAATAAAAAGAGAAATATCCTATGTGATTCGATAAATGACAACCAAAGTAGTCCTTGGTCATAAGCGGGATGAAATTAGAAAGGAGTTTCTAATTTGCATTATTTGGTGTTGTACATTTAAGGATCGAAATACATATAATTAAATAAAATAAGACTCGGTGGTAATTCCATGTCTTATATTTAATGGGGACATTGTATGGTGGAAGGATTGAATTGTACGGTAACTATTTACTCAAAGGTTCTTTAATGATTAATGTTGAAATCTATATTATACGAAAAAATCGTTGATCGCTAGGAGGCTTATCCCTATTGTAGAATAAATATTATTTATTTAAATAAATTAATTGTTTAATTTATTTATTTAAATAAGATTAGAATTATTCTAATTGATTTATTCACAATAGGTTTAATATGGAAAACCTAAAGGGTCACACCATAAAAGGAAGAATAATTATTTAAGAAGTTAATGGCATAATCGTAATAATATGTTATGTATATTTAATTTAATCTATGGTGATAGAATAAATTAAATAGCTTAATATTTATTATTTAATATTTTAGAAATATTAAATATAAATTAATAAGAGGAGTCTTATTAATATTATTACAATTATTATTATTTTATTTCTAAAAGAGTTTAGGAATTAATTTAATATAAGTACTCTCATTTATTCCTAATTGGATTAGGAAGGAAAATTAGTTAAAGGAGTTTAATTAATTATCCCTAATAAGATTAGGGAGCTTAATTAATTAAAAGAATTTAATTAATTAAATAAATTCCAATTCCTTAATTGTTAAGGTGGGTTGCCCACATCAATAAATAAGAGGAGTCTTATTATGGGTGGGGGTGGTTGACCTTTACAACGTAATAATTTCAATTTGTTGGAGAGTACGCCCTTTCTATAGAGATAGAAAACTAGGGTTTGAGCTAATACCCCTTCTTCTTGAATTCTTATTATTCCTTGGTGGATCACCTCTCAGAGGCCAAACATATGGGTGGCTAACGTTGATCAAAGGAAGGAACGAGCTTGGGTGGATTCAAGTTGAGCGAAAGGATTTGGAGGTGAACTTGTACCTGAGGAAGCTCGATCTTCAAGGGTATGATTTTATTCGTTATCTTTTCGTTTAATTAATAATTATGCATAAAGGGTGATCCGGGTATATGGTTTGTAAATTTTTAAACTCTGATTTTTCACGTTTCCGCTAATTTTGTGCAATTTGATTGCGCACGTGAATATTACAAATCCAACAGTGGCATCAGAGCCAAACCTTTATGCGAATTATTAATTGTTTTAATTTGATATGTATATTGATATGTGTTTAGAACAATTTAATTGGGCATAATTTTATTGTATAAAATTTATTTAAAAAAAAAAAAAAAAAACTTAAACGCGTTTTGTGTTATGTCAGAAACACGTAACTGTACAAATGCATGTGGCTTATCTTGTGTAATCGTAGTATGTGATATATAAAGGGACTTGGATTCCGTGCATGGTTAATGAATGATATGAAATTAGTTTCTAAAGTCACATGGACAATTTTTTTAAAAGCCACGGTTTATATATATATATATATATATATATATATATATATATATATATATATTTTGGTTATATATATATGTGATTACCAAAGAACAATTTTTTTAAAAGTTCAAGAATTTACGGATATAATATATATATATATATTATATTATAACCTTTTCGGTTTTATATATATATATATATATATATATATATATTCGGTTATTTTATAATATATTATATATTATATATATATAATATATTATTCTCAATAATTTTATAATTAAAATAAAAAGTTTATTTTAATTTTAAAATAAAAAGTTTATTTTAATTTTAAAATAATAGGTTTATTTTAATTTTAAAATTAAATTTCATGCTAACTAATTAGAGTTGGAATTGGATTCCATGATAACTAATTAGAGTTGAAATTGGATTCCATGTTTCCTTAAATAAAGGAGTTTATTTAGTTATGAAATAAGATTTCATATTATTCAAAATAAAAGAGTTTATTTGTGAATGAAAAAGTGAATCCATCTTTCCTTAAATAAAGGAGTTTATTTAGATATGTAATAAGATTTCATATTATTCAAAATAAAGGAGTTTATTTGTGAATAGGAAAAAGAATTCGTGTTTCCTTTAATAAATTTTTTTTATACATGGAATTGGATTCCATAATTAATTAAAATAAAGGAGTTTATTTTGATTAAAGATTTTGATTAAAATAAAATAGTTTATTTTATTCAAAATTGGATAAATTAAAATAAAATAGTTTTATTTTGATTTAAATTTGGATTAAAATAAAGGAGTTTATTTTGATTCAAAATAGATTTTATACTAACTAAATTTGCCCATTAAATGATATCAATATATATATTAAATGTTTATTATTCATAAGATGAATGTTATTTATTGATACATATGGTGATGTGTATGATAATAAATGGGATTGATTATGGACTATTGACCAATGCGATTGGATTTTATTTTAGTTGGATGCATGAATGTATGGGTTTTATTAAATGGGAATTCTGCGTACCTCGTCTTCTCTAATTTTTACGAATGTAAATTTTATCTCCCTCTATGTACTTCCCTCGGCTCACGATCAAGGTTTCTATTTATTTTAAATAGTTTTGTAATAGGAATAGTTAGAATTAATTTTAAAAAAAAATTGGAGATCAAGGAACAAGGAGCGCTTGAAGACTCGTTTGTAATGGAGCCCGGGTTTAAATGTAATAGTTATATTTAAATATTAATTCTTGCACCCTAAGTTTGACCTTTTGGTTCACTTGGTGGCTCTAGTGAACCAAACTAGAATAAAGTCCATAATCAATCCGGGTAGAATATAGTATTCTATATGTGCATGCTTATACTATATATATTATATATATTATGCAAACATGCTTCGCATGTTCATTAATATACGACGCGCGTATTTATATATATATATATATGCATGCTTATTTAACAAGATGAGACAAATTAATAGCAAACCCCTCAATTTTTATATTAAGTCCTAAGCGTTCAAAGGTATTTGGAATATCGAGCATTAGCCTTCAGCATGATAAAATTAATAGAGTATTAAATATTTAATATGAGTTTGTTGTGTCACCACAAAGGCAAGTATTAAGTATTTAAGATGTTAATTTTCACATTTGATGCTTATAAAGAAAATTGAACAATATTGTTTTGTTGTGTCACCACAAGGATGATATTTTTCTTTTTTGAATATATGGAGTGCTAGGTTGGACTTAACTTGGATAATTTTGATTCGGATGTGCCACCACTTGATCAAAATAATCTAAGAGGCAAAAGAAAAGGAGTTGCATAGTTGATGTAATTGACAAAAGTTGTCTACCTATTTATTTATATATAGTTTGTTGTGTCACCACAAGGCTATATACATTTGAAATGAGATCCTTATTCTCACTAGCAAATCTTTAATTAGATTTTGCCGAACTATATAAGTGAGGGTAATATAGTTTGAAGAAAATAGTGGGAGATACCAAATTAAAACAAGACCTAAATTATTTTGGTAATTAATAAAAGAATGTATGTTAAAATGTTGTTAATTACAAATTCATTTACAGAATTTTGCAATGTCTAAATTACTATCATCACTTGAAACATATTAGATGTTATTTAACGGGGCCAAATTAAGCGGATTGGTTAGTTAATTTGAGAATAGTTCTCATGAAATGAAAAAACTATCTTATGTCCTTAATCGCCTATCCTGGAATGGTTGCGCATAATGCCTCCGAGGAAGAGATTGCTACTTTTAGAAAGTGGTAAGATGATGCGAGTTGGCTCAATGCATCATGCTCGCATCCATGAGTAACGAGCTTGTTGTCACAAGATGAAACTATGGATGCTCCTACTATATTCCCGCACATCAAGTAGTTGATGGTGAGGAAAATGGGGACCGATAGATATCGAGATATCTAAGGAGCTCTTAGATCTAGAATGGCCAATGGCACTATAGTATGCATAACAAAAGTTCTTAACATAATCAATTTGATTGATCAATTAGGACAACTGGTTTTGTCATGGATGGAGAGTTGAGCCAAGATTTGATCTTGCACTCATTCCCGGACTCCTTTCACAATTGTTGTGAATTTTTCATATGAACAAGCTAGATATCGCCTTGATTGATTTGCTTGTATGTTGAAAAATGTTGAGAGTCATTATCCAACCAAAAGGACCATGTCTTCTTGGTAGGGGCCAAAGGATCTTGAAAAAGAAGATTGATTTAAAGAAGGTAAAGCAAAAGGCGTAAAAAAAGGATAATAAGAACAAAAGCGATATGGATAGCAAAGGAGTTTGCTTCCACCGCAATAAGCCCTGAACACTAGAAAGAAAGCTGAGAAGCATCTTGCGAGGCTAACCAAAAGAAGCTTAGTGAAGTTTTGGTTACAAATACAAATTTGTTCACGATTTAAAATAATTTTTTTCTTTAAGTCGAGGTTCTACTTAGGTATTGGATCTGAGCTTTGGTTATCATAAATATAGATCTATGAAGGGACCAAGCAGAAGTAGAAAGTTAAACAAGATAAGTAATCCTATGTGTGGGAAATGAAGCAAAGGTTGCTGCATTAGCCATAGGAACTTATAGTTTAGCAATGCCTACGGGCAAATCTATTAAGTCAATAAGTTGTTATTGTATTCCAGTACTTGTTAGAAACATTATTTCCATTTTATTGTTGGACAATGAAATCTTTGGTATTATATTTAAGAACAATTGTTGTTCTATTTATAATAATAATAATGTTTTGTATAGAACTGGAATATTACTTAATGGATTTTATATACTTGACTTACGTGAAAATAATTTTGAAAATTGAACAAACTAGTATAAGAAAAGGAGATGATTATTCAAAGAGTTGAATGTGTGTATTTGCTAAAATACAAGTGTGAATTATTTGAAAGGTTCAAAGAATTCAGAAGTGAAACAAATTAACAAAGTATTAAGATTCTTTGATTAGATCAAGGAATAAATACTTGTGCAATAAGTTTCTAGATCATCTCAAATGGTTTTCTCATAATGGATGCCTCCTGATACGCAATAATTGATTGATGTATCTGAAAGGAAAAATCATACCTTGTTGAACATGTTACGGTCCATAATGATTTTACCGACATTCCAGTATCCTTCTGGGATAATGTCTTAGAAATGGCTGCATATCTACGAAAATGGTAACCTCAAAATCCGGCCCCAAGACTCCATAAAAGTTATGGACAGGGAGGATTCCTAATCTTAAGTATGTTAAGTTAAGGGGTTGTCCAACTTATGTGAAAATGTTTCAAAGGATAAGCTTGGGACAAGATTTGACAAGTACAATTTGTGGGACATCCTAAAGTAAGTTTAGGGAATATGTTCTATAATCCTACTTAGCAAAAGGTGTTTGTTGCGAAACACGCTGCCTTCTAAGATAAAGGTGTTTATTAATGAAGGTGCTAGTGGGAGGATAATAGATCTTGAAGAGTTCAAGAACCACAAAACACTATAAGTCAAATAAGAGGAACCTATAGATAGACCTATTGTACCACAACCGAATCGTAAATCTGGAATAGTACCGTAGATACCTAGGAGGTATGGATTCATCATAGATGATGATGATGAGGTACACATCATAGAAGATGATGATCCGATTACATACGATGAGGTAAGTGTGTATACACACTCGGAGAAATGGATTGAAGTAAGTTTCTCAAATATGGAACATTCGTTTTGATGAGGCAATCAAAAGAGTTTGATTTTATCAAAATAAGAATGAACCTAGTGTGTACAAAAAGGGTCGATTGGGAGCATCATGACATTCCTAGTACTATATGTTGATATACTACGGATAAGGAATGACATACCAATGCTACAATCAGTAAAGATAAAGTTGTCTAAACATTCCTCCATGAATGATTTGGAAGAGTATCTTAATTGGGGATATAAAATCTATATAGATAGATTCAACGGGATGCTCGACTTAACCCAAGGCGTATATTCATTTGATGCTAAAGTCATTTAGCATGGCAAACTCAAGAGATGTCTCATGTCGATGAGCCATGGAGTGTATCTCTCTTAATAGTCCCCACAGACTCCTGAAAAGAGAGGTCGCATGAGTGACAATCATGTATGCAATGAAATATACGAGACTTGATGTTGATCGATCATATTATGGAGAAGTTCACTATGAGTCGGTGAAAAACATCTTTAAGTGCTTAGCGACACTAAGGATGTGATCATATTCATGGTGGGTCTAAAATTAAAACTAGAGGGCTTAGCAGACTCAAGTTTTTGAGAATGAGACCAAAACCACGAAAAATCCACTTTAAGGTAAAGGGTTACCTTGAACAATGGTGCGATGAATTTGAAAGGTTCCAAACAAAGAAAGAGTTCTTTGGTTTAGTGATAAAGACAAAGTATATAGCTATAAATGAAGTCGCAAGTTGATTGTTTGGATTAAAAGTTCATTCTGTAACTAGGAATAGTTCCTAAGTCTCATCTTGGATCTAAACATGTGTTGTGGCACTTTCATTTGATTATAAGAATCATTGAAGATGGGAAATCACTATAGAGATGGTGGACTCTCAAGAACAACATTACATATCCATTAACTAAAGCTTATCCAACAGCAGGATAATCGTCACATAGAGAAGAAGAGTATAAGATCTGATGGCGATTGGCTTTTAGTGCAAGTGGGAGATTGAAAGTAGTATGCACACAAGCCAATCATGTTTGATGATAAAGCATATACTTTGTAACAATCTTATTCATTTATTAATAAAAAGTATTAATTTATTAAAGGCTTTTAATTATCTACATGATCTTTGTTTTTATAATATGTGATAAACCCATAGTTTTAAGCAATGCTTTTAGAATAATGATGATGATCATTCTAATGAGATCTAAATTCTTAGAAAGCTTAAAACTAAAATAGTTCCCAATAATTGGATTACTAAATTGGGGATTAGTGAATCCGGATAGATTGGTACATACGTTGCTTGCTTTCATTGGATGAGGATGATTGATCTCATGATCATTTTGTGTGGAGACACTAAAGCAAGTATGTAGGTGCTTATTAGAGAATAAGTTCTTTGAGCATTGGCTCGCTAAGGAATACCTAATGGAGTTTTATTTGCTGTCAATAGGAATTCCTGTAGTGATAATAGTACAAGTAATCCTTGGACTTGAGATCATCATAGTATCTTGTGTATGATGAGTTATACTTTGACTTATTCCTTAAGACCCTTAGGGTATATCAAAGGGTATGCTTGGGTATAATAAGTTGTACATGGAGATAATGTATGATCAATAAAGAATCTACCACTTCTAATAAAAAGAAGAGAAATGTCCTATGTGATTCGATAAATGACAACCCGGTAGTCCTTGTTAAGGCGAATGAAATTAGAAAGGAGTTTCTAATTTGCATTATTTAGTGTTGTGCATTTAAGGATCGAAATACATATAATTAAATAAAATAAGACTTGTGATAATTCCATGTCTTATATTTAATTGGGACATTGTATGGTGGAAGGATTGAATTTACGGTAACTATTTACTCAAAGGTTCTTTAATGATTAATGTTGAAATCTATATTATACGAAAAGTCGTTGATCATTAGGGAGGCTTATCCTATTGTAGAATAAATATTATTTATTTAAATAAATTAATTGTTTAATTTATTTATTTAAATAAGATTAGAATTGTTCTAATTGATTTATTCACAATAGGTTTAATATGGAGAACCTAAAGGGTCACACCATAAAAGGAAGAATAATTATTTAAGAAGTTAATGGCATAAATCGTAATAATATGTTATGTATATTTAATTTAATCTATGGTGATAGAATAAATTAAATAGCTTAATATTTATTATTTAATATTTTAGAAATATTAAATATAAATTAATAAGAGGAGTCTTATTAATATTATTACAATTATTATTATTTTATTTCTAAAAGAGTTTAGGAATTAATTTAATATAAGTACTCTCATTTATTCCTAATTGGATTAGGAAGGAAAATTAGTTAAAGGAGTTTAATTAATTATCCCTAATAAGATTAGGAGCTTAATTAATTAAAAGAATTTAATTAATTAAATAAATCCCAATTCCTTAATTGTTAAGGTGGGTTGCCCACATCAATAAATAAGAGGAGTCTTATTATGGGTGGGGGTGGTTGACCTTTACAACGTAATAATTCCAATTTGTTGGAGAGTACGCCTTTCTATAGAGATAGAAAACTAGGGTTTGAGCTAATACCCTTCTTCTTGAATTCTTATTATTCCTTGGTGGATCACCCTCAGAGGCCAAACATATGGGTGGCTAACGTTGATCAAAGGAAGGAACCAAACCCGGTGGATTCAAGTTGAACGCGAAAGGATTTGGAGGTGAACTTGTACCTGAGGAAGCTCGATCTTCAAGGGTATGAATTTATTCTTTATCTTTTCGTTTAATTAATAATTATGCATAAAGGGTGATCCGGGTATATGGTTTGTAAATTTTTAAACTCTAATTTATCTCGCTTCCGCTTATTTTTGCAATTTGATTGCGTTCGTGAATATTACAAACCTAACACGTAGTGCATAGATGGACTTGGTATGATGATGACCAGGGATTATTCGGTATAATCATGACCATAATGTTACAAATGATGTGGTAAAAGTCCCCATTGGCCCGTAGTTCATTGATGGACAGTTTTTGGTATGATCATGACCATGGGTTCTCTTCGGACAAGGGTGCAAAGATGAATTGTTTTATGGCGTGATCATAACCGTTGATGAAAACACGAATATCCTTGGCCCGTAGTGCATGGATAATTCGTGGTCGTGATACTAATGAATATCCTTGGGCCATAGTGCATGGATAATTCAATGATGTGGATTATTTATTAAGCTAAGTCTCAGCGATAAAATTGATGATAAACTTTTTAAATCATAGAAGATAGTAGATATGATGCTCTAGTTGACTCTTCTAATGGATTGTTTATTCTGCTGCAGTTGTTGATCTAAAACTTGTTGTCTATTGTATTCTATCAGTTGTTATACTGTTGAAGGCTAAGGATAATTTATTATGCATTATCATAGTCATAATATTTCTTACTGGGCTAGTTGAGCTCACCCTTTCTTTCACTGTTCTCTTTAGGAAATGAGAATATAGCTGGGACTAGTCGAGGAATGAATTAACGGTCCAGATGGTTGTTTTAGTAGTCCTCACTATTTAGTGTGATAATAAATGTAATGAGGATTGAATTTGAGTTTGGATATTGTCTAGGAGACAATATTTGTATTAAAACTCACAACTTATGTTTTGTCGTATTCTGCACGATACTTAACAGTTGTATAAATTAAGTTTGTATTTGAATTCTGTACCATGTATTTAGCGACCCAAGATGGGTGATGTATACCTATTTTGGGGGTGTCACAATTGACAAATGAGCTAGATTGGATTTAATTTTGGATGAATGCTTGAATGAATGAGATTTTCATAAGTGGGCTATGTGTACCTCACCTATCTAATTTTCTATTATAAAATCTATCTCCCTCCTATGTACTTTTTCTTGATTGTTGATTAAGGTTTCTATGTTATTAAAATATAATGTAATATGAGGAATTAATTAGGAAATTAGAGCTAAGGAGGAGGAGCACTAAGACCAATTTTTAATGGAGTCTTGGATGAATGTAATAGTAATATTCATATATGTTTTTACACCCTAGGTTTGACCTTTTGGTTCATTTAGTGGCTCAAGCGAACCAAACTAGAATTAAGTTCAAATAATCGCAAGTAGAATATAGTATTCCATATTTGCATACTAATTATATATTAATATATTCTTATACATGGGATGTATGATTAATATGATGCGTATTTGTATATTTATTTGCATGCACGATAAACAAGATGATATCATTAATAACAAGAACCCTCAAGGAAAAATATTAAGTTGATTACGTTCAAAGGACATTAAGAATGTCGAATGTAACCTTCTAGCATGGTGAATCAATTGAGTGTCAAATATTTAATATGAGCTTGTTGTGCACACAGAAGGCTTATAAGGAATTGAACAATACTGTTTTATTGTGCACACACAAGAACTGTATTTTTCTTTTCACTTATATATAAATGCTAGGTCCAACCTAACTTAGATAATATTGGTTCGGATGTGCACACACTTGACCACTATAGTTTAAGAGGCAAAATAAAATGAGTTACATGGAGATGTAATTGACAAAAGTTTTTACCTATTGAATAAATCTATAATTTGGTGTGCACACACAAGGCTTTATATTTATGACAATAGGATCCTTTCTCATTAAGCGGATTTTTAACTAGATCCGCTGAACTGTATATGGAGGGTCATATAGTTTGAAGAAAATAGTGGGAGACATCGTTTTAACAAAAAAAAAAACTAAACTAATTTGGTGATTAATAATGAATTCATGCTAATGTTATCATTAAAATTTCATTTACAGAATTTTATAATGTCTAATTCACTATCATTGTGGAGTATATTGGACGCTAATAAGTTAATTAGACCGAATTATACGGACTGGTTATGGAATTTGAGGATAGTTCTCACTCTTGAAAAACTATCTTATGTCCTTAATTCACCAGTTCTTGCAACTGTTGTAGAGAATGCCTCTGAGGAAGAGCTTGCTACTTTTAGAAAGTGGCAATATGATGCACATGTGGCTCAGTGCATCGTGTTGGCATCCATCAGTAATGAGTTACAACATCAACACAAGAAAATGGATGCACCTATTATTTTGTTTCACCTTTAGGATTTGAATAGTGAGTAAGGTAGGGCTGCTAAATATGAAATATCTAAAGAGCTCTTCCAATATATAATGACCGATGACACTAAAGTACAGACACATGTCCTTAAAATGATCAATTTGATTAAAAAATTTGGACAATTGAGTTTTGTAATGGATAGAGAGTTGAGCCAAGATTTGATCTTGCAGTCACTTTAAGACTCTTTTTCACAATTTGTTGTGAATTTTCAAATGAAAAAGTTAGATGTCAGTGTAGACACTTGAAATTTTCTACAAACCTGTTACTAACATTACAGGAGGGCAGAATCGTCTTTCAGAGATAACCTGGAGGACAGCTCAGCTCAATACCAGAAATCACACCGGAGAAGGCCGTTTCATCTCAGAGATAACTCTGAGATACTTGGTATCAGTCCCGAAAACAACACCGGGAAAGACAATGTCAACCTTGGAGATAACCCCGAGGAGTGCAGTTGCAGTTCCAGAGATAACCCCGGAGATGCTAGTTTCAACCTATACAGTCAGCTTCAACCTCGGAAACCAAATCGAGGCACTCAGCTCCAGTCCCGGAGATAACCCCGGGAGGTCAGGCATACCTCAGAGACAACCCTGAGGACATCCAGTACTTGCAGCAACCCAATTTCAGAGATAACCTTGAGCAACGACTGCTTTATCAGCCTAAACCGGAAATAATCCCAGTGAGGGGAAAAATCATTATTTTGCCACCTCGATCCCACATTGCGCCATCTCAACACAACAATTCAACATACATTCTACATAACAACGTCCCACAAGAACCAAGGAGTTACAATCCCGAGTGACTACTATGCAAGGTAACACACCAGATAGAATTTGAAGCTTAAAGACCAAGGGCATGGTCCCATCTTCCTGACTTCTGACAACCTCTAATCCCATGTCATGGCATAGCTCTCGACAACAACACTCCGTAAAAGGTCTTATACACCTCAATCGGAGGCTCGAATTGAAGTTTTGCAAGTTCAAGTGGATAACACATTGCACGCATGCACGTACTTCGAGACGATGGGACCCACGGAGCCCGGGGCACCCCGGGCAGCCGCAGGTACATCTGCGGCTACCACAGGTGTACCTGCGGCTCCCCCTCAATAAATAAAGGGCTTGGGGTAGCCATTTTACAAGAGAAAATGGCGAGGAAACCCTGTCCAATTTGCTCTGTACACACCCTAAACTGAGTGCTTTCTCATTTCAAACACTTGTGAGCTTATATTCAGTCATATTTTTACCGGCGAGACCCGAGTGTTCATCCATTTAAAGCTATAGAAGTTTTCTTTCGTAGCCCACTATAAGCCTTCTTACACACTTTAAAGTCTTTCTCTTCTACTTTGCACACACTGTTCTTCACATTGAGAGTCGTGTTACGTGTGTATGCCCACCCTTTGGTCCGTGGCTTTTATTTCCTTTTGTGTGTATATATATGTATACATATATATATATATATACGATCTGGATCTTAAGCTCACCCCTTATCCAACTCACCCGAGCTCACCCCCCTTTGGCGGACGGACGTGACGATTCGATTCATCCATACAAGTAAATACATACTTTTAGCAACATTATATGTTGTCCGTCGCTAAAAGTATGAGCGACGTTTGTATAACCAACAGATTTGCCAGTAAAATCGCTAAAAGAGGGTGAGCTTGAGTGAGTTGAATAAAGGTGAGCTTAAGATCGAACTCTCTCTCTCTCTCTCTCTATATATATATATATATATATATATATATATATATATATATATATATATAACGACAAATCATTTGAAATGATAAAGCGAAATTTGGGATCGATATATATCCTGTGCGTTTACCACTTATATATATATATATATATTTACATTTCTGTCAGGCCTGGAGTTTATTTTGTGGCCTTTTACTGTTTTATTTACATTCCGTCCCACCTGGAGTTTACCTCGTGGCGATTGATCGTTTTTACTACTTTATTTACATTTCGTCCCGCCTAGACTTTACTTCGTGGCGGTTGATCATCTTTATCGCTTTATTTACATTTCTGATCCCCCATGGAGGTGCTTCGTGGTGGTTGATCATGTCTCTATATATATATTTACCGCTTTTATATATTTACATATATGATCCCCCATGGAGGTGCTTCGTGGTGGTTGATCATGTTTGTGTATATATATATTTACAGCTTTTATATATATAACTGCTTACTGCTTTCATATAAATTGCGGCATCATGTGAGCCTAGAAATCATGTGATCATAGATTCAGTGTACTGAATCTAGATTCGGTTCCCGTGATGGACATTTTCATCTGTAAGCAGCTTGTAAATTATTCACGATGTTTGAATTTCCTTAGATGGCTTTCATTCCCATGAGGAGTTCAGCACTACTTTATATATTATTTTCTCAAAGATGCTTCGCATCTCGAAAATAAAAGCAATCAAGTCGAACATTTAATAAAATGGAAATGTCAAAGGCCTCAATTACTATTGAGCACAGGGTTTGAAAAACCTCTGTTATAAAACCTCATTGCTATATCTTGTTTAAAACGGAATTTTACACAAATTCAAACCCTGTGTATATAGGTGCGAACAAGGCATAGCACTACTTCCAAATAACTGCACATTGACCCACACACACACACATTCATATAACAGTTTAATTGAAAAGTGGTGGTAGCAGTAGTAACACACGGATGTCTGAAGTGCCTAACACCTTCCCTCCGCATAAGCAAGTCCCTGGACCCTAATGAATCTCGGTTTCACAGACTCGTTTAGCAGTGTCACATCACTGGGTTAATGTGCAAACCTTTTCTCGGTTGTGTAGGTACAACCATTTAAAAAACCAACTGGTGACTCTTACAGTCATATCGTCGACATATAAATATCGAACCTTTTTCATAACTTGTTTTTTCGAACAAAACTCACCTAACATGAGAACACCAAAAGACAAGAACAGAAGAGGGACAATAAAAATCCCGACGTTGACATGTGGCAACTGTGTTGGGGACTCCAGTAAGAGGACTTAAGCCGCTACTACAAGCTTTTCAAAACTGTTACATGCTTGTGTGTGGATATTTCATTTACATTTTTGATGAATGTGTACGAATGCATTTTACTTACTGCACTGCAATATATCTATCTGTGATATTAGTGCTTCACACATGTCATCATTCCCATAATGGTGAGACACGTTGTATGTGAATGTATACTGTGTGGTTCCTCCACCAGGAGGCTATCCTATCGGTGTTTGATTACTGGACTCGTAGGGAGACTAATTCCAACGAGGCTCAGGAAAGACACCACCCAGATTTGCTCTAGTTGAAAGACCAGATTAACTTCCCGTCAAGTAAATTGCAATGATCTGGGAACCTTCATGCCAAAAAGCCGCGAGAGTAACATAAGATAGGTCAGCCTCTGATAAACCAAATGCGAAGGAAAGTCTCTTCATGTTTTCCATTTTCAATTACCTGTAAAGACAATTACTTGTAATTTCATTCCATGTTAATCTCTATGTAATGGAAAATATGAAGAATATGTGTACATGCATATTAAGGCTTGACATGCTATCGAATGACACCCGTTTTATAAGATAATATTCCTAAAATTGACACATTATGATAGCATTTAACATTTTATACATTCCCTAAGACTAAACTACATAAGTTTTTGTAGGGAAACAATTTGGCATGTTACCTATTCAAAGTCCAAAAAGGCCACGAGCCTACAGCCAATTATGTCTTCATCTGTCTAGTCAAATCCTGCTCCTGTCTCTCGAGAAGAGTTTGACGGATTAAGCAAGAAAATTACAGATTTGGTTGTTCTACTTAAAGAACTAGACTAGTCTACTTAGGGTTCACGAATACCCGTACATACAGAATCCTCTGCACAGGGAGGAACACAAGGTTTGGAAAAATAATTTTAGAACTTCAGTTGGATACAACCAACAAAATTCCTGAAAACACCCATCTCAAAGAAGATCTAGACACCGGTGATATCAGGAAAAAAGTCCTTCAAATTGAAGAGACCATTCGGTCTATAAAAGGGATTGGAGCACACGGGAGTTTTTCCTATGCTGATCTTTGTATATTCCTTGGTGTTCATTATCTAGAGAAGTTCAAGACTCCTGATTTTGAAAAGTATGATGGGTTAGGAGATCCTTACACACATTTAAAGGTATTCATTGGAGAACTCGGATCTTATGCCGAAAATGAGAAGCTCAGAATGCAGCTATTTCAAAAGAGTTTAACTAGAGAAGCCTGATCATGGTGTACCAGATTAGACAATTCTAAAAGACATAGCTAGGAAGAGTTAGCTCATGCCTTCCTCACTCAGTACAGCTTCCAGTCTCAGCTGGCTCCTGACCGGTACTAAATTACCAAGGTCAAGAAATAATCTAATGAGTCTTTAGAGAATATGCCCAAAGGTGGAGGCGCCTTGCTGCTCAAGTTATTCCTTTTATGATAGTCAAAAATGGTGATGACTTTCATAGACATACAAGAAGCTCCTTTCTATGAGAGAGTCTTAGATGTCATTGGTAAACCATTTTCTGAAATGATTAAACATGGAGAGATGGCTGAGATGGGATTGAAGTCAGGAAAAATTCAAGACCTAGCCGCTCTAAAAGCTGTTGCTGAGCACATTTAGTCCGTAACTTATGGAAATAACCCCCGGAGGGTCCATAAAAAGAAAGAGGAGGATGTTTCCTTGATACTACAAGGTCAGAAAGGCAGTCAAAACATTCCTATCCAGAGGAGAAATTACTCCTCTTTTCCAGCACAGTCTTCCAACCCCACATTGCCAAATGGTGGAGAAGTCTGACGCAACCCCTAGGGGATTCACTCGAGAATGTTCTCAATCTTTTGACTACTCAGAAGAAAATTACACATCTTCTTCCACCAGCCAACCCGAATGGGAAAGGTTACAATGCTACACGGAAGTGTGCTTATCATGCCGGGGCACCAGGACATAACACTCAGGATTGCTAGGCCATGAAACATAAGATCCAGAACTTAATCGACAATGGGGAGATTGTGGTGACTAAACCCGACCAACCTCATGTGCAAGATATGAAAGTAGTATGCACACAAGCCAATCATGTTTGATGATAAAGCATATACTTTGTAACAATCTTATTCATTTATTAATAAAAAGTAATAATTTATTAAAGGCTTTTAATTATCTACATGATGCTGTTTTATAATATGTGATAAACCCATAGTTTTAAGCAATGCTTTTAGAATAATGATGATGATCATTCTAATGAGATCTAAATTCTTAGAAAGCTTAAAACTAAAATAGTTCCCAATCATTGGATTACTAAATTGGGGATTAGTGAATCCGGATAGATTAGTACATACGTTGCTTGCTCATTGGATGAGGATGATTGATCTCATGATCATTTGTGTGGAGACACTAAAGCAAGTATGTAGGTGCTTATTAGAGAATAAGTTCACTGAACGTGGCTCGCTAAGGAATACCTAACGGAGTTTTACTTGTCTGTCAATAGGAATTCCTGTAGTGATAGTAGTACAAATGATCCTTGGACTTGAGATCATCATAGTATCTTGTGTATGATGAGTTATACTTTGACTTATTCCTTAAGACCCTTAGGGTATATCAAAGGGTATGCTTGGGTATAATAAGTTGTACATGGAGATAATGTATGATCAATAAAGAATCTACCACTTCTATTAAAAGAAGAGAAATGTCTTATGTGATTCGATAAATGACAACCCAGTAGTCCTTGGCCAAGGCAGAATAAAAATAGAAAGGAGTTTCTAATTTGCATTATTTGGTGTTGTGCATTTAAGGATCGAAATACATATAATTAAATAAAATAAGACTTGACAGTAATTTCATGTCTTATATTTAATTGGGATATTGTATGGTGGAAGGATTGAATTGTACGATAACTATTTACTCAAAGGTTCTTTTATGATTAATGTTGAAATCTATATTATCTGGAAAGTCGTTGATCGCTAGGGAGGCTTATCCCTATTGTAGAATAAATATTATTTATTTAAATAAATTAATTGTTTAATTTATTTATTTAAATAAGATTAGAATTATTCTAATTGATTTATTCACAATAGGTTTAATATGGAGAACCTAAAGGGTCACACCATAAAAGGAAGAATAATTATTTAAGAAGTTAATGGCATAATCGTAATAATATGTTATGTATATTTAATTTAATCTATGGTGGTAGAATAAATTAAATAGCTTAATATTATTATTTAATATTTTAGAAATATTAAATATAAATTAATAAGAGGAGTCTTATTAATATTATTACAATTATTATTATTATTTTAATTTCTAAAGAGTTTAGAAATTAATTAAATATAAGTACTCTCATTTATTCCTAATAGGATTAGGAGGAAAATTAATTAAAGGAGTTTAATTAATTATCCCTAATAAGATTAGGGAGCCCATTTAATTAAAAGAGTTTAATTAAATAATACCTTATTTTATTAAATAAGGTTACTTGATATCTTTATAAGAGGAGTCTTATATCAGATATTAAGATGAGGTAATAATTCCAATAGTTGGGAGAGTACGTTCTTTTTCTATAGAGATAGAAAAACTAGAGTTTAGCCAACCACCCATCTTCTTGAATCCTTCTTCTTCCTTGGTGGATCACCTCTAGAGGCCAAACACATGGGTGGCTAACGTTGATCAAAGGAAGGAACCAAACCCGTTGGATTCAAGTTGAACGCGAAAAGGATTGGAGGTGAACTTGTACTTGAGGAAGCTCGATCTTCAAGGGTATGATTCTTATTCGTTATCTTTTTCGTTTAATTAATAAGTGTGCATAAAGGGTGATCCGGGTATATGGTTTGTAAAATTTTAAAACTCTGATTTTCCACGTTTTCGCACTTTTTATGCAATTTGATTGCGCACATGAATATTACAAACCTAACAGTGGTATCAGAGCCAAACCTTTATGCGAATTATTAATTGTTTTAATTTGATATGTACATTGATATGTGTTTAGAACAATTTAATTGGGCATAATTTTGTTGTATAAAATTTAAAAAAAAAATTAAAAAAAAAATCGTAAACATTTTATTATGTTATTCACGAATCCTGAACAGGATATGTTTTTTAAAAGTGGCCCGGTTAATTCTTGAATTATAATCTATATATATATGATATATATAGTAACAAAAGTTACAAGTAATACCATATAAAAAAAAAAAAAAAGCTACGGAGTTTGGATTCTATGATGCATACGCATGTTATTATTTGATTCGCGGATCTTGAGGAAAGGATTGGTTTAATGGTTCAAGGGATTGGTATAATATATATATATAGTATATATAAATAACCGAAAATATTTATATATTATATATATTACGTTCGAATATATATATATATATATATATATATATATATATATATATTATATTCTTAATAATTTTAATTTTAAAATAAAAGTTTATTTTAATCTTAAAATAAAAGGTTTATTTTAATATTAAAATAAACTTTTATTTTAAAATTAAAATTAGAATTTCATGCTAACTAATTAGAGTTGGAATTGGATTCCATGATAACTAATTGGAGTTGAAATTGGATTTTATTTTTCTAAAATAAAGGAGTTTATTTGTGAATAGGGAAGTAAATCCATCTTTTCTTAAATAAAGGAGTTTGTTTAGATATGAAATAAGATTTCATATTATTCAAAATAAAAGAGTTTATTTGTGAATAGGAAAGAGAATCCATGTTTTCTTAAATAAAGGAGTTTATTTAAATATGAAATAAGATTTCATATTATTCAAAATAAAGGAGTTTATTTGTGAATAGGAAAAGAATTCTTGTTTCCTTTAATAATTTTTTTTATATATATGGAATTGGATTCCATAATTAATTAAAATAAAGGAGTTTATTTTGATTAAAATTTTGATTAAAATAAAATAGTTTTATTTTGATTTAAATTTGGATTAAAATAAAGGAGTTTATTTTGATTCAAAAATAGATTTTATACTAACTAAATTTGCCCATTAAATGATATCAATATATATATTAAATGTTTATTATTCATGAGATGAATGTTATTTATTGATGCATATGGTGATGTGTATGATAATAAATGTGATTGATTATGGACTATTGACCAATATGATTGGATTTTATTTTAGTTGGATGCATGAATGTATGAGTTTTATTAAATGGGGTCTGCGTACCTCGTCTTCTCTAATTTTTCTTAATATAAATTCTATCTCCTCTATGTACTTCCCTCGATCTTTGATCAAGGTTTCTATTTATTTTAAATAGTTTTGTAATAGGAATAGTTAGAATTAATTTTGAAGAATTAGAGATCAAGGAGCAAGGAGCAAGGAGCAAGGAACGCTTGAAGACCCGTTTGTAATGGAGCCCGGGTTTAAATGTAATAGTTATATTTAAATATTATTTCTTGCACCCCTAGGGTTTGACCTTTTGGTTCCCTTGGTGGCTCTAGTGAACCAAACTAGAATAAAAGTCCATAATCAATCCAGGTAGAATATAGTATTCTATATGTGCATGCTTATACTATATATTTTATATATTATGCAAACATGCTTCGCATGTTAATTAATATAACGCGTATTTTATATATATATGTGCATGCGCGCTAAACAAGATGAGACAAATTAATAACAAACCCCTCATTTTTTTTATATTAAGTCCTAAGCGTTCAAAGATATTTGGAATATCGAACGTCGCCTTCTAGCATGATAAAATTAATAGAGTATTAAATATTTAATATGAGTTTGTTGTGTCACCACAAGGCAAGTATTAAGTATTTAAGATGTTAATTTATCACATTTTATGCTTATAAAGAAAATTGAACAATATTGTTTTGTTGTGTCACCACAAGGATGATATTTTTCTTTTTTGAATATATGGAGTGTTAGGTTGGACTTAACTTGGATAATTTTGATTCGGATGTGCCACCACTTGATCAAAATAATCTAAGAGGCAAAAGCAAAGGAGTTGCATAGTTGATGTAATTGACAAAAGTTGTCTACCTATTTATTTATATATAGTTTGTTGTGTCACCACAAGGCTATATACATTTGAAATGGGATCCTCATTCTCACTAGCAAATCTTTAATTAGATATTTGCCGAACTATATATATTGAGGTAATATAGTTTGAAAAAAAATAGTGGGAGATACCAATTTAAAAACAAGACCTAATTTATTTTGGTAATTAATAAAAGAATGTATGTTAAAATGTTGTTAATTACAAATTCATTTACAAAATTTTGCAATGTCTAAATTACTATCCTTTGCGAAGCATATTAGATGATATTTAATGGACCGAATTAAAAGCGGATTGGTTAAGGAATTTGAGAATAGTTCTCATATTTGAAAAGCTATCTTATGTCCATAATCGCCTATCCTCGCAATGGTTGAGATAATGCCTCTCGAGGAAGATATTGCTACTTTTAGAAAGTGGCAAGATGATGCCTGATTGGCTCAATGCATCATGCTCGCATCCATGAGTAACGAGCTTTGTCGACGATGAAACTATGGATGCTCCTACTATATTCCCGCACATCAAGTAGTTGATGGTGAAGAAAGTAGAACCGATAGATATCGGATATCTAAGGAGCTCTTCCGATCTAGAATGGCCAATGGCACTATAATGCGGACAAAAATTCTTAACATAATCAATTTGATTGATCAATTAGGACAACTGGTTTTGTCATGGATGGAGAGTTGAGCCGAGATTTGATCTTGCACTCACTCCCGGACTCCTTTCACAATTGTTGTGAATTTTTCATATGAACAAGCTAGATATTAGCTTCGGTGATTTGCTTAACATATTGAAAAATGTTGAGAGTCACTTTCCAACCAAGAAAGATCAAGTCTTACTGGTAGGGGCCAAAGGATCTTCTGAAAAGAAGAACGATTCAAAGAAGGTAAATAGAAAGGCAAAAACAAAGGATAATAAGAACAAAACTGATACGGATAGCAAAGGAGTTTTCTTCCACTACTATAAGCCTGGACACTGGAAAGAAACTACGAGAAACATCTTGCAGAGGCTAACCAAAGAAGCTTAGTGAGGTTTCGGTTACAAATACAAATTTGTTCATGATTTAAAATAATTTTTTCTTTAAGTCAAGATTCTACTTGGGTATTGGATACCGACTTTGGTTATCATAAATATAGATTTATGAAGGGACCAAACAGAAGTAGAAAGCTAAACAAATATAAGTAAACCTATGTGTGGGAAATAAAGAAAAGGTTACTGCATTAGCCATAGGAACTTATAGTTTAGAAATGCCTACGGGCAAATCTATTAAGTCAATAAGTTGTTTTTGTATTCCAGTACTTGTTAGAAACATTATTTCCATTTTATTGTTGGACAATGAAATCTTTGGTATTATATTTAAGAACAATTGTTTTTCTATTTATAATAATAATAATGTTTTGTATAGAACTGGAATATTACTTAATGGATTTTATATACTGGACTTACGTGAAAATAATTTTGCAAATTGAACAAACTAGTATAAGAAAAGGAGATGATTATTCAAAGAGTTGAATGTGTGTATTTGCTAAAATACAAGTGTGAATTATTTGAAAGGTTCAAAGAATTCAGAAGTGAAACAAATTGGCAAAGTATTAAGATTCTTTGATTAGATCAAGGAATAAATACTTGTGCAATAAGTTTCTAGATCATCTCAAATGGTTTTCTCATAATGGACACATCCTGATACGCAATAATTGATTGATGTATCTGAATGAAAAATCGTACCTTGTTGGACATGATGCGGTCCATAATGATTTTACCGAGCATTCCAAAGAACCTTCAGGATAATGTCCTAGAAAATTGCATATCTACGAAAATGGTAACCTCAAAATCCGGCCCCAAGACTCCATAAAAGTTATGGACAGGGAGGATTCCTAATCTTAAGTATGTTAAAGGGTTTGTCCAACTTATATGAAACGGTTCAAACGATAAGCTTAGGACAAGATTTGACAAATACAGATTTGTGGGACATCCTAAAGTAAGTTTAGGGTAAATGTTCTATAATCCTACTTAGCAAAAGGTGTTTATTGCGAAACACGCTTCCTTCAAAGATAAAGGTGTTTATCATTGAAGGGGCTAGTGGGAGGATAATAGATCTTGAAGAGTTCAAGAACCACAAAATACTATAAGTCAAATAAGAGGAACCTATAGATAGACCTATTATACCACAACTAAATCGTAAATGCGGAATAGCATCAAGATACACAGGAGGTATGGATTCATCATAGATGATGATGATCAGGTACACATCATAGAAGATGATTATCCAGAGTTACATACGATGAGGTAAGATTTCTAGTGTGTACAAAAAGGTTAGTGGGAGCGTCGTGAAATTTCTAGTATTATATGTTGATATACTACGGATGAGGAATTACATACCAATGCTACAATCAGTAAAGATAAAGTTGTCTGAACAATCCTCTATGAATGATTTGGGAAGAGTATCAATATTGGGGATGCAAATCTATATAGATAGATTTAAAAGGATGCTCAACTTAACCCAAGGAACGTTTATTCATTTGATGCTAAAGTCGTTTAGCATGGCAAACTCCAAGAGATGTCTCATGTTGATGAGCCATGGAATGTATCTCTCTTAATAGTCCCCACAGACTCATGAAAAGAGAGGTCGCATGAGTGACAATCATGCATGCAATGAAATGTATGAGACCTGATGTTGATCAATCATATTATGGAGAAGTTCACTATGAGTCAGTGAAAAAACATCTTAAAGTGCTTAACCGGCACTAAGGATGTGATCATATTCATGGTGGGTCTAAATTAAAACTAGAGGGCTTAACAGACTCAAGTTTTTCAGACTAACCAAGATGACAGAAAATCCACTTTAAGGTAAAGCGTTATCTTGAACAGTGGTGCAGTGAATTGGAAAGGTTCCAAACAGCAAAGATTTGCTGGTTTAGTGATAAAGACAAAGTATATAGCTATAAATGAAGCTGCAAGTTAATTATTTGGATTAAAAGTTCATTATAGAACTAGGAATAGTTCCTAAGTCTCATCTTGGATCTAAACATGTGTTGTAGCACTTTCATTTGATTATACGAATCATTGAAAGATGGGAAATCACTATAGAGATAGTGAACTCTCAAAAACAGCATTACATATCCATTAACTAAAGCTTATCCAACAGCAGGATAATCGTCACTTTGAGAAGAAGAGTATGAGATACCATGACGATTGACTTTAGTGCAAGTGGGAGATTGAAAGTAGTATGCACATAAGCCAATCATGTTTGATGATAAAACATATACTTTGTAACAATCTTATTCATTTATTAATAAAAAGTATTAATTTATTAAAGGCTTTTAATTATCTACATGATGCTGTTTTATAATATGTGATAGACCCATAGTTTTAAGCAATGCTTTTAGAATAATGATGATGATCATTCTAATGAGATCTAAATTCTTAGAAAGCTTAAAACTAAAATAGTTCCCAATCATTGGATTACTAATTTGGGGATTAGTGAATCCGGATAGATTGGTACATACGTTGCTTACTCATTGGATGAGGATGATTGATCTCATGATCATTTGTGTGGAGACACTAAAGCAAGTATGTAGGTGCTTATTAGAGAATAAGTTCTTTGAGCGTGGCTCGCTAAGGAATACCTAATGGAGTTTTACTTGCTGTCAATAGGAATTTCTGTAGTGATAGTAGTCTACAAGTGATCCTTGGACTTGAGATCATCATAGTATCTTGTGTATGATGAGTTATACTTTGACTTATTCCTTAAGACCCTTAGGGTATATCAAAGGGTATGCTTGGGTATAATAAGTTGTACATACGAGATAATGTATGATCGATAAAGAATCTACCACTTATTAAAAGAAGAAATGTCCTATGTGATTCGATAAATGACAACCCAGTAGTCCTTGGCCAAAGCGAGAATGAAATTAGAAAGGAGTTTCTAATTTGCATTATTTAGTGTTGTGCATTTAAGGATCGAAATACATATAATTAAATAAAATAAGACTTGACGGTAATTCCATATCTTATATTTAATTGGGACATTGTATGGTGGAAGGATTGAATTATCTGTAATTATTTACTCAAAGGTTCTTTTATGATTAATGTTGAAATCTATATTATCCGGAAAGTCGTTGATCGCTAGGGAGGCTTATCCCTATTGTAGAATAAATATTATTTATTTAAATAAATTAATTGTTTAATTTATTTATTTAAATAAGATTAGAATTGTTCTAATTGATTTATTCACAATAGGTTTAATATGGAGAACCTAAAGGGCCACACCATAAAAGGAAGAATAATTATTTAAGAAGTTAATGGCATAATCGTAATAATATGTTATGTATATTTAATTTAATCTATGGTGGTAGAATAAATTAAATAGCTTAATATTATTATTTAATATTTTAGAAATATTAAATATAAATTAATAAAAGGAGTCTTATTAATATTATTACAATTATTATTATTATTTTAATTTCTAAAAGAGTTTAGAAATTAATTTAATATAAGTACTCTCATTTATTCCTAATAGGATTAGGAGGAAAATTAATTAAAGGAGTTTAATTAATTATCCCTAATAAGATTAGGGAGCCCATTTAATTAAAAGAGTTTAATTAAATAATACCTTATTTTATTAAATAAGGTTACTTGATATCTTTATAAGAGGAGTCTTATATCAGATATTAAGATGAGGTAATAATTTCAATAGTTGGGAGAGTACGTTCTTTTTCTATAGAGATAGAAAAACTAGGGTTTAGCCAACCACCCATCTTCTTGAATCCTTCTTCTTCCTTGGTGGATCACCTCTAGAGGCCAAACACATGGGTGGCTAACGTTGATCAAAGGAAGGAACCAAACCCGATGGATTCAAGTTGAACGCGAAAAGGATTGGAGGTGAACTTGTACCTGAGGAAGCTCGATCTTCAAGGGTATGATTCTTATTCGTTATCTTTTTCGTTTAATTAATAATTGTGCATAAAGGGTGATCCGGGTATATGGTTTGTAAAATTTTAAAACTCTGATTTTCCACGTTTCCGCACTTTTTATGCAATTTGATTGTTGCATGAATATTACAAACCTAACAAGATAACCCTCTTCCTCAACACAAAGAAGAAAAGGTCAATATGATTAATTGGAGCAATGGACAAAGTTCCAATTACATTGTGGAATCTTCCCAGACCAGCAAAGATGGTGCTGACAAATGGGATTACGCACAGTTCTAATTCATGATGGAATGAAAGATTAAGGCTCTTTCCAAGCAAGTAGACCAGTTGACAGAACTGGTGATCCATCAACACCGAGTCACACGCCAATTAGTCAGTTAGGAGTATGCTAGTCTCCTTCGTTTTGTCATGAATACTACATCATCACCATCAGAAAACGAAAATTGGAGGAAAAAGTTACAAAAAGAGCAAGTGCCTAAACCCGTCGGGATTTTTCCAACAAAAGAGAATTTATATACCTTGGCCAACCTATGGAGGAGATATTTCAGATGCTGATCAATGAAGGAAGAATTACATCCCTTCTACCTCCAATTAATCCCCGTTCCAGATGGTTCAATTCTAATGGAGTATGCCAGTACCACTCTCACTCTCACAGTCACAGCACAAAAGAATGTTGGGCACTCTGCCACCTCATTCAGAATTTAATTGACAGTGGTGTCCTGCAAATGGTAGATGACGACACTTTTTTACTCGAGAGTGGGAACACATGTCCTATAAAATGGAAGGATGGGGTAGCAGTTATATCCATTGAAGATGATTTGACTGCCAGACCACTCACAATACAAGCAATTCAACTCAAAGGTGCTGACAATCCTTTGAAAGTGGCTGCACCAGAGCCAATTCTCTTGCCATATAGGCCACAATATCATGTTGTTAGCCTGAAAAAAGTTCCATGGAATTATGGGCAGGCTGAAGGATCTACCTCACATACAAATGCTGCAGTGTCGAAGGAGAATCCACTGTATCTTCCCCATCGGGTGATGAAACCTACCATCAAGTCAATGGGAAAGTTCACATGGAGAAAATTGAAGAGTTCCTTCGTACCATGGGCCATAATGAAGCTAAGGTGATTTTAAGCTTGAGAGAAGCTGCACAACAAATTTCTATACTGGACTTGGTTTTCTCTTCCGAAGATCACAGGAAGATCTTGCTAAGGGTCTTGGAAGAAGCTCATTTATCGAAATCAGTGGATGTGGAAAAATTCCAACATCTGGTTGATCACATTTCTAACAACAATGTGATATCTTTCACTGATGACGACATACCCGCTGAAGGGACTGGTCATTGCACGTCATTGCACATAGTGGTTTTATCCTCCAGATACATGGTAGGAGGAGTCTTGATAGATGGAGGTTCATCTCTGAATATTTTTCCTTATGCTACCTTGGAGAAGATGAATATCAACCCCAAGAGGATCAAAAGCAGTCATACCATTATCAAAGCTTTTGATGGGTCTCGACGAAATGTTGTTAGAGAGATTGAACTGCCAGTGGAGATTAGTCCACATACATTCAGTGTATCCTTTCAGGTGCTCAGAATAGCCACGAGGATCTGAACTTGCTTTTGGGAAGACCATGGATTCATATGGTCGAGTCGTCCCTTAGCCTTCATCAATGAACTCAAGTACATTATCAACAATAGCCTAATCATTGTTAATGCTGAGCCAAAATGTCCTGAACAAGGTGACATACCACTCATCAGCTTTAATTCAAAAGTTGAACCGGTCAGTTTTCATGTCCTGGAGGTGAGCAACACTCATTACCATCCCATTGGGGCGCCACCTCTCACACCCAAGATTTCTGCTAAGGTAATGTCAGCCACTCAAGAGATGATATCATTGGGTCATCAACCTGGACAAGGGTTGGGCAAAGATCATCAATGTATTAAGCACCCAATTCAAGTTCCCAGTCAAACAGGGACAGTTATATTAGGTTATTCTGCTAGCTCTAGTCACAGGAATCCTCACAAGCACAAATAGATTCCTTCATCTTCAGCCATACGTCGATTATCTCCACCTATAGATCCTGAGCCTATACAATCTCCGGTAAAGGTTCCAGCCCATGTTATGGCTATGCTATTTCCCAAACCAATACCGGTTAAAGCAAAAGAGGTCATGATTCCTAATTCCAAAGTGGAAGAGAGGGAACAGAGACATAAACAAGATATCTCCAGGAGTTTGTCTCCTTTACGCTTCCTTTTTCATGATGAACACACAAATAGATACACTCCAAACGATGATTGTCCCGAAATTATGGTCATCATTCGGGAGAAGGAGGACGATGATCGTCACTTCATTACTGCCGTCCACCAGGACTTCACCCTTGACAACTGGAGCAGCACTCCTTGCATTTGTTGCCAAGGGTAAAAAAAGAAGAATCCCTCTGCCCTATAGATAGCTTTAAATGCTTACTTTTTTGTATAGTATTAGCAGTTGTTTTGTCAGTACATGCTAACACTTTGTATGATTGAACAGTTTCATATATTAAGTGAAAGCATATTTTGTTTCAGGACTTTGAATTTAGATGTGCCTATACTTGCTGATGAGGTGCCTTTTCTCCACAAGGACTGTATCTTTGATGAAAAGTTGGACTCAGACTTGATGGAAATACAAGAGGACATTGGGATACCTCAGGAGATCAAGGAATGGGTTGAAGACAAACCCAATCCAAATCTTGATCAAACCGCCTCATTCAATCTCGGAACCTTAGAAAGCCCTAGGTTGATCCAGATTGGTACAGACCTCATTCCAAACCAAAGGAATGACAGAGTTACGCTATTAACTCAATTCTAGGATGTGTTTGCATAGTCTCACGAAGATATGGTGGGTTTGTCCATGGATATCATCATCCATCGCCTTCCCATTAAAGAGGGATTCAAGCCAGTCAGGCAGAAGCTCAGGCGATTAAAACCTGAGTGGATTTTAAAGGTTGAAGAAGAAATTATGAAACAATTTCAATCTGGCATCATCATGGTGTCCACATATCCGAATGGCTATCAAATACAGTCCCCGTGCCTAAACTGGGAGGAAATGTGCGAGTTTGCGTGGATTACCAGGATCTGAATAAAGCTTGTCTTAACCCATGCCATTTATCCACATTCTCATTGACAATACTGCTCAATATGACATGTAGTCATTTGCTGATTACTTTGCGGGGTATCATCAAATCATCGTTGTTGAGGAAGACCGTGAGAAAACTGCATTCATCATGCCTTGTGGAACCTTTTGCTATAGACGATTGTCATTCAGCCTCATTAATGCCGGAGCAACCTACCAGCGAGCTATGATGGCTTTTTTCATGATTTAATGCACAAAGAGATAGAGATCTACGTGGATGACATCATTGTCAAATCTCAAAGGGAAGAAGACCACTTAGACCATCTCAAAAAGTTTTCAATAGGTTGCGTAAGTACAACTTGAAGTTGAATCTAGCCAAGTGCGCCTTTGGCATTAAATCAGGCAAGTTGCTAGGTTTCCTAGTCAGCCACAAAGGGATTGAGTTGGATCCTACCAAAATCTAGGCCATTAGGGAAATGCCCATTCCTCGGACAGAGAAGGAAATACGGGAATTTTTGGGAAGAGTCAACTTCATTAGCAGGTTCATTTCTCAACTCACAGCAACTTGTGAGCCTATCTTCAAGCTATTAAGGAAGAACTCCTCCATGAAATGGAACAATGAGTGTCAAAAATCCTTCCTTACAATCAAAGAACAGCTGGTTAACGCTCTTGTTTTGGTACCACCCAGGGATGATGTTCTCCTGTTCATGTACCTGTCCAATAATGACAATGCCATGGACTGCATGCTGGGACAAAAAGGACGATTGAGGCCAAGAGCGAGCTATCTACTACCTCAGTAAAAGATTCAGCAGTAGTGAACATAAGTACACTCTGATTGAGAAAACTTGTTATGCTTTAGCATTGGCTTCCATGAGGTTACAACATTACCTCTATGGTCATACAACCCATCTTATATCCCGTGTGGATCCTCTCAAGTACGTGTTTAGTAAACCCATATTGAATTATCGGCTGTCCAGATGGAAGTTGATCCTACAATAATTGGGCATCGTTTACGTGACGTAAAAGCCCATTAAAGGACAAGGAATTGCGGATCAACTGGCTGCTGCACCTGCAGGGGATTTCAAACCCTTGGAAACATACTTCCCCGATGAAGGGGTAATGACAGTCCAGCAATACCATCAGTGGGACGCCCCCAAATAGGTATATATCACCCATCTTGAGTCGCCAAATACATGGTCTAAAAATACAAATACAACTTAATAATACAACTGTCGGGTAAAATACGACAAAACATAAACTGAGATTTTTAATAAGAATATTGTCATCTAGACAATATCCACACTCAATGGAGTCCTCATTACATTTATTGTCACACTATTTAACAGAATAATGAGGACTACTAATGCTATCATCTGGACAGTCACTCCATTCCCCGACTCGTCCTAGGTATATTCTCATTTCCTAAAGAGAACAGTGAAAGAAAAGGGTGAGCTCAACTAGCCCAGTAAGAAATATCATGACTAAGATAATGCAGAATAAATTATCATTAGTCTTAAACAATGTTAAACTGATAAAATATAATAGACATCAAGTTTAACTGCAGCGGAACAAGCAATCTATTAGAAGAGTCAAGTAGAGAATAAAATCTACTATCTTCTATGATTTAAAAAGTTTTCATCAATTTTTATCGCTGAGACTCAGCTTATCAAATAAACCACATCATCGAGTCATCCTTGCACTACGGGCCAAGGATATTCATTAAATCATTCATCGTCATGACTATACCGAATAATCCTTGGTCATAATCATATCAAAAACTGTCCATCAATGCACTACAGGCTACTGAGGACTTTTACCACCTCATTTATAATATTACAGATCATGATTATAACGAATGATCCCTGGTCATAATCATACAAAGTCCATCTATGCACGTAAGCTAAAGATGACTTTTATCACAATATAAGCACGAGGATGATGACAATGACATAATAATTCAATAAAACAAGTTCAAGAATAAATTTTAAAGATTTATAAGTTAATTTATCCTAAACTCAATAATGTCCAAATTGTCAACATGATACTTCTTTGTGGAGTAAAAATTCAAGAATGCTCAGAAGAATATTTCCATTAAAAGATACTGGATGAAGTGCAAATATCAAGGAAATTCCACTAATTTCATGGAGTATAGAAGTCAAAGCTTTAACCAACTGAGTATAAGGGAATATATGAAACTGCAAATGGATTTTCGTCCGCCACGCGTTAATCCACTTAGACATATCATTTCAACAATTTAATAAGGAATGAATACAATGGTTCATTCACCATGCATGTTATAATCCACATAGACAGGTTACTCCAACAGAATGATAAAGAATGGAATAACAGAAGAAATTACCATGCATGAGATAGACCGCACAGATAGGTTATTCTAACGAGAATAATAAAGAATGGAACAGTCATGCGTAAGAACGCCTTGTGACGGGATATTCGAATAATAAATAATGGAACCAAGTCAAGGCAGAAGCATGCAGACGTGATATTCCGGCCGAATAATAAATGATGGAACCGGTCCGGCAGAAGCGCATGAGATATGATATTAGATAGAATAATAAAGAACGAAATAATAGAAGAATTTCACCATGTATGCGGTGCCAGCATAAACAAAGTTATTCAACATAATAATGAAGAATGGAATAATGAAGAATTTCACCATGTATCTTGTACTTAGCATAAAAAGGTTATTCAACAAGAATAATAAGGGATGGAATAACAATATCTCTCTTCATGAATCTGAAAGAAATAATACCCCTTACCTTAGAAAAGCGGATCTTTGGAATAGTGGCGTATAAAGCGTCTCTTCTTCTTTCTCTCTATAGATTTTCTCTCTGTAGCTTCTCTCTATAATTTCTCTCTACAATAATTGCTCTATAGCTTTAGTGAATTGGTGAGAAATGAAGGAAGAATGAGCTTCTATTTATAGAAAAATATAGTTTTGATAATTGCACGTTTTGGGGCCCAAAAAATTACAATCTGATTACCTCAACTTTTTTTCATTTTAATTTAGTCCTGCAAGTATTATCAAACTTGCACCAACTCCCCTAATAGTAAATAATGTGAATCAATAGTTCAATCATGTGAATCAATAGTTATAATCATGTGAAAATATGAATTACGGTATAGTACCTCCATCTATACGTCCATCTTCAATTTAATCATGCAAGTATTACCAATCTTGCACCAACTCCCCTAATAGTATAAGAATGTGATTCAATAGTACACACATGTGAACAAATAGTTATATAAGCATGTGAATTAGTAGCAATTAATTGCTCATTTATCCGATAAATTCCCCAATTTATCAATATAACCCCTAGACATCAATTATCATCAAAATAGATGTCGATTACCACTAACACTAATAATCCCAACACAATGAAACTATCAAATTCATCTTTAATCAACACGAACTTATTCATCATTAATATTATAACTCACAATATTTAACAACCAGGTCATTCCCAGGAAAGAGGGGTCTTTCCAATAAGGATTTCTCTCTATTGGCGCGGAATTAGGTGACCAAACCTCTCCTTGGCAGAACTTCTAGACATTGTAAATATTACAATTTAATAATATGAATAACTTTATCGTCTCAATTATTGATTTAATAATATATCATATAATGCAGATGTTGTTGTTATAATAATCGAATCAATAATATGAGAGCTATGATGCAACAATTACCTTAGCAATAATTGAGTATAACTGAGTGACTTCTCACATAAGCATCAATAACCAATAAGGTGTGCTACTATACAACCATGCATATTACTGTACTTTTACTACCGGGTAGTTCAACAGTTTTAACGGTAACACTTCAGCCGTTATTTTTATAACAAGATAATTTTGTCGTTTTCTTACTACGACAATACTTCCATTGTGGGGTCCACCAATGATTGTGCCGTCGTACAAATATTCCCTGTTAAAACGAATATTCCCCAACCAATCGAATATTATATAACCACTTGCTTACTTTGCAAAATTAATAACTATTACCCACAACTATAACATTATATCATATCCACACCATAATATTCAAAAATATATTTCGAGAGAAATTAATCTTTATTCATAAAAGTTGGGGTCTTACAATTAGTACAATGCGTGCCATACGTGGAAAATGTATCTTGATGGAGCTGTTAACATGGATGGTTCTGGAGCTGGAGCAGTTCTAGTATCCGGTACAGGGGAGCAGTATCCCGTCGCCGTTAAATTGTAGTTTGTCAACACTAATAACATAGTTGAGTATGAAGGATGTATCATGGGACTCAGTTTTTCCCAATCAATGGGTATCAAGCGGTTAACTATCTTTGGGGATTCAGAATTGGTAATCAGACAGGCCACGGGAATCTATCACACCAAAGAGCTACATTTGCTGCCTTACCATCTGCAGGTTTTACAGATGGCTTCGGAGTTCGAAGAAATAAACTTCCTCCACATTCCTCGGAATAGAAATGATTTTGCGGATGCACTAGCAACTTTGTCCTCCTTGATCAACATACCTAACAAGGAAAACATGCCAAGCATCCCATTTTCCCTACAAAAGGCTCTAGCCTATTGGAATTATATTGGAGAAGTATCGGATGAGCTACCTCCCATCCTACACCCTTGGTATTATCACATCAAGGAGTACTTGCATGATGGATCTACACCCATTGAGGCGAGCCTAACTGAAAGAAGGCGGATCCATCGACTGGCTATGAAGTTCTACTTGAGCGGAGATGTACTCTACAAAAGAGATGCAGGAATAGGTCTCCTCAGATGTCTGGACAAGAATCAAGCTCAGAGGCTCATGGATGAAATCCATGGTAGAGTATGTGGCCCACACATGAGTGGCCCCTTACTTGTTAAAAAGATCTTTAGAACAGGGCACTACTGCCTCTCGCTTAAGGCTGACTATAATGATCACGTCAAGTGGTGCTATCAATGCCAAATTCATGGGAATGCTATCCACGCCCCTCCAAGGGAACTCCATAATATAATTTTGCCTTAGCCCTTCTTAATGTGGGGAATAGACGTGATAGGGCCCATCAAGCCCAAAGCCAATAATGAGCATCGGTTTATCTTCACCATGATCGACTACTTCACCAAATGGGTAGAAGCAGCCTCCTTCCCCAGGGTTACCAAAGAAGTCATCATTTCTTTCATTAGAAACAATGTCATTTGTTGATATGGACAACCAGAGGTAATTGTGTTAGACAATGCTAAGAACCTCAACAAAAAAATGATGGAGGAGTTGTGCAGTAAATTCAACATCAAACACCTTAACTCCATCATCTACCATCCAAAGATGAATGGTGCTGTTGAAGCGGCTAATAAGAACATCAAGAAGTTCATGCAGAAGATGTCCGCCAATCACAAAGGATGGCATGACCTCTTGCCTCTGACTCTATTAGCCTACAGAACTTCAATGCGTACTTCCACTGGCGCAACCCCCTACTCATTGACCTATGGTGTAAGACCCCAACTTATTATAAATAAAATTGAATTTCCTCTATTCATTATCTTAAAATAATAAGGAGTTAATTTTATATAATGCTTTGGTTATGGGTAAAATGTGCAAATTTTGCAAAATAAGCAAGTGGTTATAAAATATTCAGTTTTGTCAGGGAATATTCGTTTGGTCGTGGAATATTATTATTGTCGGGGAATATTCGTATGACGGCGCAGCTATTTGTGGGCTCCATAATAGAATAACTGTCGGATGAAGAAAACGACAAGTTTAAGTTTTTATAAATAATGACATAATTATTACCGTTAACACTGTTGGATTACCTGGTAGTTAAAATACAATATTATGCATGGTTGCACAGTAGCACACAGTATTGCACAATATTTTTGAATTATTGATGCTTACGTAAGAAGGCACTACTCAATAATTGTTACAGTAATTATTGTTCAATATTTTATTTTATTGATTCAATAATTGTTGCGTTGATATTTTATATTATTATTGTTTCAATAATTGTCATTGCACAGTATTTTCCATTATCAGATCAATAATTAATATTATTTGAATAATATTATTAGATAACATTATTGGCAATCTCTAAGGAATTTCTGTCTAGGAAAGGGGTTTGGTCACCTAATTGCGCGCCAGTAAGAAGAAATCCTTATCGAAAAGCCCCCTTTTTTCCTAGGAACGACCTGGTTATCATAATTGTGATTCTATAAGATTATTTGTGAATAATTAATTATTGATTTATATGATAAAGAAATATTTATTTTATGTGGACATAAATGATGGATATGAAAATATTTATTTTGTGTGGATATAAATGAAGGAATTAATGTTGAGGTGTTTTATCAGTATTTTGTCGGAATGGAGGTATTAAAAATCATCCGTATGTAGATTTCGGGCATTTTTCGTTTGGAATTTGGAAAAACTTAAAGCTACAAAGTTGTAGAGAATTTAATTTTCTATGGAATGAACATAAAATTTGTATTTTTCTGATAAAAGGGCTATTTATTATGAATTATTGAAGTTTCGGAAATTAGATATTTTTATTAAAATTATGGGTGGGACCCACTTTTTTTTTTGAAAACATGTGCTGAAAATTTGTGTTCAAAAGTGGAGGTCTGGCAGGTGGCATGCGTAGAAAATTATGTTAATATTTTATTAATTTAGTCTGCTTTGGCATTCTAGCATATTCCTATAAATAGGGTGCTTAGTTAGAATTAAAAATCACACCAGATACAAGTTTTCTCTCTCTATATATTATCGAGCGTATTTTGTGAGTATTTAAGTACTTTGAGAGTTGTTATTCAGTGCAAGTTTCCTTTAGCATCATATCCGATATTCTATTCAGAAATACTGTTCTTTTGAGGTAAGGATTGTTATTTTCTTCGTAAATGATATTATTTCTTTCAATATCATTATGCTGAAATATTGATATAAATTTTATTGTGGAATTTCTACCTTTTTGTGTTGGGGTACCTATTCACGTATACGGCACTATTCAAGTATAAGGCACTATTCACAAATACGACACTATTCAACGAAAAATAAAATTCTTATTAAAACATAATCTAAGAGTTTTAATAAGAATATTGTCATCTAGACAATATCCACACTCAATGAAGTCCTCATTACATTTATTGTCACACTATTTAACAGAATAGTGAGGACTACTAATGCTATCATCTGGACCGTCACTCTATTCCCTGACTAGTCCCGACTACGTTCTCAGAGAACAGTGAAAGAAAGGGTGAGCTCAACTAGCTCAGTAAAAAATATTATGACTAAGATAATTCAGAATAAATTATCATTAAGCTTCAATAATGTTAAACTGATAAAATACAATAGACATCAAGTTTAACTGCAACGGAATAAGCAATCCATTAGAAGAGTCAAGTAGAGCATGATATCTACTATCTTCTATGATTTAAAATGTTTTCATCAATTTTTATTGCTGATACTCAGCTTAATAAATAAGCCACATCATCGAGTCATCCCTGCACTACGGGCCAAGGATATTCATTAAATCGTCAATGGTCATTACTATACCGAATAATCCTTACTCATAATCATACCAAAAACTGTCCATCAATGCACTACAGGCTACTGAGGACTTTTACCACATCATTTATAATATTACAGGTCATGATTATACCGAATAATCCCTAGTCATAATCATACCAAGTCCATCTATGCACGTAAGCCAAAGATGACTTTCATCACAATATAAGCATGAGGATGATGACAATGACATTATAATTCAATAAAACAAGTTCAAGAATAAATTTTAAAGATTTATAAGTTAATTTATCTTGAAATCAATTACGTCCAAATTGTCAACATGATACTTCTTTGTGGAGTAAAATTCAAGAATGCTCAGAAGAATATTTCTATGAAAAGATCTTGGGATGAAGCATTAAATATCCGAGGATATTCTACGATTTCATGGAGTATAGAAGCCAAAACTTTAACCAAATGAGTATCATAGAATATATGAAACTACAAATGGATTTTCACCCACCATGCGGTAATCCACGTAGACAGATCATTTCCACAATTTAATAAGGAATGAATACGAAGGATCATTCACCATGCATGTGATAATCCACATAGACAGGTTATTCCAACAGAATAATAAAGAATGGAACTAGGTCATGCATAATTCGCACAGACAGGATATTCCATTAGAATAATAAAGAATGGAATAACAGAAGAATTCACCATGCATGCGATAGACCACACAGACGAGTTATTCCAAGAATAATAAAGAATGGAACAGTGTCTAGTGTAATCCCATAAGCGTGATTTTCCAATGTAATAATAAAGAATGGAATAATGGAAGAATTCACCATGCATGCGATAGAATCGCACATACATGTTATTCCAATGTAATAATAAAGAATGGAACTGTGTCTAGCGTAATCCGCATGCATGCACGAGGATATTCCAAATGTAATAATAAAGAATGGAATAATGAAGAATTCACCATGCACATGATAGGCCGCGCATAGGCGTGTTATTTCAACAGAATAATAAAGAATGGAACCAGCCTAAGCGTAATCCGCATGCAGACGAGGATATTCCAATGTAATAATAAAGAATGGAATAATGAGAAGAATTTCACTATGTATGCGGTACTTAGCGTATGAGTTATTCCAACATAATAATAAAGAATGGAACTAGGTCTAGCGTAATCCGCACAGACATGATATTCCAACAAAATAATAAAGAATGAAATAACTGAAGAATTTCACCATGTATGCGGTGATGCAGATACATAACGAGTTATTCAACATAATAATAAAGAATGGAATAATGGAATCTCTCTTCATGAATACGAAAGAAATAATACCCCTTACCTTATAAAGAAACTGGATACTGGAGTAGAGAGGTAGCAGACTTCTCTTCTTCTTTCTCTCCTATAATTTCTCTCTATAATAATTGCTTTATAGCTTTAGTGAATTGGTGAGAAATGAAGGAAGAATAAGCTTCTATTTATAGGAAAATATAGTTTTGATAATTGCACGTTTTGGGGCTCGAAATATTACAGTACAATACCTTCATTTTTTCTTTCATTTTTAATTTAGTCCTGAAAGTATTATCAAACTTGCACCACCTCCCCTAATAGTAAATAATGTGAATCAATAGTTCAATCATGTGAATCAATAGTTATAATCATGTGAAAAATATGAATTACAGTATAATACCTCCATCTATACCTCTATTTTTATCTTAGTCATGCAAGTATTATCAATCTTGCACTAACTCCCCTAATAGTACAAGAATGTGAATCAATAGTACACACATGTGAATAAATAGTTATACTCATGTGAATTAATAGCAATTAATTGCTCATTTATCCGCTTAATTACCCGACTGGTCAGTATAACTTCCAGACATCAAATAATATCGAAATAAATGTTGATTTCCACTAACACTAATAATTCCAACACAATGGAACTATCAATTTCATCTTTAATCAACACGAACTTATTCATCATTAATATTATAACTCACAATATTTAACAACCAAGTCATTCCCAGGAAAGAGGGGGCTTTCCGATAAGGATTTTTCTCCTTATGGTAGCAATTAGATGACCAAACCTCTCCTTGACAGAACTTCTAGACATTGTAAATATTGCAATTTAATAATATGAATAACTTTGTCATCTCAATTATTGATTTAATAATATATCATATTATGCAGATGATATTGTGACAATAATCGAATCAATAATATGAGAGATATGATGCAACAATTACTGTAGAAATAATTGAGTATAACTGAGTGACTTCTCACGTAAGCATCAATAATCAATACCGTGTGCTACTATACAACCACGCGTATTACTGTACTTTTACTACCGGGTAGTTCAACAGTTTAACAATAAAACTTTTGCCGTTATTTGTATAAAAAGATAATTAGGTCGTTTTCTAACTACGACAATACTTCCGTTGTGGGGTCCATAAATGATTATGCCGTCATACGAATATTCCCCGACCAATCGAATATTATATAACCACTTGCTTACTTTACAAAATTTGTAAATATTACCCACAACTATAACATTATAACAAATCCACACCATAATATTCAAAAATATATTTCGAGAAAATTATTCTTTATTTATAAAAGTTGGGGTCTTACAACCTCCCCTTCTTATGAAATTTCGTCCTCGAAATTAGGGTTCGTACCTGGTATGTCGAAGAGGTGAGGATACCTTGATTTCATCTCAGATTCTAACTCCCAGGTCATTTCCTCCTCATCATGGTTTCTCCACAAAACTTTGACTTGAGGTATAACTTTAGAGCGTAGAATATGATCCTTCTTATCCAAGATTTTAACAGGTAACTCTTTATACTTTAAATCTTCCTCTATCTCGTCTGGTTCTAATTCAATAATATGGTTTTGGTCTTTCACATATTTACGTAACAGAGATATGTGAAAAATGTTATGAACATGAGACATACTTGGCGATAAGGCGAGTCTATAGGCCACAGTTCCTACTCGATCGAGGAATAAAAATGGGCCAATGAATCGAGGATTGAGCTTTCCTCTCTTTCCAAATCTTGTAACTCCTTTCCATGGAGCAACACTTAACAACACATGATCTCCAATATTGAATTCCACGTCTTTTCGATGAAGATCAATATAACTCTTTTGTCGATCTTGTGAGGTTTTTATACGTTGTCGGATCATTTGAATCTTTTCCGTAGTCATACGTACCAAATCTGGTCCCAACAACATTGCTTCACCCACCTCATCCCAAAGATCTTCGAGAACGACACTTTCTTCCATACAACGCCTCAAATGGAGCCATGCCAATACTTGCTTGATAACTATGGTTGTAGGAAAACTCCACCAATGGTAAGAACTTGTCCCAACTTCCCTTGAAGTAAAGGACACAAAGTCTTAATAAATCTTCAAGAGTTTGAATAGTCCTTTTCCGATCGCCCATCCGTTTTTGAGGATGATATGCCGAACTAAATCGTAAATCCGTGCCCATAGCTTTTTGCAAACTAACCCAAAATCTTGAAGTGAATCTTGGGTCTCGATCAGAAACTATGGATACTGGCATACCATGCAATCTTACAATCTCGTTTATGTACATACTAGCAAGACGTTCAAGTGTATAAGTTTCTCGTATCGGTAAGAAATGAGCAAACTTGGTCAATCTATCAACAATGACCCAAATCGCATTTATGCCTTGAGAAATCTTGGGAAGACCAGTAACGAAATCCATGGTAATGTGCTCCCACTTCCATTCTAGAATTTCAAGTGGTTGCAATGGACCTTTTGGCACTTGATGCTCCGCCTTGACTCATTGACAAGTTAGACACCTTGAGATAAACCCTGCTATCTCTCTCTTCACATTGCTCCACCAAAATGTATGTCGAAGATCACAATACATTTTGGTACTCCCAAGAATGATTACAAACAGTGTGTTGTGCGCCTTCATCATGATTTTATACTTCAAGTCAGAATCGTTAGGAACATAAAGTCTGGAGTTGACTCGAAGTATTCCTTCTTCATCAATTCTTGCTTCCGGAATAGCACCTTCTTGCACTTTCTTCTTCATACGCATCAGCTCCACGTCTGTAGTTTGAGCAGCTTTAACTTTATCAATTAAAGTCGGTTCCACTCGTATGTTCGCCATCATCACATGGGTCCCTGGAGTTTTTAACTCTATTTCCATCCTTTCCAAGTCATACAAAATATGTCTTTTCATTAACAATATTGCACTCGTACCCGCGTATGATCTTCTACTCAATGCGTCAGCTACTACGTTCGCTTTTCTAGGATGGTATTGGATGGTATGATCATAATCTTTCAACAACTCAAGCCATCGTCGTTGCCGCATGTTGAGTTCCTTTTGAGTGAAGAAATTTTTGAGGCTTTTATAATCCTTATAGATCTCCACCTTCTCTCCATACAGGTAATGCCTCCAAATCTTAAGCGCAAAAACGACTGCTGCCAACTCTAGATCATGAGTAGGATAATTCCTATCATATTCTTTGAGTTGTCGTGAGGCATAGTCTATGACTTTCCCATGTTGCATGAGAACACATCCTAACCATTTACCTGAAGCATCACTGTAGATGACAAATCCATCCGAGACATATGGTATTGTTAGAACAGGTGCTGAAATGAGTCTCCTCTTGAGTTCTTGAAAACTCTTTTCACATTCCTCACTCCAACCAAATTTTGTATCTTTTCGAGTCAGCTGAGTTAATGGAGTAGCGATTCGAGAAAATCCTTCCAGGAATCTCCGATAATAACCAGCTAAGCCGAGAAAGCTACGTACTTCGGTCACTGAGTTAGGTTGCTCCCAGCTTTGAATTTCTTCAATCTTTACCGGGTCAACAGATATTCCATGATTTGATATCACGTGCCCAAGGAATGCAACTTCCTCAAGCCAGAACTCACATTTCTTCAACTTGGCATAAATCTTGTTTTCACGAAGCTTTTGAAGTATCAGCCTCAAGTGTTTCTCATGGTCTTCACGGGTTTTGGAGTATATGAGGATGTCATCAATAAAGATGACCACAAAGTGATCCAAATATTCCTTGAATACTCGGTTCATCATGTCCATGAAGGTAGCAGGAGCATTAGTCAATCCAAAAGACATGACTTAGAATTCATAATGCCCGTACCGAGTTCTGAAAGCAGTCTTTGGAATGTCATCAGTTTTCATCTTCAACTGATGATATCCGGAACGAAAATCAATCTTTGAAAAGAATTTGGCTCCTTGCAAATGGTCAAATAGGTCATCAATGCGAGGCAACGGGTACCTATTTTTGATGGTGACATGATTCAAATCCGGATAATCAAAACAAAGTCGCATACTTCCATATTTCTTCTTTACGAATAGAACAGGAGAACCCCAAGGAGACGTACTAGGATGAATGAAACCGATGTCTAACAATTCCTGTAGTTGGGTTTTTAACTCCTGAAGTTCAATAGGAGCCATTCGATATAGGGCTTTTGAAATGGGGTTTGTACCAGATTTAAGGTCGATACAAAATTCAATTTCACGCTCTGGGGGTAGGCCAGGAAGTTCTTTAGGGAATACATCAGGAAATTTATTAACAATAGAAATATCATTCAAATCTGACGTATCTTTATTTAAATCTGTGACATGGGCTAAGAAAGCTTGACATCCATTTTTCAATAAACGAATAGCTTTATGACTTGATATGACAGTGATTGATTTTAGTGGTTTGGTTGCTTGAATTCGCATAATAGGTTGGTTAGGAATATGAAAGCTAATAACCTTACGAAAATAATAGATTTTAGCATGATGAGTAGTTAACCAATCAACCCCTAAAATCACATCAAATGCAAGTATTTTCAAAGAAATAAGATCAACATGTAACGTGCGGTTACCGATTTTAATCAAACAAGACTTATAAACCATGGATGTAATGAAGGTTTCTCCCAACGAAGTTTCAACAGATAAGTCAAAGTCTAATTTCTCTGGAGTCAAATTTAAACGTTGAGCGCAAGTAGGAGAAATAAAGGAATGGGTAGAACCGGTATCAAATAAAGTATAAACTTCACTAGAGTTTATGATTAGCTTACCCGTGATCACCTCGTTCGGATTCCTCGCTTTTTGGGAGGTTACGACAAACGCTCTCCCTTGAACTACCGATTTTGTCTTTGCAGGGACACCTTTGATGCCTCCATCCCAGCTGGACTTGACTTTGGTGCACAACAAAATCGGGCTAGGTGACCTTCTTTTCCACAATTATAACACGCTTTGGACTGCATCGTGCAGTTTGGACTTATGTGTCCTTCCCCTCCACATTTGTAACATACGACCGATGGTTGTTCTCCTTCCTTAACAACAAGTGCTGGTGCTGACACCTTTCCATCCTTATTGAATCTCCTTTTTTTGAAATGTTCACTCTTATTGTCATGGCCATGATTACCGCTGAAGTGATTATCATTTCTGGCATGTTGATTCCCTCCACATTTGTTTTCACCGCTTCGATGACTGCTACCACTAGTATTATCGACTTGTCGGTTGCTCTCTCTTGGTTGGGTTGACTCATTATCGCTCTCCAATAACTGAGCCCTATTCACAACATCTGAATACAGACACAGTTTGTGAGAAATTAGGTATTGACGTATCTCGGGTTTCAAACCTCTTAGAAACATCCGCGTCATTCTCTCCTCATTATCAACCAAGTGGGATGCAAACCGAGACAACTCGGCAAACTTAGCTTCGTACTACACCACGGTCATATTATTTTGCTCAAGCTTGATGAACTCTACCTCCTTCATGTGATGAATACTTTCAGAAAAGTACTTGTCATTGAACAGCTCTTGGAACTTCTCCCAAAACATTTTGAGTGCGGCAGGTTGAGTACGCTTTACAGATTCCCACCAGTAATCTGCCTTTGCTCGCAACATGAAGGTGGCAAAGATCATCCCAAGACATCAAATATCTTGTTGATCTACTTTATCCACGTCTCCGCCTTAAGTGGTTTTGGCTCTCCAAAAAACTCTGTTGGTCCCAGCTCCTTGAACTGCTTAGCGGTGACCGTCCGAGAGTTGTCAGTGTTTGCACCTGCATTTTGGACAGGAGCCGCTTTCGCCTGATGTTGCATGAATTGTATAAAGCCTCTAAACATCCCATCGTTCACCATTTCATCGGAGTTATTGTTTATATGAGGATTATTATCTTCCTGATGCACATTATCCTGGGCATTAATCTGTGGTGACTCAACGGTCTCATGTGCTTCATTATTTATCTCAACATTTTTGGATGCCATTTTCAAATACTACCACAAAACAAGGGTTAATTAACATATCACATATTATCCCTATACTCTGACCGACCAATTAAATACCAAATAAACTTAGGTAGGTTATACTAGCGAAGGAATTTCCCGTCTCTCCCCTCCTAGTTCTTGTCTCACATCTCAGCCAGGGATCATATCCCTAAGCTTTGATACCAACTGAGACGCCCCCAAAATAGGTATACATCACCTATCTTGAGTCACCAAATACATGGTACATAATTCAAATACAACTTAGTTATACAACAGTCGTGTAAAATACGACAAAACATAATCTAAGAGTTTAATAAAAATATTGTCATCTAGACAATATCCACACTTAATGAAGTCCTCATTACATTTATTGTCACGCTATTTAACAGAATAGTGAGGACTACTAATGCTATCATCTGGACCGTCACTCTGTTCCCCGACTAGTCCCGGCTACGTTCTCATTTCCTTAAGAGACCAGTGAAAGAAAGGGTGAGCTCAACTAGCCCAGTAAGAAATATTATGACTAAGATAATGCAGAATAAATTATCATTAGTCTTCAACAATGTTAAACTAATAAAATACAATAGACATCATGTTTAACTGCAGCGGAATAAGCAATCCATTAGAAGAGTCAAGTAGAACATGATATCTACTATCTTCTATGATTTAAAATGTTTTCATCAATTTTTATCATTTGAGACTCAAATTTTAATAAATAAACCACATCATCAAGTCATCCCCGCACTACTGCCAAGGATATTCATTAAATCATCAATGGTAATGACTATACCGAATAATCCTTGGTCATAATCATACCAAAAATCCATCCATCATCGCACTACAAAGCTCACCGAGGACTTTTACCACATCATTTATAATATTACAGGTCATGATTATACCGAATAATCCCTGGTCATAATCATACCAAGTCCATCTATGCACGTAAGCCAAAGATGACTTTCATCACAATATAAGCATGAGGATGATGACAATGACATAATAATTCAATAAAACAAGTCCAAGAATAAATTTTAAAGATTTATATGTTAATTTATCTTGAAATCAATTACGTCCAAATTGTCAACATGATACTGCTTTGTGGAGTAAAATTCAAGAATGCTCAGAAGAATATTTCCATGAGGATGAAGCGCAAATATCTAGGATATTCTACTGATTTCATGGAGTATAGAAGCCAAAACTTTAACCAAATGAGTATCATAGAATATATGAAACTGCAAATGGATTTTCACCCGCCATGCGGTAATCCACGTAGACAGATCATTTCCATAATTTAATAAGGAATGAATACGAAGGATCATTCACCATGCATGTGATAATCCACATAGACAGGTTATTCCAATAGAATAATAAAGAATGGAACCAGGTCATTCGTAATCCGCACAGACAGGATATTCCAATAGAATAATAAAGAATGGAATTACAGAAGAATTCACCATGCATGCGATAGACCACACAGACAGGTTATTCCAACAGAATAATAAAGAATAGAACCAGGTCTAGTGTAATCCGCACAGGCAGGATTTTCTAACAGAATAATAAAGAATGGAATAACAGAAGAATTCACCATGCATGCGATAGACAGCACATACAGGTTATTCCAACAAAATAATAAAGAATGGAACCAGATCTAGCGTAATCCACATAGATAGGATATTCCAATAGAATAATAAAGAATGGAATAACAGAAGAATTCACCATGCATATGATAAACCGCACAGACAGGTTATTCCAATAGAATAATAAAGAATGGAACCAGGTCTAAAGCGTAATCCGCATGCATGAAGATATTCCAACGAATAATAATAAAGAATGGAATAAATGAAGAATTTCACCATGTATGCGGTACTTCAGATGATGACAAGTTATTCCAACATAATAATAAAGAATGGAATAATGTAAGCTCTCTTCATGAATACTGAAAGAAATAATACCCCTTACCTTAGAAAGAAAGCTGGATACTTGAGTAGAGAGGTAAGAGACTTCTCTTCTTCTTTTCTCTATAATTTCTCTCTATAATAATTGCTCTATAGCTTTAGTGAATTGGTGAGAAATGAAGGAAGAATGAGCTTCTATTTATAGGAAAATATAGTTTCGATAATTGCACGTTTTGGGGCTCAACATATTACAGTACAATACCTTCAACTTTTCTTTCATTTTTAATTTAGTCCTGCAAGTATTATCAAACTTGCCCCACCTCCCCTAATAGTAAATAATGTGAATCAATAGTTCAATCATGTGAATTAATAGTTATAATCATGTGAAAATATGAATTAAAGTATAGTACCTCCATCTATACCTCATGCAAGTATTATCAATCTTGCACCAACTCCCCTAATAGTACAAGAATGTGAATCAATAGTACACACATGTGAACAAATAGTTATACTCATGTGAATTAATAGCAATTAATTGCTCAATTATCCGCTTAATTACCCGACTGGTCAGTATAACTTCCAGACATCAAATAATATCGAAATAAATGTTGATTTCCACTAACACTAATAATTCCAACACAATGGAACTATCAATTTCATCTTTAATCAACACGAACTTATTCATCATTAATATTATAACTCACAATATTTAACAACCAGGTCATTCCCAGGAAAGAGGGGGCTTTCCGATAAGGATTTCTCCTTATTGCCGCAATTGATTAGATGACCAAACCTCTCCTCGATGTGAACTTCTAGACATTATAAATATGGCAATTTAATAATATGAATAACTTTGTCGTCTCAATTATTGATTTAATAATATATCATATTATGAAGATGACACTGTGATAATAATCGAATCAATAATATGGGAGATATGATGCAGCAATTACTGTAGCAATAATTGAGTATAACTGAATGACTTCTCATGTAAGCATCAATAATCAATACCGTGTGCTACTATGCAACCACCCATATTACTATACTTTTACTACCGGGTAGTTCAACAGTTTAACGGTAAAACTTCCGCGGTTATTTTTATAAAAAGATAATTATATCGTTTTCTAACTAAGACAATACTTCCGTTGTGGGGTCCACAAATGATTGTGCCGTCGTATGAATATTCCCTCTTAAAACAAATATTCCCCAACCAATCGAATATTATATAACCACTTGCTTAGTTGCAAAATTTGTAAATATTACCCACAACTATAACTTTATATCAAATCCACACCATAATATTCAAAAATATATTTCAAGAAAATTATTCTTTATTCATAAAAGTTGGGTTCTTATAATATAGCCTGATTTTTTCTGGTAGCAAAGTCAAGTCCAGTTGGAACGACGACACCGAAGGCGACTACGGACAAAACAAAGTCGGTGGTTAAAGGGAGAGCATTTGTCGTGACTGGTCAAAAAGCGAGAAACTTGAACGAGGTAATCACAGGTAAGCTAATCTTGAACTCTTGCAAAGTTTATACCTTACTAGATTCCGGTTCTATCCATTCTTTTATATCTCCTGTTTGTGCTCAACGTTTAAACTAGACTCCGAAGAAATTACACTCTGACTTATTTGTGGAGACTCCGTTAGGAGAAACTTTCATTACATCAACTGTTTATAAATTTTGCTTGATCCAAGTTGGCACCATCACATTACCTGTTGATCTTATCTCTTTAAAGATACTTGCATTTGATGTGATTTTAGGGATTGATTGGTTAACCACTCATCATGCTAAAATTGATTATTTTCATAAGGTTGTTAGTTTTCATATTCCTAACCAACCTGTTATGCGAATTCAAGCAACCAAACAACTAAAGTCAATCACTGTCATATCAAGCCATAAAGCAATTCGTTTATTAAAAAATGGATGTCAAGCTTTCTTAGCCCATGTTATGGACTTGAACAAAAACACGTCATATTTGAATAATATTTCTGTTGTTAGTGAATTTCCTGACGTATTTCCTAAAGAACTTCCTGGTTTACTCCTAGAATGTGAAGTTGAATTCTTTATTGATCTTGAACCAGTTACAAAACTCATTTCTAAAACCCCATATCAAATGGCTCCTATTGAACTTCAGGAGTTAAAAGTCTAACTACAGGAATTGTTAGACATCGGTTTCATTCGTCCTAGTACATCTCCTTGGGGTGCTCCTATTTTATTTATAAAGAAGAAAGATGGGAGTATGCAACTTTGTATTGACTACCGAGAATTGAACCATGTCACCATCAAGAATAGGTATCCCCTACCTCGCATTGATGACATGTTCGACCAGTTACAAGGAGCACAATTCTTTTCAAAGATTGATCTTCGTTCTGGATATCATCAGCTGAAGATTAAAACTGAGGATATTCTAAAGACTGCCTTCAGAACTCGGTACGGGCATTATAAATTCTTAGTCACGTCTTTTGGGTTGACTAATGCTCCTACTGCTTTCATGGATATGATGAACCGTGTATTCAAGGAATATTTGGATCAGTTCGTTGTTGTCTTTATTGATGACATCCTCATCTATTCCAAAAGTTGTGAAGATCATGAGCACCATTTGAAGCTGGTACTTCAAAGGCTTCGTGACAACAAGTTATATGCCAAGCTGAAGAAATTTGATTTCTGGCTTAAGGAAGTAGCATTCTTTGGGCACGTGGTTTCAAAACATTGAGTATCTGTTGACCCAGCGAAGATTGAAGCAATACAAAGTTGGGAGCAACCGAAGTCGGTGACCGAAGTACGTAGCTTTCTGGGCTTAGCTGGTTATTATCGGAGATTCGTGGAAGGATTTTCTCGAATTGCTACTCCGTTAACTCAGCTGACTTAGAAAGATACAAAATTCGTATGGAGTGAGGAATGCGAGAAGAGTTTCCAAGAGCTCAAGAGGAGACTCATTTCGACAGCTGTTCTAACAATACCATTTGGTTCGGATGAATTTGTTATCTACAGCGATGCTTCAGGCAAAGGGTTAGGATGTGTTCTCAAGCAACATGGGAAAGTCATAGCCTATGCCTCGCGACAACTCAAAGAATATGAGAGGAATTATCCTACTCATGATCTGGAGTTGGCAACAGTCGTTTTTGCATTGAAAATCTGGAGACACTACCTCTATGGGGAGAAAGTGGAGATTTATACGGATCATAAAAGCCTCAAATATTTCTTCACCCAAAAGGAACTCAACATACAGCAACGACAATGGCTCGAGCTGCTGAAAGATTACGACCATAGCATTCAATATCATCCTGGAGAAGTAAACGTTGTAGCTAACGCATTGAGTAGAAGATCATATGCGGGTATGAGTACGATGTTGTTAACACAAAGACCTATTTTGTACGACTTGCAAAGGATGGAGATAGAGGTAAAGGCTCCAAGTACCCACGTGATGATATCAAACATATGAGTAGAACCGACTTTAATTGATAAAGCTAAAGTTGCTCAAGGCACAGACCTAGAGATGATGCGTATGAAGAAGAAAGTACAAGAAGGCGTTATTCCAGAAGCAAGAATTGATGAAGAAGGAATACTTTGAGTCAACTCTAGACTTTGCATTCCTAACGATTCTGACTTGAAGCATAGAATCATGATGGAGGCACACAACACACCATTTGCAATCCATCCTGGGAGTATTAAAATGCATCATGATCTTCGACATACATTTTGGTGGAGCAATATGAAGATAGAGATTGCAGAGTTTATCTCGAGGTGTTTAACCTGTCAACGTTTAAAGGCGGACCATCAAGTGCCAAAGGGTCCATTGAAATCACTTGAGATTCCAAAATGGAAGTGGGAACACATTACTATGGATTTCGTTACGAGTCTTCCAAAGGTTTCTCAAGGTATAGATGCAATTTGGGTTATTGTTGACATATTAACCAAGTCTGCTCATTTCTTTCCTATACGTGAGACTTATTCCCTTGAATGTCTTGCTTATCTGTACGTAAATGAGATTGTGAGATTGCATGGCATGCTAGTATCCATAATTTCAGATCGTGACCAAAGATTCACTTCACAATTTTGGGTTAGCTTGCAGAAAGCTATAGGTACAGATTTACAATTCAGTTTGGCATACCATCCTCAAACGGACGGGTAATCAAAAATGACTATTCAAACCCTTGAAGATTTATTAAGACTCTGTGTCTTAGATTTCAAAGGAAGTTTGGATATGTACTTGTCATTGGTGGAATTCTCCTACAACAACAGTTATTAAACAAGTATAGGCATGGCTCCATTCGAAGCGTTATATGGACGAAAGTGTCATTCTCCAGTATGCTGGGATGAGGTGGGTGAAGCAACATTGTTGGGACCAGAATTAGTACGCATGACTACGAAAAAGATTCAAATGATCGGGCAATGTATAAAGACCTCACAAGATCGACAAAAGAGTTATGCTGATCTTCATCGAAAGGACGTGGAATTTAATATTGGGGATCATGTACTGTTATGTATTGCTCCATGGAAGGGAGTTACAAGATTCGGGAAGAGAGGAAAGATCAATCCACGATTTGTTGGTCCATTTGAGATTCTAGACCGAATAAGAAATGTGGCCTATAGACTCGCATTATCTCCAAGCATGTCTCGTATTCATAATGTTTTTCATATATCTATGTTTCGTAAATATGTGAAAGACCCAAACCACATTATTACGTTAGAACCAGACGAGATAACCGAAGATTTAATGTATGAGGAGGTACCTGTAAAGATATTGGATAGGAAAGAGCATGTCCTACGAGCAAAGGTTATACCACAAGTCAAGGTTTTGTGGAGGAACCATGCTATGGAGGAAATGACTTGGGAGTTGGAATCAGAAATAAAAGCGAGGTACCCTCACCTTTTTGAAACACCAGGTACGTACGTCAATTTCGAGGACAAAATTTCATAAGGAGGGGAGGTTGTAAGACCCCAACTTATTATAAATAAAATAGAATTTCCTCTATTCATTATCTTGAAATAATAAGGAGTTAATTTGATATAATGCTTTGGTTATGGGTAAAATATGCAAAATTTGTAAAATAAACAAGTGGTTATAAAATATTCATTTTTGTCGTGGAATATTCGTTTGGTCGTGGAATATTCTTATTATCGGGGAGTATCCGTACGACGGCGCAGCCATTTATGGGCTCCATAACAGAATAATTGTCGGATGAAGAAAACGACAAGTTTAAGTTTTTATAAATAACAACGTAATTGTTACCGTTAACACTGTTGGATTACCTTGTGGTTAAAATACGAGAATAATACATGTGGTCGCATAAAGAAGACACCGGTATTGCACAATATTTTTGAATTATTGATTCTTACGTAAGAAGGCACTACTCAATAATTGTTACAGTAATTATTGTTTAATATTTTATTTTATTGATTCAATAATTGCTGCGGTAATATTTTATATTATTGTTGTTTCAATAATTGCCATTGCACAGTATTTTCCATTATTAGATCAATAATTTATATTATTTGAATAATATTATTAGAGAGCATTATTGGCAATGTTTAAGGAAGTTCTGTCTAGGAAAGGGGTTTGGTCACCTAATTGCGCGCCAGTAAGGAGAAATCCTTATCGAAAAGCCCCCACTTTCCTGGAAATGACCTGGTTGTCATAATTGTGATTCTGTAATATTATTTGTGAATAATTAATTATTGATTTATATGATAAGGAAATATTTATTTTATGTGGACATAAATGATGGATAGAAAAATATTTATTTTAGGTGGATATAAATGAAGGAATTAATGCTGAGGTGTTTTATCAGTATTTTGTCGGAATGGAGGTATTAAAAATAGTCCGTATGTGGATTTTGGGCATTTTTCGTTTGGAATTTGGAAAAAGTTAAAGCTACAAAGTTGTAGAGAATTTAATTTCCTATGTAATGGACATAAAATTTGTATTTTTCTGATAAAAGGGCTATTTATTATGAATTATTGAAGTTTCAGAAATTAAATATTTTTATTAAAATTATGGGTGGGACCCAATTTTTTTTTTGAAAACATGTTCTGAAAATTTGTGTTCAAAAGTGGAGGGCTGGTAGGCGGCATGCATAGAAAATTATATTAATATTTTATTAATTTAGTCTACTTTGGCATTCTAGCATTTTTCTATAAATAGGGTGCTTAGTTAGAATTGAAAATTACACCAGATACAAGTTTTCTCTCTATATATATTATCGAGCATATTTTGTGAGTATTTAGATACTTTAAGAGTTGCTATTCAGTGCAAGTTTCCTTCAGCATCATATTTGATATTCCATTCAGAAATATTGTTCTTTTGAGGTAAGAGATGTTATTTTCTTCGTAAATGATATTATTTCTTTCAATATCATTATGCTGAAATATTGATATGAATTTTATTGTAGAATTTCTACCTTTTTGTGTCGGGGTTACTATTCACGTATACGGCACTATTCACGTATGCGACACTATTCACAAATACGGCACTATTCACCGAAGAATGAAATTTTCTCTTCTTTGTCATAGATGTCTATTATGGTTACTATCTTTGATTGTATCCATGTTTCTATCTTCATTCTTGAATTTTACTCCATTATGGTTTATTGTGCAGTATTTTTAAACTTTAAAATATTTTTCATCATCCTCAGTCCTTAATGGTGATACTTGATGAATATCTTTGGCCTGTAATACAAAGATGAATGATTACCTGATGAATATCTTTGGCCCGTAGTGCAAAGATGAACAGGTGTTGAGAGGAACATGACCAACTGGTGATTCAAATGAATATCTTTGGCCCGTAGTGCAAAGATGAATATTTGATGCAAGATGTATATTGATTGATGTTACAGGGATAAAATATTGATGATGGACTTTTAAATTCATAGATGATAGTAGATTTCATTCTCTACTTAACTCTTCTAATGAATTGTTATTTCCGCTACGAATATTGATCTAAAACTGGTTGTCCATTATATTTTATCTGATTTATTGAAGGCTAACGATAAATTATTGTTCTTTATCTTAGTCATAATATTCTTTACTAGGCTAGTTGAGCTCACCCTTTTCCTTTTTGTTCCTTTTTTCTTCTCAAGAAGCGAGAATATAACGGGAAGTAGTCGGGGTGAAGAATGATGGTTCTAGACAGTTGTTTAGTAGTCCTCACTATTTTGTAAAATAGTGTATCAATAATTGTAATGAGGACTTTATCTGAGTGTGGATATTGTCTAGAAGACAATATTTGTATTTAAACTCACAGTTTATGTGTTGTCGTATTTTGCAAGACAATTGTATTAATAAAGTTGCAGTTATTTTTGTAACATGTATTTGGCGACTCAGAATGGGTGATGTATACCTATTTTGGGGGCGTCACATATGGGATAGAAGTAGTGCTCCCCATAGAGGTGGAAATCGAATCCCTCAAAGTGTTGATAGACGCTCAACTGGATGAAGACCAATGGTTACAAGATAGATATCACCAATTGTCTCTAATAGAAGAAAGGCGAAGTGATGCTATCTTCCATGGTCAGTTATACCAACAAAGGATCGCCAGATCCTACAACAAAAAAGTTCGATTATGGCAGTTTAAACAAAATGACTTAGTTTTGAAGAAGATCATTAACAACCAAGAGCAGTCAAAGGGAAAATTTGCTCCAAACTGGGAGGGCCCGTTTATTATCAAAGAAGTATTGACAGGAGGTGCTCTCAGATTACAGGAAATGGATGGCAAAGAATTTCTACAACTCATCAACTCAGATACTGTGAAACGGTACTATGTCTGAAGTTACCATCAAGCAAACATCCTGGTTTTGGATCAGCAGATCACCAGTTATTTTAGGTTTTCCCATTTGCCCCATCAGGGAAACACACTCTTCAAGCCAGCAGCCTGGTTTTCAGATCATCAAATCTTTCATTTCAAACTCCATACAATTTCGGTTATCCCACCAGGGATTGATCCCTTCCCGTGCAGTTTGTCCTGAACATGGGATCAAACATTTTCACACTCGCAGTTTGTCCTAAACATGGGATCAAACTTTTCCCCATAGTTTATCCTAAACATGGGATCAAACTTTTTCGGCTACAAATCGTCCTAAACATGGGGCAAACTACGTCGACCTGATCTCCCCGATACCTGGGAGTACGTAGGCAACAATTTTATATGGCCCGGTCACAATAAAACAAAAATAACAAAAATATTTCTACATCATTCTCTATAAACAAAAACAATAAAAACATGTCTACACCTTTCTACCCTTACACCATTCAGCGTTGAACCTCTTACACCAAGTTCGAACTACGCAGACTTGATCTCCTCTTCAATAGGAGTACGTAGGCAGCCATTTATGGTTCGGTCTAACCCCCTACCAAAACACAAATACTTGTCACACGGTACTGGGATCAAACTTCAGTCCATTACATTTCATCGGCTTTATACCAAAGGGATGGAATTACCTGGCCTCCCCATAAATGGGAGAGTTAGCGACCATCTAAGTTGTGGTTGATTCCTTAAAGAGCAACACCAATCCATAAGAGATGGAACTAACTGGGCTCCTCTTAAATAGGATTACTGGGGACCATCTGTGGTGCAGTCAATCTTAGAGAGGAAAAGCCACACTCCTCTCCACATCTATATACAGAAACCAGTCCCAACACACCAAAGAGGGTAGGGATACATACAGATCAATGATCCATTCTGAAAGATCCTACGACATCTCAATGTCCACCTATCAAGAATGAGCTCGGAATACATCAAGATCACAAGCCCTGAAGAAGCAGGCAAATATCAAGCAAGTATCAAGGCACAACTAAAAGGGAAGTGAATCAAAATATATTTCCCTACCATGTATAATGATGTTTGATATATACAATATGTGTTGTACATGACAAAATGGCTAAGCTAGTCTGTGCAGAAAAATACAGGTCTATCTACAATCCTGTGGATATACGAACTATCAAGTCTAACATGGCATCTCTCTCCGAAGAAGGAGGTAACGCTGTAAGCTCCTGCCCAAGGGTATCTACACGAGCTAGTAGATCTGAGGCCAACTGCATGGTTGCATGATGCTCATCAATATATGCATTCATATCAGCAAGCATGCCAGCAGTAAGGGATCTCACTGAAGTACTATCTGTAACGGCCATATCCCGAGCAGATAGGGCACCATCCCACTCAACAATCAATGCATCTCTGGCTGATTTGGCCTCATCTCTCTCTAATAGAGCGGTGTTTCTCCCATCAAGAGCTGTCAACATCAAGACCCTAGCATGATCTCTCTTAAAGGTCATCAGATGAAGACTCCGCTTTAAACACTGTGCTGAATGTTGAATCACAGTAGCACTCATACTAGGAGAATCTGTAAGAGCTGCTGGTAACCCAATGAATAGCTCCTCCTCTATGGGAATATTAATGTCCTCTATGGGCTCCCCATCATCAGAATTAATCCCCAACAATGTGGATACTACCACAGCCGATGTAGTCTCTATCTTCATCCATGGGGAATACTCTGCAGAAAATCCTGGATGGCTAACAGAAAATGCAGCTAGCTCATACTGATCCCAACAGGCATAAACCCTGGATATGTCCTCTGCTGACAAGTGGCGAGAAGCCAAATGCTGACTCAATGCCCCCTCAAAAGGATGGAAGTCCTGGAACTGGTCAAACTGACACTTCACAGCCAGTGGGTGGTAAGTAGTTATGCCCCTCAAACCAGCTAGAGGGAGATAATCCATGCCCGGAGCATGAGTGATGAAGTTGTAGGGTGAACAAAGCCTTGTACACGATAATACATCAAATGGATCTCCAATCCCTGCTCGAAAAATGGACCAAGATGCAAGATCTGTACACTCCACAGGCTGAAAGGAGTACGACATGGCTATCTAATGGGTAAAACAATACCCGTGCCGACGAAAAGTGCCAATCGGTCTCGAGTGTGACATGAACCACACGTACAACATGACCGAACTACCTGTGAATACCCCTGCAAGGTAGGAACTGTAATATGTAGTCGATCTCAACGTCTCTGCTGCAATCATGGGCACAATGGTGTGACCCTCTCTGAGAGCTCTCACTACCATAATGACACCAATGTCCAACTTATCCATGTACCATGGCATGTATACATATGACAATATGCACAGTATCAGTACATCTACTCTGGCTAAATGCCAATGATCCTCCGGCCTGGTAAAATCTTCGGAATGCCGTGTATAGCTATCTTCTGAGCCAAATCTGTCCATCAACAAACATTGTCAGCCCGGTGAGGGTCATAAACTGCTGGCTCATGTCATTGATAGCCATCTGCGCGCAAGGTCTGTCCAGTGGCAGCATTGTCAACCGTGCATACTCCTTTAAGGTAGTAGTCAACTCATGGATACCAAACTGGAAGACCTGCCTCTCCGGTATCCAATGCTCCAACATACCCTCTACAAAGCCTGTGGGAACCTGAAACATTAGGAGAGTCATAGTATACTGCAATAACTGATATACAGTCACCCTGTCTGAAGGTGACATACTATCATACCACGATCTCAGTCGGGATGCCACCAATACTGGTGGGGTATAATCAATACGGCTAACTGTCGAAGAAGACATCTGTGTGGGCCATGTCATAAGATCATCCAGGGGTCAATGCTGAATATCTCTAGACATACATACATATGTATAACATAATACATGTATGATAAATAATAGATGGCAATATAATGTAGGGAATAATAGTATATAGATTCCTAAGTACATCATCATCTAATACATGTCTGTATAGCTAAAAATACAAGGAAATGGGGCACAGACGCCCAACTACTAATAGAGGCCTATCAAAAGATATAGCGAGATTGGGGCACAGCCACCTAGTGTCTAATAGAGGCCTATTAAAAGATATAACGAGAATATACATCAGAAGAAGACAATGGTGTCAAACATCATCAATCATGTCCACCTGATGTAACTCCTCATGAGTCACTGGATCTCCATCAACGGGGATGTCAGGCCTATGCAATAGAGGATCTGCACCGGCAAAGCCATATGGGTCATCTGAGGGTCCAACTCCTAACTTGGAAGGATCAAATGTATCTGCCTCTACCAGATCTATGCCCAAGTTCCAGATAAAGAAATGTGACTGGTCTAACTGCCGGGTCAAACTATCAATCTGTGTCAAGTGAGTAGGATCTCTGACACAGGCCATTCAATCCGTCATCATCACGGATCCAGGAATCATATCCCCCATAAACTGCATGGCGCGGGTCTGGGTTCCGATGGTACGAGGGGACCACCAATACTGGAACGTAGCTTGGGTATATGGACCCTCTGACAGTGTAAAACCATCAACAATCATCAAGGGGATATCAATGATGGGTGACTGTGAAATAGGTCAATAATGTCTGGCAGGAGGTAAGATCGGTATACAAATCTCGTATGTGGTGCTCCTAATAGCACGGTCTCCTAAATAGAGCTCCCATCCTCCATCTGTAAAGATAGGAATCCTACGGGTGGAAATCACGTACTCGACACCAGTGGGGTATCCATCCTCAAAACCAATGGCCAAGTGGTCCCCAAAATAGGGAATCCAAGTAATGGCATCAACTATCAATAACTCCAGCTATGAGACCCCGGATTTTATGAATAAAGATTTAAATTTCTCAAAATATTTTTTTGAATATTATGGTGTGGATTTGATATAATGTTATAGTTGTGGGTAATATTTACAAATTTTGCAAAGTAAGCAAGTGGTTATATAATATTTGATTGGCCGGGGAATATTCATTTTAACAGGGAATATTCGTATGACGGCACAATCATTGGTGGACCCCCACAACGGAAGTATTGTCGTAGTTAGAAAATGACAGAATTATCTTTTATTAAAAATTACTGTGAAAGTGTTACCGTTAAAACTATTGAACTACCCGGTAGTAAAAGTACAGTAATACGCATGGTTGCATAGTAGCACACGGTATTGTTATTGATGCTTACGTGAGAAGAAACTCAGTTATACTCAATTATTGCTACAGTAATTATTGCATTATATCTCTCATTTATTGATTCAACTATTGTCACAGTATCATCTGTATAATATGTTATATTATTAAATCAATAATTGAGATGGTAAAGTTATTCATATTATTATTTGCAATATTGACAATGTCTAGAAGTTCTGTCAAGGAGAGGTTTGGTCATCTAATTGCGCACCAATAAGGAGAAATCCTTATCGGAAAGCCCCCTCTTTCCTAGGAACGACCTGGTTGTTAAATATTATGAATTATAATATTAATGATGAATAAGTTCGTGTTGATTAAAGATGAAATTGATAGTTCCATTGTGTTAGAATTATTAGCGTTAGTGAAAATCGACATTTATTTCGATAATAATTGATGTCTGGAGGTTATTTTGACCAATCGGGTAATTAACCAGATAAATGAGCAATTAATTGCTATTGATTCACATGATTATAACTATTTGTTCACATGTCTGCACTATTGATTCACATTCATTTACTATTAGGGGAGTTGGTGCAAGATTGATAATACTTGCATGACTAAGTTAAAAATGGAGGTATAGATGATGGTATTATACTGTAATTCGTATTTTCACATGTCTAAAACTATTGATTTATATGATTTACTATTAGGGGAAGTGGTGCAAGTTTGATAATACTTGCAGGACTAAATTAAAAATGAAGAAAAAGAGGGAGGTATTATAATGTAATATTTTGAGCCCCAAAATGTGCAATTATTGAAACTATATATTCCTATAAATAGAAGCTCATTCTTCCTTCATTTCTCACCAATTTACTAAAGCTATAGAGAAATTATTATAGAGAAAAAGAAGAAGAGAACTCTGCTACCTCACTATTCCAGTATCTAGTTTCTTCTAAGGTATGGGGTATTATTCTTTCGTATTCATGAAGAGAGTTATTTTCTTTCAATACTCATAAGGGTTGTTATTCCATTCTTTATTATTATGTTGGAATAACTTGTCTATGCGAAGTACCGCATACATGGTGAAATTCTTCTGTTATTCCATTCTTTATTATTCTGTTGGAATAACCTGTCTGTGCGGTCCATCGCATGCTTGGTGAATTCTGTTGTTATTCCATTCTTTATTATTCTGTTGGAATATCCTTTCTGTGTGGATTACGCATGACCTGGTTCCGTTCTTTATTATTCTGTTGGAATATCATGTCTGTACGGATTACGTATGACCTGGATCCATTCTTTATTATTCTGTTGGAATAACCTCTCTATGTGGATTACCGCATGCATGGTGAATGATCCTTCGTATTCATTCTTTATTAAATTTTGGAAATGATCTGTCTACGTGGATTACCGCATGGCGGGCGAAAATCCATTTGCAGCTTCATATATTCCATTATACTCGTATGAGATATCATTTCTTTTGTACTCGTCATGGAATATCATTTTCTTTGGTATTTTTCTTTTACGAGTTACTATTCATGGGTTACTATTCACCCGGTTACTATTCACTCTAGTATTATTCACTCGGGTATTCGAGGCACTTTTCGTGCCATAGTACTATTCACGAGTTACTATTCACAAGTTACTATTCACCCGATTACTATTCACTCTAGTATCATTCACTCGGGTATTCGGGACACTTTTTGTGTCAGGGTACTATTCACGGGATACTATTCCCAAAGTACTATTCACAGGGTACTATTCACCCGAAAAATATATTTCTTTTCTGTCCAAATTATTTTTAGTACATGAATATTATTCTTGAATTTTATTCCACAAAGCAGTAGCATGTTCACAATTTGGACGTTATTGATTTCTGGATAAATTAAATTATAAATCTTTAAAATTTATCCTTGAACTTGTTTTAATGAATTATTATGTCATTGTCATCATCCTCGTGCTTATATTGTGATGAAAGTCATCTTTGGCTTACGTGCATAGATGGACTTGGTATGATTATGACCATGGATTATTCGGTATAATCATGACCATAATGTAACGAATGATGTGGTAAAAGTCCTCATTGGCCCGTAGTGCATTGATGGACAGTTATGGGTATGATTATGATCAGGGATAATTCGGTATAGTCATGACCATTGATGATTACATGAATATCCTTGGCCCGTAATGCAGGGATGATTCGATGATGTGGTTTATTTATTAAGCTCAGTCTCAGCGATAAAGTTGATGAAAAACTTTTTAAATCATAGAAGATAGTAGATTTTATGATCTACTTGACTCTTCTAATGGATTGCTTATTTCCGCTACAGTTGTTGATCTAAAACTTGTTGTCTATTGTATTCTATTAGTTGTTATACTGTTGAAGGCTAAGGATAATTTATTCTGCATTATCTTATTCATAATATTTCTTACTGGGCTAGTTGAGCTCACCCTTTCTTTCATTGTTCTCTTCAGGAAATGAGAATATAATTTGGGGACGAGTCTGGGGAATGGAGTGATGGTCCAGGATAAATGGCTTTAGTAGTCCTCACTATTCTACAGAATAATGTGATAATAATTGTAATGAGGACACCATTGAGTGTGGATATTGTCTAGATGACAATATTCTTGTTTAAACTCTCAGCTATGTTTTGTCGTATTTTTACAAGACTGTTGTATAATTAAGTTGTATTTGAATTTATGTACCATGTATCTAGCGACTCAAAATGGGTGATGTATACCTGTTTTGGGGGCGTCACACCAGCTGTAGGCGACAATGAGTGAAACCCTCAGCTACAGGGACCTCCGCCAGTATGGAATAATGCCATCACCGTCCTCGTGGATAGGTATCCAAGCCTAGCACACTCACAGGACGCAAACATGGGAGCCTCTCATAGGCCCAGAACTGCCAACACAAAGGCAAACATCTGCTGTCAGTCAACACTCTTAACCTGTATATAGGAAATTATAAGAGAAATACTCACCAGCAGAAATGGGTAAAATCCTAGCCAAGCCTCTGTCAAGCCCTGCGAACGCATACGCATACCCCTGAGGAAATAGGCAAAGGTGTAAGAACCCCAGTCATACTCTCCGATAATATCCACATGTCGTGTGGCACTCACCAAAGTGAATGACACCGTAGAAGAGTTATCAGCTATGAAGCAGCCCCTACTGATCATCAGGAACAATCGCCGAAGAATGTGATCCCTAACTCTCACATCATCGGGTATGGGCTCACTCAACAGCCCGCTTATAGCATCTACGCTCAATGGACTTGTACAAACGGTCTTGCCCTTGAGCGCCTCAGCCAGAACTCCTAGCAAGGATTGAACGGCAGTCTAGGTAATGTCCGTCGTACATGGCACCGACACCCCTCCAAACTCCATACCGGTGATAAATCGCCAATCCATCGGCGTCATCATCACCTCATAGTCCAACAAATAGAGAGACTGAGTCTGGTGAAACCAACGCTCAGACAATGCCCTAAGGTAACCCCAGGGACAACAACGGGGAAGGATGGAAAAGAAAGCTCTGAAGCCCCAGCCATGCACAATTGCTCTATAATTAGGATGCAGAGCCTGGTATGTATAGTGAATGCTGAACTAGTTCCCTCTAGGCTTTGTAAAGCCAGGAACCTACATCACAAAGCAGATCAACATCAAAATCCTTTACTCCTCATCAATAGGAAAAAAAGGGGAAGATCAAAATCTAGCTTTTACCTTGTTTGTACGCAAGTAAATCAAGGGGTGTCTACTCAAATCACCTAGAAGCTCTGGGATCGACACCTGAATGCATGGGAAATCCCTACGGGGAACATGTGCAGCAGGAGCAGGGTCCACAATCGGAACATCATCCTCCTCATCCTCAACGTCTGGCACATCAACCCGGATAGGACGTATCAGCGCCTCCGCCAAACGAAGAGGCTGTCTAACAGAAAGGGGTCGAGACACTTCAGAAGCCCTCCTCCACACACCTGAAGTGGTCCTGTGGGAACTACTCGGCTGATCCGGATCCATATATCTGGACAACAAGTCTCCAAATCACCTCAGAAAGGGTGTGGTAAATTCAATCTGGAGCTTTTCAAAATGCAGTTTTATGACTACATGCATGCATTATTTTAACATACGTCTACAGTAGAGTTAAAAATGCATGACTACCCAATGCCTACGTTTTGGAAAAAAAATTCCATAGTCCCCTTTGTAAATAGGACAATCCACATGCACATAGGCATGACTAGGTGGTCATTCAGTAGCACACTTGCCCACAGTCATAAACATCCTACATGCATTAATACATCACAGTAAAAAATCCGTAAACGTAGCCTAATTACAGGGATTACTTTGCTTTTTCACCTTTGCTCATTTGTCCTCAAATAGGATAAGAAATAACATAAATAGGGTGCCAATTTGACTGTCTAAAAAGTCAATTTTTTTTACATCATTATGTTCAGCATAGTTTAATACTAACATTTGCTATGTTTAATATTTTTATCACACCATATGAGCATGCATATTCACTACTATGTGTTTAGACGCATTTCATATCATAAGTCATTTTCCAACGGATAAAAACTGGAAAAGAAGACAGGCATACATTACCGTGATGATTGTAGAACACTTATGTACGGTGGATGAATTTCTGAGAAAAGACGTCTGAACTCAACAAATTTGAAGAAGAGCTCTCAGATTTCCTTCGCGGCGCAACGTGAAAATGACTTATGAAAGCAACCTGCAAGTTTAAAGTACCCACAGTTGGCCGCAGGTGTACCTGTGGCTACCCTGGGTGGGGCCCACTGTGAGATCCCAAATTTTATGAATAAAGACTTAAATTTCTCGAAATATTTTTTTTGAATATTATGGTGTGGATTTGATATAATGTTATAGTTATGGGTAATATTTATAAATTTTGCAAAGTATGCAAGTTGTTATATAATATTCGATTGGTCGGGGAATATTCGTTTTAACAGGGAATATTCGTATGACGGCACAATCATTGGTGGACCCCACAACGGAAGTATTGTCGTAGTTAAAAAATGACATAATTATCTTTTTATAAAAATAACGGCGAAAGTGTTACCGTTAAAACTGTTGAACTACCCAGTAGTAAAAGTACAGTAATACGCGTGGTTGCATAGTAGCACACGATATTTATTATTGATGTTTACGTAAGAAGTTACTCAGTTACACTCAATTATTGCTACAGTAATTGTTGCATCATATCTCTCATATTATTGATTCGATTATTGTCACAGTAACATCTGCATAATATGATATATTATTAAATCAATAATTGAGACAGCAAAGTTATTCATATTATTACATTGCAATATTTACAATGTCTAGAAGTTCTATCAAGGAGAGGTTTGGTCATCTAATTGCGCGCCAATAAGGAGAAATCCATATCGGAAAGCCCCCTCTTTCTTGGGAACGACCTGGTTGTTAAATATTGTGAATTATAATATTAATGATGAATAAGTTCGTGTTGATTAAATATGAAATTGATAGTTCCATTGTGTTGGAATTATTAGTGTTAGTAAAAATCGACATTTATTTCGATAATAATTGATGTTTGGTAGTTATCGGATAATTAATCGGATAAATGAGAAATTAATTACTATTAATTCACATGATTATAACTATTTGTTCACATGTGTGTACTATTGATTCACATTCTTGTACTATTAGGGGAGTTGGTGCAAGATTGATAATACTTGCATGACTAAGTTAAAAGTGGAGGTATAAATGGAGGTACTATACTATTATTCGTATTTTCACATGATTATAACTATTGAATCACATGATTGAACTATTGATTCACATTATTTACTATTAGGGGAGGTGGTGCAAATTTGATAATACTTGTAGGACTAAATTAAAAATGAAAGAAAAGTTGGAGGTATTGTACTGTAATAGTTTTGAGCCCCAAAATGTGCAATTATCGAAACTATGTTTTTCTATAAATAGAAGCTCATTCTTCCTTCATTTCTCACTAATTCACTAAAGCTATAAAGCAATTATTATTGAGAAAAATTGTAGAGATAAAGAAGAAGAGAAGTCTGCTACCTCTCTATGCCTGGTGAATTCTATTGTTATTCCATTCTTTATTATTCTGTTGGAATATCATGTTTGTGCGGATTTTGCATGACCTGGTTCCATTCTTTATTATTCTGTTGGGAATAACTTTTGTCGGTCTGATCTATCTATCGTCCATGCGTGGTGAATTCTTCTGTTATTCCATTCTTTATTATTCTGTTGGAATAACCTGTCTATATGGATTACCACATGCATGGTGAATGATTCTTTGTTTTCATTCCTTATTAAATTGTGGAAATGATCTGTCTACTTGGATTACCACATGGCGAGCGAAAATCCATTTGCAGTTTCATATATTCTATTATACTCAGTTGATTAAAGTTTTGGCTTCTATACTCCATGAAATTAGTAGAATATCCTGGATATTTGTGCTTCATCCAGTATCTTTTCATGGAAATATTCTTCTGAGCATTCTTGAATTTTACTCCACAAAGCAGTATCATGTTGACAATTTGGATGTTTTTGAGTTCAGGATAAATTAACTTAAAAATCTTTAAAATTTAATTCTTGAACTTGTTTTATTGAATTATTATGTCATTGTCATCATCCTCATGTTTATATTATGTTGAAAGTCATTTGTGGCCTGCAGTGCATAGATGGACTTGGTATGATTATGACCAGGGATTATTCAGTATAGTCATGACCATAATCTTACAAATGATATGGTAAAAGTCCTCATTGGCCCGTAGTGCATTGATGGACAGTTGTTGGCATGATCATGACTACGACGCCCCCAAAATAGGTATACATCACCCATCTTGAGTCGCCAAATACATGGTACAAAATTTAAATACAAATTAATTATACAATAGTCATGCAGTTTGGACTGCATCGTGCAGTTTGGACTTATGTGTCCTTCCCCTCCACATTTGTAACATACGACCGGTGGTCGTTCTTCTTCCTTAACAACAGGTGTTGGTGCTGACGTCTTTCCATCCTTGTTGAATCTCTTCTTGAAATGTCCACTCTTATTGTCATGACCATGATTACTATCGAAGTGATTATCATTTCTGGCATGTTGATTCCCTCCACGTTTGTTGTCACCGCTTCGATGACTGCTACCACTGGTACTATCGACTTGTTGCTCTCTCTTGGTTGGGTTGACTCATTATCGCGCTCCAATAACTGAGCCCTATTCACAACATCTGAATACAAACACAGATTATGAGAGATAAGGTATTAACGTATCTCAAGTTTCAAACCTCTTAGAAACATCCGCGTCATTCTCTCCTCATTATCAACCAAGTGGGTTGCAAACCGAGACAACTCGGCAAACTTAGCTTCGTATTGCGCCACAGTCATATTGTTTTGCTCAAGCTTGATGAACTCTATCTTCTTTATGTGACGAATACTTTCAGGAAAGTACTTATCGTTGAACAGCTCTAGGAACTTCTCCCAAGACATTTTGAGTGCGGCAGGTTGAGTACGCTTTATAGATTCCCACCAGTAATTTGCTTCTGCTCACAACATGAAGGTGGCAAAGGGAACCTTTTCCTCCTCGGAGCATCCCAAGACATCAAATATCTTGTTGATCTGCTTTATCCACGTCTCCGCCTTAAGTGGTTTTGGCTCTCCAAAAAACTCCGGTGGTCCCAGCTGAAAGTAGTATGCACACAAGCCAATCATGTTTGATGATAAAGCATATACTTTGTAACAATCTTATTCATTTATTAATAAAAAGTATTTATTTATTAAAGGCTTTTAATTATCTACATAATGCTGTTTTATAATATGTGATAAACCCATAGTTTTAAGCAATGCTTTTAGAATAATGATGATGATCATTCTAATGAGATCTAAATTCTTAGAAAGCTTAAAACTAAAATAGTTCACAATCATTGGATTACTAAATTGGGGATTAGTGAATCCGGATAGATTGGTACATACGTTGCTTGCTCATTAGATGAGGATGATTGATCTCATGATCATTTGTGTGGAGACACTAAAGCAAGTATGTAGGTGCTTATTGGAGAATAAGTTCCTTTGAGCGTGGCTCGCTAAGGAATACCTAATGGAGTTTTACTTGCTCGTCAATAGGAATTCTGTAGTGATAGTAGTACAAGTGATCCTTGGACTTGAGATCATCATAGTATCTTGTGTATGATGAGTTATACTTTGACTTATTCCTTAAGACCCTTAGGGTATATCAAAGGGTATGCTTGGGTATAATAAGTTGTACATGGAGATAATGTATGATCAATAAAGAATCTACCACTTTATTAAAAGAAGAGAAATGTCTTATGTGATTCGATAAATGACAACCCAAGAGTCCTTGGTTAAAGCGAATGAAATTAGAAAGGAGTTTCTAATTTGCATTATTTAGTGTTGTGCATTTAAGGATCGAAAATACATATAATTAAATAAAATAAGACTTGTGAAGAATTCCATGTCTTATATTTAATTGGGACATTGTATGGTGGAAGGATTGAATTAGACGGTAACTATTTACTCAAAGATTCTTTTATGATTAATGTTGAAATCTATATTATCTCGGAAAGTCGTTGATCGCTTGGGAGGCTTATCCTATTGTAGAATAAATATTATTTATTTAAATAAATTAATTGTTTAATTTATTTATTTAAATAAGATTAGAATTGTTCTAATTGATTTATTCACAACCGATTTAATATGGAGAACCTAAAGGGTCACACCATAAAAGGAAGAATAATTATTTAAGAAGTTAATGGCATAATCGTAATAATATATGTTATGTATATTTAATTTAATCTATGGTGATAGAATAAATTAAATAGCTTAATATTTATTATTTAATATTTTAGAAATATTAAATATAAATTAATAAGAGGAGTCTTATTAATATTATTATAATTATTATTATTATTTTAATTTCTAAAAGAGTTTAGGAATTAATTTAATATAAGTACTCTCTCATTTATTCCTAATTGGATTAGGAAGGAAAATTAGTTAAAGGAGTTTAATTAATTATCCCTAATAAGATTAGGGAGCCCTTTAATTAAAAAGGGTTTAATTAAATAATACCTTATTTTAATAGGGTTACTTGATATCTTTATAAGAGAGTCTTATATCGGATATCAAGACTACGTGATAATTCCAATGGTTGGAGAATGCGCTCCTTTTCTATGAGATAGAAAAACTAGGGTTTAGCCAACCACCCATCTTCTTGAATCCTTCTTCTTCTTTGGTGGATCACCCTAGAGGCCAAACACTTGGGTGGCTAACGTTGATCAAAGGAAGGAACCAAACCCCGGTGGATTCAAGTGAACGCGAAAAGGATTGGAGGTGAACTTGTACCGAGGAAGCTTCGGATCTTCAAGGGTATTTTTTATTCATCTTTTTATTTAATTAATAATTGTGCATAAAGGGTGATCCGGGTATATGGTTTGTAAAATTTTTAAACTCTGATTTTTACACGTTTCCGCTTATTTTTGCAATTTGATTGCGTTCTTGAATATTACAAACCTAACAGTGGCATCAGAGCCAAACCTTTATGCGAATTATTAATTATTTTGATTTGATAGGTATATTGATATGTGTTTAGAACAAATTTAATTGGGCATAATTGTTGTTGTATAAAATTTAAAATAAAAAATATATATATATTTGGCGAAATCTCAATCTGTTTTTTTTTTTAAAAAAAAAAAAAAAAGAAGCTTCAGAAATTAGTAGTCTGCGAACCTGTTTTATTATCTTTATCTTCAAGGGTGATATCACGTGGCTATCCTGGGAAGGTTACTTGGAGTGATATCCTGGAAGGTTACTTGGAGTGATTTTATATATATGATGTATTGAAAATTGAATCACCTTATCCTGCAATTTTTTTTTTGTCCACGTGATATATATATATATATATATATATATATATATATAATATTTTTAATAATTTTATAATTAAAATAAAAGTTTATTTAATTTTAAAATAAAAAAATTATTTTAATCTTAAAATAAAAGGTTTATTTTAATTTTAAAATTAGAATTTCATGCTAACTAATTAAAGTTGGAATTGGATTTCATGATAACTAATTAGAGTTGAAATTGAATTACATGTTTCCTTAAATAAAGGAGTTTATTTAGATATGAAATAAGATTTCATATTATTCAAAATAAAAGAGTTTATTTGTGAATAGGAAAGAGAATCCTAATTTCCTTAAATAAAGGAGTTTATTTAGATATGAAATAAGATTTCACATTATTCAAAATAAAGGAGTTTATTTGTGAATAGAAAGAAAATTCGTGTTTCCTTTAATAAATTTTTTTACTTGGAATTGGAATCTATAATTAATTAAAATAAAGGAGTTTATTTTAATTAAAATTTTATTTAAAATAAAATAGTTTATTTTATTCAAAATTAGATAAATTAAAATAAAATAGTTTTATTTTGATTTAAATTTGGATTAAAATAAAGGAGTTTATTTTGATTCAAAATTAGATTTTATACTAACTAAATTTGCCCATTAAATGATATCAATATATATATTAAATGTTTATTATTCATGAGATGAATGTTATTTATTGATGCATATGATGATGTGTATGATAATAAATGGGATTGATTATGGACTATTGACCGATGTGATTGGATTTTATTTTAGTTGGATGCATGAATGTATGGGTTTTATTAAATGGGAATTAGCGTACCTTGTCTTCTCTAATTTTTTTCTTAATGTAAATTCTAACTCCCTCTTATGTACTTCCCTCGATAGCTGATCAAGGTTTCTATTTATTTTAAATAGTTTTGTAATAGGAATATTTAGAATTAATTTTGAAGAATTGGAGATCAAGGAGCAAGGAACGCTTGAAGACCCGTCTGTAATGGAGCCCGGGTTTAAATGTAATAGTTATATTTAAATATTATTTCTTGCACCCCTAGGGTTTGTCCTTTTGGTTCACTTGGTGGCTCTAGTGAACCAAACTAGAATAAAAGTCCATAATCAATCCGGGTAGAATATAGTATTCTATATGTGCATGCTTATACTATATATATTATATATTATGCAAACATGCTTCGCATGTTAATTAATATGACGCGTATTTTATATATATATATGCATGTGCGCTAAACAAGATGAGACAATTAATAACAAAACCCCTCAAAAAAAATTTTATATTAAGTCCTAAGCGTTCAAAGATATTTAGAATATCGAACGTCACTTTCTAGCATGATAAAATTAATAGAGTATTAAATATTTAATATGAGTTTGTTGTGTCACCACAAGGCAAGTATTAAGTATTTAAGATGTTAATTTATCACATTTGATGCTTATAAAGAAAATTGAACAATATTTTTTTGTTGTGTCACCACAAGGATGATATTTTACTTTTTTGAATATATGGAGTGCTAGTAGGACTTAACTTGGATAATTTTGATTCGGATGTGCCACCACTTGATCAAAATAATCTAAGAGGCAAAAGAAAAGGAGTTGCATAGTTGATGTAATTGACAAAAGTTGTCTACCTATTTATTTATATATAGTTTGTTGTGTCACCACAAGGCTATATACATTTGAAATGGGATCCTTATTCTCACTAGCAAATCTTTAATTAGATTTCTTAGAACTATATAAGTGAGGGTAATATAGTTTGAAGAAAATAGTGGGATATACCAATTTAAAGAAGACCTAAATTATTTTGGTAATTAATAAAAGAATGTATGTTAAAATGTTGTTAATTACAAATTCATTTACAGAATTTTACAATGTCTAAATTACTATCACTGCGAAACATATTAGATGTTATTTAACCAAACCGTATTAAACGGATTGGTTAAGGAAATTGAAAAAAGTTCTCACGGCTGAAAAGTTATCTTATGTCCTTAATATGCCTATCCCTGCAATGGTTGCAGACAATGCCTCTGAGGAAGATGTTGCTACTTTTAGGAAGTGGTAAGATGATGCCTGATTGGCTCGATGCATCATGCTCGCATCCATGAAAGTAACTTGAGCTCACGTCGGCGATGAAATTATGGATGCTCCTACTATACTCCCGCACGTCAAGTAGTTGATGGTGAGGAAAGTAGGACTAATAGATATCGAGATATCTAAGGAGCTCTTAGATCTAGAATGACCGATGACACTACAATGATGAGATAAAAGTCCTTAACATTATCAATTTGATTGATCAATTAGGACAACGAGTTTTTCATCATGGATGGAGAGTTGAGCCAAGATTTGATCTTTCCCTCACTCCCGGACTCCTTTCACAATTGTTGTGAATTTTTCATATGAACAAGCTAGATATCAGCCTCGTTGATTTTCTTAACATGTTTAAAAATGATGAGAGTCACTTTCCAACCAAGAAAGACCATGTCTTACTGGTAGGGGCCAAATGATCTTCTGAAAAGAAGAACGATTCAAAGAAGGTATATAGAAAGGTAAAAACAAAGGATAATAAGAACAAAACTGATACGGATAGCAAAGGAGTTTGCTTCCACTGCTATAAGCCTGGACACTGGAAAGAAACTGCGAGAAGCATCTTGTAGAGGCTAACCAAAGAAGCTTAGTGAAGTTTTGGTTACAAATACAAATTTGTTCATGATTTAAAATAATTTTTTCTTTAAGTCAAGGTTCTACTTTGGTATTGGATACCGACTTTGGTTATCATAAATATAGATTTATGAAGGGAAGGTAGTAGAAAGCTAAACAAATATAAGTAATCCTATGTGTGGGAAATGAAGCAAAGGTTGCAACATTAGCCATAGAAACTTATAGTTTAGCATCGCTTACTGGCAAATCTATTAAGTCGATAAGTTGTTATTGTATTCGAAGACTTGTTAGAAACATTATTTCCATTTTATTGTTGGACAATGAAATCTTTGGTATTATATTTAAGAACAATTGTTGTTCTATTTATAATAATAATGTTTTGAATAGAACTGAAATATTACTTAATGGATTTTGTATACTTGATTTACGTGAAAATATATTTTGCAAATTGAACAAACTAGTATAAGAAAATGAGATGATTATTCAAAGAGTTAAATGTGTGTATTTTTACGAAATACAAGTATGAATTATTTGAAAGGTTCAAAGAATTCAGAAGTGAAATAAATTGATAAAGTATTAGAATTCTTTGATCGGATCAAGGAATAAATACTTGTGCAATAAGTTTCTAGATCATCTCAAATGGTTTTCTCATAATGGACACATCCCGATCTGTGATAATTGATTGATGTATCTGAATGGAAAATTCGTACCTTGTTGGACATGGTGCGATCCATAATGATTTTACCGACATTCCAGTATCCTTCTAGAATCATGTCCTAGAAATGGCTACATATCTACGAAAAGGTAATCTCTAAATCCGGCCCCAAGACTCCATAAAAGTTATGGACAGGGAGGATTCCTAATCTTAAGTATGTTAAGATAAGGGGTTGTCCAACTTATGTGAAACGGTTTCAAAGGATAAGCTTGGGACAAGATTTAAAAAATACAGATTTGTGGGACATCCTAAAGTAAGTTTAGGGTAAATGTTCTATAATCCTACTTAGCAAAAGGTGTTTATTGCGAAACACACTTCCTTCTAAGATAAAGGTGTTTATCATTGAAGGGGCTAGTGGGAGGATAATAGATCTTGAAGAGTTCAAGAACCACAAAACACTATAAGTCAAATAAGAGGAACCTGTAGATAGACCTATTGTACCACAACTGAATCGTAAATCTGAAATAGTACTGAAGATACCTAGGAGGTATGGATTCATCATGGATGATGATGATGAGGTACGTATCATAGAAGATGATGATCCAGAGTTACATACGATGAGGTAAGAGTTTTTGTGTGTACAAAAGGGTTAGTGGGAGCGTCTTGAAATTTCTAGTATTATATGTTGATATACTACGGATGAGGAATTACATACCAATGCTACAATCAGTAAAGATAAAGTTGTCTAAACAATCCTCCATGAATAATTTGGGAAGAGTATCATTATTGGGGATGCAAATCTATATAGATAGATTTAAGAGGATGCTCGACTTAACCCAAGGAACGTATATTCATTTGATGCTAAAGTCGTTTAGCATGGAAAACTCCAAGAGATGTCTCATGTTGATGAGCTATGGAGTGAATCTCTCTTAATAGTCCCCAAAGACTCCAAAAAGAGATCACATGAGTAACTATCATGTATGCAATGAAATATACTAGACACGATGTTGATCACCATATAATCGAGAAGTTCAACGTAAAGTCGTTGAAAAACGTCTTAAAGTTCTTAGCCGGCACTAAGGATGTGAGCATACATGGTGGGTCTTAATTAAAACTAGAGGGCTTAACAGACTCAAGTTTTTTCGCATGACAAGATGATGACGAAAATTCACTTTAAGGTAAAGTGTTACCTTGAACGGTGGTGCAGTGAATTTGAAAGGTTCCAAACAGCAAAGAGTTTCTGGTTTAGTGATAAAGACAAAGTATATATCTATAAAAGAAGCTGCAAGTTGATTGTTTGGATGAAAAGTTCATTACAGAACTAGGAATAGTTCCTAAGTCTCATCTTGGATCTAAACATGTGTTGTGGCACTTTCATTTGATTATTAGAATCATTGAAAGATGGGAAATCACTATAGAGATAGTGGACTCTCATGAACAATATTACATATCCATTAACTAAAGCTTATCCAACAACAGGATGATCGTCACTTAGAGAAGAAGAGTATGAGATACCATGACGATTGGCTTTAGTACAAGTGGGAGATTGAAAGTAGTATGCACACAAGCCAATCATGTTTGATGATAAAGCATATACTTTGTAACAATCTTATTCATTTATTAATAAAAAGTATTTATTTATTAAAGGCTTTTAATTATCTACATGATGCTGTTTTATAATATGTGATAAACCCATAGTTTTAAGCAATGCTTTTAGAATAATGATGATGATCATTCTAATGAGATCTAAATTCTTAGAAAGCTTAAAACTAAAATAGTTCCCAATCATTGGATTACTAAATTGGGGATTAGTGAATCCGGATAGATTGGTACATACGTTGCTTGCTCATTGGATGAGGATGATTGATCTCATGATCATTTGTGTGGAGAGACTAAAGCAAGTATGTAGGTGCTTATTAGAGAATAAGTTCACTGAACGTGGCTCGCTAAGGAATACCTAATGGAGTTTTACTTGCCTGTCAATAGGAATTCATGTAGTGATAGTAGTACAAGTGATCCTTGGACTTGAGATCATCATAGTATCTTGTGTATGATGAGTTATACTTTGACTTATTCCTTAAGACCCTTAGGGTATATCAAAGGGTATGCTTGGGTATAATAAGTTGTACATGGAGATAATGTATGATCAATAAAGAATCTACCACTTCTATTAAAAGAAGAGAAATGTCTTATGTGATTCGATAAATGACAACCCAAAGAGTCCTTGGTTAATAGAATGAAATTAGAAAGGAGTTTCTAATTTGCATTATTTGGAGTTGTGCATTTAAGGATCGAAATACATATAATTAAATAAAATAAGACTTGATAGTAATTCCATGTCTTATATTTAATTGGTACATTGTATGGTGGAAGGATTGAATTGTACGGTAACTATTTACTCAAAGGTTCTTTTATGATTAATGTTGAAATCTATATTATCGGAAAGTCGTTGATCGCTAGGGGAGGCTTATCCTATTGTAGAATAAATATTATTTATTTAAATAAATTAATTGTTTAATTTATTTATTTAAATAAGATTAGAATTGTTCTAATTGATTTATTCACAACCGATTTAATATGGAGAACCTAAAGGGTCACACCATAAAAGGAAGAATAATTATTTAAGAAGTTAATGGCATAATCGTAATAATATGTTATGTATATTTAATTTAATCTATGGTGATAGAATAAATTAAATAGCTTAATATTTATTATTTAATATTTTAGAAATATTAAATATAAATTAATAAGAGGAGTCTTATTAATATTATTACAATTATTATTATTATTTTAATTTCTAAAAGAGTTTAGGAATTAATTTAATATAAGTACTCTCATTTATTCCTAATTGGATTAGGAAGGAAAATTAGTTAAAGGAGTTTAATTAATTATCCCTAATAAGATTAGGGAGCCCTTTAATTAAAAGGGTTTAATTAAATAATACCTTATTTTAATAGGGTTACTTGATATCTTTATAAGAGGAGTCTTATATCGATATCAAGACTACGTGATAATTCCAATGGTTGAGAAAGTACGCTCCTTTTCTATAGAGATAGAAAAACTAGGGTTTAGCCAACCACCCATCTTCTTGAATCCTTCTTCTTACTTGGTGGATCACCTCTAGAGGCCAAACACTTGGGTGGCTAACGTTGATCAAAGGAAGGAACCAAACCCGGTGGATTCAAGTTGAACGCGAAAAGGATTGGAGGTGAACTTGTACCTGAGGAAGCTCGGATCTTCAAGGGTATGTTTCTTATTCATCTTTCTCGTTTAATTAATAATTGTGCATAAAGGGTGATCCGGGTATATGGTTTGTAAAATTTTTAAACTCTGATTTTTACACGTTTCCTCTTATTTTTGCAATTTGATTGCGTTCTTGAATATTACAAACCTAACACCAGCTCCTTGAACTGCTTAGCGGTGACCGTCCGAGAGTTGTCAGTGTTTCCACCTGCATTTTGGACAGGAGCCGCTTTCGCCTGATGTTGCATGAATTTCATAAAGCCTCTGAACATCTCATCGTTCACCATTTCATCGGTGTTATTGTTTACATGAGGATTATTGTCTTCCTATTGCACATTATCCTGGGCATTAATCTGTGGTGACTCAACGGTCTCATGTGCTTCATTGTTTATCTCAACATTTTTAGGATGCCATTTTCAAATCGCCACAAAACAAGGGTTAATTAACATATCACATATTATCCCTATACTCTGACCGACCAATTAAATACCAAATAAACTTAGGTAGGTCATACTAGCAAAGGAATTCCCCGTCTCTCCCCTCCTAGTTCTTATCTCACATCTCAGCCAGGGATCATATCCCTAAGCTTTGATACTAACTGTGACGCCCCCAAAATAGGTATACATCACCCATCTTGAGGCGCCAAATATATGGTACAAATTCAAATACAACTTAATTATATAACAGTCGTGTAAAATACGACAAAACATAATCTAAGAGTTTAAATAAGAATATTGTCATCTAGACAATATCCACACTCAATGGAGTCCTCATTACATTTATTGTCACACTATTTAACAGAATAGTGAGGACTACTAATGCTATCATCTGGACCGTCACTCCGTTCCCCGACTAATCCCGGCTATGTTCTCATTTTCTGAAGAGAACAGTGAAAGAAAGGGTGAGCTCAACTAGCCCAGTAAGAAATATTATGACTAAGATAATGCAGAATAAATTATCATTTGTCTTCAACAATGTTAAACTGATAAAATACAATAGACATCAAGTTTAACTGCAGCGGAATAAGCAATCTATTAGAAGAGTCAAGTAGAGCATGATATCTACTATCTTCTATGATTTAAAATGTTTTCAGCAATTTTTGTCGCTGAGACTCAGCTTAATAAATAAACCACATTATCGAGTCATCCCTGCATTACGGGCCAAGAATATTCATTAAATCATCAATGGTCATGACTATACCGAATAATCCCTGGTCATAATCATACCAAAAACTGTCCATCAATGCACTACAGGCTATTGAGGACTTTTAACATTACATGTCATGATTATACCGAATAATCCCTGCTCATAATCATACCAAGTCCATCTATGCACGTAATCCAAAGATGACTTTCATCATAATATAAGCATGAGGATGATGACAATGACATAATAATTCAATAAAACAAGTTCAAGAATAAATTTTAAAGATTTATAAGTTAATTTATCTTGAAATAAATTACGCCCAAATTATCAACATGATAATCGCTTTGTGGAGTAAAATTCAAGAATGCTCGTAAGAATATTTCCATGAAAAGATCTGGGATGAAGAGCAAATATTCAGGATATTCTACTAATTTCATGGAGTATAGAAGCCAAAACTTTAACCAATTGATTATCATAGAATATATGAAACTGCAAATGGATTTTCACCCGCGATGCGGTAATCCACGTAGATAGATCATTTCCATAATTTAATAAGGAATGAATACGAAGGATCATTCACCATGCATGTGATAATCCACATAGACAGGTTATTCCAACAGAATAATAAATAATGAAACCAGGTCATGCGTAATCCGCACAGACAGGATATTCCAACAGAATAATAAAGAATGGAATAACAAAGAATTCACCATGCATGCGATAGACCGCACAGACAGGTTATTCCAACAAAATAATAAAGAATGGAACCAGGTCTAGCGTAATCCGCACAGACAGGATATTCCAACAGAATAATAAAGAATTGAAGAACAAAGAATTCACCATGCATGCGATAGACCGCACAGACAGGTTATTCCAACAGAATAATAAAGAATGGAACCAGATCTAGCGTAATCCGCACAGACAAGATATTCCAACAAAATAATAAAGAATGGAATAGCAGAAGAATTGCACCATGTATGCGGTACTTCGCATACACAGGTTATTCCAACATAATAATAAAGAATGGAATAACAGAAGCTCTCTTCATGAATACGGAAGAAATAATACCCCTTACCTTAGAATAAAGCTGGATACTGGAATAGAGAGGTAACAAACTTCTCTTCTTTTTTCTCTCTATAATTTCTCTCTATAATAATTGCTTTATAGCTTTAGTGAATTGGTGAGAAATGAAGGAAGAATGAGCTTCTATTTATAGGAAAATATAGTTTCGATAATTGCACGTTTTGGGGCTCGAAATATTACAGTACAATTCCTTCAACTTTTCTTTCATTTTTAATTTAGTCCTGCAAGTATTATCAAACTTGCACCACCTCCCCTAATAGTAAATAATGTGAATCAATAGTTCAATCATGTGAATCAATAGTTATAATCATGTGAAAATACAAATTACAGTATTGTACCTCCATCTATACCTCCACTTTTAACTTAGTCATGCAAGTATTATCAATCTTGCACCAACTCCCCTAATAGTACAAGAATGTGAATCAATAGTACACACATGTGAACAAATAGTTATACTCATGTGAATTAATAGCAATTAATTGCTCATTTATCTGGTTAATTACCCAACTGGTCAGTATAACTTCCAGACATCAACTAATATCAAAATAAATGTCGATTTCCACTAACACTAATAATTCCAACACAATGGAACCATCAATTTCATCTTTAATCAACACGAACTTATTCATCATTAATATTATAACTCACAATAATTAATAACCAGGTCATTCCCAGGAAAGAGGGGGCTTTCCGATAAGGATTTCTCCTTATATGCGCGCATTTAGATGACCAAACCTCTCCTTGACAGAACTTCTAGACATTATAAATATTGTAATTTAATAATATAAATAACTTTGTCATCTCAATTATTAATTTAATAATATATTATATTATGCAGATGATACTGTGACAATAATCGAATCAATAATATGAGAGATATGATGCAGCAATTACTGTATCAATAATTGAGTATAACTTAGTGACTTCTCACGTAAGCATCAATAATCAATACCGTGTGCTACTATGTAACCATGCGTATTACTATACTTTTACTACCGAGTAGTTCAACAGTTTAACGGTAAAACGTTCGCCGTTATTTTTATAAAAAGATAATTATGTCATTTTCTAACTACGACAATACTTTCGTTGTGGGTCCACCAATGATTGTGCTGTCGTACGAATATGTCATGTTAAAACGAATATTCCCCGACCAATCGAATATTATATATCCACTTGCTTACTTTGCAAAATTTGTAAATATTATCCACAACTATAACATTATATCAAATCCACACCATAATATTAAAAAATATATTTCGAGAAAATTATTCTTTATTCATAAAAGTTGGGGTCTTACAATGACCATTGATGAAAACACGAATATCCTTGGCCCGTAGTGCATGGATAATTTCTGGTCATGATACTAATGAATATCCTTGGCCGTAGTGCAGGGATGACGTGGTTTATTTAATAAGCTGAGTCTTAGAGATAAAATTGATGAAAAACCTTTTAAATCATAGAAGATAGTAGATTTTATTCTCTACTTGACTCTTCTAATGGATTGATTGTTCCGCTGCAATTAAACTTGATGTTTGTTATATTGTATTGGTTTAACACTATCGAAGGCTAACAATAATTTATTCTGCATTATCTTAGCCATAATATTTCTTACTATGCTAGTTGAGCTCACCCTTTTGCTTTCATTTTTCTCTTCAGGAAATGAGAATGTAGCAAGGACTAGTCGGGGAACGGAGTGACGGTCAAGATGATAGCATTAGTAGTCCTCACTATTCTATGAAATAGTGTGATAATAAATGTATTAAGGACTTATTTTGAGTTTGAATACTGTCTAGAAGATAATATTTGTATTGAAACTCACAGCTCATGTTGTATATTTAAGATTGTATTTGTATTCTGTACCACGTATTTGGCGACTCAGAATAGGTGATGTATACCTATTTTGGAGGCAGGTCACAGTTGGTATCAAAGCTTAAGGATATGATCCCTGGCTGAGATGTGAGATAAGAACTAGGAGGGGAGAGACGGGGAATTCCTTTGCTAGTATGACCTACCTAAGTTTATTTGGTATTTAATTGGTCGGTCAGAGTATAGGGATAATATGTGATATGTTAATTAACCCTTGTTTTGTGGCAGTATTTGAAAATGACATCCGAGAATGTTGAAAATAGCAATAGAGCAGAGGAGACCATTGAGTCTCAATAGATCAATAATCAGGATACTATGCATCAAGAAGGCGAAAATCCTCATGCAAACGACAACACTGACCAAATGATGAACGATGGAATGTTCAGAGGCTTTATACAATTCATTCAACATTAGGCAAGAGCAGCTCCTAACCAAAATGCAGGTAGAAACACCGGCAACTCTCGGACAGTCACTGCTAAACAGTTCAAGGAGCTGGGACCACTGGAGTTTTTTTGAGAGCCAAAACCACTTAAAGCGGAGACGTGGATATAGCAGATCAACAAGATATTTGATGTCTTGGGATGCTTCGAGGAGCAAAAGGTTCCCTTTTCCACCTTCATGTTGCGGGCAGAGGCAAATTACTGGTGGGAATCTGTAAAGCGTACTCAACTTGCCGCACTAAAGATATCTTGGGAGAAGTTCCAAGAACTGTTCAAGGACAAGTACTTTCCCGAAAGTATTTGTCACATTAAAGAGGTAGAGTTCATTAAACTGGAGCAAAACAACATGACTGTGTCGCAGTACGAAGCTAAGTTTGCCAAGTTATCCCGGTTTGCATCCCATTTGGTTGATAATGAGGAGAGAATGACGCGAATGTTTCTAAGAGGTTTGAAACCCGAGATACGTCAATATCTTATCTCTCATAAACTGTGTTTGTATTTAGATATTGTTAATAAGGCTCAATTATTAGAGCGCGATAATGAGTCAACCCAACCAAAAGAGAGCAGCTGGCAAAATGATAATACCACTGATAGCAGTCATCGAAGCGGTGACAATAAGCGTGGAGGGAATCAACATGCTAGAAATGGTAACCACTTCAGTGGTAATCATGGCCAAAACAATAAGAATGGACATTTCAAGAAGAGGAGATTCAACAATGATGGAAACACGTCAAAGATCAAAGACCGTTGTTAAGGAAGGAGAATGACCACCTATCATATGCTTCAAATGCGAGGGAGGACATATCACCAAACTGCACGTGAGTGATTCAAAACACTCATTACAATTGTGGAAGAGAAGGTCACTTAGCCCGATATTGTAGTACACCAAAGTTAAGTCCAGCTAGGACGGTGGCACCAAAGGCGGATGCGAACAAAACAAAGTCGGTGGTTTCAGGAATAGCATTTTTCGTGACTTCTCAAAAAGCGAGTAACCCAAACGAAGTTAGCACTAGTTAGTTAATTATAAATTCTTGCGAAGTCTATACCTTATTAGATACCAGTTCTACCCATTCTTTTATCTCTCTTGCTTGCGCTCAACGTTTAAATTTGACTACGAAGAAGTTAGACTTTGACTTATTGGTTGAAACTTCGTTAGTAGAAACCTTCATTTCATGTGTTATCCAATTCTTGGATGAGAGTCACAGTTTTTAAATGATATTTCTATCGTTAATAAATTTCCTGACGTATTCTTGAAGACTTCTTGGCCTACCCTCAGAGCGTGAAATCGAATTTTGTATTGACCCCAATACAAAACCCATTTCTAAAACCCTCAAATATTTCTTCAACTAAAATGAACGTATCATGTGCCAAGGACGTTGGTTCGAGCTATTGAAGATTACAACTATACCATTCAATATCATCGTGGAAGAACGAACGTGGTAGCTAACGCGTTGAGTACAAGATCGTATGCGTTTATGAGTGCGATGTTGTTAACACAAAAACCCATTTCGTATAACTTACAAATGATGAAGATAGAGTTAAAGACTCTAGGGACCCACGTGAAGATAATGAATATACGAGTAGAATCGACTCTAATTGATAAAGTTAAAGCCGCTCAAACTACATACCTAGAGCTGATGAAAATGAAGAAGAAGGTTCAAGAAGGCGTTATTCTAGAAGCAAGAGTCGATGAAAAGAGGAAATATCAACCCTCGATTTAATTGGCCCATTTGAAATCCTCGATCAAGTAGGAACTGTGGCCTATAGATTCGTTTTACCGCCAAGTATGTCACGTGTTCATAACGTCTTTCATGTATCAATGTTACGTAAATATGTGGATGACCCGAACCACATTATTAAATTAGAATTAGATGAGATAGCAGAAGATTTAACGTATGTGAAGATACATGTTAAAATCTTAGATAAGAAGGATTATATTCGACACTCAAAGGTTATACCTCAAGAGTTAGAATCTGAAATGAAGTCAAGGTATCCTCACCTTTTCGGCATACCAGGTATGTACGTAAATTTCGAGGGCGAATTTTCATAAGGAGGGGAGATTGTGAGACCCTAAATTTTATGAATAAAGATTTAAATTTCTTGAAATATTTTTTTTGAATATTATGGTGTGGATTTGATATAATGTTATAGTTGTGGGTAATATTTATAAATTTTGCAAAGTATGCAAGTTATTATATAATATTCGATTGGTCGGGGAATATTCTTTTTGTCGGGAAATATCCGTACGATGGTACAATCATTGGTGGACCCCACAACAGAAGTATTGTCGTAGTTAGAAAATTACAGAATTACCTTTTTATAAAAATAACGATGAAAGTGTTAGCGTTAAAACTGTTGAACTACCCGGTAGTAAAAATACGCGTGGTGGCATAGTAGCACACGGTATTGATTATTGATGCTTACGTAAGAAGTCACTCAGTTATACTCAATTATTGCTACAGTAATTGATGCATCATATCTCTCATATTATTGATTCAATTATTGTCACGGTATCATCTGTATAATATGTTATATTATTAAATCAATAATTAAGATGGCAAAGTTATTCATATTATTATTTGCAATATTGACAATGTCTAGAAGTTCTGTCAAGGAGAGGTTTGGTCACCTAATTGGGCGCCAATAAGGAGTAATCCTTATCGGAAAGCCCCCTCTTTCCTGGGAATGACCTGGTTGTTAAATATTATGAATTATAATATTAATGATGAATAAGTTCGTGTTGATTAAAGATGAAATTGATAGTTCCATTGTGTTGGAATTATTAGTGTTAGTGAAAATCGATATTTATTTCGATAATAATTGATGTCTGGTAGTTATCGGGTAATTAATCGGATAAATAAGAAATTAATTGCTATTAATTCACATGATTATAACTATTTGTTCACATGTGTGTACTATTGATTCACATTCATGTACTACTAGGGGAGTTGGTGCAAGATTAATAATACTTGCATGACTAAGTTAAAGATGGAGGTATAGATGGAGGTATTCTACTGTTATTCGTATTTTCACATGATTATAACTATTGAATCACATTATTGAACTATTGATTCACATTATTTACTATTAGGGGAGGTGGTGCAAGTTTGATAATACTTGCAGGACTAAATTAAAAATGAAAAAAAAAGTTGGAGGTATTGTACTGTAATTTTTTGAGCCCCAAAACGTGCAATTATTGAAACTATATTTTTCTATAAATAGAAGCTCATTTTTCCTTCATTTCTCACCAATTCACTAAAGCTATAGAGCAATTATTATAGAGAGAAATTATAGAGAGAAAAAAGAAGAGAAGTTTGTTACCTCTCTATTCCAGTATCCAGCTTTATTCTAAGGTAAGGGGTATTATTTCTTTCATTTTCATGAAGAGAGCTATTGTTATTCCATTCCTTATTATTATGTTGGAATAACCTATCTATGCGAAGTACCGCATACATGGTAAAATTCTTCTATTATTTCATTCTTTATTATTTTGTTGGAATATCTTGTCTATGCGTATTACGCATGACCTGGTTCCACTCTTTATTATTCTGTTGGAATAACCTGTCTATGTGAAGTACCGCATACATGGTGAAATTCTTCTGTTATTCCATTTTTTATTATTCTGTTGGAATATCTCGTGCAATGCGTATTACGCATGACACGGATCCATTATTTATTATTACATTGGAATAACTCCGTATGCATGCGATCTATCGCATGCCTGGTGAATTCTGTTGTTATTTCATTCTTTATTATTCTATTGGAATATCCTGTCTGTGCAGATTTTGCTTAACCTGGTTCCATTCTTTATTATTCTATTGGGAATAACCTGTATGTGTATGGTGAATTCTTCTGTTATTCCATTCTTTATTATTCTGTTGGAATAACCTGTCTATGTGGATTACCACATGCATGGTGAATGATCCTTTGTATTCATTCCTTATTAAATTGTGGAAATGATCTATCTACGTTGATTACCACATGGCAGGCGAAAATCCATTTGCAGTTTCATATATTCTATGATACTCAGTTGGTTAAAGTTTTGGCTTCTATACTCCATGAAATTAGTAGAATATCCTGGATATTTCCACTTCATCCAATATCTTTTCATGGAAATATTCTTCTGAGAATTCTTGAATTTTATTCCACAAAGCAGTATCATGTTGACAATTTGGACGTTTTTGAGTTAAGGATAAATTAACTTATAAATCTTTAAAATTTAATTCTTGAACTTGTTTTATTGAATTATTATGTCATTATCATCATCCTCATGTTTATATTATGTTGAAAGTCATATGTGGCCTGTAGTGCATAGATGGACTCGGTCTGATTATGACTAGGGATTATTCGGTATAGTCATGACCGTAATGTTACAAATGATGTGGTAAATGTCCTCATTGGCACGTAGTGCATTGATGGACAGTTGTCGGCATGATCATGACCATTGATGAAAACACGAATATCCTTGGCCCGTAGTGCATGGATAATTTGTGGTCGTGATACTAATGAATATCCTTGGTCATCGTGCAGGGATGACGTGGTTTATTTAATTAGCTGAGTCTCAGAGATAAAAGTGATGAAAAACCTTTTAAATCATAGAAGATAGTAGATTTTATTCTCTACTTGACTCTTCTAATGGATTACTTATTCCGCTGCAGTTAAACTTGATGTTTGTTATATTGTATCAGTTTAACACTGTTGAAGGCTAACGATAATTTATTCTGCATTATCTTAGCCATAATATTTCTTACTGAGCTAGTTGAGCTCACCCTTTTGCTTTCATTGTTCTCTTCAGAAAATGAGAACATAGCAGGGACTAGTCGGGGAACGGAGTGACGGTCCAAATGATAGCATTAGTAGTCCTCACTATTCTATGAAATAGTGTGATAATAAATGTATTGAGGACTTATTTTGAGTTTGAATATTGTCTAGAAGACAATATTTGTATTAAAACTCACAGCTCATGTTGTATATTTAATATTATATTTGTATTCTGTACCATGTATTTGGCGACTCAGAATAGGTGATGTATACCTATTTTGGGGGCATCACACCCACCCCTCCGGCTTGGTCCAGTTCGAATGGTAAAGGAGTTCTTAGAAACTAAAAAGGCCAAATCAAGAATAAAAATGCTACGCGATTGAGCAGAATAGCCTGAACTCCTAGTTTTCACGGGTCAAGTTGTGGCTTTACATATCACTCATTGGAATTCGCCCAAACAAAGGGTACACTATACCAATGTTCTCAGCCATTGCTGACTACATTCGGTAATACCTCACGAAGGTCCGATGCCATCAATTCAGGGTCGTAGCCCTAAAACGTTTTCCCCAGCGGGTTTTCATACAATCATCTATTGATGCAAACGTCAACGAAGGTCAAGCAGCCTTGATATTATCCCCAGGAAAGATCTCATCCATTAATGCACATATCAATGAAGGTCAAGCAGCCTTGACAACACCAACTGTTGGCAGTAACTCCAACAGAGCAGTGGAAAGACCTGGCGGTACAAACCAGGGAAGAACATCCTCATCGACGAGGACCGATGATGGAATATTTTATACACATCCTCAACAGACAAAGCTTTATCCCCACAGAGTCTCTTGTACATGAGAGATGCATCTTTAGCGTGAAGTCTATGTCAAGGATTAAGGACTTTGGTGATAACCCCAACCTCAACATCCTGAAAGCTCTTGAAAGCATTGGATTGTACGTCCAAGACAGTTCATCAAGGTTGTCAGTAATAACTGTCAATCCCGATAGAAGTCAAGGGGAGCCGGCAATCATCCCACCATGTTGGAGAGCAATCCAACAAACCACATACATTTGCATCATGTTATTGTACACTGCATCATGACCATCTTGTTGCATTTCAAATGTCTAATATTCTTTATCCTATCCATGGCATTACATTGCATGAATATGATAAAGAGGGGCATCTTTAGACACTCGAAATTTTTTGCATACCTGTTACTAACATTGCAAGAGGGCAGAATCGTCTTTCAGAGATAACCCCTGAGGATAGCTCAGCTTAATACCAAAAATCACACCAGATAACCCCGAGATACTCAGTCTCAGTCCCAGAAACAACACCGGGAAAGACAATGTCAACCTTGGAGATAACCCCGAGGAGTGCAGTTGCAGTTCCGAAGATAACCCTAGAGATGCTCGTTTCAACCTATATAGTCAGCTTCAACCTCAGAAACCAAACCGAGGCACTCAGCTCCAGTCCCGAAGATAACACCGGGAGGTCAGGCACACCTCAGAGATAACCCTGAGGACATCTAGTACTTATAGCGGCCCAATCTCAGAGATAACCCTGAGTAACAACTGCTTTATCAGCCCAAACCGGAGATAACCCCGGTGAGGGTCAAAATTGTCATTTTTCCACCTCGATCCGATATTACGCCATCTCAACACAACAGTTCAACATACATTCTACACAGCAATGTCCCACAAGAACTAAGGAGTTATAATCCCGAGTGACTACTACGCTAGGCAGCACACTGGTTAGAATTTGAAACTTGAAGACCAAGGGCATGGTCCCATCTTCCTGAATTCTGACAACCTCTAATCCCATGTCATGGCATAGCTCTCGACAACAACACTCCGTAAAAGGTCTTATACACCTCAATCAGAAGCTCAGATTGAAGTTATGCAAGTTTGAGTGGATAACACATTGTACGCGTGCACGTACTTCAAGATGACGGGACCCGCAGAGCCCGGGGCACCGCGGGTAGCCGTAGGTACATCTGCGACTGCTGTAGGTGTACTTGCGGCTCCCCACTCTATAAATAGAGGGCTTGGGTGGCCATTTTGTAAGAGAAAATGGCGAGGAATCCCTGTCCAATTTGCTCTATATACACCCTAAACTGAGAGCTTTCTCATTTCAAACAATTGTGAGCTTATATTCAGTCATATTTTTACCAGCGGGAGCCGAGTGTTCATCCATTTAAAGCTATAGAAGTCTTCTTTGGCAGTCCACTATAAGCCTTCTTACACACTTTAAAGCCTTTCTCTTCTACTTTGCACACACCGTTCTTCACATTGAGAGTCGTGTTGCATGTGTATGCCCGGACTTCGATCCGTGGCTTTTATTTCCTTTGTATATATATATATATATATATATATATATATGGACTAACATTATCGAGTCATGCCTCGATTGAGCCTAGACTCACGTCCGGAGCGTTTAATTGCTTATATATATACTTATATATATGAACTGTTGTCGAACACTGTTCGATGAGCCTAGATTTTACATCCGGAGCGTTTATTGCTTTTATATATATATATATATATATCTATATATATATATAAACTGTTGTCGGACTCTGTTCGATGAGCTTGGATTTTACATCCGGTGCGTTTATTACTTTTATATATATATATAGCAACAAATCGCTGAAATGATAAAAGTCGGGATCGATATATATCCTGTGTGTTTAATGCTTTTATATGTATGTATGTATATATATATATATATATATATATTTACATTTACATTCAGTTCGGAGTTTACTTCGTGGCCTTTTCTTTTTATTTACATTACATCACTTTGGAGTTTACTTCGTGGCAGTTGATCATTTTTATTGCTTTATTTACATTCCGTCCCGCCTGAAGTTTACTTCGTGGCGGTTGATCGTTTTTATCACTTTATTAACATTTCTGATCCCCAATGGAGGTGCTTCGTGGTGGTTGATCATGTCTCTATATATATATTTACCGCTTTTATATATTTACACTTCCGATCCCCCATGGAGCTGCTTCGTGGTGGTTGATCATGTTTGTATATATATATATTTACAGCTTTTATATATATAACTGCTTATTTCTTTCATATAAATTGCGGCATCATGTGAGCTTAGGAATCATGTGATCATAGATTCAGTCTACTAAATCTAGATTCGGTTCCCGTGATGGACATTTTCAGCTGTAAGCAGCTTGTAAATTATTCACAGTGTTTGAATTTCCTTAGATGACTTTCATGCCCATGAGAAGTTCGGCACTACTTTATATATTATTTTCTCGAAGATGCTTCACATCTTGAGAATAAAAGCAATCAAGCTGAACATTTAATAAATAGAAGTATCAAAGGACTCAATTACTATTGAGAACAGGGTTTAAAAAACCTCATTGATATATCTTGTTTAAAACTGAATTTTTATGCAAATTCAAGCCCTGTGTATATAGGTGCGAACGAGGCATAGCACTACTTTCAAATAACTACACATTGACCCACACACACACACACATTTATATAACAGTTTAATTGAAAAGTGGCGGTAACCATGGTAACACAGATGTAGGGGGGTGCTTAACACCTTCCCTCCGCATAAGCAAGTCCCCAGACCCTAATGAATCTCGGTTTCACAGACTCGTTTAGCAGTGTCACATCACTGGGTCAATGTGCAAACCTTTTCTCGGTTGTGTTGGTACAACCATTTAAAAAACCAACTGGCAACTCTTACAGTCAAATCGTCAACATATAAATGTCGGACCTTTTCACAACTTGTTTTTTCAAACAAATCTCACCTAACATGAGAACACTAAAAGACAGAACAGAAGAGAGACAATAAAAATCCCGACGTCGACAGTCGGCTTGTCTGGGTTGATTAACATGTTGAAAAATGTTGAAACTCACATTCCAACAAAGAAAACCCAAGTCTTATTGGTATATGAACCTTCCAAGAAAAGGAAGCAGGTCAAAGGATCTTCTAAAAAGAAGAAAAATTTTACGAAGGTAAAAGGAAAGGTATAAATTAAGGACAATAAGAAGAAAAGTGACCTAGAGAACAAAGGAGTTTGCTTTTATTGCAATAAGTCGGGATATTGGAAGAGAAACTGCAAGAAATATCTTGTAGAGGATAATCAAAAGAACTTTGGTGAAACTTCGGCTACAAATGGAGGTTTGTTTCTGATTGGAATAAATCTTTATGTAAGTCAAAATTTTATTTGGGTATTAGATACTGGTTGTGGTATTTATATATACAATTCTTTGTAGGGATTAAGCAGAAGAAGAAAGTTGAACAAGGGAGAAGCGGTCCTACGTATGGAGAATGTAGCAAAGGTTGTTGCATTAGTCGTACAAACTTACAGTCTTTCATTGCCTACGGGCAAATCTATTGAATTAGTACATTGTTACTATGTTCCAGTTCTCATTAGAAACATTATTTATATTTTGTTATTGCACAAGGAAGGTTTTGATATTATCATAAAGAACAACTGTTGTTCTATTTATAATAATAATGTTTTTTTTGGAACTCGTAGGTTAACTGATGGACTTTACATTATTGACTTACATAAAAATATTTTGCAAATTGAACAAAGCTATAAAGAAAAAGAGAAGATGTGAATTATAACTTTATGTGGCATTGTAGACTCGGTCATATTAATGAAACAAGACTAAATAAGTTGCATAAAGATAGGCTTTTAGAGTCATTTGATTTTGAATCATATCCAATTTGTGAGTCTTATCTCATGGGTAAGATGACTAAATCTCTATTTAGTGGAAATGGAGAGAGAGAGAGAGAGAGAGTTATAGGGTTGTTAAAGTTGGTACACATATGTATGTGGACCTATGACAACAAATGCAAGAAGGGGGTATTCGTATTTCATTACATTCACTGATGATTTTTCAATATTTGGATATGTGTATTTGATGAAATAAAAATCCAAACTATTTGAAAGGTTCAAAAAATTCAAAAGTGAAGTAGAGAAACAAACTGGCAAGAGTATTAAGATTCCTCGATCAGATTGAGGAGGGGAATACTTGAGCAATGAGTTTCTAGATCATCTCAAAGAAAATGGTATTCTCACACCATGAATACCTCCCAGTACGCCACAATTGAATAGTGTATCTGAAAGTTGAAATCATGCCTTGTTAAACATAGTGTGGTCTATGATGGGTTTTATCAATCTTCTAATATCCTTCTAGGGTTATGTCCTAGAAACGACTACATATCTACTAAATAATGTACACTCAAAATTTGTCCCTAATACTCCATATGAGTTATGGACAGGGAGGAAATCTAGTCTTAAGCATGTTAAGACATGGGGTTTTCCAGCTTATGTCAAAAGGTTTGAGAATGATAAGCTTGGGGCAAGATCTGACAAGTGCAAATATATGGGGATATCCTAAAGAAAGTTTAGGGTATTATTTGTATAATCATGCTTAACAAAATGTGTTTGTTTTGAAACACACTGCCTTATTTGAAAATGAGTTTATCCTTGAAGGAGCTAGTGAGAGGAAAATTGATCTTACAGAAGTACCACAATTGAATCGTAAATATGGAAAAGTACCGAAGATACCTGAAAGGTATGGATTCATCAAAGATGGTGATGATGAGGTATACATCATAGAAGATGATGATCCAGTTACATACGATAAGGCTATGAGTAGTAAAGACTCAAAGAAATAGCAAATGACCATGAAATCCGAACTGGAATCCATATATGAAAACCAAGTATGGGCTTTGGTTAACCCTCTGAAAGATATTAAGCCTAAAGGGTGTAAATGGGTCTTTAAGAGAAAGACTGGAGCAGATGGAAAGGTGGAGACTTATAAGGCCAAAATTATGGCAAAAGTTTTCAAAAGAGGCAATGAGTTGACTATGATGAAATATTTTCACCAGTAGCAATGCTCAAGTCCATTCGAATTTTGCTTTCGATAGCTGCTTACTATGATTACGAGATTTGACAAATGGACATGAAGACGACCTTCCTCAATGGGATATTAGAGGATGAAAGCCAAAGGGATTTTTTTCATTAGATGGAGCAAATCAAATATGTAAGTTACAACGATCTATTTATAGATTGAAACAAACTTCTCGAAGATGGAACATACGTTTTGATGAGACAATTAAATATTTTAATTTTACAAGAACGAGGATAAACCATATGTGTACAATAAGGTCAGCGGGATCATTATGACATTCTTAGTACTATATATTGATGATAAACTACTGATTAGGAATGACATACTGATGCTACAATCGGTAAAAATATGGTTGTCTAAACACTTCTCCATGAAGGACTTGGGAGAAACATCCTATATTTTAGGGATAAAAATCTATAGAGATAGATCGAAAAGGGTGCTTGGCTTAACCCGATGAATATACATTGATTCGATGCTAAAGAGGTTTAGCATGGTCAACTCCAAAAATGATCTTATACCGATGAGCCATGGAATGCATCTCTCCAATAAATTATCCCCAAAGACACCAAAAAAGAGAGATGGCATGAGTAAGATACCTTATACTTCGACGATAGTATCTATCATGTATGGGATGATATGTACGAGACATGATGTTATTTATGCACTTACTGTGATAAGCAAATATCAGCCAAATCTTGGAGAAAAACATTGAAAATGATGAAAAATATCCTAAAGTACATAAGAAGAATAAAGGATGTGTTTCTAGTGTATGGTGGGTCTAATTTGAAACTAGAGAGCTATATAGACTCAAGTTTTCAGACTAACCAAGATGACAACAAATCCACCTTAAGTTATATGTTTACCTTAAACGGTTGTGTAGTGAGTTCGAAGAGTTTTAAGTAACAAACGGTTGTTAATTTAATAACAAAGGATGAGTAAATAGCTATGAGTGAAGTTACAAAGGAAGCTATTTAGATGAAGAAGTTCATTACAGAACTTGGAGTGGTTCCTAGTATACGAGGGTCAGTGCCTGTATGTTGTGACAACATTGGGGCTGTTTCACAAGTCAAGGAAGATAGGTCTAATCATAAATACAAACATGTGTTACATCGCTTTCATTTGATTAGAAAAATCATTGAAAGAGGAGATGTCACCTTAGAGAGAGTGGACTCTCAAAATAGCGTTGCAGATTTATTTACTAAAGCATTATCTCAGCAGCAGTTTGATTGCCACTTAGAAAAGATGGGTATGAGATACTAGGGTGATTGACTTTAGTTCTAGTGGGAGATTGAAAGTAGTATGCCTTCAAGCTAATCACAAAGGATGTGATAAGCATTTACTTTGTAAGATTATTTATTTATTAATAAAAAAATTATTTAATTAAAGGAATTCTTTATCCATGTTTAATTAGTTGAATTAAATAAATGTGATAAATGTGACGCCCCCAAAATAGGTATACATCACCCATCTTGAGTCACCAGATACATGGTACATAATTTTAAATATAACTTAATTATACAACAGTCGTGTAAAATACGACAAAATATAGCTGAGAGTTTAAACAAGAATATTGTCATCTAGACAATATCCACACTCAATGGTGTCCTCATTACAATTATTATCACATTATTCCGTAGAATAGTGAGGACTACTGTAACGCCCCAAAATCCGGTCTATCTTCACACCCGAATTCCGTGCATCACTAGTACATCATTCATCCAACATACATCATTATATACTAAAATATAACAACATACACTCTCAAATCCCAGGTTCTAAAAACCTTATAGCTTTTCTCATTAAAAATAATGATAATTACATTATTCTTTACATCTTGCACGAGTGACTTTTATCCTCCACCAAGGATACATAATCGTTCATTAAACTATTCTATAGTTTAATTCTCATCTTTCTACATTACCAGTCTTCACTTGATCTTCTCGCTCATTCACATTCTGAATGGCACTTCATCCGGATACCAAGCGACTTGATCTATACGGGATCCTTAAGTTCTTCTAACATCGTTCATTTGAAAATGTTTTTCATTTAAAGCAAGTGTGAGCATTCAATTGCCCAGCAAGTCTTAACAGTTGAACAAACAACTTCAAGAATTTTAAACATTCTTTTAAGACTTCAATAATCGAACAAAGGTTATGAAGCAGCTTGAATAATAGGAATAATCTCGATTCCAATCATTTTAAAACATTAGTCACATTCACTTAGAAATACTTTCCTTCTCTACTGTCTTTCATACACATTTTGTCTGGCTAGAATCAATAGCACAGACTTAACAATAACGGTTCATGTATAAACAGAACATTCTCTTATTGAACAGTTCAATCACAGAACAGTTCATATCATAGAAACACCGAAGTGTTCACATTATGGCACAAGGCCTCATACGTTCTACCACCTTGTACAAATATCACACATTTGCACATATACAGAACTTCTCAAGTTCAACATCTGAGAAGTTTAAGAAACTAGCATTCATTTAAAATATGAATGAAGTTAGGAAACTTGCCTTACACACAGCTATAGCTTACGCTGAACTGCTCATTCCATTCCCTATAACACATAAGGAAATAACACATACACCAATTAGTCATATACTTGACTTACGCATTGGTTTACTTAACTTTACTTCTTAAGGTTCGCGTTCTTGCAATCTAAGTTTACGCGACCAACTTTCATTACCATTCTACGGCTTCATGACATACGGAGATGTCTTACTCAAAACGTTCTTCATCTTTGATGATTTACATTCTTATCTTCTTCTTATAACTTCTCTAGGACTCAGCACACATCGCTTCTCTGCTGGTAGTCCATATGGTACTCTGAGTGGTTTCCCACAAACAACCAACAAACAAGTTCCCGTCTCGTCTACACTGCCCACATAATGAGTTAGATCGGTTGCCAGTTTCATATATACCTTCGCTCTCTGAAGGAATTGTTTAGCTTAGTTCCTATATGTCAACCATCAAAGGTTACAATTGTACCACAACCTAACTTATCTTAACTTATACGAACTATTAAATATAATGTTCGTTAAGTCAATTTCTTATTCCTTATGGCTTTCTGACAATTAAATGTCATACCTCAGGAGTCATTCTTCATCGTCTAAGTCATACAGTCTTTTGTATACTCAGAACAATCATTCAATACTCATTCTACGCATTTATAGCGTTAAACATTTTACATTACCTTTTTCTTATCTTACAACGTCCGGTTCATTCGATACGGAATGTCATCCAAGTTATAAACATTAACTTGGCTTTCATTAATCTTATTACCATTCGCTACGGCTTTCTTGATACCATTTGTATCTTACTTACTACTTTCATTAACGTCTAAGTCATACAACCAGGGTATACTTAGAACATTCATCCAACACGAATACGATTTACGAGAATCGTTTACGTATTCAACGTTCACGTTGCTCGTCTCTTACTCTTTCATTCAACCTTTACTCAAGGTTCTAATCACTTTCAATCGTTATCCATCCCATGAACCCCATGTTCATTATTCTTTCTTAATGTCGAAGCCATATTGATCGTTGTATGCTAAGACCGATCGTTCATTGCAACAACGTTACGTTCACAGCGTTTATATGCTTTACATTCATTTCGCATTACCATGACATAACATTGAAATGTTATACATCACTATCAATCATCAATGTCTAAGGAATTACCATCATAGCAATCCCTCACGTTCGATTCATTGCGACTACGGTCCCCGGCTATCGGTCCCGTAACCAGTAATTACATTCTTTTAATCTCGTACAATCTTTTCATTCGACCTTCATCAAAGGTTTAATACACTTGATTAAGTGTTACATTAGTTAAACTACATGTTCGTATCTCTTTCTTGCACATCCCCCAGAAATTGAGAAGTTAAAAATCTCATTTCTGGCATTGCTTCAGACTGGCGTGTGGCTTATTTCTACTCTAAACACTAAGACTCATGTTGTGGCGCGATTTAGCAAAGATCGTGACCCTCCGGCACATCGCGCTGCAGCACCACCATTCTAGGCATGACTGGCGCCACGACGCCAAGACCTTCTTCCCGAAAAAAATTTCTAAGTCTTTGGTCGTTCTAAGACGCGTACTTCGAAATCTCATAACTTCTTCGTTATAACTCGAAACGAGATCGTTCCAAAGCCATTTTCTTTGTTATCTAACGTACTTCAATTACCCTTGGATAGAACTTTGTTCTGAATCCGTTAACATGCCATTCAATTGGCTTAATCTTCACCCTTTGTTCATTTTAACATTTTTAATGTTTTTCGTTCGTTCGTCCGTAATTCGGTCATCCGAACTCGAAACTCGTTCGTTCTTGAGTCTACGACTCACGTTTTATACATTCTCTTACATTCTTATGAAACCCTACACGTTCGTTTACTAACTTTCAAATTCTCGATCTTCTTTTACGAAATTTTCGTCATAACTTCGTTATAGCTCAATTTTAATCCATTCTTCATGAACGTTTCTACCGTTCCTAACCAAGAAATAAGCATCTAACTTATACGCGATGGTTTTAAACTTGTCCATCAACAACAATTATACTACGATGGTTTTAAATTTGTCCATCAACAACGTTCTTCGCGTGTTCTTCGTGTTCTTCGTTCGTTCTTCATTTTTAATCGATATTTTAGATTACGATTTCACTTTTTCTTGGAATTTGATGTTATAGAACACCATTCCTTACTTATTTGACCTACTCATTCATAAGATTCATTCGGATCGCTCAAAATCCTTACGAATCTTATACTTCCTTAAGAAATTTATAAACTAAATTTCTTATTCTTATTTCTTCATTTTCTCATGAATTCAACTATATGAATTCATTATTAACATTATCTACTTCTTATCTTCATTAAGTTATGTATTAAACATATTAAACTTAAAGAAAATTAGAAGAAACTAGGATTCGGATTACCGTTCATCCTTAAATTCCTTCCGTCGGACAAAGTTTGCGTTCAAGCTAGCTTTTCCTCATTCTCCTTCTCTTTCATCTTCCATCCAAACTCTCTCTCTCTTTCTCTCTCAAAAGATAGGATTTTCAAAATCCCATTCAAATGAGCTTAAGCTTCCTATTTATAGATTTTCAAGGCTAGGGGCATTTTGGTCTTTTCACACCCTAACCTCCTTACCATTCATTACTTAAGGACTAAGTTAACTTAGCCCTCAAGTTTGCTTAGCCCTTAAGTTTTGCAGTTCCGTCTTTCGAGTTTCGTTCGACAGTTTTAAAAACTGCGATTCTCGGAATCCAAATATTTTTGGATATTTCGTCTTTCCTTTACCGATTAACTTTTACGTATTCTTCGGATTTCCGAAAAATTGAAAAACACTTTTTGACGTTAAGCGTTTTCCTTCACGTTTTCCCCTAACGTAGCTAAACAAGTGAAAAGTACAGAACAGTACTTTTCGTCATTTTTATTTTATCCGATTTTTGCATGTTTTTCGAGAAAAAATTTTATCAGCTTACTTAACTTTTCACGATATATTATCGTCAAATCTTTCGACGGAATGTCATTTCGACATACCGAACTCTCAGAAAGGCTTAGGTTATTCAAACCCTAACCCTTAGGTTTCGTCGGATGAATAGTACCTATTTCGTCTTTTTCCCCAAAAAAATTATCTCCGGAAAAATTTTATTTTTGTCTTGAAAATTCCTACTCGTTCAGTCTAGCTCGTAGCCAGAATCCTCCCGATTAATAATCATTCTAGGTTATAGAACGATTAATAAACACATAGCACAAAATAGTATTAATAAAAATTCATTTTATTAATAACTAATTCTTTAAATCTTAATTTCTGGACAATCCGGATTTTCGAGTTGTCACATCCTTTCTCCCTTATAAAAATTCCGTCCTCGGAATTTCTTCAAACCATACCCATACCCGGGTCATCACAACTACTAAAGCCATTTATCCTGGACCATCACTCCATTCCCCAACTCATCCCAGCTATATTCTCATTTCCTGAAGAGAACAATGAAAGAAAGGGTGAGCTCAACTAGCCCAGTAAGAAATATTATGACTAAGATAATGAAGAATAAATTATCATTAGCCTTCAACAGTATAACAACTGATAGAATTCAATAGACAACAAGTTTTAGATCAATATTTGCAGCAGAATAAGCAATCCATTAGAAGAGTCAAGTATAGAATAAAATCTACTATCTTCTATGATTTAAAAAGTTTTTCATCAACTTTATCGCTGAGACTCAGCTTAATAAATAAACCACATCATCCCTACACCACGGCCAAGGATATTCATGTAATCATCAATGGTCATGATTATACCGAATAATCCCTGGTCATAATCATACCAACAACTGTCCATCAATGAACTACAGGCCAATGAGGACTTTTACCACATCATTCATCACATTACGGTCATGATTATACCGAATAATCCCTTGTCATAATCATACCAAGTCCATCTATGCACGTAAGCCAAAGATGACTTTAATCACAATATAAGCATGAGGATGATGACAATGACATAATAATTCAATAAAACAAGTTCAAGGATAAATTTTAATGATTTATAATTTAATTTATCCAGAAATCAGTAACGTCCAAATTGCCAACATGATACTGCTTTGTAGAGTAAAATTCAAGAATAATATTCATGTACCAAAAATAATTTGGATGAGGAAAAAGAAATATATTTTTCGAATTGAATAGTACCCGTGAATAGTACCCTATGAATAGTACTTGGAACACAAAAAGTGTCCCGAATACCCGAGTGAATGATACTAGAGTGAATAGTAATTAGGTGAATAGTAACCCGTGAATAGTAACTCATGAATAGTACTCCAACACGAAAAGTACCCCGAATACCCGAGTGAATAATACTAGAGTGAATAGTAACTAGGTGAATAGTAACCCGTGAATAGTAACTCGTAAAAACACCAAAGAAAATGATATTCCATGACGAGTACAAAAGAAATGATATCTCATACGAGTATAATAGAATATCTGAAAGCGCAAATGGATTTTTCACCGCCATGCAGTAATCCACGCAGACGAGATCATTTCCACAATTTAATAAAGAATGAATACAAAGGATCATTCACCATGCATGCGGTAATCCACATAGGCATGAGTTATTCCAAGCGAATAATAAAGAATGGAATAACGAGAAGAATTCATCATGCATGCGATAGGCCCTTGCATAAAAGTTATTCCCAAGCGAATAATAAAGAATGGAACGAGGTCATGCGTAATCGCATGACGAGGATATTCCAACGAATAATAAAGAATGGAACCGAGGTCATGCGGAATCCTACGGACATGATATTCCAATAGAATAATAAAGAATGGAACCGGGTCGTACGTAATCCATGACGCACGAGGATATTCTAATGTAATAATAAATAATAGAATAACAACAGAATTCACCAGGCATGCGATAGACCGCAGAGACAGGTTATTCCAACAGAATAATAAAGAATGAAATAATAGAAGAATTTCACCATGTATGTGGTACTTCGCATACACGGGTTATTCCAACATAATAATAAAGAATGGAATAACAACCCTTACGAGTATTGAAAGAAAATAACTCTCTTCATGAATACGAAAGAATAATACCCCTTACCTTAAAAGAAGACTGGATACTGGAATAGTGAGGTAGCAGACTTCTCTTCTTCTTTCTCTCTATAATTTCTCTCTATAATAATTGCTCTGTAGCTTTAGTAAATTCGTGAAAAATAATGAAGGAATGAGCTTCTATTTATAAGAAAATATAGCTTCGATAATTGCACGTTTTGGGGCTCAAAATATTACAGTATAATACCTTCCTCTTTTTCTTCATTTTTAATTTAGTCCTGCAAGTATTATCAAATTTGTACCACCTCCCCTAATAGTAAATAATGTGAATCAATAGTTCAATCATGTGAATCAATAGTTATAATCATGTGAAAATACGAATTACAGTATAGTACCTCCATCTATACCTCCATTTTTAACTTAGTCATGCAAGTATTATCAATCTTGCACCACCTCCCCTAATAGTATAGGAATGTGAATCAATAGTACACACATGTACACAAATAGTTATAATCATGTGAATTAATAGAAATTAATTGCTCATTTATCCGGTTAATTACCTGATTGGTCAATATAACCTCCAGACATCAATTATTATCAAAATAAATGTCAATCTTCACTAACACTAAAAATTCCAACACAATGGAACTATCAATTTCATCTTTAATCAACACGAACTTATTCATCATTAATATTATAATTCACAATATTTAACAACGAGGTCGTTCCCGTGGAAGGGGATTTAGATAAGGATTTCTCCTTATTGGTGCGCGCAATTAGATGACCAAACCTCTCCTTGATGGAACTTCTAGACATTGTCAATATTGCAAATAATAATATGAATAACTTTCTTTAGTCTCAATTATTGATTTAATAATATAACATATTATGCAGAGGATAATCTTTGTGACAATAATTGAATCAATAATATAGAGAGATATGATGCAACAATTCATTGTAGTAATAATTGAGTATAATTGAGTGACTTCTCACGTAAGCATCAATAACCAATACCATGTGCTACTATACAACCACGCAGCGTATTAATGTACTTTTACTCTAGGGTAGTTCAGCGGTTTAACGAAGTAATACTTTCATTTGTTATTTTTTATAAAAGATAATTATGTCGTTTTCTTACTACGACAATACTTTCGTTGTGGGGTCCACCAATGATTGTACCATCATATGAATATTCTTTGTTAAAATGAATATTCCCCGACCAATCGAATATTATATAACAACTTGTTTACTTTGAAAAATTTATAAATATTACCCACAACTATAACATTATATCAAATCCACACCATAATATTCAAAAAAATATTTTGAGAAATTTAAATCTTTATTCATAAAATTTGGGGTCTCACAATCTCCCCTCCTTATGAAATTTCGCCCTCGAAATTTACGTACGTACCTGGTATGCCGAAAAGGTGAGGATACCTTGACTTCATTTCAAATTCTAACTCTTGATGTATAACCTTTGAGTGTCGAATAGGATCCTTCTTACCCAAAATTTTAACATGTATCTCCTCATACATTAAATCTTCTGCTATCTCGTCTAGTTCCAATTCAGTAATGTGGTTCGGGTCGTCCACATATTTACGTAACATCGATATGTAAAAAAAATGTTATGAACACGCGACATACTTGGCGATAAAACGAGTCTATAGGCCACAGTTCCTACTCGATCGAGGATTTCAAATGGGCCAATTAAATCAAGGGATGAGATTTCCTCTCTTCATCGACTCTTGCTTCTAGAATAACACCCTCTTGAACCTTCTTCTTCACATTCATCAGCTCCAGGTCTGTAGCTTGGGCGGCCTTAACTTTATCAATTAAAGTCGGTTCTACTCGTATATTCGCTATCTTCACGTCGGTCCCAAGAGTCTTTAACTCTATCTTCATCATTTGTAAGTTATACGAAATGGGTTTTTGTGTTAACAACATCACACTCATAAATGCATACGATCTTCTACTCAACGTGTCAGCTACCACGTTTGCTCTTCCATGATGATATTGAATGGTATGGTTGTAATCTTCAATAGCTCGAGCCAACGTCTTTGGCGCATTTTACGTTCGTTTTTGTTGAAGAAATATTTAAGGGTTTTAGAAATGGGTTTTGTACTAGTGTCAATACAAAATTCGATTTCACGCTCTGGGGGTAGGCCAGGAAGTTCTTCAGGGAATATGTCAGGAAATTTATTAATGATAGAAATATCATTCAAAACTGTTACTCTCATCCAAGACTTGGATAACACGTCACATTAATACCTATCAACTTGCCACCATTAATCACAACATCCCCTATGGAAAGTTTGGCTTCGGTGCATTCCACACAAGGAAGTCATCAGTGAATGGCTCGGGGCTCTTTACTTATGGCTTGATATGACAATGATTGACTTTTGTGGTTTGGTTGCTTGAATTCGCATAATAGGTTGGTTAGGAATATGAAGGCTAACAACCTTACGAAAAGATTGATGAGTAGTTAACCAATCGATTCCTAAAATCGCATCAAAGGCCAGTATTTTCAAAGAGATAAGATCGACAGGTAACGTAAAAGTGTCAATTTGAATCAGCAAGATTTATAAACAATGGAGGTAACGAAGGTTTCTACTAACGAAGTTTCAACCAATAAGTCAAAGTCTAACTTCTCTGGGGTTAAATTTAAACGTTGAGCGCAAGAAAGAGAGATAAAATAATGGGTAAAACCGGTATCTAATAAGGTATAGACTTTGCAAGAATTTATAATTAACTAACCCGTGCTAACTTCGTTCGGGTTACTCTCTTTTTGAGAAGTCACGAAAAATGCTCTTCCTGAAACCACCAACTTTGTTTTATCCGTATCCGCCTTTGGTGCCACCGTCCCAGCTGGACTTGATTTCTCTACAGGACAAAATCGAGCTATGTGACCCTCTTTTCCACAACTAAAACATACCTTAGAAGGCTGTGAACAGTTTGGACTTATGTGTCCCTCCTCTCCGCATCTGTAACATCTAACTGGCAGTCGTTCTCCTCCCCTAGAATTTGTTGCTGGTGTTGGTACTTCTGCCAACGTCTTCCCATCATCGTTAAATCTTCTCTTCTTGAATTTTCCACTTCTATTATCTTGGCCATGATTACCACCGAAGTGGTTACCATTCTTGGCATGATAATTTCCCCCACGATGGTTATCATTTTTCCGATGGTCGTTGCCAGCGGTACGAATATTATCGTGTTGTTGGTCGTTACCTTTTGGTTGTGCTGACTCATTATCGCGTTCCAATAACTGAGCCCTATTCACAACATCTGAGTATAAACAAAATTTGTGAGAAATGAGGTATTGACGTATATCGGGTTTCAAACCTCTTAGAAACATTCGCATCATTCGCTCCTCATTATCGACCAAATGGGATGCAAACCGGGACAACTTGGCAAACTTAGCTTCGTACTATGACATGGTCATATTGTTATGCTCCAACTTGATGAATTCCACCTCCTTCATGTGACGAATACTTTTGGGAAAGTACTTGTCGTTGAAAAACTCTTGGAACTTCTCCTAAGACATTTTGAGTGCATCAGACTGGGTAAGTTTTATAGATTCCCACCAGTAATCTGCCTCTTCACACAACATAAAGGTGGCGAAAGGAACCTTTTGCTCCTCAGAGCATCCCAAGACATCAAATATCTTGGTGATCTGCTTTAACCACATCTCCGCCTTAAGTGGTTCTGGCTTTCTCAAAAACTTCTATGTCCCACTCCTCCTTGAAGCGCTTAAGCGGTGACCGTCAGAGTTGTCGGTGTTTCCACCTGCATTTTGGATGAGGAGTCTTACCGATGTTGCATGAATTGCATAAAGCCTCTGAACATCCCATCGTTCATCATTTCATCGGTGTTATTATTTACCTAAGGATTATTATCTTCTTGTTGCACATTATCCTAGGTATTGATCGTTTGTGACTCAACGGTCTCATGTGCTTTATTGCTGATCTCAACATTTTCAGATGCCATTTTCAAACACTGTCACAAAACAAGGGTTAATTAACATATCACATATTATCCCTATACTCTGACCGACCAATTAAATACCAAATAAACTTAGGTAGGTGATACTAGCAAAGGAATTCCCCGTCTCTCCCCTCCTAGTTCTTGTCTCACATCTCAGCCAGGGATCATATCCCTAAGCTTTGATACCAACCTGTGATGCCCCCAAAGCGGTATACATCACCCATCTTGAGTCGCCGGATACATGGTACATAATTTCAAATATAACTTAATTATACAACGATTAATGTAAAATACGACAAAAACATAGTGAGAGTTTAAACAAGAATATTATCATCTAGATAATATCCACACTCAATGGTGTCCTCATTACAATTATTATCACATTATTAGTAGAATAGTGAGGACTACTAAAGCCATTTATCCTGGACCATCACTCCATTCTCAGACTAAGTCCGCCTATATTCTCATTTCCTGAAGAGAACAATGAAAGAAAAGGTGAGCTCAACTAGCCCAGTAAGAAATATTATGACTAAGATAATGCAAAATAAATTATCATTAGCCTTCAACGGTATAACAACTGATAGAATACAATAGACAACAAGTTTTAGATCAACAACTGTAGCGGAATAAGCAATCCATTAGAAGAGTCAAGTATAGAATAAAATCTACTATCTTTTATGATTTAAAAAGTTTTTCATCAACTTTATCGCTTAGACTCAACTTAATAAATAAATCACATCATCCCTGCACCACGGCCAAGGATATTCATGTAATCATCAATGGTCATGATTATACCGAATAATCTGTGATCATAATCATACCAACAACTGTCCATCAATGAACTACAGGACAATGAGGACTTTTACCACATCATTCGTCACATTACGGTCATGATTATACCGAATAATCCCTGGTCATAATCATACCAAATCCATCTATGCACGTAAGCCAAAGATGACTTTAATCACAATATGAGCATGAGGATGATGACAATGACATAATAATTTAATAAAACAAGTTCAAGGATAAATTTTAAAGATTTATAATTTAATTTATCTAGAAATCAATAACGTCCAAATTGTCAACATGATACTGCTTTGTAGAGTAAAATTCAAGAATAATATTTATGTACCAAAAATAATTTGGACAGAAAAGAAATATATTTTTCGGGTGAATAGTACCCCATGAATAGTACCCTGACATGAAAAGTGTGACGCCCCCAAAATAGGTATACAACACCCATTCTGAGTCGCCAAATACATGGAACAGAAATGAAACTACAACTTCAATAATACAATTGTCGTGCAAAATAAGACAACACATACTGTGAGTTTAAATACAAATATTGTCTTCTAGACAATATCCACACTCAAATAATTCCTCATTACAATTATTCATATACTATTTTACGTAAATAGTGAGGACCGCTAAAACATCTTTCTAGAACCATCACTCCATACCCGATTAGATCTGCTTTATGTTCTCACATCCTGAGAAGAAAAATAGAACAAAAAGGAAAAGGGTGAGCTCAACTAGCCCAGTAAAGAATATTATGACTAAGATAATATACAAAAAATTATCATTAGTCTTCAACTTGGAAAAATCTGATAGAATATAATAGACAACAAGTTTTAGAAAAATATTTTGCAGCGGAAACAGCAATCCATTAGAAGAGTCAAGTAGAGAATGAGTTATACTATCTTCGAAGATTTAAAAGTTCATCATCAATATTTTATCCCTGTAACAACAATCAATATACATCTTTAATCAAATATTCATCTTTGCACTACAGGCCAAAGATACTCATTTGTATCACCAGTTGGTCATGTTCATCTCAACACCTGTTCATCTTTGCACTACAGGCCAAAGATAGTCATCAGTTAATCATTCATCTTTGCACTACAGGCCAAAGATATTTAGTAATATCATCATTTAGGATTGAAGATGATGAAAAATATCTTAAAGAAAACGAATCCAGTGAGACAGAAGGACAAATATTAGGGATTCGTATAACAGTTTATCCAAGATCAATAATACTTCATAATAACTAATTGTGAAGTAGGATTTAAAAATAAAGATCAAAACATGGATACAATCAAAGATAGTAACCATAATAGACATCTTGGTAAAAAAGGAAATTTTTATTTATTGGTGAATAGTGTCGTATTCGTGAATAGTGCCGTATACGTGAATAGTGTCGTATACGTGAATAGTAACCCCAACATAAAAAGGTAGAATTTTCACAATAAAATTCATATCAATATTTCGGCATAATGATATTGAAGAAAATAATATCATTTAAGAAGAAAATAACATCCCTTACCTCAAAATAACCGTACTTCTGACTGAATTTTGGATATAGTGCTGACAGAAACTTGCACTGAAAAGAAACTCTCAAAGTATCAAAATACTCACAAAAATACGCTCGATAATCTAGAGAGAAAGAAAACCTGTTTCTGGTGTGATTTTCAATTCTAACCAAAGCGTCTATTTATAGGAAAATGCTAGAACGCCATAGGAGACTAAAATAATAAAATATTATTATTTCAAAACTAATTTTTACGCATGCCTAAAGACCAAGACTAGCATGCCATTTCTAAAAAATCCCAACAGCCCGCATGTTTTCAAACAAAAGTGGGTCCCACCCATAATTTAATAAAAATCATTTTATTTTCTGAAACTTCAGTAATTCATAAAAAATAGCTCGTTTATCAGAAAAATACAAATTTTATGTCCATTCCACACGAAATCGAATTCTCTACAACTTTGTAGCTTTGAGTTTTTCCAAATTCCAAACAAAAAATATCCAAAATCCACAAACAGATGATTTTTAATACCTTCCTTTCGACAAAATACTGATAAAACACCTCAGCATCATCATTTATATCCATATCAAATAAATATTTCCTTAACAATAATTAATTATTCACAAATAATATTACAGAATCACAATTATGACAACCAGGCCGTTCCCAGGAAAGAGGGGGCTTTCCGATAAGGATTTCTCCTTACTAGCGCGCAATTAGGTGACCAAACTTCTCCTTGACAGAACTTTCTAGACATTGCCAATAATGCTATCTAATATATTATTCAAATAATATGAATTATTGATCTGATAATGGGAAATATTGTGCAGTAACAATTATTGAAACAACAATAATATAAAATATCAACGCAACAATTATTGAATCAATAAAATAAAATATTGAACATTAACTACTGTAACAATTATTGAAAGTAGTGCCTTCTAACGTCACGAATCAATAATTCAACAATCTTCATGCAATACAGGTGTAAAGCATGCGCACCCGCAGTATTCGTATTTTAACCACCGTGTAACCCAACAAAGGTTAATTACGGTAACAATTACGCTGTTATTTGTAAAAACTCATACTTTGTCATTTTCCTTCATCCAACTATTTTTCGTTATGGGGCCCACAAATGGTTGCGCCGTCGTACGAATATTCTCCGACAATAAGAATATTCCACAACCAAACGAATATTCCCCGACAACAATGAATATTTTATAACCACTTGCTTATTTTGAAAAATTTGCACATTTCACCCATAACCAAAGTATTTGATCAAATTAACACCTTATTAATTTAGAATAATGAATAGAGAAAATTCAATTTTATTTATAATAAGTTGGGGTCTTACAAAAAGTGTCCCGAATACCCGAGTGAATGATACTAGAGTGAATAGTAATTGGGTGAATAGTAATCCGTGAATAGTAACTCGTGAATAGTACTCTGGCATGAAAAGTACCCCAAATACCCAAATGAATAATACCAAAGTGAATAGTAATCAGGTGAATAGTAACCCGTGAATAGTAACTCATAAAAAAACACTAAAGAAATGATATTCCATGACGAGTACAAAAGAAATGATATCTCATACGAGTATAATAGAATAAACGAAACTGCAAATGGATTTTCACCCGCCATGCGGTAATCCACGTAGACAGATCATTTCCATAATTTAATAAAGAATGGATACCTTCAACTTTTCTTTCATTTTTACAGTACAATACCTTCATCTTTTCTTTCATTTTTAATTTAGTCCTGTAAGTATTATCAAACTTGCACCACCTCCCCTAATAGTAAATAATGTGAATCAATAGTTATAATCATGTGAAAATACGAATTACAGTATAGTACCTCCATTTATACCTCCATTTTTAACTTAGTCATGCAAGTATTATCAATCTTGCACCACCTCCCCTAATAGTACAAGAATGTGAATCAATAGTACACACATGTGAATAAATAGTTATAATCATGTGAATTAATAGCAATTAATTGCTCATTTATCCGGTAAATTACCCGATTGGTCAATATAACCTCCAGACATCAATTATTATCGTAATAAATGTCAATCTTCACTAACACTAATATTCCAACACAATGGAACTATCAATTTCATCTTTAATCAACATGAACTTATTCATCATTAATATTATAATTCACAATATTTAACAACCAGGTCGTTCCCAGGAAAGAGGGGGCTTTCCGATAAGGATTTCTCCTTATTGGCGCGCAATTAGATGACCAAACTCTCCTTGACAGAACTTCTAGAAATTGTTAATATTGCAAATAATAATAAGAATAACTTTCGCCGTTTTTTTTAATAAAAGATAATTATGTCGTTTTTCTTACTATTTACAATACTTACATTGTAGGGTCCACTAATGATTGTGTCGTTGCATTACGAATATTCCCCGTTAAAAGCGAATATTCCCCGACCAATCGAATATTATATAAAACTTGCTTACTTTTGCAAAATTTATAAATATTACCCACAACTATAACATTATATCAAATCCACACCATAATATTCAAAAAAATATTTCGAGAAATTTAAATCTTTATTCATTAAATTTGGGGTCTCACAATAAACCCATATTTTTGGAATAATGCTTTTAGAATCATGAAGAGTTCATGCTAATGCTATTTAAATTCTAGATAAATCAAAACTAAAATGTTCTTAATCGTTAGATCACTAATGTGGGGTTACTAATTCCGAATAGATTAGTACATACTATGTTTGCTCTTTTGAAGAGGATTGTCGATGTCAGGATTTTTTAGTGTCCCTTTTCTTTACTTGTTCTTTGGTGTTCTCATGTTAATGTGAGATTTGTTTAAAAAAACAAGTGAAAAAGGTCTGACATGTATGATGTCGACGATTTGACTTTAAGAGTCGCCAGTTGGTGTATTTAACTGGTTGCACCAACACAACCGAAAAAGTTTGCACATTGACCTAGTGATGTGACACTGCTAAACGGGTCTGTGAAACTGAGATTCATTTAGGTCCGGGGGCTTGATTATGCGGAGGGAAGGTGTTAGGCAACCCCCGACATCCGTGTTGCCACTGTTACTGCCACTTTTCAAAGAAATTGTTATATGAATGTTTGTATGTGTGTGTGTGTGTGGATCAATGTGCAATTATTTGGAAGTAGTGTTGTACCTCGTTCGCACCTATATACATAGGGTTTGAATTTATAGAAAATTCAGTTTTAAACAAGATATAGCAAAGACGTTTTGTAAAAGAGGTTTTTCAAACCCTGTGCTCAATAGCAATTGAGGCCTTTGGTACTTCCATTTTATTATTAAATATTCGGCTTGTTTTCTTTTATTTTCGAGATGCAAAGCATTCTCGAGAAAATAATATACAGCAGTGTCGAAATCCTCATGGGCATGACAGCCATCCAAGGAAATTCAGACACTGTAAAATAATGTACAAGCTACTTACAACTGAAAAATGTCCATCATGGGAACCGAATCTAGATTCACTAGACTGAATCTGTGATCACATGATTCCTAGGCTCACATGATCTCGCAGGTTTGTATCAAAGCGAAGTGATCATATATATAAAAGTCAGAATATATATATATATAAATATATATAAACATGATCAACCACCACGAAGCAACTCCATGGGGGATCAAAAATATAAATATATAAAAGCGATAAAATATATATATATATATATATATATATGGTCATGATCAACCACCACGAAGCAACTCCATGGGGGATCAGAAATGTAAATAAAGTTGTAAAAGCGATCAACTGCCACGAAGTAAACTCCAGGCAGGACAAAATGTAAATAAAGCGGTAAAAGCGATCAACTGCCACGAAGTAAACTCCAGGCAGGATGAAACGTAAATATATATATATATATATATATATATATATATATGTACAAATATATATATATAAGCAGTAAATGCACCGGATGTAAATCCAGGCTCGTCGGATATGTCGGACAAAAATTATATATAGAAGTATGTATATATATATATAAGCAAGTAAATGCACCGGATGTAAATTCCAGGATCATCAGATATGTCTGACAACAATTATATATATAAGTATATATATATATAAAAAGTGAGTAAATGCTCCGAATGTAAAATCCAAGCTCATCAGATATGTCTGACAACAATTATATATATAAGTGTATATATATATATAAGTAATAAACGCTCCAGACCGAAGTCTAGGCTCAATCGAGGCATAACTCGATAATGTTAGTCCATATATGAAATATATACATATATACGTATATATATATACAAACAGAAATGAAAACCATGGACCGAAGTCCGGGCAAACGCACACAACACAACTCTCAATGTGTATAACAGTGTGTGCTAATATGAGAAGAAAGCTTTATATAATGTGAGAAGGCTTACAGTGGGCTACCAATTAGAATTCTATGACTTTAAATGGATAAACACTCAACTCCCGCCGGATAAAAGATAGCTATATGTGAGCTAACAAGTGTTTAAAGATGAGGAAACACTCAAAAGATGTGTATATAGAGTAAAATGGACAGGGTTTCCTCGCCTTTTCCTCTCCTTCTCTTCTTCAAATGGCTGACCCCAAGGCTCATATTTATAGATCGATGGGCAGGCAGTACACTGCAGTAGCCGCGGTTGTACCTGCGGCTGGTCGTGGTGCATCCGAGCCTCGCGGGTCCCGTCGTCTCGAAATACGTGCTCTCATACACTGTAATATTCGCTCGAACTTGCAGAACTTCAATCCGAGCATCCAAACGAGGAATATCTGAGCTTCTTCGGACCGCTTGTGTCGAGAGTTACGCAATGACATGGATTAGAGGTTGTACGAAGTCAGGAAGAAGGGTCTATGCCCATGGTCTTCAAGCTTCAAATTCTATCCAAAGTACTGCCACGCGTAATAGTCACTCAGGATTGTTACTCCTCGGTTCTTATGGGACATTGTTGTATGTATATATGTATGTATGAAGTGTTGAGACGACGTCCAGGTGTTGAAGGGGCAAGATGATGTTTGACTCTTCGTCGGGGTTATCGCCGGTTTGAGTTGAAAGTAGACGTTGCTCAGGGTTACATCTGAGATTGGACTACTTGTTGGTATGCTGCGATATCATCTTGAGAGAGAAAACATTAAGGCAGTAAGATGATGTTTTGACTCCTCACCGGGGTTATCGCCAGTTTGAGAGGAAAGCAAACGTTGCTCAAGGTTACATCTGAGATAGGACTGCTGCAAGTGTTTGAATGCCGCAAGGTCATCTGTGGGTGTTCCTTTCTGCCCGTTGTTAGCTCCAGGTCTGAGGTATGAGTGCCTCGACAGGAGGTCTGAGCTTGAAGCTGATCGCATGTGTTTGAAACAAGCATTTCCGGAGTTATCGCTGGAACTGCAATGGCATCCCTTGGGGCTATCACCAAGGATGGAGTTGCTACTTCTAGTGTTGTTTTCGGGACTGGAATTGAATGTCGCGGTGTTATCGCCGAGACAGAACTGTCTTCTTAGGTGTTTTTTCTGGTCTTTTGATCTGCATACCTCGGGGTTATCTCCGAGATTGGAAATGACATTCTCGGTTTGTGTTCTGGGTTGGAACTGATGTTCCCGATTTATTTCGGGTTGGAACTGAGCTTCTGGTAGTATTCGGAATGGATGTCAGCTGTCTTCCAGGGTTATCTCTGAAAGATGAATCTTCCCTCCTGCAATGTCAGTAATAGGCGTGCAGAAAATTTCGAGTGTCTACAGATGCCCCACTTTATCATATTCATGCAATGCAAGGAATGGATAGGATAAAGAATCCTAGACACTTGAAATGCAAGCAAGATAAATATGATGCTATATGCAGCAACATGATGCAAATGTATTATGCATGATTGTCAAGTAATCCTGTTGGGATGACAATCAGTGATGGCTTGGACATGCGATCCAAGTCTCCAAGGATGTTGACGTTGGGGCTATCACTAAAGTCTTGAATCCTAGACACTGGCTTATATTCCATAGAGGTACCTCTTGTGTGTAAGAGATCTATGGGGATAAGGCTTTGTCTATTTGAGGATGTGTATAACATATTTCCTCATTCTGTCAAAGTTACTGCCAACAGTTTGTCGTCGTCAGGGTTTCCCGACCTTCGTTGATGTGTGTATCACCAAATAAATCCCTGCTGGGTGCATTGTCAAGGTTGCTTGACCTTCATTGATGTATGTGTCAATGGTAGCATTGCATTGTAACCCCCGTCGGGGATACGTAGATGAGTTGCTTTGATGGGTTCACTTGCCATCGGCTGACATGACGTCAAGGTTGCATGACCTTCATTGATGTGTGTATCAATGGTTGCATTGCATTGTAACCCCCACCGGGGATACATAAATGCTTGAAAGATGTGCATTGTGACCCCCACTAGGGATATTTCATCAGTTGATAACTTCGGCATTGTAACCCCCACCGGGGAGGTTTGATATCTCGTGGTTTTGCGTTGTAACCCCCGCCGGGGAGGTTTAGGGTTGTGACCCTACAAATGACGACATCAGACCTTTGTAGGGTATTATTGAGCATGATCTGTGAAAGTTGAGTTCATTGGTATAGTATACCTTGCATTCAGGCGAATACCATTGAGACGACGGGAGTTTAACTCTGACCGACAAGAAACCAAGATTTCAGGCTATTCCACTCAATCGCGTAGCATTTTTATTCCTGATTTGGCCTTTTCAGCTTGTGAGACCTCCTTTGCAACTCTAACTGGAGCGAACCGGAGGTGTGGGACCCATGTAGAAGTGTTGCAGGTACACCTGCAAGAGCCGCAGGTGAGCCTGCAACTAACCATGCCTATGTATAGGCTAATGGTTGCTTTCATAAGTCATTTTCAAGTTGCGCAGTGAAGGAAATCTGAGAGCTCTTCTTCAGATCTGCTGAGTTCGGGCAACTTATTTCATATTCTGCCACCGTACAAGCGTTCTTCACTGTCCTGGTAACGTATGCATGTATTTTTTTCTAGTTTATATCCGTTGGAAAATAAATTATCACATGAAATGCATTTAGACACATAGTAGTGAATATGCATGCTGATATGACTTGATAAAAAGTTTTCAACATAGAAAATGTTAGTATTAAACCATGCTGAACATAATAATGTGAAAATTTTAACTTTTGAAACAGTCAAATTGGCACCTTTTACTGTCATTACTTATCCTATCTGAGGACAAATGAGTAAAGGCATAAAAGTAAAATAATCCTAGTAATTAGACTACACTTACGGATTTTTTCACTATGATGTGATAATGTATGTAGGATGTATATGACTGTGTATAGGTGTGCTACTGAATGGCCACCTAGTCATGCCTATGTGTATGTGGATAGTCCCATTTACAAAGGGGGCTATGGCAAAATTACCACACCCTTTCTGAGGTGATTTGGAGACTTGTTGTCCAGATATTATGGATCCGGATTAACCAAGTAGTTCTCGCAGGATCACTTCTGGTGTGTACGAAGGAGAGCTTCTGAAAAGCCTCAACGTCGTTCTGTCAGACAGCCTCGTCGTTTAGTGGAGGCAGTAATACGTCCTATTCAGGTTGAAGTGTTGAATGTTGAGGATGAGGAGGTGGATGTACCAATCGAGGTTCCTGCTCCTGCTGTACGTGTTCCCCAAAGGGAATTGCCAGGTATTCAAGTGGCAAACCCAGATCTTCTGGGTGACTTGAGTAGGCATCCTTCAGTATACCTGCACGCAAACGAGGTATGAAGTTAGATCTTTAATCTTCCTTTTTTCTTATTGATGAGGAGTCAAGGATTCTGATGTTGATCCGCATTTGATGTAGGTTCCGGCTTCACACTGACCTCGAGGAGGGCTGGTTTAGCATCCACTCTATGTATCGGGCTTTGCATGATGACTACTGAGAGCGATCGTCCATGGTTGGGATTTGGGATGTTCTTCTCCATTCTACCCCGTCGCTGTCCCTGGGGTTACCTCAGGGCATTGTCTTAGCGGTGGTTTCACCAGACTTAATCACTCCATTTGTTGGACTGTGAGGTGATGATGACGATGATGGATTGGCGGTTTATCATAGGTATAGAGTTTGGAGGGGAGTCGGTGCCTTGCACGGCGGATATCACCCCTACTACTGTCAAATCCTTATTGGGAGTTCGTGAGGCGCTCAAGGCGGGGCTGTTTCGACAGGTCCTTTGAGCGTAGATGCTATAATGGGTCATTGAGTGAGTCCATACCCGATGATGTGAGAGTCAGGGATCACATTCTTCGGCGATTGTTCCTGTTGATCATTAGGGGCTGCTTCATAGCAGATAACTTCTCTACGGTGTCCTTCGCTTTGATCAGCGCCACTCGACACGTGGACCGTATAGGAGAGTATGATTGGGCTTCCTACACCTTTGCCTATTTCCTCAGGGGAATGCGCATGCGATCGCAGGGCTTGACCGAGGCGTGGTTAGGATTCTACCCATTTCTGCTGGTGAGTGTTTCTCTTGTCTTTTCCCATGTATAGGTTAAGAGTGTTGACTGGCAGCAGATGTTTGCCTTTGTGTTGGCAGTTTTGGGCCTATGAGAGGCTTCCATGTTTGTGTCCTGTAAGTGTGTTAGGTTTAGAAACCTATCCCGAGAACGGAGATGGCATCATTCCATCCTAGCGGAGGTTCCTATTGCTGAGGGTTTCACTCATTGTCGCCTACAGCTGGAGTTGTTGACAGCCGATGTCATCACATGGATTCCCTACTCTAGAGAGAATTTGGGAGTTGGTTTTGAGGATGGGTACCCGACTGGAGTAGAGTACGTCATTTCCACCCGCAGGATTCCTCTCTTCACAGATGGAGGATGGGAGCTCTATTTAGGAGAGCTTTCTATTAGGAGCACTACAGGAGAGATCCGTATGCCGATCTTGCCTCCTGTCGAGCATTATTGGCATGTTTCGCAGTCACCCATCATTGACATCCCATTGATGGGGATTGACGATTTTACATTGTCAGAGGGCCCATGGTCTCAGGAGATGTTCCAGCATTGGTGGATCCCTCATACTATTGGAGCTCAAACCCGCGCCACACAATTTATGGGGGATATGGTTCCAGGATCCGTGATGATGATAGATTGGCTAGCCTGTGTCAGAGATCTGACTCGTGTGACACAGATTGACCCGGCAGTTGGACCAGACACATCTTTTCATTCGGCATTTGGGCAAAGATCCTTCAGAGGCAGATACTTCTGATCCTTTCAGCTCTGGCGCTGGCCCCTCAGGTGACCCATATGGCTTTGCCGATGCAGATCCTCCCTTGTATCGGCCAGACATCCCTATAGATAGAGATCCAGTGACTCAGGAGGAGTTACATCAGATGGACAATATCGATGATGTAGACATCGACACCATTGACTTTTTCTGATGTATTTCTCGTTATCTCTTTTGATAGGCCTCTGTTAGCTGCTGGGTAGCTTAGCCCCATTCTCGCTATATCTTTTGATAGGCCTCTTGTGTGATGTTGGGTAGCTTCACCCCATTTCCCTGTATTTTAGCTGTACAGAGATGTATTAGATGATGATATACTTAGAAATGTATGTATAGTTTTCCATTCCCTATATCATATTTCCATCTATTGTATCATGCATGTTATTATGTTATGCATATGTATGTATGTCCAGAGATATTCAGCATTGACCCCTGGATGGTCTTATGACACGGCCCGTACAGATGTCTTCTTCGACAGTTAGCCGCATTGATCATACCCCACCATTTTTGGTGCTATCTGGTATGCGTTCATGGTATGATAGTATATCACCATCGAGACATGGTGATCGTAGATGATTCTTTGCGACAAGATACTATGACCACATTGATGTTTGAGGTTCCCACAGATTTGTAGAGGGTATGCTAGAGCACTGGGTATCGGAGAGGCAGGTTTTCCGATTTGGGACCCAGGAGTTGACTCCTACTTTAGAGGAGTATGCACGGTTGATGATGTTGTCGCTGGACAGACCTTACGTGCATATGGCTATTGGAGACATGAGCAGACAGTTCATGACCCTCACCGGATTGAGACGTAGAGTGGTACAGGACGAGATTACATCTGGCCACGTGATATCCCAGCGTTTCCTATTTGACATGTTTGGCTTTGAGGATAGCTATGCATGGCATTCCGGGGATTTCACTACACCGGAGGATCATTGGCATTCAGCCAGAGTAGATGTACTGCTTTTGTGCGTATTATAATACGTCTTCATGCCGCGGTACATGGATGAGCTGGATATCGGCGTCATTATGGTAGTGAGAGCTCTCAGGGAGGGTCATACCATTGTACCGATGATATTACAGAGACTCTGAGGTCAGCTACATACTGCTGCACTTATCCGGCAAGAGTGTTTACAGGTAGCTCGGTCATGTTATATGTGTGGTTTATGTCACACTTGAGATCGATTGGCACATTTAGACGGCAGGGGTTTTGTTTCACCCATGATATAGCTATGTCGTACTCCTTCCAGCCTGCAGAGTGTACAGATGCTGCATCGTGGTTAGCTTTTCTGATAGGGATTAGAGACCCGTTTGCTATATTGCCGTGTTCAGGGCTTAGTTCACCCTACAGCTTCATTACTCATGCTCCCGGCATGGATTATCTCCCTCTAGCTGGTTTGAAGGGCATGATCACTTACCACCCATTGGTCGTTATGTGTTAGTTTGACCAGTTTCAGGATTTTCATCCGTATGAGGGGCCGTGAGTCAGCGCTTTGCTTCACACCGTTTATCAGCCGAGGACAGATCCAGGTTGTATGCCTATTGAGATCAGCGAGGGCTGGCTGAGTTTTTTGTCAGTCATCCAGGTTGTTCTGTAGAGTATTCCGCATGGATGGAGACAAAGACCGCATCGGCTGCGGCAATATCCATAGTGCAGGGGATTGATTCTGACGATGAGGAGGCTATTATTCCCATCGATGATTCGATCTTTGGGTCGCCAAGATTTGTGATGGATTCTCCCACCCGAAAGTGCCATTGTTACTCAAGATCCCAAGATAGTATTTTGAGCAGAGCTTACATCTGATGACCTATTAGAGAGATCAGGCTAGGGCTGCGATGTTGACAGCTCTTGATTAGAGAGACGCCGCTCTATTAAAGAGGGATGAGGCTATATCTGCCAGGGATGCATTGATTGCGGAGCAGGATGCCGCCTTATCTGCTAGGGATGTGGCCATTGCAGATAGTACTTCCGTTAGATCCCAGATGACTATCAGTCTTGCCGACATGAGTGCTTACATTGATGAGCATTATGCCACCATGCAGTTAGCCTCTGATCTGCTAGCTCATGTAGATACCCTTGGGCAGGAACTTGCAGCGCTACCTCTATCTTCAGAGAGGGATACTATGTTAGATCTGATAGTCCGCATACATACAGATCTGTAGATAGCTTTGTATTTTCCTGCATAGACTAGCTTAGCCATTTTATCATGTACAGCACATATGTATATATCAAACAGTATTATGTATGGCAGGGAAATATATTTTGATTCAGTTCCCTTTTAGTTATGCCTTGATACTTGCTTTATATTTACCTGTTTCTTCAGAGCCTTGTGATCTTGATTCATTCTGAACTTATCCTTGATAGATGGACATTGAGATGTCGCAAGATCTCTCAGAACGGATCATTGATTTCTGTAAATCCCTACCATCTTTGGTGTCTTGGGACTGGTATTTGTATGGAAAAGTGGAGAGGAGTGTAGTTTCTTCCTCTTTGAGATTGACCGCACCACAGATGGTCGCCAGTACTTCTATTTGTGACAAGCCTAGTTAATTCCATCTCTTATGGGTTGGTATTGCTCTTTGAGGCATGATCGTAGCTTAGATGGTCACCGAATCTTCTATTTGTTAGAAGAGGTTGGGTAATTCCATCCCTTTGATCTGAAACCGATGAAATGTGGAGAATTGAAGGTTGATCCTTGTACCATGTGATAATAATTTTTGTTCTGGTAGGGGTTAGACTGAACCATAAATGGCTGCCTACGTACTCCTATTGAAGAGGAGATCAAGTCTGCGTAGTTCAAACCTGGTGTAAGAGGTTCAACACTAAATGTGAAAGGCAGATGGGTGTAGAAATGTTTTTGTATAGAAAGGGCAGAAATGTTTTTGTTGTTTTTCTTTATTGCGACTGGGCCATATAGAATATGGTTTCCTAAGTACCCCTGGGTATCAGGGAGATCAGGTCGACGTAGTTCACCCCTCAGGACGAATCGTAGCTGAATAAAAAGCGTGAATCCCATGTGCAGGCTATACTGCGGGGAAAAGAAAGTTTGATCCCATAATGGGGATAAACTGCAAGTGTGAAAAAAGTTTGATCCCGTCCTCAAGACAAACTGCAAGCGTAGAAAAGTTTAATCCCGTCTTCAGGATAAACTGCAAGTGTGAAAGGTTTAATCCCGTCTTCAGGATAACTGAAATTTTGAAAGGTTAAATCCCGTCTTCAGGATAACCAAAATTGTGAAATGTTAAATCCCGTCTTCAGGATAACCGAAATTGTATGGAAGGTTTGAAATGAAGTGATACCAGGCTGTAGGTTTGAAGTGTATGTTTCCCTGAGGGGCAGAAGAGTATGCAAAAAGGAGAGGGTTCAAAACCGGAATGACTGGTGATTTGATTATCAAAACCAGGATGTTTGTTTGATGGCAACTTCAAACATAGTATCATTTCACAGTGTCCGAGTTGATAAGCTGTGGAAATTCATCACCATCCATTTCCTTCAATCTGAGAGCACCTCCTGTCAATACCTCCTTGACAACAAATGAGCCTTCCCAGTTAGGAGCGAATTTTCCCTTAGATTGATCTTGGTTGTCAATGATCTTCTTCAAAACCAAGTCATGTTGTTTGAACTGCCGTAGTCGGACTTTTCTGTTGTAGGATCGTGTGATCCTTTGCTGATATAACTGACCATGAAAGATAGCCGCGGATCGTCTTTCGTCTATTAGAGACAATTGGTGATACATGTCTTGTACCCATTGGTCTTCATCCAACTGAGCATCCATCAATACTCTGAGGGATTCCATTTCCACCTCTATGGGGAGCACTGCTTCCATCCCATAGACTAATGAGTAGGGGTTTGCCCCAGTGGAAGCACGCATGGAAGTTCTGTAGGCTAATAAAGTCAGAGGCAAGAGGTCAGGCCATCCTTTGTGATTGGCGAACATTTTCTGCATGATCTTTTTAATGTTTTTATTAGCCGCTTCAACAGCACCATTTATCTTTGGACGGTAGATGACGGAATTGAGATGCTTGATGTGGAATTTTCTGCATAACTCCTCAATCATTTTGTTGTTGAGGTTCTTAGTATTGTCTGACACAATGACCTCTGGTTTCCCATATCGACAAACAACATTGTTTCTGATGAAAGCAATGATGACTTCTTTAGTAACCCTGGGGAAGGAGGCTATTTCTACCTATTTGGTGAAGTAGTCGGTCATGGTGAATATAAATTGATGTCCATTACTGGCTTTGGGCTCGATGGGCCCGATCACGTCTATTCCCCACATTAAGAAGGGCCATGGCAAACTCATATTATGGAGTTCCCTTGGAGGGGCGTGGATAGCATTCCCATGAATCTGGCATTGATAGCACCTCTTGACGTGATCATCACAGCCAGCTTTGACTGTAAGCCAATAATGCCCCGTTCTGAGGATCTTCTTGACAACTAGGGGTCCGCTCATGTGAGGGCCACATACTCCACCATGGATCTCATCCATGAGTCTTTGAGCTTGGTCTTTATCTAGACATCTGAGGAGACCTAATCCAGCATCTCTTTTGTAGAGTGCATCTCCGCTCAGATAGAATTTTATAGCAAGTCGATGAATCCGCCTCTTCTCAGTTAGGCTTGCCTCAGCGGGTGTAGATCCATCTCGCAAATACTCCTTGATGTGTTGATACCAAGGATTATGGATGGGAGGTAGTTCATCCGATACTTCTCCAACGTAATTCCCATAGACTGGGGCTTTTGCGGAGTAAACGTGATGCTTGGCATGTTTTCCTTGTCAGGTATGTAAACCAAGGAGGCCAACGTTGCTAATGCATCTGCAAAATCATTCCTATTACGAGGAATGTGTAGAAAGGAGATTTCTTCGAACTCCAAAGCCATCTGTAAAACTTGCCGATGGTAAGGCAACAAATGTAATTGTTTGGTTTGATAGATTCGTGTGGATCGTCTGATTACCAATTTGAAATCCCCAAAGACGCTTAACCACCGATGCCCATTGAATGAGCAAGTTTTAGGCCCATGATCTGACCTTCATACTTTCACCGTGTTGTTGGTGCCGATAAATCGCAAATTTAACAACGACGGATATCGCTCCCCGCATCGGATATTAGAAAATACTCCAGCTCCAGAGCCTTCTGTGTTAATAGCTCCATCAAAATACATTCTCCGTGTATGGGATGTATCATACTGATGTTTTAGTTGAACGGTCATTATCCCTTCATCAAGAAAGTATGTTTCCAAGGGTTTGTAGTCCCCTGTAGGTGCGGTGGCCAGTTGATCCGTAATTCCTTGACCTTCGACAGACTTTTGCATCACATAGATGATGTCAAATTGTTGTAGGATCAACTGCCATCTGGACAGTCGACAATTCAGTATGGGCTTACTGAACACATACTTGAGAGGATCCATTCAGGATATGAGATGGGTTTTGTAACCATGGAGGTAATGCTGTAACCTCATGGAAGCCCATGCTAAAGCACAACAAGTCCTCTCAATCAGAGTGTACTTGTGTTCACTGATGTTGAATCTTTTGCTGAGGTAATAGATAGCTCATTCTTGACCTCTATTGTCTTTTTGCCCCAGCATACAGCCCATGGCATTGTCATTTATGGACAGGTACATGAACAGGGGAACATCATCCCTGGGAGGTACCAAAATAGGAGTGTTAATCAGTTGTTCCTTGATTGTGAGGAAGGCTTTCTGACACTCATCATTTCATTTCATGGAGGAGTTCTTCCTTAACAACTTGAAGATTGGCTCACAGGTTGCTGTGAGTTGAGAAATGAATCTGCTAATGAAGTTTATCCTTCCCAAAAATCCCTGTATTTCCTTCTCTATCTGAGGAATGGGCATTTCCTTGATGGCCTGGATTTTGGTAGGATCTAGTTCAATACCTTTGTGGCTGACTAGGAAACCTAGCAACTTACCTGACTTAACACCAAAGGCGCACTTGGCGGGATTCAACTTCAAGTTGTACTTACGCAACCTATTGAAAAGTTTTCTGAGATGGTCTAAGTGGTCCTCCTCCTTTCAGGATTTGATAATGATGTCATCCACGTAGATCTCTATCTCTTTATGCATTAAATCGTGGAAAAGAGCCATCATAGCTCGCTGATAGGTTGCCCCGGCATTGATGAGGCTGAATGACAATCGTCTGTAGCTTCCCAAGGCGTGATGAAAGCAGTTTTCTCACAATCTTCCTCAGCGACCATAATTTGATGGTACCCCGCAAAGAAATCAGCAAAGGAGTACATGCCATATTGAGCAGTATTGTCAATAAGAATGTGGATAAAGGGCACGGGAAAGCTATCTTTAAGGCAAGCTTTGTTCAAATCCCGATAATCCACGCAGACTCGCACCTTTCCCCCTGGTTTAGGCATGGGAACAATGTTGGATATCCACTCCGGATATGTAGACACTATGATAATTCCAGCTTGAAATTGTTTCATAATTTCTTCTTTAATCTTTAAACTCCACTCAGGTTTCAATCGCCTGAGCTTTTGCCTAACTGGCTTGAATCCTTCTTTAATGGGAAGGCGATGAAGAACAATGTCAGTGGACAAACCCACCATGTCTTCATGAGACCATGCAAACACATCTTGGAATTGGGTTAATAGTGCAACCATGTCATTCCGCTGATTTGTGGTAAGGTCTGAACCAATTTGGATTAGCTTAGGGTTGTCTAAGGTTCCAATATTGAAAGAAGTGGTTTGATCAAGATTGGGTTTGGGTTTATCTGTGACCCATTCCATAATCTCTTGAGGTGTCTCAATGTCCTCTTGGATGTCCATCAAGTCTTAGTCCAACTTTGCATCAAAGTTACAGCCCTTGTGGAGAGAAGGCACCTCATCAGCAAGTACAGGAACATCTAAATTCAGAGTCCTGAAACAAAAGATGCTTTCACTTAATATATGCAATTGTTCGATCATACAAAGGTTTTAGCATGTACTTGATAAAATAACTGCTAGTACTGTAAAGGAAAGTAAGCAATTAAAGTTATCTACAGGGCAGAGGGATTTTCTGCCCATTTTACCCTCGTCGACCAATGCATGGAGTGTTGCTCCAATTGTCGAGGGCAAAAGTCTGATGGATTGCGATGATGGAAGGATCCATCATTGTCCTCCTTCTCCCGAATGATAACCATGACATCCGGGCAATCATAAATGCAGGGTGTATCTGTTTGTATGTTCATCATGAACAATGATGCGTATGCCTACCATCATCAAGGCAAGGTCATGTTTACATTTTTGTTCCTTTTCTTCCGCTTCGGGATCAGGAATCAGCACCTCTTTTGCTTTGATTGGCACTGGTTTCGGAAACAGCATAGCCACAACATGGGTTGGAACCTTTACTGGAGATTGCATCAACTCATGAGGTAAAGGTATAGAAAATCGCCGTGTGGCGGAAGCTTGAGGAACCTGCTTGTGCTTATGAGGATTCCTGTGTCTGGAACTGGCAGAATATCCTAGCCCGGGTGTTCTAATTTAACTGGACATTTGGATAGGGTGCTTAATACCTTGCTTATCTTTACCAAGCCCTTGTCCAGGTTTATGACCCAATAACATCATTTCTTGAATGGCCGACATAACCTCGGCAGAAATCTTGGGTACGGGAAGTGGCTCTCCAATAGAATGGTATTGCGTGTTACTCACTTCCAGAGTATGGAAACTGGCCGGTTCAACTTCTGAATTGAAGTTGATAATTGGTAGAGTTCCTTGTTTAGGACATTCTTGAAAGTAATATGCACACAAGCCAATCATGTTTGATGATAAAGCATATACTTTGTAACAATCTTATTCATTTATTAATAAAAAGTATTAATTTATTAAAGGCTTTTAATTATCTACATGATGCTGTTTTATAATATGTGATAAACCCATAGTTTTAAGCAATGCTTTTAGAATAATGATGATGATCATTCTAATGAGATCTAAATTCTTAGAAAGCTTAAAACTAAAATAGTTCCCAATCGTTGGATTACTAAATTGGGGATTAGTGAATCCGGATAGATTGGTACATACGTTGCTTGCTCATTGGATGAGGATGATTGATCTCATGATCATTTGTGTGGAGACACTAAAGCAAGTATGTAGGTGCTTATTAGAGAATAAGTTCATCGAAGCGTGGCTCGCTAAGGAATACCTAATGGAGTTTTATTTGCATGTCAATAGGAATTCCTGTAGTGATAGTAGTACAAGTGATCCTTGGACTTGAGATCATCATAGTATCTTGTGTATGATGAGTTATACTTTGACTTATTCCTTAAGACCCTTAGGGTATATCAAAGGGTATGCTTGGGTATAATAAGTTGTACATGGAGATAATGTATGATCGATAAAGAATCTACCACTTCTAATAAAAAAAGAGAAATGTCTATGTGATTCGATAAATGACAACTTGATGTAGTCCTTGGTAGCGAGAATGAAATTAGAAAGGAGTTTCTAATTTGCATTATTTGAGAGTTGTGCATTTAAGGATCGAAATACATATAATTAAATAAAATAAGACTTGACAAAGTAATTCCATGTCTTATATTTAATTGGGACATTGTATGGTGGAAGGATTGAATTGTGCGGTAACTATTTAATCAAAGGTTCTTTTATGATTAATGTTGAAATCTATATTATCCGGAAAGTCGTTGATCGCTAGGGAGGCTTATCCTATTGTAGAATAAATATTATTTATTTAAATAAATTAATTGTTTAATTTATTTATTTAAATAAGATTAGAATTGTTTCTAATTGATTTATTCACAACTAGGTTTAATATGGAGAACCTAAAGGGCACACACCATAAAAGGAAGAATAATTATTTAAGAAGTTAATGGCATAATCCTAATAATATGTTAAGTATATTTAATTTAATCTATGGTGATAGAATAAATTAAATAGCTTAATATTTATTATTTAATATTTTAGAAATATTAAATATAAATTAATAAGAGGAGTCTTATTAATATTATTACAATTATTATTATTTTAATTTCTAAAAGAGTTTAGGAATTAATTTAATAAAAGTACTCTCATTTATTCCTAATAGGATTAGGAGGTTAAATTAGTTAAAGGAGTTTAATTAATTATCCCTAATAAGATTAGGGAGCTTAATTAATTAAAATAATTTAATTAATTAAATAAAACTCAATTCCTTAATGGTTAAGGTGGGTTGCCCACATCTATAAATAAGAGGAGTCTTATTATGGGTGGTGGGGTTTGTTGACTTTTTCAACAAACGACATAATTGCAATTTGTTGGAGAGTACGCCCTTTTTCTATAGTGATAAGAAAAACTAGGGTTGAGCCAATATCCCTTCTTCTTGAATCATTATTATTCCTTGGTGGATCACCTCTAGAGGCCAAACATATGGGTGGCTAACGTTGATCAAAGGAAGGAACCAAACCCGGTAGATTCAAGTTGAACGCGAAAGGATATGGAGGTGAACTTGTGCACGAGAAGCTCGATCTTCAAAGGTATGATTTTATTCTTTATCTTTTCGTTTAATTAATAATTATGCATAAAGGGTGATCCGGGTATATGGTTTGTAAATTTTTTTTTAAACTCTGATTTTATCTCGCTTCCGCTAATTTATGCAATTTGATTGCGCACATGAATATTACAAACCCAACAGTGGCATCAGAGCCAAACCTTTATGCGAATTATTAATTGTTCATATTTGATATGTATATTGATATGTGTTTAGAATAATTTAATTGGGCATAATTTTGTTGTATAAAATTTATTTAAAAAAAAAAAAAAATTACCGAAAACAGATTTCCTATAAAGCATTAACCGGATTGCAAGGGAGATGAATAACGTGTCATGGTGTATTTTTTTTAATCATACTGCCATGCTATATCAAGTAAAGGAAACAATTTCAAGACCACTTGGCATGGGATAAATAATTTATATATACGTGGGATTTCATGCTATGCTATATGTTCAGCAGAAATCAAGTATAATAAAAAAAAAACCGTGAGTCACCTAAGTTTATTCATGATGAAGTTATTCTTACTGGGACAATTTCATAGTCTCATAGTGACTCACGCATGGTTATTATATATTATATATATATATATATATAATAGTTATATATATATATATATACTATATATATATATTATTCTTAATTATTTTATAATTAAAATAAAATGTTTATTTTAATTTTAAAATAAAATGTTTATTTTAATTTTAAAATTAGAATTTCATGCTAACTAATTAGAGTTGGAATTGGATTCCATGATAACTAATTGGAGTTGAAATTGGATTACATGTTTCCTTAAATAAAGGAGTTTATTTAGATATGAAATAAGATTTCATATTATTCAAAATAAAAGAGTTTATTTGTGAATGAAAATAGAATCCTAATTTTCTTAAATAAAGGAGTTTATTTAGATATGAAATAAGATTTCATATTATTCAAAATAAAGGAGTTTATTTGTGAATAGGAAAAGAATATCCGTGTTTCCTTTAATAAAAGATTTTTTTTTACATGAAATTGGATTCCATAATTAATTAAAATAAAAGAGTTTATTTTAATTAAAATTTTTTTATTATTACATGGAATTGGATTCCATAATTAATTAAAATAAAGGAGTTTATTTTGAATAAAGTTTTGATTAAAATAAAATAGTTTATTTTATTCAAAATTGGATAAATTAAAATAAAATAGTTTTATTTTGATTTAAATTTGGATTAAAATAAAGGAGTTTATTTTGATTCAAAAATAGATTTTATACTAACTAAATTTGCCCATTAAATGATATCAATATGTATATTAAATGTTTATTATTCATGAGATGAATGTTATTTATTGATGCATATGGTGATGTGTATGATAATAAATGGGATTGATTATGGACTATTGACCAATATGATTGGATTTTATTTTAGTTGGATGCATGAATGTATGGGTTTTATTAAATGGGGTCTGCGTGCAGACCTCGCCTTCTCTAATTTTTCTTAATGTAAATTCTATCTCCTCTATGTACTTCCCTCGATCACGATCAAGGTTTCTATTTATTTTAAATAGTTTTGTAATAGGAATAATTAGAATTAATTTTGAAAATTGGAGATTAAGAAGCAAGGAGCGCTTGAACTTGGTTTGTAATGGAGCCCAGGGTTTAAATGTAATAGTTATATTTAAATATTATTTCTTGCACCCTTAGGGTTTGACCTTTTGGTTCACTTGGTGGCTCTAGTGAACCAAACTAGAATAAAAGTCCATAATCAATCAGGGGTAGAATATAGTATTCTATATGTGCATGCTTATACTATATATATATATATATTATGCAAACATGCTTCGTATGTTAATTAATATGATGTATATTTTATATATATATGTATGCATGCGCTAAACAAGATGAGACAAATTAATAACAAACCCCTCAATTTTTTTTTATATTAAGTCCTAAGCGTTCAAAGATATTTGGAATATCGAGCGTAAGCTTTCTAGCATGATAAAATTAATAGAGTATTAAATATTTAATATGAGTTTGTTTGTGTCACCACAAAGGCAAGTATTAAGTATTTAAGATGTTAATTTATCACATTTGATGCTTATAAAGAAAATTGAACAATATTGTTTTGTTGTGTCACCACAAGGATGATATTTTTCTTTTTGAATATATGGAGTGCTAGGTGGGACTTAACTTGGATAATTTTGATTCGGATGTGCCACCACTTGATCAAAATAATCTAAGAGGCAAAAGAAAAGGAGTTGCATAGTTGATGTAATTGACAAAAGTTGTCTACCTATTTATTTATATATAGTTTGTTGTGTCACCACAAGGCTATATACATTTGAAATGGGATCCTTATTCTCACTAGCAAATCTTTAATTAGATTTTGCCGAACTATATAAGTGAGGGTAATATAGTTTGAAGAAAATAGTGGGAGATACCAACTTAAAACAAGACCTAATTTATTTTGGTAATTAATAAAAGAATGTATGTTAAAATGTTGTTAATTACAAATTCATTTACAGAATTTTACAATGTCTAAAATTACTATCACTGCGAAGCATATTAGATGCTAAATTAACGGAATCGAATTAAAGCGGATTGGTTAAGGAATTTGAGAATAGTTCTCATAGCTGAAAAGCTATCTTATGTCCTTAATACGCCTATCCCTGCAATGGTTGCAGACAATGCCTCTGAGGAAGACATTGCTACTTTTAGAAAGTGGCAAGATGATGCATGATTGGCTCAATGCATCATGCTCGCATCTATGAAAGTAACGAGCTTCAGCGTCAAGATGAAACTATGGATGCTTCTACTATATTCCCGCACATCAAGTAGTTGATGGTGAGGAAAGTAGACCGATAGATATCGAGATATCTAAGGAGCTCTTCCGATCTAGAATGGCCAATGGCACTATAGTATGATAAAAAGTTCTTAACATAATCAATTTGATTGATCAATTAGGACAACCGGTTTTGTCATGGATGGAGAGTTGAGCCAAGATTTGATCTTGCACTCATTCCGGACTCCTTTCACAATTGTTGTGAATTTTTCATATGAACAAGTTAGATATCACCTCATTGATTTGCTTAACTTGTTGAAAAATGTTGAGAGTCACTTTCCAACCAAGAAAGATCAAGTCTTCTTGGTAGGGGCCAAAGGATCTTACGAAAAGAAGAACAATTCAAAGAAGGTATATAGAAAGGCATAAACAAAGGATAATAAGAACAAAAGCGTCACGGATAGCATAGGAGTTTGCTTCCCTTGCAATAAGCACGGGACCTTTGGAAAGAAAGCTGCGAGAAGTATCTTGAGAGAGGCTAACCAAAGAAGCTTAGTGAAGTTTGGTTACATAATACGCTTTTGTTCATGATTGAAATAAATTTTCTTTAAGTCAAGGTTCTACTTGGGTATTGGATACTGACTTTGGTTATCATAAATATAGATTTATGAAGGGACCAAGCGAAGTAGAAAGTTAAACAAAGATAAGAAATCTATGTGAGGAAAATGAAGCAAAGGTTCTTTGCATTAGCCATAGAAACTTATAGTTTAGCAATGCCTACGGGCAAATCTATTAAGTCGATAAGTTGTTATTGTATTCCAATTCTTGTTAAAATATTATTTCCATTTTATTGTTGGACAATGAAATCTTTGGTATTATAATTAAGAACAATTGTTGTTCTATTTATAATAATAATATTTTGTATATAACCTGGAATATCACTTAATGGATTTTGTATACTTGACTTATGTAAAAAATTATTTTGTAAATTGAACAAACTAGTATGAGAAAGGAGATGATCATTCAAAGAGTTGAATGTGTGTATTTGCTAAAATACAAGTGTGAATTATTTGAAAGGTTCAAAGAATTGAAGTGAAACAAAACAAATTAGCAGTATTAAGATTCTTTGATTAGATCAAGGAATAAATATTTGTGCAATAAGTTTTTAGATCATCTCAAATGGTTTTCTCATAATGGACGCCTCTCGATCTGTAATAATTGATTGATGTATCCGAAAGGAAAAATCGTACCTTGTTGGACATAGTGCGGTCCATAATGATTTTACCGAGCATTCAAAGTATCCTTCAGGATCATGTCCTAGAAATGGTTTGCATATCTCTGAAAAGGTAACCTCAAAATCCACCCCAAGACTCCATAAAAGTTATGGATAGGGAGGATTCCTAATCTTAAGTATGTTAAGATAAAGGGTTGTCAACTTATGTGAAAAGGTTTCAAGGATAAGCTTGGGACAAGATTTGACATATACTGATTTGTGGGACATCCTAAAGTAAGTTTAGGGTATATGTTCTATAATTCTACTTAGCAAAAGGTGTTTGTTACGAAAACACCGCCTTCTAAGATAAAGGTGTTTATCATTAAAGGGGCTAGTGGGAGGATAATAGATCTTGAAGAGTTCAAGAACCACAAAATACTATAAGTCAAATAAGAGGAACACCGTAGATAGACCTATTATACCACATTTGAATCGTAAGAACGGAATAGTCAAGAAGATACACAGGAGGTATGGATTCATCATAGATGATGATGATGAGGTACACATCATAGAAGATGATGATCCAGTTACATACGATGAGGTAAGTGTTGTAGACACTCAGAGAAATGGATTGAAGCAAGTTTCTCAAATTTGGAACATTCGTTTTGATGAGGCAATCAAAAGAGTTTGATTTTATCAAAAAAATAAGAATGAACCTAGTGTGTACAAAGGGTCAGTGGGAGCATCGTGACATTCCTAGTATTATATGTTGATATACTACGGATAAGGAATGATATACCAATGCTACAATCAGTAAAGATAAAGTTGTCTAAACATTCCTCCATGAATGATTTGGGAAGAGTATCTTAATTGGGGATATAAATCTATATAGATAGATTTAAGAGGATGCTCGACTTGACCCAAGGAACGTATATTCATTTGATGCTAAAGTCGTTTAGCATGGCAAACTCCAAGAGATGTCTCATGTAGATGAGCTATGGAGTGTATCTCTCTTAATAGTCCCCACAGACTCCTAAAAAGAGAGGTCGCATGAGTGACTATCATGTATGCAATGAAATATCTGAGACACGATGTTGATCGGTCATATTATGGAGAAGTTCACTATGAGTCGGTGAAAACATCTTAAAGTGCTTGGCACTAAGGATGTGATCATATTAATGGTAGGTCTAAATTAAAACTAGAGGGCTTAACAGACTCAAGTTTTTCAGACAGACTAAGATAACAGAAAATCCACTTTAAGGTAAAGCGTTATCTTGAACAGTGGTGCAGTGAATTGAAAAGGTTCCAAACAACAAAGAGTTGCTGGTTTAGTGATAAAGACAAAGTATATAGCTATAAATGAAGCTGCAAGTTGATTGTTTAGATTAAAAGTTCATTACAGAACTAGGAATAGTTCCTAAGTCTCATCTTGGATCTAAATATGTGTTGTGGCACTTTCATTTGATTATTAGAATCATTGAAAGATGGGAAACCACTATAGAGATAGTGGACTCTCATGAACAACATTACATATCCATTAACTAAAGCTTATCCAACAGCAGGATAATCGTCACTTAGAGAAGAAGAGTATAAGATACAATGGCGATTTGCTTTAGTGCAAGTGGGAGATTGAAAGTAATATGCACACAAGCCAATCATGTTTGATGATAAAGCATATACTTTGTAACAATCTTATTCATTTATTAATAAAAAGTATTAATTTATTAAAGGCTTTTAATTATCTACATGATGTTTGTTTTATAATATGTGATAAACCCATAGTTTTAAGCAATGCTTTTAGAATAATGATGATGATCATTCTAATGAGATCTAAATTCTTGAAAGCTTAAAACTAAAATAGTTCCCAATCGTTGGATTACTAAATTGGGGATTAGTGAATCCGGATAGATTGGTACATATCGTTAACTTGCTCATTGGATGAGGATGATTGATCTCATGATCATTTGTGTGGAGACACTAAAGCAAGTATGTAGGTGCTTATTAGAGAATAAGTTCTTCGAGCATTGGCTCGCTAAGGAATACCTAATGGAGTTTTATTTGCCTGTCAATAGGAATTCCTGTAGTGATAGTAGTACAAGTGATCCTTGGACTTGAGATCATCATAGTATCTTATGTATGATGAGTTATACTTTGACTTATTCCTTAAGACCCTTAGGGTATATCAAAGGGTATGCTTGGGTATAATAAGTTATACATGGAGATAATGTATGATCAATAAAGAATCTACCACTAATAAATAAAGAGAAATGTCTATGTGATTCGATAAATGACAACCCAAAGAGTCCTTGGTTAAGAGAGCAGAATGAAATTAGAAAGGAGTTTCTAATTTGCATTATTTGAGTTGTGCATTTAAGGATCGAAATACATATAATTAAATAAAATAAGACTTGATGAGTAATTCCATGTCTTATATTTAATTGGGACATTGTATGGTGGAAGGATTGAATTATGCGGTAACTATTTAATCAAAGGTTCTTTTATGATTAATGTTGAAATCTATATTATCCGGAAAGTCGTTGATCGCTAGGGAGGCTTATCCCTATTCAGAATAAATATTATTTATTTAAATAAATTAATTGTTTAATTTATTTATTTAAATAAGATTAGAATTGTTCTAATTGATTTATTCACAACCTAGGTTTAATATGGAGAACCTAAAGGGTCACACCATAAAAGGAAGAATAATTATTTAAGAAGTTAATGGCATAATCGTAATAATATGTTAAGTATATTTAATTTAATCTATGGTGATAGAATAAATTAAATAGCTTAATATTATTATTTAATATTTTAGAAATATTAAATATAAATTAATAAGAGGAGTCTTATTAATATTATTACAATTATTATTATTTTAATTTCTAAAAGAGTTTAGGAATTAATTTAATAAAAGTACTCTCATTTATTCCTAATAGGATTAGGAGGTTAAATTAGTTAAAGGAGTTTAATTAATTATCCCTAATAAGATTAGGGAGCTTAATTAATTAAAATAATTTAATTAATTAAATAAAACTCAATTCCTTAATGGTTAAGGTGGGTTGCCCATATCTATAAATAAGAGGAGTCTTATTATGGGTGGTGGGGTTTGTTGACTTTTTCAACAAACGACATAATTCCAATTTGTTGGAGAGTACGCCCTTTTTCTATAGTGATAAGAAAAACTAGGGTTGAGCCAATATCCCTCCTTCTTGAATCATTATTATTCCTTGGTGGATCACCTCTAGAGGCCAAACATATGGGTGACTAACGTTGATCAAAGGAAGGAACCAAACCCGGTGGATTCAAGTTGAACGCGAAAGGATATGGAGGTGAACTTGTACCTGAGGAAGCTCGATCTTCAAGGGTATGATTTTATTCTTTATCTTTTCGTTTAATTAATAATTATGCATAAAGGGTGATCCGGGTATATGGTTTGTAAATTTTTTTTTTAAACTCTGATTTTATCTCGCTTCCGCTAATTTATGCAATTTGATTGCGCACATGAATATTACAAACCTTACAATTCTGGCTCAGCGTTGACAGTGACTAGACTGTTGTTGATAATGTATTTGAGTTGTTGATGTAAGGTGGAGGGAACAGCTCCATCCATGTATATCCATGGTCTCCCCAATAGCAGGTTGTATCCTGAGTCTATCTTGAGGACGTGGAAAGATACATTGAATGTATTTGGACAAATCTCAATTGGTTATTCAATCTTTCCAACGGAATTTCATCGGGATCCATCAAAAGCTCTGATAACCGTATGGCTGCTTTGGATCCGATTGAGATTGACATTCATCTTCACCAAGGTGGCATAAGGACAGATATTTAGAGATGAGCCTCCATCTATCAAAACTCCAGCTAGCATGTACCCGAAAGATTAAACTGCAATATGCAGAGGCTTGCAATGACCGATCCCTTCGGGAGGTATGTCGTTATCAGTGAAGGATATCACATTGTTGTTGAAAATGTGATCAACCAAATGTTGAAATTTTTCCACATCCACTGATTTTGGCAAGTAGGCTTCTTCTAAAACCTTCAGTAAGATCTTTCGATGATCCTCAGAAGAGAAAACCAAGTCCAATATTGAAATCTGGTGTGGAGCTTCTCACAAGCTTAAAACTACTTTGGCTTCATTGTGGCCCATAGTGCGGAGGAATTTTTTAATCTTCTCCATGGGCAACTTCCCCTTTGCTTCACAAGTAGGTTTAATAACCCATTGAGGAAGATACAGTGGATTTTCCTTCGACTTTATGTGAAAGAGTATGAGGCGTGGATCCTTGACTTCTCCATAATTCCATGGAACTTTGTGTGGTCGACAACGAGGATATTGTGTCTCGAAAGATAAAGAAATTGGCTCTCAGTGCGGCCACTTTCAAAGGATTGTCAGCTCCTTTAAGCTGAATTGGTTGTATGGGAAATACTTTGATAATCTCATCATCCGAAGTCATCCACTTCGGATATAACTGCCACTGATCCCTTCCATTTGGTAGGACATGCATTCCCACCCTTGAGTTGCACAGTTTAATCATCTGCTATTTATAGGACACCGCTATTAATAAGATTCTGTATGAGATGGCGGAGTGCCCAGTATTCTTCTGTGTTGTGACCGCGAGAATGTGAATGATATTGACACACTTCATCAGAATTAAACCATCCTGAACGGGGATTGATTGGTGGGAGAAGGAAGGTAATTCTTCCTTCGTTGATCAACATCTGCAGTATCTCCTCCATAGATTTGCCCAAATAGGTGAATTCCCTCTGATTGGCAAAATCCCGACGAGCTTTAGCATTTGCTCTCTTTGCAACCTTATCCTCCATAGCTTCGCTTTCTGAAGGTGGTGAGGAAGCATTCATAATAAAAGAAAGGAGATAGGCATGCTCCTTCCTGATTAATTGGCGTATGACTTGATGATGGTGGGTCACCAGTTCTGCCAGTTGCTTAATTTATTTACAAAGAGCTTTCATCTTTCATTCCATTGTAAATTGGAACTTTTCATAATCCTGTCTGTCAACACCGTCTTTGAGGGTTTGGGATGATTCACCATTAGAATTGGAACCCTGTCCAGTGCTCCAACTGATCATGTTGACCTCTTCTTCTTTGTGTTGAGGAAGAGGGTTGTCTTGCACGTGAGGTTGATCTGGTTTGGTGACCATGATCTCACCGTTGTCTATTGAATCTTAAATCTTGTGTTTCAAGGCCCAACAATCTTGAGTAACATGTGAAGGTTCTCCGGCATGATAAGCACACTTCCGAGTAGCATTAAAACCCCTCCCATTAGGGTTGGCTGGTGGAAGAAGATGTGTAATTTTCTTCTGAGCAGTCAGAAGAGCAAGAATATTCTCGAGTGAGTCTCCTAAGGGTGTGAACATTCGAGGTCGCTTTACTTCTCCATCTCAGCTATCTCTCCGTGCTTGATCATTTCAGAGAATGGTTTTCCAATACCAGCTAAAACTCTTTCATAGAAAGGAGCTTCCTATACATCTATGAAAGTGAGAGAGAATGGTTTACCACCATTTCGATTACGATTCATTGAAGGAATAACTTGAGCAGCAAGGCGCCTCCACCTTTGAGCATACTCTCTAAATGACTCATTAGACTGCTTCTTGACCTTGGTGATTTAATACCGGTCAGGAGCCATCTGAGATTGAAAACTGTATTGAGTAAGGAAGGCATGAGCAAGCTCTTCCCAGCTATGGATCTTTGAGTTGTCTAATCTGGTATACCATGAACGGGCTTCTCCAGTCTAACTTTTCTGAAACAGCTACATTCTGAGCTTTTCATTTTCCGCATAAGATTCGAGTTCTCCAATGAACACCTTTAAATGTGTATAAGGATCCCCTAATCCGTCATATTTCTCAAAATCAGGGGTCTTGAATTTCTCTGGATAATGAACACCTGGAAATATGCAAAGGTCTGCATATGAAACACTGCCATGAGTTCCAATCCCTTTGAGAACACGAATAGTTTCCTCCATTTGAAGGACCTTCTTCCTGATATCACCGGTGTCTGGATATCCTTTGAGATGGGTGTTTTCAAGGTCGTTGTTGGTCATATCCAACTGAGGTTCTGGAATTTTTTTTTTCCAGACCTTGAACTCCTCCTTGTGTAGAGGATTCTGCATATGGAGGGATTTTCGTACCCTGAGTGGACTGGTGTAATTCTTTCTGTAGAATAGCCAAGTCTGTAATTTGTTTACTCAATCCGTCAAATTCTTCTCGGGAAATAGCATTAGACTAGTCAGAAGAAGACATAAGTGGCTGTAGGCCTGTGGCCTTTTGGGATTTTGAGCGAGTAACTGGCCCAATTGCTTCCCTACAAAAGACTTACGTAGTTTAGTCTTAGGGTAATGTAAATGTTATCATAACATGTCCGTTTTAGGAATTTTTGTCCTGCAAAACCGGTTGTTAATTTATAACATGCATGCATGCATAGATATTCTTCATATTTTCCATTACATATGGATGAACATGGGATAAAATTACAAGTAAATGCATTTACAAATAATTGAAAATGGAAAGTATGAAGAGACTTTCCTCCGCATTTGGTTTATCAGAGGTTGACCTATCTTAGGGTTACTCTCGCGGCTTTTTGGTATGAAGGTTCCCAGATCATCGCAATTTACTTGACGGGAAGTTAATCCGGTCTTTCAACTAGAGCAAATATGGGTGGTGCCTTTCCTGAGCCTCGCTGGAATTATTCTTCCTGCGAGTCCAGTAATCAAACATCGACAGGATAGCCTCATGATGGAGGAACCACACAACATACATTCACATACAATATGTCTCGCCGTTTATGCAAAATGATGACATGTGCGAAGCACTAATATCACAGATAGATATTTAGCAGTGCAGTAAATAAAAATGCATTCGTACGCATTCATCAGAAATATAAATGCAACATTCACACATAAGCATATAACAATTTTGAAAATCTTGTAATGGCGGCTTAAGCCCTCTTACTGGAGTCCCCAGCAGAGTCGCCACCTGTCGACGTCGGGATTTTTTAGTGTCCCTTTTCGTTACTTGTTCTTTAGTGTTCTCATGTTAATGTGAGATTTGTTTAAAAAAACAAGTGAAAAAGGTCCGACATGTATAATGTCGACGATTTGACATTAAAAGTCGCTAGTTGGTGTATTTAACTGGTTGCACCAACGCAACCGAAAAGGTTTGCACATTGACCCAATGATGTGACACTGCTAAACGGGTCTGTGAAACCGAGATTCATTTAGGTCCGGGGGCTTGATTATGCAGAGGGAAGGTGTTAGGCACCCCCCGACATCCATGTTGCCACGGTGACCGCCACTTTTCAAAGAAACTGTTATATGAATGTGTGTGTATGTGAGTGTGTGCGGATAAATGTGCAATTATTTGGAAGTAGTGATGTACCTCGTTCGCACCTATATACATAGGGTTTGAATTTATAGAAAAATTTAGTTTTAAACAAGATATAGAAATGACGTTTTGTAAAAGAGGTTTTTCAAACCCTGTGCTCAATAGCAATTGAGGCCTTTGGTACTTCCATTTTATTATTAAATGTTCGGCTTGTTTGATTTTATTTTCAAGATGCGAAGCATTCTCGAGAAAATAATATACAGTAGTGCCGAACTCCTCATGGGCATGACAGCCATCCAAGGAAATTCAGACACTGTAAAATAATGTATAAGCTACTTACAGCTGAAAAATGTCCATCATGGGAACCAAATCTTGATTCAGTAGACTAAATCTGTGATCACATGATTCCTAGGCTCATATGATACTGCAGTTTGTATGGAAACCAGTAAGCATTCATATATATAAAAGCTGTACATATATATATATACAGACATGATCAACCATCACGAAGCAACTCCATGGGGGATCGGAAATGTAAATCAAGCTGTAAAAGTGATCAACTGCCATGAAGTAAACTCTAGGCAGGACGAAATGTAAATAAAGCGGTAAAAGCGATCAAGTGCCACGAAGTAAACTCCAGGCAGGATGAAAAGTAAATAAAGCTGTAAAAGCGATCAACTGCCACAAAGTAAACTCCAGGCAGGACGAAATGTAAATAAAGCTGTAAAAGGCCACAAAGTAAACTCCAGGCCTGACAGAAATGTAAATATATATGTACAAATATATATATATAAAAGTAGTAAACGCACCGGATGTAAATCTAGGCTCATCGGATATGTCCGACAACAATTATATATATATATATATAAGCGAGTAAATGCACCGGATGTAAAATCCAGGCTCATCAGATATGTTTGACAACAATTATATATATAAGTATATATATATATATATATATATATATAAGCGAGTAAATGCTCCGGATGTAAAATCCAGGCTCATTAGATATGTCTGACAACAATTATATATATAAGTGTATATATATATATAAGCAATAAACGCTCCAGACCGAAGTCTAGGCTCAATCGAGGCATAACTCGATAATGTTAGTCCACATATGAAATATATACATATATAAGTATATATATACAAATAAAAATGAAAACTACGGACCGAAGTCCGGGTAAACGCACACAACACGACTCTCAATGTGTATAACAGTGTGTGTTAATATGAGGATAAGGCTTTATATAATGTGAGAAGGCTTACAGTGGGCTGCTAATGTAGACTTCTATGACTTTAAATGGATAAACACTCAGCTCCCGCTAGATAAAAGATAGCTATATGTGAGCTAACAAGTGTTTAAAGATGAGGAAACACTCAAAAGATGTGTATACAGAGTAAAATGGACAGGGCTTCCTCGCCTTTTCCTCTCCTTCTCTTCTTAAAATGGCTGACCCTAAGGCTCATATTTATAGACTGATGGCTGCAGGTATACCTGCGGCAGCCGCGATTGTACCTGCGGCTGGTCGTGGTGCATCCGAGCCTCGCGGGTCCTGTCGTCTCGAAATACGTGCACTCATGCACAGTAATGTCCGCTCGAACTTGAAAAACTTCAATCTGAGCATCCAAACGAGGTATATCTGACCTTCTTTGGACCGCTTGTGTCGAGAGTTACGCAATGACATGGATTAGAAGTTGTACAAAGTCAGGAAGAGGGGTCTATGTCTATGGTCTTCAAGCTTCAAATTCTATCCAAAGTACTGCCACGCGTAATAGTCACTCAGGATTGTTACTCCTTAGTTCTTGTGGGACATTGTTGTATGTATGTATGTATGAAGTGTTGAGACGACGCGCATGTGTTGAAGGGGCAAGATGATGTTTGACTCTTCGTCGGGGTTATCGCCGGTTTGAGTTGAAAGTAGACGTTGCTCAGGGTTACATCTGAGATTGGACTACTTGTTGGTATGCTGTGATATCATCTTGAGAGAGAAAACATTAAGGCAGTAAGATGATGTTTTGACTCCTCACCAGGGTTATCGCCAGTTTGAGAGGAAAACAAACGTTGCTCAGGGTTACATCTGAGATAGGACTGCTGCAAGTGTTTGAATGCCGTAAGGTCATTTGTGGGTGTGCCTTTCTGCCCGTTGTTAGCTCCAGGTCTGAGGTATGAGTGCCTCGACAGGAGGTCTGAGCTTGAAGCTGATCGCATGTGTTTGAAACAAGCATTTTCGGAGTTATCGCTGGAACTGCAATGGCATCCCTTGGGGCTATCACCAAGGATGGAGTTGCTACTTCTAGTGTTGTTTTCGGGACTGGAATTGAATGTCGCGGTGTTATCGCCGAGACAGAACTGTCTTCTTAGGTGTTTTTTCTGGTCTTTTGATCTGCATACCTCGGGGTTATCTCCGAGATTGGAAATGACATTTCGATTTTGTGTTAGGGTTGAACCGATGTTCCGATTTATGTTCGAGTTGAACCGAACTTCCGATAGTATCCGGAATGGATGTCGGTTGTCTTCCGTGGTTATCTCTCGAAGATTTAATCGCCCCTCCGCTGATGTCGATAATGAGTGCAGAAAATTTCGACTATCTACAAGGATGATTGATCTCATAATCATTTGTGTTGAGACACTAAAGCAAGTATGCATGTGCTTATTGGAGAATATGTCTACAAGGATGATTGATCTCATAATCATTTAGTTTCTAAATAGTTTGGGATTTAAAATAAAAGCCTAAGTTTTAAAGAGTTTAGGAATGGGAGAAGTCTATATAAGGAGAGGTCTTATGATAAATTAGGGTTGAGACAACTTTGTGAGTATAGTGATACCACGTTAAAATTCTCTGCAACTTAAAGAGTTAGGAGTGGGAGTGAGAATTAGAGTTAGCCACCCAAGGTTTTAGAGAAAACCTAAATTTACTTCTTCTATCATATTCTCTTGGTGGATCACCTTTAGAGCGTTACACACACTGAGTAGCTTTCATTTGATCCGTAGATCTGAGGAAGCGTGGAGGAATAAAGGATTGAAACTTGAAGATCGTATCAAGGAGTTGATCTATCTTTGTGAAGGTATATCTTTTATCTCTTCTCAATTAAAAATATCGCATAAAGTGATTCTTGGGAATAGTATAAAAATTTTAAATATGATTTATTTCATTTTTTCACTGTTTTACAATGTTGATTGTATGCATGTTAATGTTTCTGCAAACCAACAATAGGATTATTGCGTTTTAGGTGGGTTCATTGACAATGGCTTTCTCTTTTGTGTTTGTGACGGTGGTGTCGTCTATGAAGACATCCTCTTTTCCACCGGTTAAAAGGGACTCTTACAAGAGGGTTTCTGAAACTTCATCTGTAATACCCGAGAATTTTCGCGTATTATTAAATAAATATATTAATGGAAATAAGTATTTATTTGAATATGAACAGTTTCGTGTTAAGAAATGAGATAACTTAATTATATTAAATAATTGAATAATTGAGAATATGTGGAGTTTGTGGTAAACTCGTGGAAAGCCTTGGGTGGCATAGTGATGGGAAATACTAATAGTAATGTTAATCGGCGAAGAAATTATAAGATGAGCAATTAAGTAATATTAATTGTTAATTGTTGTTGTAGTATACTATTAGTTGATAATTGATGTATGGTATATTAATTATTTAATAATGAGGGTTAATTAATATGTGATTATTAATTGTCATATTAATTAATTGATAATGGTTATGGTAGAATATTGATTAATTAATAATGGTAGTTAATTAATAATATATGATTATTATTTTTAGAAAATGTGATAAGAATTAATGGCTAAATACGATAATCAATGAATAGAATGGTATGATTTATTTAATTTATGAAGACATGTGATATTATATAATTCTTACAATTAATAAGAAGATGTGGTGTGACACATTAGTATGACTATGTAATATATATAAACTATATAATAAAGTGTAAGGAATTATATGTTACATAAACAATTATTTATGTGACAATAAGTATGAGTGGAAATATTAAAAGATATATTCTCATTAAAGAATTATAAATTATTTCAATAAGTGAGTCTACTTGAAATAATAAAGTTTTAAGGAGATATTAATTACTACTGGATAATTAAATGGAGTCCATACATATAATAATTAGACTGGAATAATGTACATGGATTATATGATGTGAGTACATAAATAATCCCTAACTTCTCATTTGTGCAGTAGCATTAATACATTAAAATTACATTTTTGGAATTAAAGGAACCAAACTAAGCATTATAAACATAATTGTTGGGAGTTAAAACCCGTGTCCTAAAATCAGTGACCTTCATAGTACATAAACAGTAGCCTACTCCTTCATTGCGTGAACTCCAGCAAAATCAAAAGGCTACAAATCCATGGTTATGATGGCTACGAGTTTGGGCAGTTGGACAACTCTTCTTCATCCCACATTTCTTCTCAATTTCTGTTGCATCAAACCATGGTGTAATGCCATGAACTGGCCACTCAATTCTCTATAAATAACACCCCCTCCTTCTCCATTTTTTGTTGCTTAAAACTTGTTTGAGAGGTGCAATAGGGAGTGTGAGCTGCTGAGAAATTGAGGGAGTGTAATCATTGTGTTGAAGAATTCCATTAAGCTTCAAGAGGTATAATTCTACTTTGATATTCTTGAGCTTGAGTTTTGTCAAATTCTAGAATTTGTTGAATTCTCTGTTAATTGATGTAGAATAGCATGCCATTGTGTTATTTGAGTTGGTACACGAGTTTAGAAGCATGGTAGCTGGTCTAGTTACAGGTTTTGTATCTCATGTAATAAGGCTCTGCAGAAGCAGAGCCATTTTTTTCAATCTGTTCGAAGTGGCGCGGCCGCGCCACTTCCATAGGCTAATACCGCACGGTCGCACGTGGTGTTTTTCTTAGATATTGATTTGAAGATCCTGATTTGTTCTGAACACGCTATGATAGTTAGGTTAAACAATAAATAACCCTAGCATGTGGTTAGATATTATTTTGAATATAGTACGTTGTTTTAGCTTGATTTAAGTTAAGTTTTCAAAGAAAACTTCAAGATTTGGAAAACTAGAAATCGTGAACTTGAAGTAATGCATATTCTGATCTTGCGAGCATGTTAGTATGGTTTTAAAATACATGTCGGACATACTAACTCAAGTACATGAATTTCATATTGAAGCATGATTATGTTGGACTTATTAATAAGCTTTGCTAATGGAAATACGAACTTTAAACGTGAATGTTAACGTGCTACTTGAAAGTTAGAATCTGATGATTATGAGCATATTAGATGATACCCTTAGATACACTCATGTATCATAAATGTATATATACCATGCTCAGGTATCGTAATTTAAGGAAATCATAAACGAAGCATATTTCAAATATAAACTTGATAAACTATGTACATTGAGTTAAGATTATGAGCATGCTTATGTAGTTTATTTTGTACATATGAGATATCACGATTAGGTATGTTATGCATGTAGATATGATTAATATGAATGCCTAGTGAGCCTATGCATAGTAAAACTAGTTAAATGTGGCTTAGAGCAAGCATGGATGAACTAGAACGTCATAACTTGTAATACATGACTAATCTAATGCAAACATGAGTTGTTGACCTGTGGATCATATAGTTTTTGTTCAACGATTAAACGTAAGAAAATTATGAATTTAGCCTTTAAAGTCTTGAGTAAATGAGAATAGATGGTGACCTATGATAATGTTATGATATGAGGTCAAACTTGGTTATCCACCTACTAACATGTGTGTATTGCATGATTATTTATGAACGTACCAGTCGAGTATGCACTGACCTTCTGCAGGAGAAGCCAGCTCTGGTTTGAACTGAGAGTTGCACGTCTCCTTAGTACAAACCAGGCGCGGCCGCGCCAGTCTGCAGTAGGATCAGTTTTCTGCTATTGATTTGTAGGAGTTCAATACTTGTATTTTTACTCTAGCATGTATTATATGGCCAGTACATGTCCAATGTGTTAAGAAGCAGTCTAAATGAAATGAGTGTATGTTTAATGATGTGATTATAGACTTTCAAGTGATAAGTCCAAAAAGTATTTGCAAACTATAATGCAACGATTAAAGACTATGTTATTTGATTTTCATGGTGACTTACAAACTGATTTTATGTTATAAGTACGTGAAGAGTATACAACTAAGTTAGATGTTTACGTATGCATTTAAACTTACATATCAAGCATGAGCACATTATCTAATGGGCATCCTATACTTATAATACACTATAAATAGGATTCGTAGGTATTGATTTCCTAACGAGGATAATCTACGCTTAAGGCAAGTTCCCTAAACTTACTCTAATTATTATTGAGCAAGTTTCATTGAACTTCATTCTTGATTGTGCAAGTATCCGAACCTTACTCTTATTGTGCAAGTATAATTGCATTCATTATTCGACGAATACCATAAGCTTATCTCTTGAATACAAGTTATATTACCTTCTCGTTCGAAAGAGATAAAATGTTTAAACCCTTGTGAAAGTTATTATTCATGTTAAACTATGTATTGATCTTGAATATTGTGAAAGAGTCGATGCTAATTGATTCGGCTAGACTATATGCATGTTTATAAAAGCTGTCCAAACTAATTAATTGGTGCAAAAATCTTGGAAACTGAGTTGGACAACCCTTTTGGTAAGGGGAGTGTATGTCGTTGGAAACCCCTACACATGAATAAATATTATTGTGGTGTTATGCATAACGTAAAGTATTGTAGACTGATCATCTATAGTACTTGATATTTTTGGGCTATCAGTTTAATATTGGTAACCTTAATGGAAGTTCAATAGTCCTTAGTGACTGCTCAGTATAAATTGTTTATTCAGTTGGATACCTTGATAGTCGTTGAATTCATATATAGCTGTCAATTTATATTGAATTATCGTTCCTATTGAAAGAATTGTTGATATTTCTTATCCATGATGTTATTCTAATACTTTGAACCATCCTAGAAATGACACTTCGATATTTCAAACCTTGTGATATTATATCCTACACCCTTGTTGTATATTACTTGTTGGGCAATTTGTGCCCATCCTTGCTTATTTAAAACCTTTCAGTTAAGGAGGAACAAGGTGGTGTCTCTGGAACAGAAAAAGGCAAGGGCAAGGCTACCGACTAGCTTGTCACTTTTATGTTTAAAATCTATTGGGATGTATTAAGACTATTTCAGACTATGTTTAAGCTTAAGTAGGGTTATGTAATAAGTTTTTATTCGATTTTATTATGTAATCTATTAAGCACTGTAGGTTGCGAGACTTGGGGGAATAATTATAATAAATCATTGTATATTATTCTAAATTAGATTTTTCGTTGTGAATGTGTTATTTTAGCTATTATGGTTTTACCATGAGAATGTGATGAACCGAATTTGAATGACCAAGTGGAGGTCCGAATTTGGGGGCGTCACAGGTTGGTATCAAAGCCGTAGTTATAAACCTTAGGAGCGAGTGTCCTTAGATTATAACTCGGGAGAACTTAGAAGTTAGGAAGGAGATAAAACTCATGTAGAGTTTTCCTTGAGAGATTTAGTGTGTTATGAAATGTAACTTCATTCTATACAATGAACTTATGTTTGTTTAACATTCTAATGGAGTTGTTGTTTGTGTTGTCTTATGTTGGTGATTGTAGGTTGACTGACATGGGAGGACCTAGCCGAGTAGTAGAGGAGGAGCCGCGTGATATCCACATAGTATTTGAGACACCCTTGATAGCAGAGCCTATTTCAGTAGTAACCCCTTTTGATGATGACGATGAGGAAGAGGTGGAGTCTGACCCTGAAGAGGAGCCTTTGGAGGAGGAGCCCGAGCCTGTGGAGGACTTCGACGAGGCTACTTTTGAGGATCGGATGTTAGGAGAGTATGAGGAGAAGATATTGGAGTTGGGATGTAGAGTAGAGGAGCTAGAGGCTGAATCTAGGGAGAGGGAGTCTGCGTTCCAGAAGTTGAGGGACGAGGACCATCAGAGACAGCTAGTGATGCAGGAGATGGAGGTGGAGATTGCTCACCGTAAGAAAGCAGGGATCCAGATGGGAGCTTTATTTCACCGGGCGATGGAAAGGAATGTTGAGGTGGCAGGAAAACTAGAGGAATTAGAGCAGAAGGTGTTAAGTGAGAGGGCGGAGAAGGAGGCTCTCTGAACTCAGTTAGAAATGGAGGTGATGGATATGATTCACTTCGAGGAGAAGTGGGAAGAAGCCAATGATAGGGCAGATGACCTGGAGGATGAGGTGCGGTGCAAGAGGAGGAAGATGAACAAGATGGGCTATGCTCTTCGCACAGCCATGGAGAGATTGATCGATGGGGTACATCATTATCCAGCGAAGCAAGGACAGACCCGGCATACCATAAGTCGGGACATGGTGGTACACATCACACAGAAGGAATATCAGAGCGCCGTTGAGCGTGGAATGTTAGATTGAGTCTAGAGGGAAAAGCTGAGTAGTGTGGTATTTTTATTTATGTGTTATTAAAAATGTTGTTGTAATCTCAGTCTTTTGTGTAAGATGTGAGATAGTGGTAAACACCCAAACTTCTGAAAAGTGTTAGAGGGGTAGTAAGTTAGTATTTCCCCGTCTTTTGTGATACTAGGGGATATGTGTTATCATTTATAGCAGTATGCTAGAAAAGAACATGTAATGTAACCCTTTGGCATATGAATATAAATGATCTTATTTCAGAAACGTGTTATAAACTTGCAGTTCTTTTCTGTTGAGAAATGTCTAAGTATTATAACTAGATAATAAAAATGAAAATTTTTTGATGCAGAAAATGCCGCCCAGACGTAGAATAACTGTCCCAGAAGAGTCAGTTAATGATGAGAGAGGTCTTGTAGATTCGATATAGAGACTGGTAGATTTATTGGGAGAAGCTCTGACGGGAAGAAAGCGAACCCGTACCACCCGTTCCCCAAGTCCGTGTCGATAGAACGACCTTTAAAGATTTTAAGAGTGTAGGACCCCAAGAGTTCGCCGGAACCACTGACCCGATAATTGCGCAAACCTGGATCAAGGAGATTGAAAAGGCCTTCAATATAGCTCGCGTGGGTGAAGACCAGAAGACAGTATTTTCCACATACATGATGAAGGGCGAAGCAAACTATTGGTGGGAAACTAATCAGCAGAGAGTGGGGGAAGGAACGATAACATGGGACAGGTTTACGACACTGTTCTTCGAGAACTATTTCTCGAAGAGTATGAAGAGTAAGATGGAAGTAAAATTCCTAGAATTAAAACAAGGTGATATGACGGTGGCACAATACGCAGCTAAGTTCAATGAACTAACGCGGTTTGCAGAACACCAAGTTATGGATGAGGAGAGGAAGGTGAGACGTTTTGAGCAAGGGTTAAAACCGTGGTTGTACAATAAGGTATCGGTCTTTCAGATTGATTCATTTACGACATTGTTGGAGAAGGCAATCATTGCGGAAGGTGGCAGTGAGGCCTTAAGTCTATATCATAAGGAGAAGAAGAACAAGAACGCTGGTAGTGAACATCGTGGAGGGAGCAGCAGCGGAGGAAGTAACTCCGAAAAAAGGAATGGGAAAACAATAACAACAGAAACAATAACCAAGGTGGGAGTCACCAGGGAAACTTCAAAAAGAGGACTGAAGCTTGCAACAAATGTGGAAGAAGCCGTCAGGGAGAATGCTGGAAGAGGAAAAGCACTTGCTATAACTGCGGCCAAGAGGGGCACATCTCGCCAAATTGCCCAAAGTCGAAGAAGATCAAAGGATGTTTTGTTTGTGGATCAACAGAGCACCTGATAAAGGATTACCCGAAGAAAGGAAGCGGTGGAGCTGGAGGAAGCCAAGGAGGAGGAAGTAAGTTGATGATTAGTGGACCTGCGCAACCCAACCAATTAACCGTTCAAACCTTTAAAATGACCGTCCAAGATGTCGTAGCTGCAAAGGATGTGGTGTCAGGTATAATCCCAATCAATAATATAAATGCTTATATATTATTTGATTCGGGTGCCACCTGTTCGTTCGTATCTGAAGAATTTGCTAGTAAACTTAGTACACCCCGAGAATGTTTAGAAGATCCTTTAAACATAGAAGTTGCGAATAAGGAAATAATCCTTGTAGAATACGTCTATCGAAATTGTCGTGCAAACATTAGAGAACATGAACTGAGCATAGACTTGATTCCTATTAGACTAAAAGAATTTGACGTAATACTGGGGATGGATTGGTTATATAACCATGCAGCAGTAATTGACTGTTAGAACAAATGTGTGAACCTTCAGACTCCGAGTAAGTCTAAGGTAGTGTTTTATGGTAGCTCATCGCTTAAGCAATCGTGTTGCGTTACGATGATGCAAGCCAAGAAATTGTTAAAGAAAGGATGTGTAGGTTATTTAGCTTACGTTGTGGATACTCGAAAAAAGGGAGTAAAGATTAAAGATATACCCGTGGTGAGTGAATTTTAGGATGTGTTTCTGAACGATCTGCCTAGCCTCCCGCCAGACAGAGAAATCGAATTCGTAATAGACTTAGCACCGGGAACGGCACCGATTTCGAAATCTCCATATCCTATGGCGCCGGTAGAAATGAAGGAATTGATGATACAACTTCAAGAGTTATTACATAAAGGTTACATTTGACCAAGTGTGTCTCCTTGGGGAGCACCAGTGTTATCCGTAAAGAAAACGGACGGATCGATGAGGCTCTATATCGATTATCGAGAATTGAACAGAGTAACGATCAAGAACAGATATCCATTACCAAGGATAGATGACTTATTTGATCAATTGAAGGGAGCGAAGTGTTTCTCGAAGATCGACCTGCAGACGGGATATCACCAACTGAAAGTGCGGGATGAGGACATACCAAAGACTGCGTTTAGAACCCGTTATGGACATTACGAGTTTTTGGTAATGTCATTCGGTTTAACTAATGCTCTGACAGCATTCATGGACTTGATGAATCGAGTTTTCAAGCCATATTTGGATAAATTCGTAGTAGTTTTCATCGACGATATTTTAATATACTCGAAGACGGAGGAAGAACACGCCGAACATCTGAAAATTGTTTTGGAGGCACTACGAAAGGAGAAGATGTATGCGAAGTTTTCTAAGTGCAAATTTTGGATGAAGAAGGTTTAATTCTTAGGCCACGTGGTGGATGAGAATGGAATCTCAGTAGACCCCGAAAAGGTCGAAGCGATAAGTAATTGGGAAGTTTCTTAGGGTTAGTTGGATACTATCAAAAGATTCATCCAAGATTTTTTTTAAGATAGCGACCCCGTTAACTAATTTGACGAGGAAGACGGTGAAATTTTAACGGACCGACAAATGCGAAGGGAGTTTTCAAGAGTTAAAGAAAAGATTAAGAGAGGCGCCTGTATTATCATTACCAGATGATACGGGAGGATTTGCGCTGTACAGTGATGCATTGAATAGAGGACTTGGTTGTGTGCTTATGCAACACGACAAAGTCATTGCGTATGCATCACGACAATTGAAGGATTATGAAAAACGATACCCTACTCATGACTTAGAGTTAGCAGCAGTAGTTTTTGCATTAAAGATATGGAGACATTATTTGTACGGAGAGAAATGTGAGATATACACGGACCACAAAAGTCTAAAATATATCTTCACGCAGAAGGAGTTGAATATGCATCAGAGGAGGTGGTTAGAATTAATCAAAGATTATGACTGTGAAATTCTTTGTCACCAGGGGAAGACAAACGTAGTTGCCGACGCTCTGAGCAAGAAAGGAAGGGAGAAATCATTTCGACTGACAACTCAGGAGGAGTTAATAAGAGATATGGAGAAATTGGAAATAGAAGTGAGGGGACCCGAGAGGTCTGCAAAAAAGTTATTTGTAATAGAAGCTTGTTCGACATTGTTGGATAGAGTAAAGGAAGCCCAGGACAGATATGTGGAATGTGAGAAAATCAAGAGGAGGATCACAGAAAAAGAAGAAGAAAAATTTTGAATAAATAAAGACGGTATCTTAAGATTTAAAGGGAGAGTGTGGGTACCGGCAGTGGCCGAGTTAAGAGAGGAGATTTTGTACGAGGCTCATAATACGACGTATTCCATTCATCCATGAGGCACAAAGATGTACCGGGTCTTGAAGCAACATTTTTGGTGGCCAAATCTGAAACGGGAAATTGCGAAGTACGTTAGTAGATGTCTTAAGTGTCAACGTGTAAAAGCAGAGTATCAGCGACCGAGTGGATTACTACAACCGTTGGAAATACCAAAGTGGAAATGTGAGCATATTACGATAGATTTCGTGGAAGGACTTCCAGTCACACAGAAAGGTTTAGATGCCATTTGGGTCATCGTGGATCGACTTACTAAGAATGCGCATTTTCTACCTATCAAGATCCGCTACAGTTTAAATCAATTAGCGAGTCTGTACGTAAAAGAAATTGTTTCACGACATGGAGTGCCGGTATCGATTGTTTCTGACCAAGACCCACATTTCACGTCAAAATTCTGGAAAAGCTTGCAAGAGAGGATGGAAACACAGTTGAGATTGAGTACTGCTTATCATCCTCAGATAGACAGACAAAGTGAGCGAACTATACAAACGCTAAAAGACATGCTTAGTACATGTGTGATGGACTTCAAGGGAAATTGGGACGACCACCTACCCTTAGTTGAATTTGCGTATAATAATAGTTACCGTGCGAGTATCGGCATGCAACCGTATGAAGCTCTTTATGGAAGGAAGTGCAGAATGCCATTATGTTGGGACGAAGTCGGAGAACTGAAAGTATTATGCATACAAGCCAATCATGTATGATGATAAAGAATATACTGTATAATCAATCTTATTTATTTATTAATAAAAGAATTATTTATTAAAGGCATTTATTATCTACATGGTGCTGTTTTAATAATATGTGATAAACCCATAGTTTTAAGCAACGCTTTTAGAATAATGATGATGATCATTCTAATGAGATCTAAATTCTTAGAAAGCTTAAAACTAAAATAGTTCCCAATCATTGGATTACTAAATTGGGGATTAGTGAATTTAGGATAGATTGGTACATACGTCGTTTGCTTTCATTGGATGAGGATGATTGATCTCATGATCATTTGTGTGGAGACACTAAAGCAAGTATGTAGGTGCTTATTAGAGAATAAGTTCACTGAACGTGACTCGCTAAGGAATACCTAATGGAGTTTTACTTACCTGTCAATAGGAATTCCTGTAGTGATAGTAGTACAAATGATCCTTAGACTTGAGATCATCATAGTATCTTATATATAATGAATTACACTTTGACTTATTCCTTAAGACTCTTAGAGTATATCAAAGGGTATGCTTGGGTGTAATAAGTTATATATGAAGATAATGAATGATCAATAAAGAATCTACCACTTCTAGTAAAAGGAGAAATGTCTATGTGATTCGATAAATGACAACCGGGAATCCTTGGTTAAGGTGGAATGAAATTAGAAAGTAGTTTCTAATTTGCATTCATTAGAGTTGTGCATTTAGGAATCGAAAATACATATGATTAAATAAAATAAGACTTGGCAAAGAATTCCATGTCATATATTTAATTGGGACATTGTATGGTGGAAGGATTGAATTGTCATACGGTAACTATTTACTCAAAGGTTCTTTTATGATTAATGTTGAAATTTATATTATCTGGAAAGTCGTTGATCGCTAAGGAGGCTTATCCCTATTGTAGAATAAATATTATTTATTTAAATAAATTATTTGTTTAATTTATTTATTTAAATGAGATTAGAATTGTTCTAATTGATTTATTCACAACCGGGTTAATAATGGATAACCTAAAGGGTCACACCATAAAAGGAAGAATAATTATTTAAGAAGTTAATGGCATAATTGTAATAATGTATTAAGTATATTTAATTTAATCTATGGTGATAGAATAAATTAAATAGCTTAATATTTATTATTTAATATTTTAGAAATATTAAATATAAATTAATAAGAGGAGTCTTATTAATATTATTACAATTATTATTATTTTAATTTCTAAAAGGTTTAGGAATTAATTTAATATTAGTACTCTTCATTTATTCCTAATTGGATTAGGAAAGAAAATTAGTTAAAGGAGATTAATTAATTAACCCTAATAGGATTAGGGAGCCCATTTAATTAAAAGAGTTTAATTAAATAAATAATACCTTATTTTAATTAAAATAGGTTACATGATATCTTTATAAGAGGAGTCTTATATTAGATATCAAATATAGGTAATTCTAGAGTTGGAGAGTACGCCTTTTTTCTATACTGAGATAGGAAAAACTAGGGTTTGAGCCAATAATCCCTTCTTCTTGAAAAATTCTTCTTCTTTGGTGGATCACCATAGAGGCCATACACTTGGGTGGCTTACATTGATCAAAGAAGGAATCAACCTTAGGAGATTCAAGGAGATCATGGAGAAGTAGGAGGTGAACTCGTATACGTGAGGAAGCTTCGTTCTACAAGGGTATGATTTCATAATTTTTTATTCTTTGTTTAATTAATAATATGCATAAAGGATGATCCGTAATTGGTTTGTGAAAAAATTTTAAAATCGATTTTATTTCGCTCGCTTATTTTTGCAATTTGATTACTACTTTGATTTTCACAAAACCTAATAAGGTGGTATCGAGCCAAACTTTATGCTAATTATTAATTATTTTGATTTCATATATGTATGGGTATGTATTTTGAATAATTTATTGGGCATAATTTGTTGTATAAAATTATTATTTTATGAATAAAAAATATATATAATTTCTTGTAGAAATCCACAATTTTTTTTGGAATCCGTGTGTGAAACATGGGCTTTGTAATTTGATTACATGAGGATTATATTTCAAGGATTTTCTTATTCTTGATTTTTATATGAATCGTGAGTTATCAAATCAAAAAAAAACACGTTAGCATGAATCCTTTTTTTTAGTCGGCATGGATTTATTTTTGTCAAAAAGTTGAGTCCTACTTTTTGGTCAAATGTTGAAGTAATATATATATATATATATATATATATATATATATATATATATATATATATATATATATACTTTCTTGGTCCAACCGTCAAGTGGCGTGAATAAAGGGCATGGTCCTGCCATTTTTTAAAAAAGGAGTAGGACTTTTATTATATATATATATATAATTGTTATATATATATATATATAAATCTTAATAATTTTATAATTAAAATAAAAGAGTTTATTTTAATCTTGAAATTGGATTTCATGCAACATAAAATTGCCCATTAAATGATATTCATATATATATGGAATGATTTAATTTATTGATACATATGATGATATGTATGATAATAAATGGGATTGATTATGGACAATTAACCAATATGATTGGATTTATTTTAGTTGGATGTTTGAATGAATGGGTTTTATTAAATGGGGTCTGCGTACTCGCCTCTTTTTCTCGGTTTTCTTCTTGATGTAAATTCTATCTCTCTCCTATGTACTTCCCCTTGACTGCTGATCAAGGTTTCTATTTAAATTAAATAGTTTATGTAATAGGACTAGTTAGAATTTTTTGAAGAACCGAGGATCAAGAAGCAAGGAGCGCTAAAAGACCCGTTTGTAATGGAGCCCGGGTTTAAATGTAATAGTTATATTTAAATATTTTTCTTTGCACCTAGGGTTTGACCTTTTCGTTCACTTGGTGGCTCTAGTGAACCAAACTAGAATAAAAGTTCATAATCAATCCGTAGAATATAGTATTCTATATGTGCATGCTAGTATTATATATATTATATATTATGCAAACATGCTTCAGCATGTTTAATAATATGACGTATTTTATATATATATATATATTTGCATGCGCTTAAACAAGATGAGACAAATAATAACAAATCCTCAAAATTTTTTATTAAGTCTTAAGCGCTCAAAGATATTTAGAATATCGAACGTCGCCTTTCTAGTATGATAAAATTAATAGAGTATTAAATATTTAATATGAGTTTGTTGTGTCACCACAAGGCAAGTATTAAGTATTTAAGATGTTAATTTATCACATTTGATGCTTATAAAGAAAATTGAACAATATTGTTTTGTCAGGTCACCACAAGGAGATATTTTTCTTTTTGAATATATGGAAGTGCTAAGTGGACTTAACTTAGATAATTTTGATTCGGATGTGCCACCACTTGATCAAAATAATCTAAGAGGCAAAACATAAGGAGTTACATGTTGATGTAATTGACAAGGAGTTGTCTACCTATTTATTTATATATAGTTTGTTGTGTCACCACAAGGCTATATATATTTGAAATGGGATCCTTATTCTCACTAGCAAAAAAACTTTAATTAGATTTTGCGAACTATATAAATGAGGGTAATATAGTTTGAAGAAAATAGTGGGAGATACCAATATAAAATAAGACCTAATTTATTTTGGTAATTAATTAAATGAATGTTTGCTAAAATATTGTCTTTTTACATGCGTAATTTTGAAAATGTCACATTCACTAATTTCACTGCAGAAAGCATACTTGATGCTAACAAACCGACCGGACCGAACTACAATGAATGGTTAAGGAATCGAGAATTGTTCTCATCGCCGAAAAGATTTCTTATGTCCTAAATTCGCCTGCATTCTACAAAAAGTTGCGAGACAAACCTCCGAGGAAGAGATTGCTACTTTTAAACAAGTGGCAAGATGATGCATCCGTGGCTCAATGCATCATGCTCGCATCCATGAGTAACGAGCTTCGTCAAGATGAAAACATGGATGCTCCTACTATGCTATCTTGCACCTGGAGAGTCAGATGGTGAACAAACTAGGACTGCTAGATATGAAATATCTAAGGAGCTCTTCCGATCTCTTGGACGACCGAGGGCACTACTGTTGAGACTCATGTCCTAAAGATGATCAATCTGATTAAACATCTTGGACAGCTTGGGTTCATCATGGATGGGGAGTTGAGTCAAGATTTAGTCTTGCAGTCACTCCCTGCACACCTTCTCACAATTTGTTGTGAATTTTCACATGAATAAGTTGGATGTCACCGCTCGAATTACTTAACATGTTGAAAATCGCCGAAGGTCACTTCCCATCCAAGAAGAACCATGTCTTCATTGGTGGATGATTATTCCAAGAAAAGGAAGAGGCCCAAGGTATCTTCGAAAAGAAGAAATCCAAGAAGGCTAAGGGAAAGGCGAAAGTGAAGGATCAAAAGAAACTCGATCCAATGCCTAGCAAAGGAATTTGCTTCCATTGCAATAAGCCGGGTCATTTGGAAGAGGAGGCGCAAGGATTATCTCGCAGAACAAAAGCGTAAGAAGCTTGGAGAAGCTTCAATCCTAATCAAGGTTTGTTTATGGTGAAATTAATTTTTCGAAAGTCAATCTTCTACTGGGTATTGGATACCGGATGTGGTTCTCACATATGTAATAATATGCGTGGACCGGTCAAGTAGAAAGTCGAAAGAAGGATGAGGTCGTCGTCGAGAGGGAAATGGAGCAAAGGTTCTTTGCATTAATGTAGGGACTTATTGTTTAGCAACGCTTACAGGCAAGTTCATTAATTTAAATAATTGTTATTTTGTTCCAAATATCATTAGAAACATTATTTCTATCTCTCTATTGGATATGGATGGTTTTAATATTATAATAAAGAACAAACAGCTTGTTCCATTTATAATGATAATGTTTTATATGGTGTTGGTAATTTTGTAAATGGACTTTATATACTGACTTGCATGAAAATATATTTCAAATTGAACAAACTAAGAAAAGGAAAAGAGATGATGTTAATTATACCTTCATGTGGCAATCAGAGACTCGGCCATATTAATGAAACAAGATTATCCAAGTCAGATAAAGATGGGCTCCTAGAGCTATCTCGATTATGAATCATATCCAACCTGTGAATCTTGTCTCATGGGTAAAATGACTAAATCTCCTTTTAGTGGAAAAGGAGAAAGAGTTACAGAGTTGTTAGGGTGGGTACACGTATGTATGTGGACCTATGACAAACGAATCGCACGAGGAGGGTATTTTATTTTATTACATTCACCGACGACCACTCAAGATTTGGATATGTGTATTTAATGAAATACAAATCAATCATTTGAAAAGTTCAAAGAGTTCGTAAGTGAAGTTGAGAAGCAAACCGGTAAGAGTATTAAGATTCTTCGATCCGATCGAGGAGGAGAATACTTAAGTGGTGAGTTTCTCAATTGTCTCAAAGAAAATGGTATAATCTCACAATGGACTCCACTAGGGACGCCATGATGAATGGTGTATTCGAAAGGAGAAATCGAACATTGTTGGACATGGTTCGATCTATGATGAGTTTTACCGACCTTCCGGTTTCTTCCGGGATATGCCCTAGAATCTACCGTGATACCTACTTAACAAGGTACCTACAAAATCCTGGTCCCCAAGACCTCATATGAAGTTATGGATGGGGAGGAAACCAAATCTTAAGCATGTTAAGACTTGGGGTTGTCCAAATTTTATGTCAAAAAGTTTGAAAACGATAAGTCGCAGACTAGATCCGACAAATGTAGATTTGTGGGATACCCTAAAGAAACACATCGGGTATTATTTCTATCATCCAACCGATCAAAAGGTGTTTGTTATGAAACATGCCGCCTTCTTGGAAAAGGAGTTTATCCTCAAGGGTCAAGTGGGAGTAAGATATATCTCAAGAGGTTCAAGAACCACAAAATACTACTAGATCAAAGTGAGGTACCTAACCAAGTAGAGATTCTTTCATACCATACCCTATTCAGAACGGAAGAGTACCAAAGATGCCGACAGGTATGGACTTGTCATAGAAGATGACAATGAGGTACGATCATAGATGATGATGATCCATTGAATTACTTAACAGTGCTATGAGTAGTAAAGACTCGTGAGAAGTGGCAAGAAGCCATGAAACCGAGATAGAATCCATGTATGAGAACCAAGTATGGACTTTGGTCTCATCACCTGAAGGCATTAAGCCTATTGGATGTAAATGGGTCTTTAAAAGAAAGACTTGAGCAGACGGCAAGGTAGAGACCTATAAGGCCCGACTGGTTGCAAAAGGTTTCAAACAAAGACAAGGAGTTGACTATGACGAAACCTTCTCACCAATAGCAATGCTCAAGTCCATTCGGATTTTGCTTGCGATTGCAGACTTACCACGACTACGTAATCCGCGATGGACGTGAAAACGGCCTTCCTCAATGGGAAACTTGAGGAGGATGTGTATATGACACAACCAGAGGGATTTGTTTCAAAGGTTGGAACAAATCAAGTCTGTAAGTTACAACGATCCATTTATGGATTAAAGCAAGCTTCTCGTAGGTGGAACATCCGTTTTGATGAGACAATCAAAAAGTTTGATTTTATCAAAAATGAGGATGAACCATGTGTGTACAAGAAGGTTAGTGGGAGCACTGTTTCATTCCTTGTATTATATGTTGATGATATATTACTGATAGGGAATGATATTCCTATGCTGCAAACAATTAAAATCTGGTTATCTAAACACTTCTCCATGAAGGACTTGGGAGAAGCATCCTATATTTTGGGGATAAAGATCTATAAAGATAGATCTAATAGGATGCTTGGCTTATCCCAAGGAAAGTACATTGACTTGATGCTAAAAAGGTTTAGCATGGAAGATTCCAAAGAGGTCTCATGCCGATGAGCCATGGAATACATCTCCAAGAAACAAGCCCCAAAAACACTGAGGAGAGAAACCAGATGAGTAAGATTCCTTATGCTTCAAAGAATAGGATCTATCATATACTCAGATGATATGTACTAGACCAGATGTCGCTCATGCACTTAGTGTAACAAGCAGATATCACCAAATCCAGAGAGAAGAACATCGAAGGCAAAGTGAAAAATGTCCTAAAGTACTTAAGAAGAACTAAGGATGTATTTCTTGTCTACGGTGGGTCCGAATTAAAACTAGAGGGCTTCACATGACTCAAGTTTTCAAATGCACCAAGATGACAAGAATCCATTTCGGGTATGTGTTTACCTTAAAGCGGTAAGCGCAGTTGAGTTGAAAAGTTCCAAGCAAAGAAACAAATGTCGATTCAAAGGATGAGGCAGAGTACATACCGCAAGTGAAGTCGCAAAGGAAGTCGTTTGGATGAAGAAGTTCATTACCGAACTTGGTGTGGTTCCTAGCATTAAAGGACCAAAGCCTTTATTCTCGCGGACAACACTTTGGAGTTGTCATAAGCAAGCTAAGGAACCTGTGTCTCATCGTAAATCCAAACACGTGTTCATGGCGATTTCATTTGATCGAGAGATCATTGAAAGAGGAGACGTCACCCGAGCGTGTCGACTCTCAAGACAATATTGCAGATCCATTTACTAAAGCGCTAACACAACAATGCAGCTTTGATCGCCACTTAGAGAAGATGGGAATGAGATACCACAATGATTGGCTTTAGTGCAAGTGGGAGATTGAAAGTATTATGCATACAAGCCAATCATGTATGATGATAAAGCATATCTTGTGTAATCAATCTTATTTATTTATTAATAAAAGAATTATTTATTAAAGGCATTTATTATCTACATGGTGCTATTTTAATAATATGTGATAAACCCATAGTTTTAAGCAACGCTTTTAGAATAATGATAAGATCATTCTAATGAGATCTAAATTCTTAGAAAGCTTAAAACTAAAATAGTTCCCAATCATTGGATTACTAAATTGGGGATTAGTGAATCCGGATAGATTGGTACATACGTTGCTTGCTCATTGGATGAGGATGATCGATCTCATGATCATTTGTGTGGAGACACTAAAGCAAGTATGTAGGTGCTTATTAGAGAATAAGTTCACTGAACGTGACTCGCTAAGGAATACCTAATGGAGTTTTACTTACTCGTCAATAGGAATTCTCAGAGTGATAGTAAGACAAATGATCTTAGACTTGAGATCATCATAAGATCTTATATATAATGAATTACACTTTGACTTATTCCTTAAGACTCTTAGAGTATATCAAAGGGTATGCTTGGGTGTAATAAGTTATATATGAAGATAATGAATGATCAATAAAGAATCTACCACTTAGTAAAAGGGAGAAATGTCCTATGTGATTCGATAAATGACAACCTGTGAATCCTTGGTTAAGGTGGAATGAAATTAGAAAGTAGTTTCTAATTTGTATTCATTAGAGTTGTGCATTTAGGAATCGAAATACATATGATTAAATAAAATAAGACTTGACAAGAATTTCATGTCTTATATTTAATTGGGACATTGTATGGTGGAAGGATGAATTTATTAAGAACTATTTACTCAAAGGTTCTTTTTTATGATTAATGTTGAAATATATATTATCCGGAAAGTCGTTGATCGCTAGGAGGCTTATCCCTATTGTAGAATAAATATTATTTATTTAAATAAATTATTTGTTTAATTTATTTATTTAAATGAGATTAGAAATTTTCTAATTGATTTATTCATAACCTAGTTTAATATGGAGAACCTAAAGGGTCACACCATAAAAGGAAGAATAATTATTTAAGAAGTTAATGGCATAATTGTAATAATGTATTAAGTATATTTAATTTAATCTATGGTGATAGAATAAATTAAATAGCTTAATATTTATTATTTAATATTTTAGAAATATTAAATATAAATTAATAAGAGGAGTCTTATTAATATTATTATAATTATTATTATTTTAATTTCTAAAAGGTTTAGGAATTAATTTATTATTAGTACTCTCATTTATTCCTAATTGGATTAGGAAAGAAAATTAGTTAAAGGAGTTTAATTAATTAACCCTAATAGGATTAGGGAGCCCATTTAATTAAAAGAGTTTAATTAAATAAATAATACCTTATTTTAATTAAAATAGGGTTACATGATATCTTTATAAGAGGAGTCTTATATCAGATATCAAATATAGGTAATTCCTAGAGTTGGAGAGTACGCCTCCTTTTTCTATACAGATAGGAAAAACTAGGGTTTGAGCCAATACTCCTTCTTCTTGAAAAATTCTTCTTCTTTGGTGGATCACCTATAGAGGCCATACACTTGGGTGGCTTACATTGATCAAAGGAAGGAATCAACCCGGAGATTCAAGGAGATCATGAGAAGTAGGAGGTGAACTCGCACTGAGGAAGCTCGTTTCTACAAGGGTATGATTTCATAATTTCTTATTCTTCGCTTAATTAATAATATGTATAAAGGATGATCCGGGTAATTGGTTTGTGAAAAAATTTTAAAATCTGATTTTATTTCGCTTCCGCTATTTTTGCAATTTGATTGCTACTTTGATTTTCACAAAACCTAACAAGAACAACGAATACTTGGACCAGAGTTAGTGCAACAAACCACAGATGTGGTGAAAGTGATAAGAGCGAGACTTGTAGTAGCTCAAGATCGCTAGAAGAAGTACGCGGACTTGCATCGGCAAGACCGAGATTTTGAAGTTGGCAGTTTTGTATTCTTGAAGGTATCTCCATGGAAGGGAAAGATCCGTTTTGGCAAGAAAGGAAAACTGAGTCCAAGATTCATAGGGCCGTTCGAGATACTACAACGGGTGGGCAAAGTAGCGTACAAAGTTGCACTACCACCTGAGTTGGAGCATATCCATAACGTATTTCACATATCTCGTGTGTCAAGTCCGCATAAGCCCGACTACAAATTACGCGTGATTTCGTATGAACCCATTCAAGTAGAGAAGAACTTAGCATATAAAGAAATTCCTGTCCAAAATCTAGATAGGAAAGAGCAAACTTTAAGAAACAAAGTCATTTCTTCTATAAAAGTGCTTTGGTGTAACCACGATATCGAGGAGGCAACGTGGGAGTTAGAAGATAGGATGATGCGGGATTATCCCCATCTGTTTGTGTAACCTTATAGCAATTCCGGGACGGAATTTTTATAAAGGGGGGGGAGGATGTAATACCCGAGAATTTTCGCGTATTATTAAATAAATATGTTAATGGAAATAAGTATTTATTTGAATGTGAACAGTTTCATGTTTGAACTTTGAACAATTGCATGTTCGTATTTTTTTTTTCTATTTGTTCGAAGTCAAGTAGTACCGCCGCCACTTCCATAAAGCTAAAACAGTAGCAGTTGCGTGTGGTGTTTTTTTGAATCGATTTGAAGTTTCTGATTTGTTCTGAGCATGCTATGATAGTTAAGTTAAGCATATAAATAACCCTAGCATGTGGTTAGATATTTTTTTTAATATAGTACATTGTTTTAGCTTGATTTAAGTTATGTTTTCAAAGAAAACTTCAAGAGTTGGAAAACTAGAAATCGTGAACTTGAAGTAATGCATATTCTGATCTTGCGAGCATGTTAGTATGGTTTTGAAATACATGTCAGACATAATAACTCAAGTACATGAATTTCGTATTGAAGCATGATTATGTTGGACTTAGTAATAAGTTTTGTTAAGTGAAATGCAAACTTTAAACGTGAATGTTAATGTGCTACTTGAAAGTTAGAATATGATGATTATGAGCATGTTAGATGATACCCTTAGATGCCCTCATGTATCATAAATGTATATATACCATGCTTAGGTATCGTAATTTAAGGAAATCATAAACGAAACATATTTCAAATATAAACTTGATAAACTATGTACATTGAGTTAAGATTGTGAGCATGCTTATGTAGTTTAATTTGTGCATATGAGATATCACAATTAGGTGTGTTATGCATGTAGATATGATTAATATGAATGCCTAGTGAGCCTATGCATAGTAAAACTAGTTAAATGTGGCTTAGAGCAAGCATGGATGAACTAGAACGTCAGAACTTGTAATACATGACTAATCTAATGCAAACATAAGTTATTGACCTGTGGATCATATAGTTTTTTTTCAATGATTAAACGTAAGAAAATTATGAATTTAGCCTTTAAAGTTTTGAGTAAATGAGAATAGATTGTGACCTATGATAATGTTATGATATGAGGTCAAACTTGGTTATTCACCTACTAACATGTGTGTATTGCATGATTATTTATGAAGCACGTACCGGTAGAGTATACGATCGACCTTTCCGCAGGAGAAGCCACTCTGGTTTGAACCGAGAGTCAACGCGTCTCCTTAGTACAAACTAAGTGGCGTACCGCCGATCTATGATAGGATCGGTTTTTCGCTATTGATTTGTAGGAGTTCAATACTTGTATTATTACTCTAGCATGTATTATATGACCAGTACATGTCCAATGTGTTAAGAAGCAATCTAAATGATATGAGTGAATGTTTAATGATGTGATTATAGACTTTCAAGTGATAAGTCCAAAAAGTATTTGCAAACTATAAAGCAACGATTAAAGACTATGTTATTTGATTTTCATGGTGACTTACAAATTGATTTTGTGTTATAAGTACGTGAAGAGTATACAACTAAGTTAGATGTTTAAGTATGCATTTAAACTTACATATCAAGCATGAACACATTTAACTAATGGGCATCCTATACTTATAATACACTATAAATAGGATTCGTAGGTATTGATTTCCTAACGAAGATAATCTACGCTTAAGGCAAGTTCCCTAAACTTACTCTAATTATTATTGAGCAAGTTTCCTTGAACTTCATTCTTGATTGTGCAAGTATTCGAACCTTACTCTTATTGTGCAAGTATAATTACATTCATTATTCGATGAATACCGTAAGCTTATCTCTTGAATACAAGTTATATTACCTTCTCGTTCGAAAGAGCTAAAATGTTTAAACCCTTGTGAAAGTTATTATTCATGTTAAACTTAGTATTGATCTTGAATATTGTGAAAGAGTCGATGCTAATTGATTCGGCTACACTATATGCATGTTTATAAAAGCTGTACAAACCAATTAATTGGTGCGGAAATCTTGGAAACTGAGTTGGACAACCCTTTTGGTAAGGGGAGTGTATGTCGTTGGAAACCCCAACACATAAATAAATATTATTGTGGTGTTATGCATAACGTAAAGTATTGTAGACTGATCATCTATAGTACTTGATATTTTTGGGCTATCAGTTTAATATTAGTAACCCTAGTGGAAGTTCAATAGACCTTAGTGACTGCTTAGTATAAATTGTTTATTCAGTTGGATACCTTGATAGTCGTTGAATTCATATATATATCTGTCAATTTATATTGAATTATCGTTCATATTCAAAGAATTGTTGATATTTCTAATCCATGATGTTATTCTGATACTTTGAACCATCCTAGAAATGACACTTCGATATTTCAAACCTTGTGAAATTATATCTTACACCCTTGTTGTCTATTACTTGTTGGGAAATTTGTGCTCATCCTTTCTTATTTAAAACCTTACAGTTAAGGAGGAACAGGGTGGTGTCTCTGGAACAGACAAAGGCAAGGGCAAGGCTACCGACTAGCTTGTCCCTTTTATGTTTAAAATCTATTAGGATGTATTAGGACTATTTCAGACTATGTTTAAGCTTAAGTAGGGTTATGTAATAAGTCTTTATTTGATTTTATTATGTAATCTATTAAGCACTGTAGGTTGCGAGACTTGGGGGAATAATTATAATAAATCATTGTATATTATTCTAAATTAGATTTTCCATTGTGAATGTATTATTTTAGCTATTATGGTTTTACCATGAGAACGTGATGAACCGAATTTGAATGACCAAGTGGAGGTCCAAATTTGGGGGCGTCACATCATCCTAATGAGGAGGTTGGGATGAAGGAATTTCCTTGGGAGATGATAGTCCTTGAGATGTCATTTTCATAAATTACAAGTGAGAACAAGAAAGGACTTGTGGTTTTGAAGACAATGGTGAACTTGGTTCTCTCTTTCTTCTTCTTGGTTTAACTATTATAGAATGAATTAATCTAGGAATGGTAAAGTCTTCTCCGGTTTGATTTAAGATGTTGAAGTACTTTAGATTTGACGGTGTTGATGGAGAGAACCATACATTCTAAACCGTTTTGTTTGGTTTAGTGTCCTAGAAGATTATGTGACATTGATGTGCACGTGGACCGAATTACAGTGTATTTAATGTGAATACTGAAAGTTTTTTCTATTTTATGATTAGTTTGGGTTAGTCTCTTACTTTAAGATGATAGATTAATCTTGAAGAAATGCTCATTTATTTCATTTATTTAAACAATCTAAATATTTAATTTCGGATGAGTATTATGAAGATTATATTTCTTTACTCCTCTATTGTAAATTTTTTTATAATAGGGGAGTTGGGGGAAATGTTTGTAAGACCCCGAATTTTATGAAATGAAAGTTTTCAATATTTTTATAATTATTATTCTATTTAATAAATGGTTTAATTGATAAAAGGTTAAAGTTAAGGGTGATATGTGAAATTTTTTGCAAAGTAAGCAAATTGATATAAAATATTCGTTGTGTCGGGGAATATTCGTTTAGTCGAGGAATATTCTTTTGTCGGGGAATATTCGTTCGATGACACCATCATTGGTGGACCCCACAACAGAATACACAGTCGGAGTTAAAAAACGACAGAAATATCTTTTTATAAAAATAACGGCAAAAGTTTTACCGTTAAACTGTTGAGATACCCGGTGGGAAAAATACAGTAATACGCGTGGTTACATACTAGCACATGGTATTGATTATTGATTCTTACGTAAGAATCCACCCAGTTTACTCAATTATTACTACAGTAATTATTGCATAGTATCTCACGTTATTTAATTCAATTATTGTCACAATATTAATATTTTATATTATTAAATCAATAATTGAGACAATACATTTATTCATATTATTATTTACATTATTGACAATGTCTAGAAAGTTCTGTCGAGGAAAGAGGTTTGGTCACCTTATTACGCACCAATAGGGAGAAATTTTTATCGAAAAGCCCCCTCTTACCTGGAAATGATCTGGTTATCGATATTGTAAGTTATAATATTAATAATGAATAATTGTTGAAGTATTAAGAATGTGTTTATTGAAGATAAGTGAATTATAAAAGTTAGAGGGGAATAATACAAACTTGGAAAACTTTAGGGGTACTAAAGTGTAATAAGTTAAATTAATCTGGACCATTGGTGGTGGTTTTAATAGTAAATCAATCTGGACCATTGATGGTAGTTTTAATAGTAAATCAATCTGGATCATTGATGGTGATTTTAATAGTAAATCAATCTGGACCGTTGGCGGTGGTTTTAAAAGTAAATCAATCTGGACCGCCGGTGGTGGTTTTAAAAGTAAATCAATCTGGACTGTCGGTTATGGTTTTAATAGTAATCAATATGGACCGTCCGTTCTAATAGTAAATCAATCTGGACCGTTCGTGAATTGGTTACTATTTAGTCATTTCTCCTATAAATAGAAGCTTAATTCTTCTTTCATTCTCACCAATTCACTGAGATTCACAAGAGAAACTATAGAGAGAGAAACTATAGAGAGTAAGAAGAAGAGTATTTTGCTACTTCACTATTGCAGTATCCAGTCTTCTACTAAGGTAAGGGATGTTATTTTCGTTTGGTAAGGGATATTATTTATTGTATTCGTAAGGGGCATTATTTCTTTCATATTCATAAGGAATACTATTTTTTGTATTCATCCTTTAATATGTTGGAATAATCTGTCTCTGCGGACACGGACACGCATCGTATATGACGGTGAAAATCCATTTCTGATTTAGTATGTTATTTCTTTTCATATTCTTAAATCTAAACTTATTATGGTAAGTATTGCTTCTATAATCCTTAAAATTAGTGGAATATCCTTGAGTTTTGCACTTCATCCAGTATAGTTTCATTGAAATATTGATCTGAACTTTTTTATTAAATATCAATATTTTCACCCGGGGTACTATTCACGGGTTACTATTCACCCGATTACTATTCACTTAAATATTATTCGCTCAGGTATTCGGGGTACTTTTCATGCCGGGGGTACTATTCACGGGTTACTATTCACCCGATTACTATTCACTCAAATATTATCCACTCGGGTATTCGAGGCACTTTTCGTGCCAGAGTACTATTCATGAGTTACTATTCACCCGGTTACTATTCACTCTAGTGTTATTCACTCGGGTATTCGGGGCACTTTTTATGTCAGGATTACTATTCACGGGGTGTTATTCCTGAAGTACTATTCACGAGATACTATTCACCCGAAAAATTTATTTCTTTTCTGTCCAAATTATTTTCATACATGGATATTATTCTTGAATTTTACTCCACAAAGCAGCATTAGTTGACAATTTGGATATTTTTAAACTCTGGATAAATTTAAAGTCTTTAATATTTATCCTTGATTTTGTTTGATTAATGCTTATATCATTGTCATCATCCTCATGCTTATATCGTGATAAAAGTCATCTTTGGCTTACTTGCATAGATGGACTGTTGATTGGTATGATTATGACCAAGGATCATTCGGTATAATTATAACACATAGTGTTACAAAGGATGTGGTAAAAGTCCTCATTGGCCCGTAGTGCATTGATGGACAGTTGTTGGTATGATTATGACCAGGGATTATTTAGTATAATCATGACCATTGGTGAAAACACAAATATTCTTGGCTCGTAGTACATGGATAATTCGTGGTCGTGATACTAATGAATATCCTTAGTCGTAGTGCAAGGATGATTCGATTATGTGTATTATTTATTGTTTGAGTCTCAAACGATAAAATATTGATAATAAACTTTTAATTCGTAGAAGATAGTAGATATCACGCTCTACTTGACTCTTCTAAAAATACAGTTGCATGTCTTTGGCCTATAGTGCAAAGATGAACTGTTAATGAATATCTTTGGCCCGTAGTGCAAAGATGAATTTATTAGTATGATTACGAACAAGAACTGTGATTTGGTATAACCATGATCTTTGATGTTTCAGGTAAAGACATGTGATGAAAATTATCTTCGTCTTGGGTGCGAAGAGGAATTTAGAATCACAATTATGATTATGAATAATTGTGGACAGGAACTGTTGATTGATGTTACAGGGATAAAACATTGTTGGTGGACTTTTAACATGGAGAAGATAATAGACGTTATGGTCTATTTGACTCTTCTAATGGATTGCTCGTTCCGCTGCAACTATGGTTGAAAAGTTTTATCATCTACCATATGTTCTAAATCTCTAATTTATTATTGATGACGGCTATTGATAATTTAATTATCTTTAATCGTGATATTCTTTACTGGGCTAGTTGTGCTCACCCTTTCACTTCATAATTCCTTTCAGGTAATAAGAGTGTAGCTGGGTCGAGCGGGGATAACAGGGGAATAGTGTGATGGTTCGAGACTGTCGAAGTTTCTCAATACATTATAAAACGACATGACATGCAATATATAATTGTATTGAGGACCTAAGATGTGTGTGTCATATTTTATACATCACTTAATAATTGATTTTGGTGAACAACAATAGGGTGATGAGAACTCGACTTTGAAAGCGTCAAAAGTGCACCTCATTAGAATGAACATGATAGTAATCTTCTCGTTCTTCATTGGGGTTTTGAAATATTTGCTGTTGTATTTTATATGGCATTGTAATAATTTGAGTTTGGATACTGTCTACGAGACAATATTGTATTAAAACTCACACCTTATGTGTTGTCGTACTCTCCACGATAGTTCAACAGTTGTATAAATAAAGTTTGTATTTGATTTCTGTAATGTGATATCTGGAGACTCAGAATGGGTCGTGTGGACCTATTTTGGGGGCGTCACAATGTTGGGATATGGTTATGTGGGCCCCGTAATCAAAGCTCATTGTTCGGGCCCAGGGTTTATAAGAGTCATGTGGTTCGGACAGTAAGATAGTTATGGGGTAGCTTGACCTTCTACAAAAGTCAAAGTCTAGTTGACTTATGATTTCTTATCTTGTTTGGTTTCCTATATTTAAGGAAGGGATATCTTATCCAATGATAAGAATATGATTTCTAAAGGAACTCGTAGTTAGATTCCCATTCCTAATTAACTTTGGGTGTTACATAGTCGGGCGGTGAGAATTACTATAAGGCTATATTATAAGGCAAAGGTAGATACAATTAATTTACAATACTAGAGCTTTTATTGATCCATTGTTAACGTTTTTGGCCAGTATTAATTCTCACATCGGAGCTATCCCATAACGGCCCAAGCCGTCAAGTTTTTAGTGTGGTCAGTGTTTGTTCCCTATACATTTTGTTGCTTGTTCTTCATAATTTGAATAATAGATAAAATTAGGCGCTAGCATATGACATGTTTGGGTTTTTTCTAACTGATTTTTGAACTAAGACTTGACCATTTGAAATCGAACTATAGTCCTAAAGTTGCCCCGCACCAATTCAAACTATTTCATATTGCGATTTCTAATTTTAGCAACTGCATCAAAGCGATTCCATGTGTGTTTTCTGTTGACAACTATACCAATAAGAATCCTGATATGTATTGCGATAGATTTACGTTGAATTATAATTGTGAAACTTATCAATATATGAGATTAATAAAATTATAGGAAGACTCTAGTTATTACGCATCTCTCCAAAAATATTAACACTTATACTTCTTTAGGTAACTAATAATCAAAAAGTCACGTAAATAATTCGTAATATATATCATTTTTAATAGGTAAAGGACATCCCTAGGTGGGCATAGAGAGTTCTTTTTATTGTCGAAATGCTTGGGGATGACTTATTTTTTGACTTTCTTTTTGACTTATAAGTCATTTTTGATAAGTAACAAATTCTAACTTATTAAAACATGACTTATAAGTCATTTTAAAATAAGTAAGTTTGACCAAATGTAAAGACTGTTTTGTCTTTATTTTAATAGTTTTACATCTTATTTAACTTATAAGTCATTTTAGCCAAACACTTTTATATTTTATTTTAATTTAATTTTTGACTTATAAGTTAAAAGTAAGACTGCAAACGAGTTAAACAGTTCGAGCTCGATTCAGACTTGACTCAAAAAAAATACAAATGAGATTCAGATTCATTAATAATATGATCCAAATATTAGCATAAAAAATAGTTCGAATAAAAATATGAGTAGAATTTGAGCAAAATTATAATCGACTTGTTTAAGATTCAAACTACTTAAATTATTGATTGTGATTCGATACATACTCGATTGAATACTCGATACATTCTTTTATAATATATACAAAATTAAATTAGAATAATTAATTATTATTTTAATTTTAATTTTAATTGTGATTTTATATTTGTAAAGTGTAATAGTAAATATATTTTCTCATTTTTAAGTAAAATAACAAATTTAATTTATAATTATATTTATTATAAACCTTGTTATTATGTGAATATTCGAATTCGAGCTTGAATTTGAAGCTCGCGGGTAGTTTGAATATAATTCGATCCGAGTCGAATTGAATAATAAATATTCGAGTCGAGTCGAATCTAAGTAAAAATTTTCAAATATAATCCGAATTTGAGCTATTAAGTCTGTTCGCTTCGATTTGACTAGTTTATACCTTTACCCTCAAGGGGGTGTATTCAATTAAGATTTTTAAAGACTTTTAAATATTTTAAAAGTTTGGTTGTATTCAATCAAGACATTTAAAGAGTTTTATAAAAGTTTACTGGTATTCAATTATAACTTTTTTAATGTCTTTAAAAGTTAGGTGGTATTGAATTAAGATTTTTACAAAATCTATAAAAGTATTTTGGTATTCAAAAAATCATAAATTTTTCAGATTTCTATCAAATGGTAGAGTTTGACAAACTTTAGAAGAAGAATTATAACTATCAACCCATATCCAAAGTCTGACCTCATCTCTAAAGACTTCTAAAGACTTCCAAATATTAAACACAAAGGTGAAAATTCGGATCGCCAGTAAAGAGGGAACCCAGAAATTCGCAGTGTAAATACAAATTCATGGTGTAATACTCAAAAAAAAAATTAATAATAAAGAAATAAAATAAAATAAATAAATAACATTTAAATTTATATTTTAAATAATTTAATTCGACTTTGTCTTTTATTGGGTCAAACTAGTTATTTATTTTATATGAGCTACTAAGTATTAATATTGATGAATAAATTAATTTGGTAAAATTTGGGCCTTAAAACTAATTGGATTTAATTTATATGTGGATAAAATTAAATCATATAATAATTAAGAGAATTAACAAGATATATTAATAAGTAAACAAATAACTAAAGACCTAATCTGTCTTGCGGTACGTGTAATCAAGGAAAGAGGGAAAAGGCACAGTAAATTGGTAAGGGAGAAAGCGGCAATTCGAAAGTTTTCAATACAAAGACGAAATAAATTTGTTTAATAAAATCATGAAACTCTCAGATCAATTGTGAAGATTTTGTATGTATATATATTTAAAGTTTTTGTCTTATTATTAATTATACTTCATGATTTAGTAAAAGGAGGGATTATATATATATATATATATATATATATATATATATATATATAGTAGCAAAACAATTAATATGGTATTGAATCACACGCTCACACAAGAGTGTGGATTTCGTTTTCTGCGAATGAAAAAAAATAAAATCATGGAGCCAATAATTGAATGATCAGAAGCCATGTAATAAATATATTATAATATATATGTATACTAATGCTTAGATAAAATAATATCATCGTAACTTGAAATTTTTGTATAATATGTTTTCGAAAGTTGTTATTATAAGCGGTGGATTATTATTTATAATATATGCACTAAAAAATATAATAAATAATTTAATTATGTAGCAAAATTTTAATCTTAAATCTAATAATTTTTCAATTTTATATATTAGATGTATACAAAAGTTTATCACAGTCTTAATAAAAAAATTATAAATGTCTGTTACTTATTTCATGAAATCTATAAAAATCATTTTAAAAAAGTCTTTAAAGTCCGTAAAAGTAATTAAAATCTATAAATTCTATAAAAAATTATCACTTAAAAAAAATATTTAAAAATCTTAATCGAATAATGCGCCTAAGTTAAAAAGGGTGTAAAACGTAAGTAACCACTTGAAATCATTTTAAATTTTTATCATCCCCGAAAAGGCCTGAAGAAGATCCAATCCCTTCGCCCAAACGGTGGCTATCATTCGCTGACATCGACACACATTCTTGGAAGGGAACTCTCGCACTGTCTCTCTTTACTCTTTCTGTCTATACGTTCTGCTAGTTTTTAATCGCGAGAGAGAGGCTGAGACTAGCACACAAATCGTATCCTCATCTCTGGCCTCTAATACGACCCACTCCCACAAACAAAGTGAGTGTATATAATATATATTGGGCGAGTGTACAATCCACTCAATCCCGACCAACCACACCCCCAATTCTTGTCCTACCCAACTGTCTCTTATGTGGCTCTGACTCTCCTTTCATATATTACTGACTACTCATTTTTCTAAGTGTTACAGACCCATCACTGATTCCCTTTTTGATCTAATCTACCAACCGCATATTTCTTGGCTTGCTTAGGTTCACAATATACACTGGTAAATACCCATTTGGTAATCCATCATTTTTTCTTTCTTTCTCCCAATATTACATTTCTACTATTTGAATGTGTCTATACCGATATATAGTCAATCGCATATAGTTAATCTGATTTGTGTTTTATATCTTATGTTAGATTAGATTACATACTGTTGAATTCTTCAAGTAGCCGTTCGATTTGATTGGGTTTCCTAAACTTTACAATTTTTGGAGCTGGTTTTATAAAAGATCAAGCAGGGTAAGATTCATTGTTTCTGTGAAGTTTTATAAATCACTTATTTTTGGGTTAAATGAAATTATTATCAGTCAGTTGTTCACACATTGATATCTTTTACTCCATATAATGTTGAAGTTGTGAATTAGTGTGCATTTGGAAAGTACGTTTTGATTGTAAGGAGTTAATGAGAAAATTTTAAGTTATTTGCAGAAATAATTGAATTTTAATATGGCCTCTCTTTAATTCTTATTTATCACAATTGCTTGTGATTTAAAGACCTAATTTTTATTCTTGAATGTAGTGTGTAATTGCTGTAGTTGAACTCGGAGAGAGTTGTAATTGGAAAAGAGCCTTGCCCATGAATTTTAGAATATAGTTTGGAGTTTAGAACGCACTCATTTGGTTATACAGAGCTTCACTTTACTCCTGCATAAATGGACTGCTTGGTGTCTCAGATTGCTCATTCATCAGTAAAACGCAAATGCAAATGTAACTAGATTCTGAGACGTGCTTATATTATAGTATAGACATGACTCTCCTATTCTTTGTTGGTCAGTTGAATCATTTGATCAATTAGCTAGATAGAACTTAGACGTCCTGCACATTGTGCACAACTGGTTTTGATTTTTTGGGGTACAACTCTGTTCTTATTATAGCATCTCAAAATACTAGGTTGGCATATAAAGCTTGCTAAAAATCTATTCTTTCTTATGTATAAAGAGAAAAATAGAAGATAGCAGCAGAAGAAGTAACAACCCTTGCACGTTGCACTTCAAATCTTCTGTTTAGAAGAAGAGAACTAAAAAATGTTAGGGCATAATTGCATTTTCATCCCTTTATACATAGTAGTGATAAATACGAATCCCAGAGCCAAAAGTTTTTAACAGCTGCACCTACATGACAAAAATGGGATCATGCCTGAAGATGTAAGATACAACACTTGTTGTTTCGAGAGGCACATTGGAGATCTAGAGGGGGTTTGAATAGATCTTTAAAACGTTTCAATTAATTAAAGATGTATTACGAAGTAATCAATTAATCATATTGATTAAGCACTGGTTATGGAAATCTCAGATCTAAATTTAGTACATAGCAGATATAACAGTTTAATGTGCATAATGTAAATGACGTAAAATTGACGATGAATTTTTAAGTGGTTCGGAGACTGAACAACTTTTAATCCATTCTTTTACTCCACCAAACAGGATATTCAATAAGGATTTAGGTCCTGCAGACCATTTTACATCTGAACCCACTAAGGTTCATTCGAGTCATTGAGTCTCGGCAATTCGGTCAGTAAGACCAGGTCACTCTTGACCCCTTAAGTTCGGTCACACAGACCAGGTCACTCTTAACCCAATTTGGTCACAAAGTGACCTGACAAGGTCACTCAGACCTATGTTCCTGTTATTGATGTTTGTTGGAAGTGCTTCTAAGATGGCATTAAAGCGCTTCATCATCTAGTACTTAGCAGCATGGTGGTGAACATCTTCTTGGTGTTCCTAAGCTTTGGCATTGATGCTCGTCCTGTTCTGATGTTCAGTAGCTACTCATGGATGTGCTGCTAAGCTTGACAATTCAGCTCGACATCTTCTGGTGCTTAGCAGCTTTGAACACTTGTTGGATTCAGTGTTCTAAAAATCCCCGCCTAGTCCCTGCCTAGGCGCTAGGCCCCCACTTGGCGCCTCGCCTAGGCCCTAGGCCCCCCCTTGGCGCCTTGCCTAGGCGCTAGGCCCCCTGGCGCCTCACTTAGGCCCAAGGCGGCAAAAAAATTCCTCCAGGAAATTAGGCGGTGCCTAGGTGAGGTCTAGGCGGAGAGGTTTTTTTTATTTTAATAACTACCCAAACCAAATCTTGATATATTTATTTTTCTAATGATTTACCATATTCATAATACAGTTTGTAGCATATCAAATCACAACAAGAAGTGAATAATATCAAGTCAAAATAGATAATTTTATTATAGTTGTAATTTTTTGAGCTTGTACCAACTTCAAATTATACAAATGATGATAAATTTGTAATATTTAGTTTAATTTAATATAATTCTTAAATTTATGTTTAGTTTCTTAAGTTTTGATATTGAATTAAATTCTTGAAATTTTAAATTTTATTATTTAATAGTAATCTTGTTTATGAATAAAAGTAATACGTTAAAAATATGTTTTAACTTTGAACAATTGCATGTTTGTATTTGAACTTTGACATTAGCAATATTATTTCGCCTTTGATCACGGTTAGCAAGGCTTCTCAAACTCCTTTGGCAGAGGTGTAGACCCGGATATCTTTAAGCATATCATTCAATGCTATGAACATAGACTTCTTAGCTCAGACTACACCTGCACTTTCTTATAGTTGGATTGCCCAATATGTTGATTGATTTTAGCTTTGCTAAGCTCGTTTGATAATAGCGATAACTTCGTTTGCGCTCATGGATCAATCTGGATTCCTTTAAGCAGATCATTTACATTCATATATATATATGGGCCATCCTAAATATATGTATATACACAAATGTGTAGTAGTATATTAGTTTGCTTATGTGACGGTTTTTTGGGCTATAGCGGCGGTTCACTCGTCGCCACCAAAAAATTGTCGCCTATATGTACTACACAGCTGTGTATATACATTTTTTCATATATATATATATATATATATATATATATATACTTGCACATATAAATTTCAACATGTAAGCTCATCTTCATTTAGAAGATGTGTTTGACTTTCACTACAAAGTTTATTTAGTGTCTTGTATCAACTCAAAGTGTAAGCTTTAGATATTCATGAGGAGATCTAGAAAGGGGGGTTGAGTATATCTTTAAAAACATTTCGATTAATTAAAGATGTATTACCAAGTAATCAGTTAATCATATTGATTAAACACAACAAAATATTCCTTTATAAAATCCCCTTAAAGATTATGGAAATCTCATGTCTAAATTTAGTCTTGTAGTCGTTCAAATACATAGCTGATATAGCAGTTTAATGTGTATAATGTAAATGACGTAAAGTAAAAGACAAGGGATTTTTAAGTGGTTCAGAGACTGAACAACTCCTAATCCCCTCTTCTAGTCCACCGAGCAGGATATCCACCAAGGATATAGGTCCAGTAGACCATTTTACATCTGAACCACTAAGGTTCCTTCAGTGACAGTCTCGGCATTGAGTCACTAAGTCTCTTCAATTCGGTCAATAAGACTAGGTCACTCTTAACTCCTTAAATTCGGTCACACAAACCAGGTCACTTTTGACCCAATTCGGTCACAAAGACCAGGTCACTCAGACCCATCTTCTTGTTGTCGATGTTCGTTGGAGGTGCTGCTAAGATGGCATTAAAGCGCTTCATCTTCTGGTATTTAGTAGCATGGTTGCGATCATCTCCTTGGAGCTGCTGAGCTTTGGCATTGATGCTCGTCCATTTTTGATGTTCAACAACTACTCATGATCACAGTTGATGTGTTGTTAAGTTTGGCAATTTAGCTCGACTTCTTTTGGTGCTTAGCAGCTTTGAACACTTGTTGGATTGTAGAGATTGACTGCTCTACGTCTTCGTCTGTTCAGCTCTGAGTGTTCATGGTGATTCTTAGAGTGGTACTTGAGGTTGGCCTTCTGATTTGCCACTCATATGTCACCAACATCAACTTCATAGCTCCTTGGCACTTCGGCTCTCCGACTCTCAGCTCTGCATGTCCTCCATTAACTTTGCACTTCGGCTCTGGCTCCTTGGCACTTCGGCTCTGGCTCCTTGGCTCTAGATCTGGCTTTGGCTCCTTGGCACTTTAGCTCATTGGCTCTGTGCTCTTCATCTCTTTGGCTCTTCAGCTCTAGGCTCCTTGGCTCTTTGGCACTTCTGTCCTCTGGCGCATCTTTGCACTCTTCTTAGCATTGCAGCTCTAGCACTTGTGCAATCCGTCACACTTTTCTCTTTTAGCTCAGACTAGCACTCGTGATCTTCATTTTGTGCTTCAGTTCATTAATTTTGGTGTGACAGCCTTTTGATCATTTGTTGATATCAAAAGCTTTGAATTTGAAATCTCAAAGCTATATATTTAGTCTTTCAAAAGACTTCCCGTTGCAATATGACCGTTGGAGCATTTATGGCACAGATATCTTAGTATCCTTGATGTTGACTTTCAGCACTTGTGTTAGGCTGGTCACATCAGACTTCAGCTTTATCTCCCGACATCTATATATCTTTTTTCTTCAAAATAGTTGTTAGACACATTGATCTGATCTTTGATCTTTCTTCAAGGATACGTTATTGAGTGCGAACTTGATTATAGTAGATTGATGGAAATCATAGAGTTGAATATTTCATTTGCTCTACGGTTGTTGACTTGAATGGAAATGGAAAAGAGACGGAACTCCAGTTCCTTCGATTTTTGCTCTGTTATCTGCTCCTCTGTTTACTCTTCGATAGCAGGCTAATGGTAATCGTAGACTTCATCTATGCATTTGATCTACGATTATTGTCTTGTCTTTTGCTCTGCTATCTGAGTAATTGCTTCATAATGCTTGGGCAGACTTCTCTTTGTTCTTTGAACACTTGAGTAACTCTACGATGTCGAAGACAACTCTTTGATTTAGCTGTCTTTTGAACCTTTACTTCGCCTTGGCAGCTGCTTCACCACTCTTGTTTTACTCTGCGCCCTGACTTGTTCTTTGTGATCAGGCAGAGTATTTCATAACATTTTTAGTGACTTCTCTCTTATTCTCTGGGTACCTTGGCAGCTCTGCAATGTTGGAGACAACTCTCCGATCTGTCCATATCTCAATGCTTTACGTTACTAGCTGCCGCTCTATGAGATCCTGGTTACTCTGCGAACTAACTTGCTTTATGATTATGCAGACTCTTGCAATTTAAATTTTGTGGAGATATTCCAGAGATTCCTTCTGATAAGGACTGTACTCATATATTCTTAGAATATATCCTTTTGTGATCAGCTTCTTCTTGTTAGGCCTTCAGCTCATATCCAAGGTTCATAAGCGAGCTCTACGATCTTTGCTTTGAATGCTTCAGTTAATGAGCCGACTCACTATAAATTGAGAGCTTTGATAAAATCAACTTAGCAGATTTGATCTTTCTATTTTAAGTCCTTGTACATGTGTTTCATAAGGACTTTACAAAATTTATCCTTACAAATATATATTAATCATTTTTTTATCAAGTAATGATAATTAAGATCAACTTTACAGATTTGATCTTTCTATTCTTAGTCCTTGTACATTTGTTCCGTAAGGACTATACAAAGCTTCTCTTTCACATTTATGCTTCAGTCAAACAATTTTTATATATATGAGTTACATTCATTTGGATCAACTCAATGAGATCAATCTAACATGCTTAATCTTTTCTCTAATCTAAGTCCTTGTACATAGATATCTCAGTTAAGGACTTTACAAAACTTATGCATACAAATATAGTTTTAATATTTTATCATCAAATCTTATACATTTGGAATCTCATGTAGATTCTAAAAAATCTCCCCCTCAATAAAACAACCTTCTAGTCTTAACAACTATAATTCTGTTCACACAGATGAAAATATGTTGTACTCCCTCTGTCCCATGGTTATAGGTTGATTTCTTTTGGCTCATAGTTTAAGAAAATCAGTTTAAGTGGCAATTTTAATAAAAATTTTCCACATATACCCCTTAAATTTTAATAAAAATTTTCCACATATACCCCTTAAATTTTAATAAAAATTTTCCACATATACCCCTTAATATGGAATTAATGAATAAGTTAATTACTCCTTACTTATCACACTGAAACTCTCAACTTAATTGATCAACGTATACTGACCATTAAAATAGAACTTTAACCAAAGATGAATTTTTAATCTACATAAACTTTCAACCAATCACAAAACGTTTATATTATTCCAAATTCATTTATTGAGCCTAAAAAGTTGAATTCTTTTATTGAGAATACAACAACATTAAATGCGGTGATAACAATAATGACATTTAATGTTGTTTCTTCAAAAAAAAAGTAATGGTTGAATATTTATTATAAGGGCATAAAAGTAAAACAATGAACCAACTAAATTTTATAAATAGTAAGTAGCCTATATATTGGGACATCCCAAAATGGAAAATCAGCCTATAACTATGGGAACGGAGGGAGTATATTTATGTATGTAAGCTTGTGAGTTACTTTTAGCAAGTTATATTATATATTTTAAGATTTCTGCTATATAATTTGCTCTGTCAAGGGGTTTCTGTTAATATGACGAATTGATAATGTATGGTTCACTATATCATTGCTTGTAAAGTTATTGATGCTTTTATGTTGGTGGCTTCTTCCTTGTATAATGAGTTTTGAGTTTTTGGAAATGGATGCTGTATAGATCTAAACAATGAAAAGCTGCAACTAATGTTTAGAAAATAAAATAAACGGTTTGTCCAACCTCGTCAAATTCATTTTTTTTCTCCTTATCACTGCAATACGTCTTCATCCTGTTATTTTCTCATTCCTCGTCATCTTTTTTTCCTTTTTATTTTAATGATACAGTACTACCAAAAGTAAGCAAATTTATTTGTATGTAGTCATATTTATATGATAGACTTCAACTTTTATTAATGCGATTTGTATCCTAATGTTTCTGATGTATCTTGTGAGTAATGATTCGCTACTCTAAGTGAACTTTTTGTCATTTGCCCGTGAAAAGTCGAGTGTCACCTTTGAACTTGGAGAAGCATGGCATCCCAACTCTCCTTGTGGTAAACTTTCAATCACATATGTTAGATAATGATGGGAAGGTTTTTTGCTCTCATTTACAAACTACCTCCTCAGGACCACACCTTAGTCCGAAATGTACTCTAATCTGAAAAGAAATCATATGATATGCATACAGTATACTTAGTTTTTAAGGACTTACCTGAGAATTGAATTTAGAATGAATTAATATGGTTTAGGTTATGAAAATCAAAAGATATGTAAATGTAGCCGCTGTCACAGTTTGAATGTAGACTCAAAAATACATATCTAGTTGGATTATGTCCAAGCTATGTTTATCTCCTTTCTTCTTCTTTTTTCTTTCTATTTTTCCTGGATTTCTAAGCATTGGAAGGTTTCAAAGCTTTATAGCATCAATAACATCTGTTGTGTGGAGATCAGAATCCTATTATTCAAACTTATAATGGTGAAAGCGTTATTTACGTGTAATTGCTCAAGGAAATAAACATTATTTCTTATGTTTTCTATATCCCCATCGAATGTGATACTTGTTCTCCCAATTTCTTCCAATTCAAAGTTTAATCTATTTTAGTTTTTATCTTAAATCCTCGTTCTCTCTTTTATGTTCTCCGGTTTAAATGTAAATCCTTCAATGTTACTGTTACAACCCAACAATCCATGTTTTGAGGAACCAAGAACATTGATCTGTCTATGCATGATGTTACGTAACAGGCCACAGTTAATTGTTTTTCTTTTATTTACATTTCCAGATGGGTGATGTAGCCAAGGACCTAACTGCTGGTACTGTTGGGGGAGCAGCGCAATTAATATGTGGACACCCTTTTGATACCATCAAGGTCAAGCTCCAAAGCCAGCCAGTTCCACTACCTGGCCAGCCCCCTAAATTCTCTGGAGCAATGGATGCTGTGAGACAAACCATAGCAGCTGAAGGCGTAGGGGGTCTGTTCAAAGGTATGGGCGCCCCACTTGCTACTGTGGCAGCCTTCAATGCCGTCCTCTTCTCAGTTAGGGGACAAATGGAGGCATTACTGAGGTCCCAACCTGGTGCCCCACTTACAATTGACCAGCAGATTGTTTGTGGAGCTGGGGCTGGTCTTGCTGTCTCCTTCCTGGCCTGCCCAACTGAATTGATCAAGTGCAGGTCAGTTAATAAAACCTGCTTTTTGCAACATAACTTTTTATATCTATAGAAGTCCTGCAGATTGAGTTTGCTATGGCAGAAAGTTGTGTGCCTCCCATCCAAATTGTTGGAGAAATTTCAAAAATCTACCATATAACCTACTTTCTGATCAAAGTTATCTGTGAAATCAGATTGCAAGCCCAAAGTGCATTGGGAGATGCTGGCTCGGCTGGTGCTGCAGTGAAATATAGTGGGCCAATGGATGTGGCAAAACATGTTCTTCGATCAGCAGGTGCGAGGGGTCTGTTTAGGGGATTGGTTCCCACAATGGCACGTGAAATACCAGGAAATGCCGCTATGTTTGGTGTCTACGAAGCCCTAAAGCAGTACCTTGCAGGAGGGCAAGATACATCAAAACTAGGAAGGGGCTCACTGATGCTAGCGGGAGGCTTGGCTGGAGGTTCCTTCTGGATTTCTGTATACCCAACTGATGTGGTGAAGAGTGCCATTCAGGTTGATGACTACAAAACCCCGAAGTTCTCCGGCTCAATTGATGCTTTTAGAAAGATCTTGGCTTCTGAAGGTGCCAAAGGCTTGTACAAGGGTTTTGGACCTGCCATGGCTCGAAGTGTTCCTGCAAATGCAGCATGCTTCTTGGCATATGAGGTGACAAGGTCTAGTTTGGGATGATTATTTTCATCGATGCAGGCTAATATTTGGGTCTCTCTCTACAATCAACCTCTTTTCCCTTTTAACATTTACCTTCATAATTTAGATTCTCGAGGCAATTGCCATTTACTGAAATCTGTTTTAGTAGGGCCCTAACAGTATGGTTACTAACTGATTTCCAAAATTTATAAGACTAGTTCTTATGCTCCAAAAGTGACAAGGGGATGGGGCAGTGGTAAGTGTGCCATCCTCAATACACTAAATGCAGGAGTGTAGCTAATGATTTCCCATCCCGCTGAGTTTTTTGTGGCTTATATTTCTGGCAAAAAGGGTAAAAAATAAATTGCATTTATGGTGATTCTTGTATCCACTTTCTTATGTTAATAATTTAAACAAAATTGGGAACAAATGTAGAGCTTACCTCATATATATATATATATATATATATATATATATATATATATATATATATATACACACACACACACGGGTCTGTCTCTCCAGTGAATTATAGGAAGCGAACTACAAATGAATTGGTTATAGCGACGGATAAAATTGTCGTTATAGTCGGTTAATTTTTAATTCGTTCCTTATGGATTGCTAGAGAGCCAACCTATATATATATATATATATAGGGAAATGATTCATAGCAAGTATTTGTTATGGATAAAAAATGGACAAATAACATCATAACCATCCATTACAATAATCAAGGGAGAAGATTAAAAAAGAAAACACGTCTTCCGCTACTCGTCTAGCGGACTCTCTAAAATAATAAGCCATATCCGCTAGTCCAAGTGGCGGATGAGAGAAAATTACCGGAGCCAGCCAACAGTGAGGGAGCCAACGAAGCAACAGATTTAGTGGACTTTTTTAGATACAATTATTATTTATATAAGGTACCATTAATTATAAGAGAGGCTAGCTAAGAAGTGTTTATATATATTTCATTTCAATCCCTGAAATATTAATTCACATGCATCCCAAAAAACGATGATTTGTAATGAAATTTTATTCTTTTCAAAACATTTGCGAAAAAAAATTAATAATAGTGGATCTACTTAAAATCTTTAATTTTAGGATAAACCAAAGAGAAAAAATATATATATATCTAATTAATCTTCAAATCAAAATTTTAATTTTTTCTAAAGTTGTAAACTACTTAAATTATATATCTAAAAAATTGTGTTCCATTTCATGGATCACTATTTTTGTTTTCTATTTCGATCACAAGAACTCAAGGAATTAATATTTCAGGGATTGAAATGAAATATATATAAACACTTCTTAGCTAGCATCTCTTATAATTAATGGTACCTTATATAAATAATAATTGTATCTAGAAAAGTTCACTAAATTTGTTGCTTCGCTGGCTCCCTCGCTGTTGGCTGGTAATTTTCTCTCATCCGCTACTTGTTCTAGCGGATGTGGTTTATTATTTTAGAGAGTCCGCTAGACGAAGTAGTGGAAGACGTGTTTCTTTTTTTAATCTTCGCCCTTAATTATTGTAATGGATAGTTATGATACTATTTCTCCATTTTTTATCCATAGTAAATACTTGCTATGAATCATTTTCCATATATATATATATATATTGTAAGACCCCAAATTATTAATAAATGAAATTTATTTTCCTCTATTTATTATTTTGAAATAGTAAGGGTTGATTTGATTAATGTGGATAGTTATGGGTAAAATACGCAAATATTTTGAATAAGCAAGTGGTTATAAAATATTCATTATTGTCGGGGAATATTCGTTTGGTGCGTGGAATATTAGATCTTTGTCGGAAAAATATTAAATTTGACGGTGCGGTCTTTTTGTGGGTCCCATAACTGAAAAGCGATTGGATGAAGAAAACGACAAGTATAAGTTGTTTATAAATAACGGCGTAGTTACCGTTAATACTGTTAGAATACCCAGTGGTTAAAACACACTAATACGCGTTGTTGAGCAAGAAGACATTGCAGTATTGCACCAATTATTGATTCTTACGTAAGAAGGCACTACTCAATAATTATTACACAGTAATTACTATTCAAAGATTTTATTTTATTGATTCAATAATTCTTTGCATTGATATTTTATATTCTTGTTGTTTCAATAAATTATCATTACACAAGATTTTCCATTATCGAAGCAATAATTCATATTATCCGAATAATATTATTAGATAACATTATTAGCAATGTCTAGAAAGTTCGTCAAGGAGAGGTTTGGTCACCTAATTGTGCGCCAAGAAGGAGAAATTCTTATTGAAAGCCCCCTCTTTCCAGGAACTAGCCAGTCACAAGATCTTGTGATTCTGTAATATTATTTGTGAATAATTAATTATTGATTTATATGATGAGGAAAATATTGATTTTATGTGGATATAGATGGAGAAATTTTTTAAAGTGACAATTGTTGAAAATTGAAATTTTATCTTTTTCTGATAAAATAATTCATTTAAATATATTATTATATTTTAATAATATAATAATGTTGATATTTTACAATGAATGTGGGATATATGAGTATCTGAGGAAAAAGAGTATTTTTTGTTGCAATAAATATTAAAAATAGATTTTTGTATTCAGAGACCCATTTCTCGATTCGAAATTTGATTATAGCTTGTAAAATCGTCTGTTTGTGGATTTGGTCAATTTCATTTGGAATTTGAAAAACTTTCTTCCGAAAGTTGTAGAGAATTGAATTTCCTATAAAAAGTTGGGAGATTCAATTTTACGATAAAAGGGCTATTTATTATGAATTATTGAAGTTCCAAAGCTCAAATAATTGATTTTTGGAAGTTTAAAATAATTTAAATAAGAAAATGTTTTTTGTGTTTGGTGGGCATCTTTAACACATGCTAAGTTCTTTGAATTCAGATGATTCTAAGTGGGCGAGACAAATTAATATATATTATTATTATATTAAATTTTCTACTTTTGGTGTTCTAAGCATTTTCCTATAAATAGGGTGCTTAGGTTAGAATTGAAAATCACACCGTAAACTCAAGTTTTCTCTCTATATTTATCGAAGCGTATTCTTGTGAGTATTTTGAGTATACTTTGAGTATTGCTATACGGTGCAAGTTCAAGTCATAGCTTTATATCAGGTGTTTCAACTAAGATTGTCTTTTCGAGGTAAGGGATGTTATTTTATTCGAAAATGATATTATTTCTTCAATATCATTATGCCGAAATATTGGTTGGAAATTTTATCAAATTTAGAACTTTTTCATGTCTGGGGTTACTATTCATGAGTTACTATTCACGAGTTACTATTCACAAGTTACTATTCACAAGTTACTATTCACGCACTATTCACGGCGTGATGATGTTTTTGAGAAATTTCTATCTTTTGGTGTCGAGTTACTATTCACGATATCGTCACTATTCACGTGATCTGTGACTATTCATAGAAAAATGAAATTTCTTCTTTTTGTCCAAAATATCTATTCGGATACTAGCTTTGATTGGATCCATGTTTTGATCATTCTTGAATTTTACTCCACTCTAATTATTTATGAAGTATTTTTGAACTTGGATTATTTAAAGTACAAATCCTTAATACTTGTTCTTTTTGTTTCAACCGGATTCGTTTTCTTTAAAATATTTTTCATCATCCTCGACCCTAAATGATGATATCTTTGAATATCTTTGGCACAGAGTGCAAAGATGAATGATTTCTTGATGAATATCTTTGGCCGTAGTGCAAAGATGAGCAGTGTTGAGATGAACATGATCGATCGATTAATATCTTTGGCCCAGTAGTGCAAAAGATGAGCAGTGTTTAGATGAACATGACCCGGTGATGAATATCTTTGGCCTCAGTGCAAAGATGAATATTTGATTCGGATATATATTGATTGATGTTACTGGGGATAAAATATCGACGATGAACTTTTAAATTCATATATAGAAGATAGTAGTTTGCATTCTCTACTTAACTCTTCTAATGAATTGTTGTTTCCGCTGCAGTTGTTGATTTAAAACTGGTTGTCTATTATATTCTATTAGATTTTTTTCCTGTTGAAGACTAACGATAATTTGTTCTATGTTATCTTAGTCATAATGTTCTTTACTGGGCTAGTTGAGCTCACCCTTTTCCTTGTTGTTCCATTTTTCTTCTTAGGAGGCGAGAATGTAGCGAGTACTAGTCGAGGTATGGAATGAAGGTTCTAGAGAGAGTTGATAAGTAGTCCTCACCATTTTTGTAAAATAATGTATCAATAATTGTGATGGGGATTTATTTGCGTGTGGATATTGTCTAGAAGACAATAATTGTATTTAAACTCATAGTTTATATGTTGTAATAATAAAGTTGTAGTTATTTCTGTACCATGTATTTGGCGACTCAAAATGGGTTGGATGGAATGAACCTATTTTGGGGGCGTCACACACACACACACACACACACACACACATATATATATATATATATATATATATATATATATATATATATATCAGCAATGTTAATGAAGGAAAGATGATTTTCTGTGCGTGTGTTGTTTTCTAACGGATGAACTAAACTAAGCAGGGATATTTTGACTGCATTATCCAAGCCCAACAAGCTAGACCGAGTTTTGTTTAATTAAAGAAATGGATAATTTAAGTTTTTGTTTTGTTTGATTTCAATTATTAAAAATTAGTACCCCCTCTATTCTAAAATGAGAAGAAATTGTACTGGCATTGTAATATCTATAAATAAAAAATAATAATAAGATAATAATAAAAAATAGTACTAATAATCAAACGAATTGGGTCAAATTAATTTCTACGTATATTTTTGTTTGGGTTTGTCAAACTATTTGAGCCTACTTTAAAGTGTTGGGGTTTAAAATCAAATTGAAATAGGAGTAATATTAATATACTAGGTTAATGTGTGATGTCCCAAAATAGGTCCACACAACTCATTTTAAGTCGCCAAAATACATACTACAAAATTCAAATACAAACTTTCCTATTTACAACTATTAAACTGTCGTGCAACACATACTGTGAGTTTTAATACAAATATTGCACCGTGCATAATACGACAATATTCAAACTCAAATTAAGTCCTCATTACAGTTATTATCACATTATTTCACAACATAGTGAAGACTTCTATAGTAAATATCTCGGATCATTACTCCATTCTCCGACTAATTACAGTGTAAGGAAAATGGTGAGCTCAAATAGCCCAATAAAGAATATTATAACTAAGATGATGAGGAATACATTATCTTTAGCCTTCAACAATGATAAATTAGATAAAATATAATGGATAACAAGTTTTAGATCAACAACTGCAGCGGAACAACAATACATTATAAGTGTCAAGTAGAGAAATACTATCTTCTATGATTTAAGGGTTCATCATCAATATTTTATCCCTGTAACACCAATCAATAATTATGCAAATCAACATTTTATCTTTGCACTACGGGCCAAAGATATTCATTTGTATCATCAATGGTCATGATCACGCCAACAACAGTCCATCTTTGCATTACGGGCCAAAGAGAATTTTCACCACAAGTCTTTGCCTATAAAATTAAAGATCATGATTATACCAATACACAATGCTTGGTCATAATCATATCAATCAACAGTTCATCTTTGCAATCATGTCGATGTCGGGATTTTTATTTGTCCCTTTTCGTTTCTTGTTCTTTGGTGTTCTCATGTTATGTGAGATTTGTTTGAAAAAACAAGTGAAAAAGGTCCGACATGTGTAATGTCGATGATTTGACTGTAAGAGCCGCCAGTTGGTGTTTTTAATTGGTTGCACCAACGCAACCGATAAAAAGTTTGCACATTGACCCAGTGATGTGACACTGCTAAACAGGTTTGTGAAACCGAGATTCATTTAGGTTCGGGGGTTTGATTATGCGGAGGGAAGGTGTTAGGCACCCCCCGACATCCGTGTAGCCACGGTGACCACCACTTTTCAAGAAACTGTTATATGAATGGGTGTGTGTGTGTGGATTAATGTGCAATTTATTTGGAAGTAGTGCGAGGCCTAGTTCGCACCTATATACAAAGGGTTTGAATTTATATGAAAATTCTATTTTAAACATGATATAGCAGTGAAGTTTTTTAAAAAGAGGTTTTTCAAACCCTGTGCTCAATAGTAATTGAGACCTTTTCATACCTCTATTTTTATTATTAAATGTTCGGCTTGTTTGCTTTTATTTTTGAGAAGCGAAGCATCTTCGAGAAAATAATATACAGCGATGCCAAACTCCTCATGGGCATGACAGTCATCCAAGGAAATTAAAACACCATAAATAATGTACAAGCTGTCTACAGCTGAAAATGTCCATCACGGGAACCGAATCTAGATTCAGTAGACTTAATCTGTGATCACATGATTCCTAGGCTCACATGATGCCGTAGTTTATATGAAAAGCAGTAAGCAGTTATATATATAAAATCTGTAAATATATATATATACAAACATGATCAACCACTTCGAAGCACCTCCATGGGGGATCAAAAATGTAAATATATAAAAGCGGTAAATATATATATATATATATATATATATATATATATATATATATATATATATATATATATATATACGGACATGATCAACCACCACGAAGCATCTCCATGGGGGATCAGAAAAGTAAATAAAGCTGTAAAAGACGATCAACCGCCACGAAGTAAACTCCATGCGGGACTAAATGTAAAGAAAGCAGTAAAGACGATTAATCGCCACAAAGTAAACTCCAGGCGGGACTAAATGTAAATAAAGCGGTAAAAGGCCTCAAGTAAACTCAGGCTGGCGAAAATGTAAAAATATATATATATATATATATATATATATATATATATATATCTGATTGAAATGAAAACCACGGATAGAAAGTAAAGGCATACACACACAACACGGCTCTCAATATGAAGAATAGTGTGTGCAAAGATGAAGAGAAAGGCTTTATAGAGTGTGAAAAGTCTTACAGTGGGCTGCCAAGGCAGGCATTTATGACTCTAGATGGATAAACACTCGGCTCCATGCAGTAAAAATATAGCTATATATATGAGCTAATGTGTTTAAAATGAGAAAGCACTCAATAAGGGGTGTGTCTGAGCAAATTGGATGGGCTTTTTCGCCTCTTTTTTTCTTACAAATGGCCACCCCAAGCTCTATATTTATAGAATTTGGAGCCGCAGTGATGTATGTCTGGCGGCCAAGAGATGCACTGGTGCGCCCGGTGCCCCAGGCTCCGCAGGATCCAGTCCGTAATCTCAAAGTACGTTCACTCGTGCACTGTGATGTCTGCTTGGACTTGCAGAACTTCAATCCAAGCATCTGAACGAGGTGTACAAGACCTTCTTCGGACCGCTTTTGTCGAGAGTTATGCAATGACATGGGATTAGAGGTTGCACGAAGTCAGGAAGAGGGGACCATGCCCATGGTCTTCAAGCTTCAAATTTTATCCGGTGTGCTGCCACGCGTAATAGTATCTCAGGATTGGAACTCCTTGGCTCTTGTGGGACATTGTTGTGTAGAAATGTATGTATGAAATGTTGAGACGGTGCACAGGGGTTGAGGTGGCAAGATGAGGATTTGACTCTTCACTGGGGTTATCTCCGGTTTGGGCTAATAGCAGACGTTGCTCAGGGTTACATCTTAGATTGGACTGCTGCAAGTGTTTGAATTTCGCAAGGTCATCTGTAAGTGTGCCTGTCTTCCCGGTATTATCTTCGGGTCTTTGGAATGAGTGCCTCGACAGGAGGTCTAAGATAGAAGCTGATCGCATGCATTTGAAACAAGCATTTCTGGAGTTATCGCCAGAACTGTAACAACATTTCTTGGGGTTATCTCCAAGGAAGAAACTCAGGGTTATCTCCGAGGTTGGAATTGATACTCCCGGTGTATGTTCCGGGGTTGAGACTGAACTTCCGATAGTATCCGGAATGGATGTGAGCTATCTTCCAGGGTTATCTCCGAAAGACGAATCTGTCCTCCTGCAATGTTAGTAACAGGTGTGCAAAAAATTTTGAGTGCCTACAGATGCCCTTCTTTATCATATTCATGTAATGCAAGGCATGGATAGGATAAAGAATCCTAGACACTTAAAATGCAATAAGATAAACATGATGCTATATGCAGCAACATGATGCAAATGTTTGATGCATGAATGAATGATTGTCGGTTCCCTGTTAATCCTTCCAAGGATGACAATCAGTAATGTCTTAGACATGCGATCCAAGTCTTCAAGGATGTTGACATTGGGGCTATCACCAAAGTCCTGGATCCTTGATACAGACTTTTACTCCATAGAGGTGCCTCTCGTGTACAAGAGATCTGTGGGGATAAAGCTTTGTCTGTTTGAGGATGTGTATAACATATTCCACCATCGGTCCTCTCCGATGAGGATGGTCTTCTCTGGTTTGTGTCACCAGTATATACCATGATCCTATTAGAGTTATTGCCAACATATATATATGTATCGTCGTCCTCGACCTTGATGATGTGTATCACCGGATAGGTCCCTGTTGGGCAAACTGTCAAGGCTGCTTGATGTTCATTGATGTGTGTATCAATGATTGCATTGCGTTGTGACCCTTGCTGGGGAGTATGTCAAGGCTGCTTGACCTTTATTGACACATATATCAATGGTTGAATCGCGTTATGACCCCCGCCGGGGATACTTTATCAATGTCTGACTTCGGCGTTGTGACCCCCGCCTGGGATACTTTATCAATGTTTGACTTCGGCGTTGTGACCTCCGCCGGGGATACTTTATCAATGTTTGACTTCAGCGTTGTGACCCCCGCCAGGGAACACGTCTTTTAGGGTTATGACCCTGTTTTTGGCAGCATCAGACCTGTGTGAGGCATTGTCGAGCATGATTTGCAAAAGCTGAGGTCACTGGTATAGTATACCTTGCATTCAGGCGAATACCAATGAGTGATGTGCAGAACCAGAGTTTGGCCCGTGAAAACCGTGGATTTCGTGCTATTACGCTTTCGATCACAGTAGCGTTTTTATTCTTGATTTGGCCTTTTCAGCTTGTGAGACCTCTTTACAACTCGAACTAGACTGAGATGGAGGGGTGGGCCCCATGTAGGGGTGCTGCAGGTACACCTGCGGCTAACCGTGACTATGTAAAGGCTGCATGTTGCTTTCATAAGTCACTTTTTAAGTAGCGCCGTGAAGGAAATTTGAGAGCTCTTCTTCAGACCTGCTGAGTTCGGGCGACTTTTTGCACATTCTTCCACCATAAAAGTGTTCTTCACTGTCCTGGTAACATATGCATGTATTCTTTTCTAGTTTCTATCCGTTGGAAAATGACTTATCACATGAAATGCACTTAGACACATAGTAGTGAATATGCATGCTGATATGACTTTATAAAAAATATTCAACATAGTAAATGTTAGTTTTAAACTATGCTGAACATAATGATGTGAAAAAAATTGACTTTTGAAACAGTCAAATTGGCACCTTTTACGGTCATTTCTTATCCTATTTGAGGACAAATGAGTAAAGGTAGAAAAGCAAAATAATCCTGGCAATTAGACTACACTTACGGATTTTTTACTGTGTTGTATTAATGCATGTAGGATGTATATGACTGTGGGCAGGTGTGCTACTGAATGGCCACCTAGTCATGCCTATGTGCATGTGGATAATCCCATTTACAAAGGGGACTATGGAAAAATTTATCCAAAACGTAGGCATTGGGTAGTCATGCATTTTTAACTCTACTGTAGCCGTATGTTAAAATAATGCATGCATGCATGTAGTCATAAAATGCATTTTGAAAAGCTCCAGATAAAAATTTACCACACCCTTTCTGAGGTGATTTGGTAGTTCCCGCAGGACCACTTCTGGTGTACGGAGGAGGGCTTCTAAAGAGCCTTGACCCCGTTCTATCAAAAAGCCTCATCGTTTGGTGGAGGCGATGATACGTCCTATCCGGGTTGAAGTGCCGGACGTAGAAGATGAGGAGGAGGATGTATCGATTGAGGTTCTTGCTCCTGCTGTACGTGTTCCTCGCAGGGATTTGCCAGGCATTCAAGTGGTGAACCCAGAGCTTCTGGGCGACTTGAGTCGACATCCTTCAGTCTACTTGCATGCAAACGAGGTATAAAGTTAGATCTTAATCATCCTTATTTCCTATTGATGAGGAGTAAAGGATTCTGATGTTGATCTGAATTTGAAGTAGGTTCCCGGCATTACACAGCCTCGAGGGAATTGGTTCAGCATCCACTCTATGTATCAGGCTTTGCATGATGACTATAGAGCGATTGTACATGGTTGGGGGATTCGGGACGTTCTTTTCCATTCTTCCCCGTCGTTGTCCTTGGGGTTACCTCAGGGCATTGTCTGAGCGCTGGTTTCACCAGACTCAGTCACTCCATTTGCTGGACTGTGAGGTGATGATGACGCCGATGGATTGGCGGTTTATCACAGGTATGGAGTTTGGAGGGGATCCAGTGCCTTGTATGGCGGATATTACCCCTACTGCCATCAAATCCTTGTTGGGAGTTCCAGACGGAACGCTCAAGGGTAGGACTGTACGTACAGGTCCTTTGAGTGTAGATGCTATGAGCGGGCTATTGAGTGAGCCCATACCCGATGATGTGAGAGTCAGGGATCGTATTATTCGACGATTGTTCCTGATGATCATTAGGGGCTGCTTCATAGCAGAGAACTCTTCTACGGTGTCCTTCGCTTTGATCAGCGCCACTCGACACGTGGACCGTATAGGAGATTATGATTGGGGATCCTACACCTTCGCCTACTTCCTCAGGGGAATGCGCATGCGATCGCAGGGCTTGACCGAGGCTTGGTTAGGATTCTACCCGTTTCTGCTAGTGAGTATTTCTCTTGTCTTTTCCCATGTATAGGTTAAGAGTGTTGACTAACAGCAGATGTTTGCCTTTGTGTTGGAAATTTTGGGCCTATGAGAGGCTTCCATGTTTACTGTGAGACCCCAAATTTTATGAATAAAGATTTAAATTTCTCGAAATATTTTTTTTTGAATATTATGGTGTGGATTTGATATAATGTTATAGTTGTGGGTAATATTTATAAATTTTACAAAGTACGCAAGTTGTTATATAATATTCGATTGGTCGGGAAATATTCGTTTTCACAGGGAATATTCGTACGACGGCACAATCATTGGTGGACCCCACAACGGAAGTATTGTTGTAGTAAGAAAACGACAGAATTATCTTCTATTAAAAATAACGGCGAAAGTGTTACCGTTAAAACTGTTGAACTACCCGGTAGTAAAAGTACAGTAATACGCATGGTTGCATAGTAGCACACGGTATTGATTATTGATGCTTACGTAAGAAGTCACTCAGTTATACTCAATTATTACTATGAGAATTGGTGCGCATCATATCTCTCATACTATTGATTCGATTATTGTCACAGTATCATCTGTATAATATGTTATATTATTAAATCAATAATTGAGACGACAAAGTTATTCATATTATTATTTGCTATATTGACAATGTCTAGAAGTTCAGTCAAGGAGAGGTTTGGTCATCTAATTGCGCGCCAATAAGGAGAAATCCTTATCGAAAAGCCCCTTCTTTCCTGGGAACGACCTAGTTGTTAAATATTGTGAGTTATAATATTAATGATGAATAAGTTCGTGTTGATTAAAGATGAAATTGATAGTTCCATTGTGTTAGAATTATTAGTGTTAGTGAAAATTGACATTTATTTCGATAATAATTGATGTCTGGAAGTTATCGGGTAATTAATCAGATAAATGAGGAATTAATTGCTATTAATTCATATGATTATAAATATTTGTTCACATGTGTGTACTATTGATTCACATTCATGTACTATTAGGGGAGTTGGTGCAAGATTGATAATACTTGCATAACTAAGTTAAAGATGGAGGTATAGATGGAGGTACTATACTGTTATTCGTATTTTTACATGATTATAACTATTGAATCACATGATTGAACTATTGATTCACATTATTTACTATTAGGGGAGGTGGTGCAGGTTTGATAATACTTGTAGGACTAAATTAAAAATGAAAGAAAAGTTGGAGGTATTGTACTGTAATTTTTTGAGCCCCAAAACGTGCAATTATCGAAACTTTATTTTTCTATATATAGAAGCTCATTCTTCCTTCATTTCTCACCAATTCACTAAAGCTATAGAGCAATTATTATAGAGAGAAATTATAGAGAGAAAGAATAAGAGAAGTCTGCTACCTCTCTATTCCAGTATCCAGCTTTATTCTAAGGTAAGGGGTATTATTTCTTTCATTTTCATGAAGAGAGCTATTGTTATTCCATTCTTTATTATTATGTTAGAATAACCTGTCTATGCGAAGTACCGCATACATGGTGAAATTCTTCTGTTATTCTATTCTCTATTATTCTGTTGGAATATCCTGTCTGTGCGTATTACGCATTGACTGGTTCCACTATTTATTATTCATTGGAATAACTCGCCATCACAAGTACCGCATACATGGTGAAATTCTTACATTATTCCATTCTTTATTATTCTTTGAATATATCTCGTCTGCATGCTTTTACGCATTTGACCTAGTTCCATTATTTATTATTTCATTGGAATAACTCGTCTGCGGTCTATCGCATGCTTGGTGAATTTCGTTGTTATTCCATTCTTTATTATTCTGTTGGAATATCCCATGCGTATGGATTTCGCATTGACCGGTTCCATTCTTTATTATTCGCTGGGAATAACTCGTACGTGTGGTCTATCGCATGCATGGTGAATTCTTACGTTATTCCATTCTTTATTATTACGTTGGAATAACTCATTCATATGGATTACCACATGTATGGTGAATGATCCTTTGTATTCATTCCTTATTAAATTATGGAAATGATCTGTTTACATGGATTACCGCATGGCGGGCGAAAATCCATTTGCAGGTTCATAGATTCTATTATACTCAGTTGGTTAAAGTTTTAGCTTCTATACTCCATGAAATTAGTAGAATATCCTCGGATATTTGCGCTTCATCCAAAGATCTTTTCATGGAAATATTCTTCGAGCATTCTTGAATTTTACTCCACAAAGCGAAGATCATGTTGAGAATTTGGACGACGTTTGAGTTAAGGATAAATTAACTTATAAATCTTTAAAATTTAATTCTTGAACTTGTTTTATTGAATTATTATGTCATTGTCATCATCCTCATGTTTATATTATGTTGAAAGTCATATGTGGCTCTGTAGTGCATAGATGGACTCGGTGATGATTATGATCGGGGATTATTCGGTATAGATAGTCACACGACCGTAATATTACAAATGATGTGGTAAAAGTCCTCATTGGCCCGTAGTGCATTGATGGACAGTTGTTGGCATGATCATGACCATTGATGAAAACACGAATATCCTTGGCCCGTAGTGCATGGATAATTTGTGGTCGTGATACTAATGAATATCTTTGGTCGTAGTGCAGGGATGACGTGGTTTATTTAATAAGCCGAGTCTCAGCGATAAAAGTGATGAAAAACCTTTTAAATCATAGAAGATAATAGATTTTATTATCAACTTGACTCTTTTAATGGATTGCTTGTTCCGCTGAAGTTAAACTTGATGTTTGTTATATTGTGTCAGTTTAACACTGTTGAAGGCTAACGATAATTTATTCTGCATTATCTTAGCCATAATATTTCTTACTAGGCTAGTTGAGCTCACCCTTTTACTTTCATTGTTCTCTTCAGGAAATGAGAACGTAGCAGGGACTAGTCGGGAAACGGAGTGACGGTCCAGATGATAGCATTAGTAGTCCTCACTATTCTATGAAATAGCGTGATAATAAATGTATTGAGGACTTATTTTGAGTTTGAATATTGTCTAGAAGACAATATTTGTATTAAAACTCACAACTCATGTTGTATATTTAAGATTGTATTTGTATTCTGTACCATGTATTTGGCGACTCAGAATAGGTGATGTATACCTATTTTGGGGGCGTCACATTTACGTCCTGTGAGCGTGTTAGGTTTAGACACCTATCCATGAGGACAGAGATGGCATCATTCCATACTGGCGGAGGTCCGTATTGCTGAGGGTTTCACTCATTGCCGCCTACAGCTGGAGTTGTTGACAATGGATGTCATCACGTGGGTTCCCTACTCTGGGAGCATTTGAGCATTGGATTTGAGGATGGGTACCCGACTGGTGTTGAGCACGTGATTTCCACCCGTAGGATTTCTCTCTTTACAGATGGAGGATGGGAGCTCTACTTAGGAGAGCGTGCTATCAGGAGCACTACATGAGAGATTTGCATGCCAATGTTGCCTCCTGCTAGGCGTTATTGGCCTGTTTCGCAGTCACACGTCATTGATATCCCATTATTGGGATTGATGATTTCAGGGTCCCTGTACTCAGGAGATGTTCCAGCATTGGTTCCCTCGTACCATTGGAGCCCAGACCCGCGCCACTCAGTTCATGGGGGATATGGTTCTAGGATCCGTGATGATGACGGATTGGCTAGCCTGTGTCAAAGATCCGACTCATGTGACACAGATTGACAGTTTGACCCGACAGTTGGACCGGGTACATTTCTTTATCCGGCACTTGGGTAGAGATCCTTTAGAGGCAGATACTTTTGATCCTTCCAGTTCTGGCGCTGGCCCCTCAGGTGACCCATATGGTTTTGTCGGTGCAGATCCTCCCTTTTATAGGCCTGACTTCCTTGTAGATAGAGATCCAGTGACTCGGGAGGAGTTACATCAAGTGGACAGGATTGATGATGTAGACATTGACATCATTGTCTTCTTCTGATGTATATTCTCGTTATCTCTTTTGATAGGCCTTTGTTAGTTGTATGGAAGTTTTGCTCTATTTCCCTGTATTTTAGCTGTACATAGATATATTTAGATGATGATATACTTAGGAATGTATATACAGTTTTCCATTCCCTATATCATATTGCCATCTATTATATCATGCATGTTATTATGTTATGCATATGTATGTATGTCCAGAGATATTCAGCATTGACCCCTGGATGGTCTTATGACACGGCCCGTACAAATGTCTTCTTCTACAGTTAGCCATATTGATCATACCCCACCATTGGCATCTGGTATGATAGCATGTCACCACCAGACAGGGTGACTGTAGATCATCTGTTGTAACATACTATAACCCTATTGATGTTTCAGGTTCCCACAAGATTTCTGGAGGGCATGCTGGAGCACTGGGTATCGGATAGGCAGGTTTTCCGATTTGAGACCTAGGAGTTGACTCCTACTTTGGAGGAGTATGAACGTTTGACGATGCTACCACTGGACAGACCTTGCGTGCATATGGTGATTGGAGACATGAGTAGGCAGTTTATGACCCTCACTGGATTGAGGCGTAGGGTGGTGCAGGATGAGCTCACATCTGGCCACGTTATATCCCAGCGTTTTATGTTTGACAGATTTAGCTCTGAGGATAGTTATACAAGACATTCTGGGGATTTCACCACACCGAAGGATCATTGGCATATGGCCAAAGTGGATGTACTACTATTATGCGTACTGTCGTATGTCTACATGCAACGATACATGGATGAGTTGGACATTGGCGTCATTATGGCAGTGAGAGCTCTCAGGGAGGGTCACACAATTATACCGATGATCATCGTAGAGACTCTGAGGTCAGCTACATACTGTTGTACTTATCCAGCAGGAGTGTTTACAGGCAGCTCGATCATGCTGTATGTGTGGTTTATGTCATACTTGAGACTGATTGGCACTTTTAGACACCATGGGTACTGTTTCACCCATGATATAGCCATTTTATACTCCTTTCAGCATGTGGAGTGTACAGATGCTGCATCTTGGTCATCTTTCCTGGCAGGGATTGGAGATCCGTTCGCTATATTCGCTGCATGTGTGGCTTTAGTTCACCCTCTGACTTCATTACTTATGCTCCGGGCATGGATTATCTTCCTCTTGCTGGTTTGAGAGGCATGATTACTTACCACCCGCTGGCCGTGATGTGTCAGTTTGACCAGTTTTTGGATTTTTATCCTTTTGAGGGGGCATCGAGTCAGCGCTTTGCTTCTCGGCACTTATCAACAGATGATAGATCCAGGTTTTATGCCTGTTGGGATCAGCGAGAGCTAGCATCATTTTCTGTCAGCCATCCAGGTTGTTCTGCAGAGTATTCCACATGGATGGAGACAGAGACTGCATCGGCTGCAGTAGTATCCACAGTGCAGGGGACTGATTTTGATGATGAGGAGCCTATAGAGGAGACTGATATTCTCATCGGGGAGGATTTGGCTGCTGGTTTACCATCATTTGTGATGGATTCTCCCACCACGAAAGTGCTCTTGTGATTCAAAGATTCAAACATGATTCAGAGTGAGTCTACATCTGATGAACTTTGAGAGAGATCAGGCTAGGGCTTTGATGTTGACATCTCTTGATGGGAGAGACACAACTCTATTAGAGAGAGACGAGGCTAGATCAGCTAGAGATGTGTTGATTATGGAGCGGGATGTTGCCCTATCTGCCCGGGATGTGGCCGTCACAAACAGTACTTCAGTGAGATCCCTTACGACTGGCATCCTTGCCGATATGAGTGCATATATTAATGAGCATCATACTACCATGCAGTTAGCCTCAGATCTGCTAGCACGTGTAGATACCATTGGGCAGGAGCTTGCAGCGTTACCTCCTTCTTCGGAGAGGGATGCTATGTTAGATCTGATAGTTCGCATACACACAGATCTGTAGATAGCTTTGTATTTTCCTTCATAGACTAGCTTAGCCATTTTGTCATGTACAACACATATGTATATATCAAACAGTATTATATATGGTAGAGAAATATATTTTGTTTTACTTTCCTTTCAGTTGTGCCTTGATACTTGCTTGATATTTGCCCTGTTTCTTCATGGCTTGTGATCTTAATGCCTTCTGACCTCATCCTTGATGTATGGACATTGAGACGTTGTAGGATCTTTCAGAACTGATCATTGATCTATGTATATCCCTACCATCTTTGGTGTATTGGGACTGGTTTTTGTACGGAAATGTGGAGAGGAGTGTGGCTTTTCCTCTCTGAGATTGGCCGCACCACAGATGGTCGCCAGTACTTCTATTTGTGAGAAGCCTAGTTAATTCCATCTCTTATGGATTGGTGTTGCTCTTTGAGGTACAACCATAGCTTAGATGGTCACCGAATCTCCTATTTGTGAGGAGAGGTTAGGTAGTTCCATCCCTTTGGTCTGAAGCTGATGAAATGTGGTGGATTGAAGTTTGATCCCAGTACCGCGTGACAAGTATTTTTGTTCTGGTAGGGGTTAGACCGAACCATAAATGGCTGCCTACGTACTCCTACTGAAGAGGAGATCAGGTCTGCGTAGTTTAAGCCTGGTGTCAGAGGTTCAACGCTGAATGTGAAAGGAAGATGGGTATAGAAGCTTTATTGATGAAGAAGAGTGTAGAAGTGTTTTTGTTATTTTTATTTTTGTAGAGAAAGGGTAGAAATGTTTTTGTTATTTTTTTTATTGCGACCAGGCCATATAGAATATGGTTGCCTACGTACTCCCAGGTATCAGGGAGATCAGGTCGACGTAGTTCACCCCTCAGGACGAATTGCAGCCAAAGAGAAGTATGAATCCCATGTCCAGGCTATATTCCGGGGAGAAGGAAGTTTGATCCCATGATTGGGACAAACTGTAGGTGTGGAAAAAGTTTGATCCCGTCTTCAGGAAAAAATGTAAGCATAGAAAAGTTTAATCCCGTCTTCAGGATAAACTGCAGGTGTGAAAGGTTCAATCCGTGGGGGGTTAATAAAAATTGTGTGAAAGGTTTGAAATGAGGTGAAACCAGGCTGCTGGTTTGAAGTGTATGTTTCCCTGAGGGGCAGAAGAGTATGTAAAAAGGGTTAAAAAACCGGAATGACTGGTGATCTGATGATCCAAAGCCAGGATGTTTGCTTGATGGTAACCTCAGATATAGTACCATTTCACGGTGTCCGAGTTAATAAGTTGCGGAAATTCATTGCCGTCCATTTCCTGTAGTCTGAGAGCGCCTCCTGTCAATACCTCCTTGACAACAAACGGGCCTTCCCAGTTAGGAGCAAATTTTCCCTTGGATTGATCTTGGTTGTCAATGATCTTCTTCAAAACCAAGTTGTGTTGTTTAAACTGCCGTATCTGGACTTTCCTGTTGTAGGATCTGGCGATCCTTTGCTGATATAACTGACCATGAAAGATAGTCGCGGTTCTCCTTTCGTCTATTAGAGACAATTGGTTATACCTGTCTTGTACCCATTGGTCTTCATCCAGCTGAGCGTTCATCAACACTCTGAGGGATTCCATTTCCACCCCTATGGGTAGCACTGCTTCCATCCCGTAGGCTAATGAGTAGGGGGTTGCCTCAGTGGAAGTACGCATTGAAGTTATGTAGGCTAATAAAGTCAGAGGCAAGAGGTCAGGCCATCTTTTGTAATTGGCGGACATTTTCTGCATGATCTTCTTGATGTTTTTATTTGCTGCTTCAACAGCACCATTCATCTTTGGATGGTAGATTACGGAGTTAAGGTGTTTGATGCGGAATTTACTGCATAACTCCTCCATCATTTTGTTGTTGAGGTTTTTAGAATTGTCTGACACAATAACCTCTGGTTGTCCATATCGACAGACGATATTGTTTCTGATGAAAGCAATGATGACTTCTTTGGTAATCCTAGGGAAGGAGGCTGATTCTACCCATTTGGTGAAGTAGTCAATCATGGTGAATATGAATCGATGTCCATTACTGGCTTTAGGCTCGATGGGTTTGATCACGTCCATTCCCCACATTGAGAAGGGCCATGACGAACTCATATTATGGAGTTCCCTTGGAGGGGCGTGGATAGTATTCCCATGAATTTGGCATTGATAGCACCTCTTGATGTAATCATCACAGTCAACTTTGAGCGTAAGCCAATAATGCCCTGTTTTGAGGATTTTCTTAACAAGTAGGGGTCCGCTCATGTGTGGGCCACATACTTGATGAGTGCATATTATTCATTTATTTTGATTCCTATATGTTTAGTTTTATTGCATGTTTCATATGTATATGAGCTTATTAAGGTGTTTAATGATTTCAGGAAGAATTGGAGCTGAAATGAGAAAAAATGGAAAATTGCAGGATTTTTAGCATTAAGTTGGATGCATGGTCTTGACTTTGGACTTGGATTTTATTGTAGAGCATTTCCTTAACTTTTTGAAACATCTTTAATCGTCTTGATCGGAGTTAATATGAAAAAGTTATGATCTTTTTACTAAACGGACGTTGAACCTCAAAGTTTGGAAGTTGCATTTTTCACTGCAGTCACTTGGAGCCCAATTTCGACCTTGATGTATTCTGAATATGTCAATTCTCATAGAATGAAAGTTGTAGATCTCGTCGATATCTTCGTTTTCATAGGTAGCAGGCCCCGTAACTCCTCCCGAATCAAAAGTTATGCTCGTTTTATTAAATGACGTCGCAACAAAAAATAGGGGCGAATTTCTGCGGGAAATATGGAAAATCTTGGAAATCTTAGATTTTTGGAAAGTTTCTAAAAGCAGATTTTGGCAGATTTTTACATGGAATTGGATTGATATTTCTATTAGCTTTTGGATTTTCTTTAGACTAAGATTTATTTCCAAATTGAATTCTATTTCTTTATGGAAACTAGTTATGATTTGTAATTCCTTTTAGGATTTGAATTTCTACTTCCTCTAGGATTTAGGACTTTGTCTAGCACTATAAATAGAGGATGAGAGTCAGGGTTTTATTGATTCAACTATCATCTATTGGAGTGCAAACTCAAGAGCATGTCAGGCTAGTTCTTTTCATTCAGTTCTAAAGGGAGGTGAATCCTTGTTATAAGTAATTGATTAATTGAGTATTATTATTTATTCCTTCTTGTATGAAATTTCTTCTGATAATCTATTTTCATTGATTGCATGCTAATTGATCTAATTGATTTGATATGGCCAATTGAGTTAATTTGATCATTATCATCTGCTAGATTAAGATTGGTATTACGTGTAATTGATATCTTTCTTCATCACAAGTACCAACTTGGTAAAACTAATTGTGGACAATCTTTTGTGTATTGCTAAGATTATTAGAAAATAAGTTAAACAAATCGAGCTTATGTGTTTGTTGCTTGGATTAGCCTAATTCTCTATTTCTTAATGCTTCTATCATATTAAATCTAGAGAGCTTATTCTAGGTTGTATGCTAGTTAGAATCTGGTGGAGAGCTTGTTTCATACAGTGATAATCTAAGGAGAATTTCGGATAGCATAGCTTATTGTTATCTAGGGTTAATAGTTTCATTGAAGGGAAAATAATAATAACTTGATTAATTGATTGTTGTACTTGGTGAAACTGAACTGCAGAATTGAAGTTTTTATATTTTTGGTTAACTTCATCATTAATTCTTGTTTTCTTAGTTTCAAAACAATTTTCAAAAAATCCCCAATCTTTATTTTCTATCAAAATAATAGAATAAACATAAAATAAATCACTCTCTGTGGGATCGATCCTTGCTTACTACTGTGCTAATTGTTTGAATTTGTAAAGTAAAAGTGAGGTTAATTTAGGAGTGTAAATGACAGCTCCCAAATTTTGGCGCCGTTGCCAGGGAGTGTTATTTGTTTTTATTTATTCTTTGTTTTCGTTTATTTTTATTATTTGCTTTTTATTTTTGTTTTATGACTCAATCCTTTAACTTTATTAACTTAAATTTTGATTAAGAGATAGAGAAAACTGCAGATACAAAAGAAGCTCTTGTTCCATCACTTGAAGTGGAAGAGATGGCGGTGCCGCACACTAACAGAATTTTTAAAGAACTAGCTACTCCTAATCTGACTCAACCATCTTTTTGTATTGAGTATCCTACTTTAGATGTTGCTTTTGAACTTAACTCTAGACTAATTCATCTTTTGCCTATTTTTCGTGGTCGTATAGGTGAAAATCCATATAAGCATCTAAAGGAGTTCCATGTGGTGTGTTCCACGATGAAATCACAAGGAGTGACAGAGGAGCAGATCAAGATTAGACTTTTTCCATTCTCCTTAGCGGATTTGGCTAAAGACTGGTTATACTATCTACCATCAGGATCAATACGATCATGAACTGATATGAAAAGGTTATTCTTGGAGAGGTATTTCCCTGCATCAAGAGTTGTCGATACAAGGAAGGAGATATGTGGAATCAGGCAGTTCAATGAAGAAACTCTGTACGAGTATTGGGAAAGGTTCAAGAAGTTGTCTTTCAGCTGTCCACCACACGGAATTGATGACCATCACTTGATCCAATACTTCTATGAGGGGTTGCTACCAATGGAAAGAAGTATGATTGATGCGGCTAGTGGAGGAGCACTAGTAGACAAAACTCCAGACGCTGCAAAGAGCTTAATTACAACCATGGCTGCCAACTCACAGCAGTATGGTACTAGGACGACTTATGCATCACAAAGGGTAAAAGAGGTGAGCACTTGTAATATTGAGCAACAAATTTCTGAATTAAATGCTATAGTTCGACTAATGGTTGCAAGGAATACACAATGTTTTCAACAAGCTCAACCTCAGTACCACACAGAGAACCAATACTCCACCATGGATCTCATCCATGAACCTCTGAGCTTGATCTTTGTCCAGACATCTGAGGAGACCTAATCCTGCATCTCTTTTGTAGAGTGCATCTCCGCTCAGATAGAATTTCATAGCAAGTCGATGGATCCCCCTCTTTTCAGTCAGGCTCGCCTCAGCGGGTGTAGATCCATCTCGCAGATACTCCTTGATATGCTGATACCAAGGGTTGTGGATGGGTGGTAAATCATCCGATACTTCTCCAACATAGTTCCCATAGGCTGGGGCCTTTTGCAGGGCAAATATGATGCTTGGCATGTTTTCCTTGTCAGGTATGTGAATCAAGGAGGCCAGCATTGCTAGTGCATCTGCAAAGTCATTCCTATTATGAGGAATATGTGATAAGGAGATTTCTTCGAACTCCAAAGCCATCTGTAAAACTTTCCGATGGTAAGGTAGTAAATGTAGTTCTTTGGTTTAATAGATTCCTGTGGATTGTTTGATTACCAATTCAGAATCCCCAAAGACAATTAACCGCCTGATTCCCATTGAACGGGCAAGTTTTAGCCCCATGATATAGCCTTCATACTCAGCTGTGTTGTTGGTGCTGACAAACTATAATTTTAATGGTGATGGGATCTGCTCCCCTTCGTCTGGGACACTAGGCGCTCCGGCTCAGCTCCGAACCTTACGTGTTAACAACTCCATCGAAATACATTTTCCATGTGTGGCATGCATCGTACTGATGGTGTTGCTGAACTGCCTTTACCCCTTTATAGGGAAATATGTTTCCAAGGGTTTGTAATCCCTACGAGTGCGTGACCGGTTGATCCACAATTCCTTGACCTTTGATAGACTTTTGCGTCACGTAGAGCGATGTCAAATTCTTTGTAGGATCAAGCGCCATCCGGACAACTCGATAATTGATATGGGCTTCTTGAACACATACTTGTGAGGATCCACGCGGGATATGAGATGGGTTGTGTGACCATGGAGGTAATGTTGTAACCTCATGGAAGCCCATGCTAAAGCACAACAAGTCTTCTCAATCAAAGTGTACTTGTGTTCTTTATTCTTTGAATCTTTTCTTTGAGGATAATAGATAGCTCGTTGTTAGCCTCTATCGTCTTTTTGCCCAAGCATGCAGCCCATGGCATTGTCATTAATGGACAGGTACATGAATAGGGGAACATCATCCCTGGGTGGTACCAAAATAGGAGCATTAACTAGCTGCTCTTTAATGGTAAGGAAGGCTTTCTGACACTCATCGTTCCATTTTATGGAGGAGTTCTTCCTTAACAATTTGAAGATGGGCTCACGGAGTTCTTTGTGAGTTGAGAAATAAATCGCTAATGAAGTTGATTCTTCCCAAAAATCCCGTATTTCCTTCTTTATGCGAGGAATGGGCATTTCCTTGATGGCTAGATTTTGGTGGGATCGATTCAATCCCTTTGTGGTGACTAGGAAACCTAGCAACTTGCACGATTTAATGCCAAAGGCGCACTTGGCTGGGTTCAACTTCAAGTTGTACTTACGCAACCCGTTGAAGAGCTTTTTGAGATGGTACAAATGGTCTTCTTCCCTTCGGGACTTGACAATGATGTCATCCACGTAGATCTCTATCTCTTTATGCATTAAATCATGGAAAAGAGCCGTCATGGCTTGCTGGTAGGTTGCCCCAGCATTGCTGAGGCCGAATGACAACCGTTTGTAACAGAAGGTTCTCCAAGGCGTGATGAAGCAGTTTTCATCACGATCTTCCTTAGTGACCATAATTTGATGGTACCCCGAGAAGCAATCAGCAAGGGAGTACATGCCGTATTGAGCAGTATTGTCAATAAGAATGTGGATAAAGGGCACAAGAAAGCTATCTTTAAGGCAAGCTTTGTTCAGATTCCGGTAATCCATGCAAACTCGCACCTTCCCTCCTGGTTTATGCACGGAAACAATGTTGGATATCCATTCCGGATATGTGGACACCATGATAATGCCATCTTGAAATTATTTCACAATTTCTTCTTTCACCTTTAAACTCCACTCAGGTTTCAATCGCCTGAGCTTCTACCCGACAGGCTTAAATTCCTCCTTAATGGGAAGGCGATGAAGGACAATATCAGTGGACAAACCCACCATGTCTTCGTGAGACCATGCAAACACATCCTAGATTTGGGTTAATAGCGCAACCATGTCATTCTGTTGGTTTGGGGTTAGGTCTGAACCAATCTGGATTAGCTTAGGGCTTTCTAATGTTCCAAGATTGAAAGAAGTGGTTTGGTCAAGGTTGGGTTGAGGTTTGTCTGCGACCCATTCCTTAATCTCCTGAGGTGTCTCAATGTCCTCTTAGATTTCCATCAAGTTTGAGTCCAACTTTTCATCAAAGTTACAATCCTTGTGGAGAAAAGGCACCTCATCAGCAAGTACATGCACATCTAAATTGAGTCACGAAACAAAATATGCTTTCACTTAATATATGAAAGCTTTTTAATCATACAAAAGTGTTAGCATGTCTTGATAAAATAAGCTGCTATCTTGTATAGAAAAATAAGCAATTAAAGTTATCTATAGAGGCGGAGGATTTACGCCCGTTTTACCCTCGTCGACCGATGCATGGAGTCTTTGCTCCAATTGTCGAGGGTAAAGTCTGATGATGGATTGCTGATGATGGAGGGGTTATCATCGTCCTCCTTTTCCCGAATGATTACCATAATATCCGGGCAATCATAAATGCAGGGGGTGTATCTATTTTTGTATGTTCATCATGGACAATGATCGTATGCTGACATCATCAAGGCGATGTCATGTTTACGTTTTCGTTTCCTTTCTTCCACTTGGGATCGGGAATCGGGACCTCTTTTGCTTTGAATGAATAGTCTTGGTTTGGGAAGCTTGACATAGCCATAACATGGGGCCGCACACCTTCTTGGGAGATGCATATTAGCTTATGAGGTGCGAGATGGAGAAAATCGCCGTGTGGCGGAAGCTTGAGAATCTGCTTGTGCTTATGAGGATTCCTATGATTGGAATTGGCGAGAATAGCCTAGTCAGGATGTCTCCGGTTTGATTTGGACACTTGAATTGGGTGCTTAATATCATTGATTTTACCAAGCCCTTGTCGGTGATGACCCGATGACATCATTTCTTGAGTGGCCGACATAACCTCGCAGAAATCTTGGGTATGGGAAGTGGCGCTCCAATAGGATGGTATTGCGTGTTACTCACTTCCAAAGTATGAAAACTGGCTGGCTCAACTTCTAAATTGAAGCTGATGATTGGTAGATCTCCTTGTTCAGGACAGTCCGGCTCAGCGTTGACAGTGACTAGGCTATTGTTAATAATGTATTTGAGTTGTTGATGTAGTGTAGAAGGAACAGCTCCAGCCATGTGGATCCATGGTCTTCCTAATAGCAGGTTGTATCCTGAATCTATCTTGAGGACGTGGAAGGATACATTTAATGTATTTGGACCAATCTCAATTGACAGCTCAATCTCTCCGATAGAATTTTATCGGGATCCATCGAAAGCTTTGATAACCTTATGGCTACTTCGGATCCGTTTGAGATTGATGTTCATCTTTATCAAGGTGGCATAAGGACAAATATTCAGAGATGAACCTCCATCTATCAAAACTCTAGCTAACATATACCCGAAGGACAAAACTGCGATGTGTAATGGCTTGCAATAACCGGTCCCTTCGGGCGGTATGTCGTCATCAGTGAAGGATATCACATTGTTGTTAAAAATGTGATCAACTAGATGTTGAAATTTTTCCGCATCCACTGATTTTGGTAAGTAGGCTTCTTCCAAAACCTTTAATAAGATCTTCATGTGATCCTCGGAAGAGAAAACCAAGTCCAGTATTGAGATCTGATGTGGAGCTTCTCTTAAGCTTAGAACCACCTTGGCTTCATTATGGCCCATAGTGTGGAGGAATTTTTCAATTTTCTCCATGGGAATCTTCCCCTTTACTTTTATGGCGGGCTTCATCACCCTCTGAGGAAGATACAGTGGATTTTCCTTCGACACTGTAGCAGCAGTATGAGATTTGGATCCTTCAGCTTCTCCATAATTCCATGGGACTTTGTGTGTAAGGCGACACGAGGATATTGTGGTGCGAAGGGTAAAGAAATTGGCTCTGGTGCAGCCACTTTCAAAGGATTGTCAGCTCCTTTGAGTTGAATTGCTTGTATGGGAAATGGTTTGTGATCTCATCGACCTCGGCGGATATAAGCGCTACTAATCCCTTCCATTTGGTAGGATAAGTATTCCCACTCTCGAGTAGCACAGTGTCATTGTCTGCTAGATACAGGACACCGCTATTAATTAGATTCTGAATAAGATGGCGGAGTGCCCAACATTCTTCTATCTTTGTGGCATGGCGAGAATGTGAATGATATTGACAAACTCCATCGAGTTGAGTTGAAAATCTTGAGCGAGGATTAATTGGAGGTAGAAGGGAGGTAATTCTTCCTTCGTTGATTAGCATCTAAAATATCTCCTCCATAGGTTGGCCCAGGTATGTAAATTTCCTTTTATTGGCAAAATCCCGACGGGCTTTAGCACTTTGCTCTCTCGCATGACCTTATCCTCCATAGCTTTCTTTACGAAGGTGATGGTGGAGCATTCATAACAAAAGGAAGGAGATAGGCATGCTCTGGTGATTATGCTTGCGTGTGACTTGATGCTGATGGGTCACCAGTTCTGCCAATTGTTCAATTTACTTACAAAGAGCTTTTATCTTTCGTTCCATAGCAAATTGAAACTTTGCATAATCCCATCTGTCAACACCGTCTTTGATGGTCTGGGATGATTCATAATTAAAATTGGAACTCTGCCCAGTGCTCCAACTAATCATGTTGACCTCTTCTTCTTTGTGTTGAGGAAGAGGGTTGTCTTACACATGCGGTTGATCTGGTTTGGTAACCACGATCTCACCGTTGTCTATTAAATCTTGGATCTTGTGTTTCAAGGCCCAACAATCTTGAGTATCATGTCCAGGTGCCCCGGCATGATAGGCACACTTCCGAGTAGCATTGAAACCCCTCCCATTAGGGTTAGCTGGTGGAAGAAGATGCATGATTTTCTTCTGAGTAGTCAGAAGAGCAAGAATATTCTCGAGCGAGTCCCCTAAGGGTGTGAACGTTCGAGGGCACTTTGCATCTCCACCTTTAGGTAATGGAGGGTTTGAAGATTGTTCTTGAAAAGGGGAGTAGTTTCTCCTCTGTATAGGCATGCTCTAACTTCCTTTTTGACCTTGTAGTATTAAGGAAACATCCTCCTCTTTCTTTTTATGGACCCTCCGGGGGTTGTTTCCATAAGATCCGGATTGGATGTGCTCAAAAACTGCTTTAAGAGCGGCTAGGTTTTGAATCTTTCCTGACTTCAATCCCATCTCAGTCATCTCTCCATGTTTGATCATTTCAAAAAATGGTTTGCCAATACCAGCTAAAACTCTTTCATAGAAAGGAGCTTCTTGTATGTCTATGAAAGTCATGACCATTTCTGACTCTGTCATAGAAGGAATAACTTGAGCAGCAAGGCGCCTCCACCTTTGAGCATACTCTCTGAAAGACTCATTAGACTGTTTCTTGACCTTGGTAATCTGGTACCGGTCAGGAGCCATCTGAGATTAAAAACTGTATTGAGTGAGGAAGGCGTGAGCTAGCTCTTCCCAACTATGGATCTTTGAGTTGTCTAATCTAGTATACCATGAACGGGCTTCTCGATCAGGACTCTTGGAGCAATTTGCATTGAGCTTCTCGTTTTCAGCATAAGATCCAAGTTCTCCAATGAACACTTTCAAATATGTGTAAGGATCCCCGAATCCATCATACTTTTCAAAGTGAGGGGTTTTGAATTTCTCTGGATAATAAACACCAGGGAATATGCAAAGGTCAGCATATGAAACACTTCCATGTGTTCCAATCCCTTTGAGAGCACGGATAGTTTCTTCCATTTGAAGGACCTTCTTCCTGATATCACCGGTGCCTGGATCTCCTTTGAGATGGGTGTTTTCAGGGTCTTTGTTGGTTGTATCCAACTGAGGTTCTGGATTTGTTTTATCCAAACCTTGTGTCCCTCCTTGTGTAGAGGATTTTGTATATGTAGGCATCTTTGTACCCTGAGTAGACTGATGCAATTCTTTCAGTAGAATAGCCAAATTTGTAATTTATTTACTTAATCCGTTAAATTCTTCTCGAGAAACGACATTAGACTGGTAAGAAGAAGACATGATTGGCTGCAGGCTCGTGGCCTTTTTGGATTTTGAGCGGGTAACATGCCCAATTGTTTCCCTACAAAAGACTTATGTTGTTTAGTCTTACGGATAATGTAAATGTTTACATGCTATGTGATGTATCCGTGTTAGGAATATTATCCTGCAAAACGGATGTCAGCTATTTTTGTAATACAGGATAACATGCTAATTTTAAATATGCATGTGTACATTTTTCTTCATATTTTCCATTATATGAACATGGAATAAAATTATAAGTAAATGCTTTTACAAGTAATTGAAAATGGAAAGCATGAAGAGACTTTCCTCCGCGTTTGGTTTATCAGAGGCTGACCTATCTTAGGGTTACTCTCGCGGCTTTTTGGTATGAAGGTCCCCAGATCATCGCAATCTACTTGACGAGAAGTTAATCCGGTCTTTAAACTAGAGCAAATCTGGGTGGTGCCTTTCCTGAGCCTCGTTGGAATTAGTCTCCCTACGAGTCTAGTAATCAAACACCGAGCAGGATAGCCTCTGGTGGAGGAACCACACAACATACATTCACATCTGGCGTGTCTCATCGTTTATGAAAATGATGACATGTGCGAAGCACTAATATCATAGATAGATATATTACAGTGCAGTATGTAAAATGCATTCGTACACATTCATCATAAATGTAAATGCAACATTCACACACAAGCATATAATAGTTTTGAAAAGCTTGTAGTAGCGGCTTAAACCCTCTTACTGGTATCCCCAGCAGAGTCGCCACCTGTCGACGTCGGGATTTTTATTTGTCCCTTTTCGTTTCTTGTTCTTCGGTGTTCTCATGTTATGTGAGATTTGTTTGAAAAAACAAGTGAAAAAGGTCCGACATGTGTAATGTCGACGATTTGATTTATAAAAGTCGCCGAGTTGGTGTTTTAAGCTGGTTGCACCAACACTTAAATAGAGAAAAGGTTTGCACATTGACCGGTGATGTGACACTTGCTAAGCGGATGCTGTGAAATCGAGATTCATTTTGGGTTTGGGGGTTTGATTATGCGGAGGGAAGGTGTTAGGCACCCCCCGACATCCGTGTTGCCACGGTGACCGCCACTTTTCAAGAAACTGTTATATGAATGTGTGTGTGTGTGTGTGTGGATCAATGTGCAATTTATTTGGAAGTAGTGCGAGGCCTCGTTCTCACCTATATACAAAGGGTTTGAATTTATATGAAAATTCAGTTTTAAACATGATATAGCAGTGAAGTTTTGTAAAAGAGGTTTTTCAAACCCTGTGCTCAATAGTAATTGAGACCTTTTCATACTTCCATTTTATTATTAAATGTTAGAAACTTGTTTGCTTTTATTTTGAGATCTGAAGCATCTTGAGAAAATAATATCTGCGATCTTAGAACTCCTCATGGGCATGAAACCATCTAAGGAAATTGAACACTTAGTAAATAATGTACAAAATTGCTACAAATTTGAAAATGTCCATCACGAGAACCGAATCTAGATTGATAGACTTGAATTTGTGATCACATGATTCCTAGGCTCACATGATCTGTAGTTTATATGAAAAGATAAGCAATTAATATATATATATAAAATCATGTATATATATATATACAAACATGATCAACCACACACGAAGCACCTCCATGGGGATCGAAAATGTAAATATATAAAAGTATATAATATATATATATATATGGACATGATCAACCACCACGAAGCACCTCCATGGGGGATCAGAAAAGTAAATAAAGCTATAAAAGACGATCAACCGCCATGAAGTAAACTCTAGGTGGGACTAAATGTAAAGAAAGCGATAAACGAGCGATCAACCACCACGAAGTAAACTCCGGGCGGGACTAAATGTAATAAATATATATAATATATAATATATAAGTAAGCTATACATGATAAATATATATATATATATATATATATATATATATATATATATATATATATATATATATATATATATATATATAATGCTATATGGATGTAAAATGTAGCATCTACGGGCTCATCGAATGAGTTTGACATATATTTATATATATATATATATATATATATATATATAAAGCAAATAAATGCTCGGACATATAAGTCTGCAGGCTCAATCGAGGCATAACTTCGATAATGTTAGTCCATATATAAATATATACATATATAAGTATATATATATCTGAGAACGAAATGAAAACCACGGACCGAAGTAGGGCATACACACACAACGTGACTCTCGATGTGAAGAATAGTGTGTGCAAAGATGAAGAAAGGCTTTTATAGAGTGTGAGAAGGCTTATAGTAGTGGGCTACCAAAGCGAGGCTTCTATGACTCTAAATGGATAAACACTCGGCTCCATTGGTAAAAAATATAGCTATATGTGAGCTAACATGTGTTTAAAATGAGAAAGCACTCAATATGGGGTGTACAAAGAAAATTGGATGAGGCTTCCTCGCCTCTTTTTTTTCTTACAAATGGCCACCCCAAGCTCTATATTTATAGAATTTGGGAGTCATGTAGTGTACTATGGTAGCATGCAGATGCACACTGTTGCCGGGTGCCCGGGCTCTGTGGGTCCTACCATCTCAAAATACGTGCACTCGTGCCTTTGTGATATATCCTTTCGAACTTGCGAGAACTTCAATCCGAGCATCCGAGCGAGGTGTACAAGACCTTCTTTGGACCACTTTTGTCGAGAGTTACTGCAATGACATGGGATTAGAGGTTGTCTGAAGTCGGGAAAGAGGGGACCATGCCCATGGTCTTCAAGCTTCAAATTCTATCCGGTGTCTTTGCCAGCGTAATAGTCACTCGGATTGGAACTCCTTGGCTCTTGTGGGACATTGTTGTGTAGAAATGTATGTATGAAATGTTGAGGCGGTGTCTTTGGGGTTGAGGTGGCAAGATGACGATTTGACTCCTCCTTTGGGGTTATCTCGGTTTGGGGATATGATAGCGAGATGTTGCTCGGGTTACATCTGAGATTGGATCTTTGCGTAAGTGTTTGAATTCCACAAGGTCATACGTAAGTGTGCTGTCTTCCGATGTTATCTCGGGTCTTTGGAATGAGTGCCTCGGCGGAGGTGGGAGTTTGAGATTGAAGTTGATTGCATGCATTTGAAACAAGCATTTACGGAGTTATCTCTAAGGAGCGCAACAACATTCCTTGGGGTTATCTGTTCAGGGATGAAACTTCGGGGGTTATCTCAAAAGGGTTGGAATTGATACTCGGTGTGTGTTTGGGTTTTGAGATGAAATTCGGTAGTATCATCAAAATGGATGTGATCACAAATTGTCTTCGAGGGTTATCTCAGAAGGCGAATACGCCCTCCTATCTGATGTTAATGAATGAGGTGTGCGAGAAAAATTTGAGATTTGGTCGAAGATAACTTTTCATCAATTTAAATTATCATGATATAAATTATGAATAAAAAGTGAGATCGATGATAAATATTAGAGATTTATAATTGAATTTATCCGTAATTTAAGATTGTCCAAATTATCAAAGAAAAACCAAAAAGGAAAATAAAATTAAATCTATATTTGAATATGGACAAGTAAAATGATATTAGATGAATATTACTACGGCGTGAATAATCTATGAATAAATTTTAATGATGAATAAGAATTGAATAACGACATGAAAAGATTAAAATTTAATAAAAAGTTCATACCAATATTCCAAAGAAAATGATATTAGATGAAGCGCAAATCTAAAGAAATTTTTAATTATTTCAGGAATTATAGAAGCAATACTTATCAAAGTAAGTTTAGATTTAAGAATATGAAATGAAATAATATCACTTTCGTAATATGTAGTATGAAAGAAAATGATATTTCTTACGAGTATGAAAGAAAATAACATCCTTTACCTTAATAGGAGACTAGATCTGACTGGTATAACATAGATTATCTTAAGAAAATCTTGTACTATTCGTTACACTCAAAGTATTCATATACTAGAAAGAAATAGGCACAATATTATAGAAGAATTTTTTTTTGATTCTGGTGTGAGTTTCATACTTCAGCTAAGGAAACTATTTAAGGGAGAATGGTGGTGTACTACTGTTTAAGAATAATCACAGACGAAACAGTTGAAGGTTCACGAGCGAAGAATTGTTTGTCTGATTTTTATTATTCAAATAAAATATTCTAATAAAACAAATAATTTTATATATAACATATTCTAATAAAACAAACCACTTTATAAAAGTTTATGTTTTATATAAAAAGTTTTATGTTTTATTATTATTATAATAATAAAATAAAAATAGAAAAATAAATTTTGCCGACGGTTTGAAAAATGGGTAAGTGGGTGTCCATGGAATAATAAGCAAAGTTACAATAAACTCTTCTATTTATATCACAAATTGAACAACTATCTATCACTTATCAATTATTATACTTATCTTTAATCAACACAATCTTTCAACAATTATTCATCATTAACATCATAACTCACAATATTGACAACCAGATCGTTTCCAAGAAACATGGGGCTTTCCGATAAGAATTTCTCCTTACTGGCGCGCGATTAGATATCCTAATCCCTTTCCTCGACAGAACTTTCTAGACATTGCCAATAATACTAACTAATAATATTATTTCAATAATATGAGTTACTATGTCATGACAATTATTGATTTAATAATATAAAATATTGTGCAGATGTTAACAATTATTTAATCAATAATATGAGATATTATGCAGCAACTACTGTGACAATTATTGAATGAAATACTAAGTGACTTCTTACGTAAGAATCAATAATTAGAGATACTGTGTAATACCGTGTGTTAATGTGCAATACTGTGTACTACTGTGTAACAACGCGTATTATTGTACTTTTATCACCGGGTATTTCAACAGTTTAATCGGTAAAAGTTTTACCATCAATTTTTAAAAGGTTATTTATGTCACTTTCTATATCTGACAGTTATTCAGTTGTGGGGCCCACCAATGATTGGTTATTTCGGCGTTGTCATACTTTACCAAATATAATATTTCCCGACAAAATGAATATTCCCCGACAACTGTTTACTTTGTATAATTTGCACATATCACCCACAACTATAATATTTATCAAATCAACACTTTACTATTTAGAATATATATATATATATATATATATATATATATATATATATATATAAAGAAAATTAAATTTTATTCATAAAAGTTGGGATCTTACATAATGTCTTACCTAGCGTTGTACTATGTAACTAACAAAAAAAAGGAGGAAAAGAAGCGAAAAAGAGGGAAAATAATTTTAGGGCAATAAGAAATGAAGAGGAGGAAGAAAGACTGTGGGATAAAAAGGAAAATTTGGAAAAGAAGATTGTAAGATTATATTCAAAATATAATTATTAAACTTATTATATTGTTAAGAGAAATAATTGTTATTGTGGGTTTGAGGTGTAATCCCCGTATATATATAAGGTCCAGTGCCGTTAGTACGACATTGTGTTCGTGAACAGAATTACTGATCTGGGGGAAGACAATTGCTAATTCAAGGAGTTATATGGTTTTAATCATTCTATATAGATATTCCATGATAGAAGGTATAGTCAGTAGATTTATGATTGAATAGACTTTGTATTCATGTATTTAAATTATTTAGGAAATAAAATTTAGATCACTTTTTTGGTCATAGTAAAATGATACAATTTTGACCAGGTTCGCATCAAACGTCAATAACTCAATTCAAATTCTAGAGATTCGTCAAATGATTTCAAATAATTGGACTGAAGTTTATTTAAGGAGGCTTAAAAAGAGCTCAATTAAAGCCGATTAATGTCCAATCTTGTAGCCCAAAAGGAAAGTTTTTCTACACAGCCTTTTTTAAAAAAAAAAAAAACTTAAAAGGGCTGAAAATTAACAAGTTTAAATCCAATGGGGGTGGTCTGAATCGGTCAAAATGACCCATTCAGTCTGTTTATTTTAAATAGTAATAATGATCTTAATGACTGAACAAATAAGTTGTTATTTTTTGACTGAATCATTCCTAACCCAACTAAATGGAATTTTTACACATGATGTCCTTCTTTTACACTTATCTTCTCCACTGGAATCCACACTGGAATTTAATTTTGTTTTTGAGGTTAATATCGCGAATATGACATCAGAGCTTGTCGACTTGAAAGGGACGTCGAGATTATGATTTGTAGGTAATTGGATTTGGGGATTTGAATAAGGGATATGGGATTTACGGATTTGGGATCTTGTTAGAGGAGATAGAGGATGATGAGGTTGTGGGTGGTGGTGAAGGCTGCAAGAGAAGCAGCGAGTGGTGTTGGTGGTGTCGCCACACCAAAACGCGGAAGCTTAACTAAGAAACGATTAGATTTTTCATATTGATCAAAATGTTGAAACCCACTAGCTTGAACACATGTGGTGAGTTAGTACAGTTGCCGTTCAGACCTCAAACTCATGCTTATATACAGATTTGCAGAGAGTGATTTTCCCCCTTTATGATAATGAATAAGATTTAAGTTTAGTTTTTCATTGGCTAACTTGTCCCTTTTAATAATTAAATGTTTGTTATTTAATTATTGATGTTAGAATTATGTCTGCAATAAAAAGTAAAAAATACACAGATTTGATCATATTATATATAAACACTTTTTTGATGTATCTGCTTGCAATAAAGGAATAGATTTGGAAATAGTTCACAGGGATAAAATAGTAAAACAGTGGTATTCAGATGATTAATGTTGGGTCATGATATTTCACTTATTGGTAGAATGGACGTACCGCTTCACTGATTAGTCAATGGGATTATCATTATCGGATCCGAAGTTATTGGGCCTATTCACTATATTATTTCTATTAAGTCTTTATAAGATCGGGTCGGGTTATTAGGCTGGCCCATTAGATATTAAATATCTTCATCTTTGACCGGTAATGATGAAAAAGCATGATGGTTGACTATTATATTTGCCATGCATTAATGTGGATGGGATCCTTGGATGGCCGATAATAGGAAAGCAAATGACCATTGAGTAGTGGGTGGGTTGTGTCGCGATCGGTGAAACCATCGCATCGGTAGTGTCGAGACGGTGAGTGGGTGGCATGATAAACCGGGTTAGAGAATATAACAAAGCAAGGAAGTCTTCAAAAGAAAGGTAACTGATAATTTTATCTCTCTCAAGACACTAGAGATTATTATCCTCTATTGTTAACCCTTGTGAACACCTGTACTGACTCTCACGCCTGAGTTATCCCCCGAAGGTTGAAGCCGTCAAGCTCTTGGTGTTAATCGTGTTTACTGTGCAGGATCAGGACGTCTTAAGTGGTTGGGACGTGGAAGAAGATCTTGGCGTTAACATTGGCGCTAGAAGAAGGGCTGTGTTCTAGTGTCATTGAGTTTTCAATCACATTCATTTAATCTACTTCGGAAGATGGTGAGGAGTAGAGCTGATACACCAGAGGGGCAAGCGATGGCTGTAAGTTCGTCGTTGCCTCGTGTTTCTATTAAGGATCGTCTGGGTCCTTCCAAAAGTGCTCATGAGAGCACGGGTTCTAAGCATGATTCTGGGGGTTCTCGTTTGAGAGCCCATGTCAAAGCCAGAAGGAGGTTGAAGTTTGATGAGGACAGAGATCGTGATCGAGACCGAAGGCGGATAGAAGGTTCACCGTCTAGAACTCTTCACCGAAGTGGTCAAGATGACAGGGCTGCCAAGTTGGCAAAGATGGCAGAGGAGGCGGATAAAACTTTGGATGTTCTTCTAAAGCAAAGAGAAGATATAGCCGAACAGATGCTTCGGGTTGTAGAGTTGAGGGACGAGGCATCTAGTCATGTTCAAACCGAGTGGCGTAGTAGGCCTAAAGATGTGCAACAGCGAGAAAGAAAGGAGCCAGAGCACTCTATTCACGCTTCTTGAGGATGACCTCAGGAACGAAGACGGTCAAGAAGTAGAACTCCCGAGGTGTCTAAGAAAGCACTTGTAGTAATTGGTTCTCACGGTCGTGGCGGTGATAGACAGAGGAGTCGATCGAGGGAGTATGTACCTGAGAACCGAAGGAGAGAGCATCAACGTGAATATTCTCATCATGAGGATAATATTGTATGCAGGAGTAGAACCAAAAGTCCAACAAAAGCGGTGGGATCAGATAGAGGAGGTCGATCCACTCAGAAGCAGAAGATTATTCAGGAGAAAGAAGTCTCCTCGCAACCAAAAGGTGTAGATTTCTTGATAAAGGAGTTGAAGGAGCTCCGAAACAACTGGCTGAAGTTCAGCGGTGAAAGACACTCCGGGAAAGAAGGCGTCCCGTTTTTCTTCGGATATCCTCAAGGAGAAGGCAGACACCACAAAGAAGTTGCCCCATATGAAAAGTTACGATGGGTCTGGGGACCCTTACGACCATAGCCAGACGTTCGACCAGCTGATGGATTATTATGATTTCACCGATGCTGTCAAATGTCATACGTTTGTCACAACGTTAAGTAAGGACGCGAGGCAGTGAATGGGGACTCTACCTGCAGATTCGCTCTCATCGTGGTTCGAGTTGTGTGACAAATTCCATGCTCATTTTAGGAGCAACCGAAGAAGAGGGAAGCCTACAGGTTCTTTGGCACAGGTCCGACAGTTCACCAATGAATCCTTGGGTCAGTATGTGAAGCGGTTCAGGGAAGCTATTGGCCAGGTGTCCGACCTCAATGACCTTCAGGCTGTGGGTTTATTTTAGAACAGATTAGATTTGGTGATGTCAGAGAAGTTGGTGAAGAAGCTGATGTTTCACCATCCGAAGAGCTTGGCCGAAGCCTTTGATAAAGCCGAAGCCTACATTGTGGTGGAGGAGGCTATGAATAGCCTGAAACGTCCTTCTTCGGATCGGATGAAGGAGGCGGATACTCCTAAGGCTGAGGGCAATCAGAAGAAGGCAGGGGGGGTATAAAGATCGGCCGGAGGGCAGCTCGAAGAAGTACAACAATACATGGCGACAGGGAAGTAATCGCCTACCTGCTCCTACCCCGAGGGTGAACACGGTTTACACCAAACTGAATACGGATAGGTCGATAATTTTGGATCAGATCAGGAACCAACCGTTCTTTAAACCACCTCGTGACGTTCTCAAGCTGGGTCAGGGCAATGCTCGAAAATATTGTGGCTATCATCAAGCTGCAGGTCACGATACTAATAAGTGTTGTAATTTAAAGGACTTCATAGAGAGGAAGGTTCAAAACGGTTTATTAGTTCAGTATGTGGCCGGGAGGGACCAACAGTAAGAGCAGCAGAATGTTGACCGTACTGTTTAGAAGGTTTAAATGGTTCCACCCGTGCAGCCTATTCCAAATCAGCCACCAAGGCACGTCGTTGATGTAATAACCGGTGGGACAACAGGAAAGTTAGTAGGAAAGAAGAAGAGGGGATATCTAGATTCAGTCATGTCCGTGACGGGTGTTCCCCCGAAGACCGACAGACCATTTCCAGGGACAGTTATATCTTTCAGTGATGCAGATTATCCTTCAGAGCCCATCGAACCCCATGAAGGAGCCCTGGTGATCACAACACAAGTGGGTTCGGTGGATATGAAGCAAATGATGATTGACAACGGGTCTTCTGTTGATATTCTTTATGCCCACGCTTATCAGAGGATGCATCTTGATGGGCGGAAGATGGAGGTCGGACAGGAGGCTCCTTTGTATGGCTTCAGCAACGATCCAGTCAAAGTGGCAGGAACTATTGAGCTACCGGTCATCTTCGGCATTGCTCCACAACAGGTAGAAATATTGTGTAAATTTTATGTTGTGCATGTAGATTCGGCCTACAACGCCATACTGGGAAGACCTAATTTGACTGCTCTCCAAGCAGTGACCTCCATCCCTCACTTTAAAATCAAGTTCCCAACAGCATATGGAGTTGGAGAGGTATTAGGGGACTTAGATTTGGCCAGATGGTGCTACAGAAATGTTGTGATCTCCTCGGGAGTAGGGGTCAGCAAACAGAAGCAGACCATGGAAATAGAGATTGAACCATTCACTGAAAGCAGTTCAGAGCCATTGGTCGTACCAGTAGGAGAGACAGAGGAGATCGAACTTGTCCTTGGGAAAAAGGACAAAACAGTGAAGATAGGTTCGGGTTTGCCGGAACCTCTCCGGACAAACTTTATGGAACTTCTTCGCTGTTATGCAGACATCTTTGCATGGGAGCCACAAGATATGCCCGGGATCAGTCGAAAGGTTGCCGAGCACTGACTGTATGTCGATCCATCAAAGAAGCCAGTTCGGTAGAAAAGGCGGATCTTTGCACCCAAGCGACAGAGGATCATTGATGAGGAGATCGCGTTGCTGATAGTTGCTGACTTCATCTTTGAGATCGACTACCCAGAGTGGATGGCAAATGTAGTGTTGGTGCAGAAGCAGAATGGGAAGTGGCGATTTTGCATCAACTACACCAACCTGAACAAAGCATGCCAGAAGGACTTCTATCCTCTGCCCCACATTGATCAAATTATTGATGCGACTTCGGGGTATTCACTACTAAGCTTTATGGATGATTTTTTAGGTTATCATCAAATTTCTATGTACAAAGAGGACATTTCGAAGACAGCATTCATCACACACCATTCGGTGTATGCCTATAAAAAGATGACCTTTGGCTTGATTAATGCTGGAGCCACCTACCAAAGAATGATGAACTTTGTCTTCCAGAAGCAGCTCGGAAGGAATATGGAGGTATATGTTGATGACATGATTGTGAAGAGCATGCTTGTTCATAAGCATCTGGATGACCTAGAGGAGTGCTTTCAGACGGTTCGTCATCACAAGTTGAGGCTCAACCCTGCAAAGTGCACCTTCGGGCTTGGTGCAAGGAAGTTCCTGGGCTATCTGGTCAGTCAAAGGGGTATCGAGGCCAATCTGGAGAAGATCCAGACCATACTGAATATGAAGACTCCTCAGTCATTCAAAGATGTTCAACGTCTGACTGGTAGGATTGCAGCTCTGAGGAGGTTCATGTCCAAATCAGTAGAGAGGTGCTTGCTATTCTTTGATATGTTGAAGGGACCGAAGAATGCAAAGACTTTCCAGTGGACTTCAGAGTGTGAAGACGCCTTCCAAGGCATAAAGACGTATTTTCTTCAGCTCCTTTATTGGTGAAACTGCTCCTTTGAAACTTTGTATTTATACCTGGCAGCTAGTTCGTTGGCAGTTGGAGCAGTGTTGGTTCGGGAGGTCGATGGGAAGAAGCATCCGGTTTATTATATCAGTCACATTCTGAGAGATGCTGAAACCAGGTACCCGAACATTGAGAAATTTGCCTTTGCTCTGATAATTGCTAGTCGAAAGCTCAGGCAATATTTTCAAGGTCGGCTCCTGGTCGTCTACACAGATCAACCATTGAAGAAGGTGATGATCAAACCAGAAGTTTCGGGGAGATTAACAGCATGGACAATGAAATTATCTCAATTTTTTATTGAATATCATCCCTGAACTGCTATCAAAGGTCAAGCCTTGGCCGATTTCATGGTGGAGTGTTCGTTCTCAGAAGAAGATCTGAGAGTTTCCGGCCGAAAGCGTCGATCGAGGCGATTGCGATTCTTCAAACATGGTCGAGAACTCATGGGGACGCCTGTATGAGATGGGTCTTCTCTGCGGATGTCGATGGAAGCGAGGATCATCGACAAGTCCGGAGGGATTCAAAGTGCAACAGGCCATCAGATTTGGGTTCAGAGCAACGAACAACGAGGCCGAGTATGAAGCAGTGCTGGCAGGGGTCCGTTTGGCGAAGAGTCTGAAGGTTCAGAAGTTGTTCATTTACAGTGACTCTCAGCTGGTCGTCAAGCAAGTATCATGAGATTATGAAGCTCGTGGAGCGAGAATGATCAAGTATCTGGCAGAGTTGAAAGATCGACTTCAGTATTTCGTCTCCTATGAGTTTTAGGGTGTAGAGCGCAAAGACAATTCTATTGCCGATGCATTGTCGAAGCTGGCCACTACGGATGCTAGCATTTTCGATGGGTCAGTTTATTTGGAAGCTTTGCAGCAACCGAGTGTCCAGCATGAGGCAGTGATGTGTATAGAACGTTCTAACTGCTGGATGACTCCCTACATAGAATATCTGGCAGATGGTGTCCTTCCTTCGGATCAGATGATTGCAAAGAAGATCAAGTACAAGAGTGCCAACTTCGTTCTTATTGATGGGGATCTCTATTGAAGGGCATTTTCGTCACCATTATTAAAGTGTTTGGTCCCGTCCGAAGCTGGATATGCTCTTCGAGAGGTTCATGAGGGCATCTGTGGTGATCATATGGCTGCTAAGTCATTAGCCTACAAAGTGCTTCGTTAGGGGTTCTATTGGCCTACCATCTTCAAGGAAGCGACGGAGTATGTGAAGAAGTGCGAGAAATGCCAACTCAACAGTCTGATCCCACATCAGCCACTAGAAGAGCTATACTCAATCTTATCTCCTATACCCTTTACTGTCTAGGGGCTAGATATCTTGGGTCCATTGCCGAAAGCTAAAGGTCAGGTCAGTTTTTTTATAGTCGTCATCGATTATATGACCAAATGGGTAGAAGCAAAGCCACTTCGGTTGATAACGGAACAAGAATGCCTAAAGTTCATGAAGAAGTAAGTAGTGTTACGGTTTGGAATTCCTAAGGTGGTGATATCGGAAAACAGGCGCCAGTTCGTGGGATCGAAGTTTGAAGGATTTTTGAAAGAGCTGGGAGTTCAACACAAGAAGACTTCGGTGGCTCATCCACAGTCGAATGGACAGGTCGAGGTGACCAATAGAACACTGCTGAATGGGATCAAGCGTAGATTGGATGAAGCTAAAGGAAAATGGCCCGAAGAGCTGCTCAGTGTGTTATGGGCTTATCGGACCACGCCGAGGACTACTACAGAGGATTCACCTTTCAGATTGGCTTACAGAACTGATGCCTTAGTCCCTGTTGAGATTGGATCCACCAGTCTTCGGGTCAGTCAATTCAAAGAGATCTACAATGATGAAGGGCTGAAGGATAACTTGGATCTTTTGGAGGAAGTCAGAGAGGTGGCTTTGATCAGGTTAGCAACCTATCAACGGAGAGTAGCCAAGCATTACAACAAAGGGGTTAAGCTTTGTAGATTTGAAGTGGGGGACTTTGTCCTCAGAGAAGTCGAAGCGTCTACGCCTCAGAACATGGGAAAGCTGATGCCGAACTGGGAAGGGCCGTATGAAGTAATTGAAGTACCGAAGCCTAGGACTTATCGGTTAAAGGCATTGGACGGATCCGAGATCAAGAACACTTGGCATGCTGGCAGACTTCGGAAATACTTTCAGTAGAGATTGAGCCAGTTTATTAGAAGTCTGTAAATGGTGGTTCATCATCAATAAAAGTTTTACTTTTTCACAATTGATCTTCTTCCTATTGGTCCTAAGTTTACAATGGTGTAAGGAGGACAGGGGGACTCGCTGACCATTCGATGGTAGCCTTGGCAGGTGGTCCTTATGAATTTTTCAGGCCCTTCGGGGCAGGAAAACTTCATCGGTGTAAGGAGGACTGGGTGGACTTGCTGACCATTCGATGGTAGCCTTTTCGGCAGGAGTGTCCTCATGGGTTTGATTTACCGCGAGTGGTAAACAAATTCCATAGTCTTTTTAATATTGTTTTTACCGCGAGTGGTAAACCAATATGCACCGAAGTAAGGAGGTATGGTCGGACTCGCTGGGCATTCGATGGCAGCCTTATTGTCAGGTGTGTCCTTATGAATTTGTTCTATCGTGAGTGGTAAACAAATTTCATGGTCCTTATATATTTGTTCTACCCCGCATGGTAGACAAATGTCCTTATATACTTGTTTTACCCCGAGCGGTAAACAAGATCCCGATGGTGCAAAGAGGATCAGCCGAATTCACCGTTACACATGGCTTGTCTCACACTTCAGAAACGATAAGTATGTATTACTTTATTTTGTTCAAGTGTTGAGTTCGGTTCATTCAATTCAGTCCATTGAATTCAGTTCATATCATTTCTTAACTTAACTGCTATATGCCTTATATGATTCACAATATAAGTTAAGTTCACATGAATCTTATACAGATTTCACGTTGATTGATACTGAATTATTGACAAGAAACGAACTATGCAGAAGTCATGATAAAGAAATCTGCAATTTCATTAATTATTCATAATATTATCTGACTACATAAAGATAGAATTTTCACAAAAGTTTTTAACAATTTCAAAGAAAACAGGAATATTCACTTCAGGCATTATCCTCGCCATCTGAAGAGTCAAGCAAAGCCGGGTCTACTTTAGCTGATATCAGTTTTTCCTTGCCGCGACTTCGACAGAGCTCATAGCCTTCAGAATATATCTTCATGATCTCTCCGTTGATCTAATCTGATTTTTGATACTCTTCACAGATTTGCTTGCAAAGATCATCGGTCAAAGGAGGTCCAAGATCTCGAAGAGCCCAGAGCTGTCGGATTTCTTATTCGAGCTTCTGGCACCTATTTAAATGGCGGGTTTCTTTTAATTCCAGTTTCTCGACCAATTTATCCAGGCTCTTATTGCTGGCCTTCAGCTCCTTGATTTTCTCCATCCTTATTTCATTCCTCTGAACTAAATCAACGTTCATGTTAACAAATCTTGATGTTGGGCTTTAATTGACTTCAGTTCATCATGGGATATCTTCAGCTCTTCCTTAGCTTGGGCTAAATCTTTCCGAAGGTGTTCATTATTGAAGAGGGCAATATCACAATCATGTCTCGACTTTGCCAAGTCAGACTGCAATACTGCGTTTTCTCTTCGTGCAGCTTCCTCTGCAGCTTCGGATTCTAAATATTTTGGACGTAAATGCCCAAAGACAGCATTGGCCTACGTATGTTCAATAATAAACCATCACTTTCAGATATTTTAGCACGAAGAAAAGTATAGAAGTTAAAAAGACAATCATTTACCTTTGCTTGATAGCTCATGCCTTCATCGATTAGATCCCTGATCGAGCTATTTCCAAATCGATGATCATCGGTTTCACGGACAAAGGTATCGAATAACTGAAAGGGGAAGTTGGCATTGAACTGAGGCCATAAAGTTGGCGACGCCATGGCTTCATTTTCAAATTCGTATGAAGATGGTCTTGATAGAGAGAGCGGAGGCTACTCAGAAGTTGGTATTGGGTCAGTGTAAATATTCTCGGGAGAGGGAGATTGAGCTGGAGTATGCTCTCGAGACGGCGATGGAGCAGATGATGAGCCTGGGTGACTATCAGATGGTTGTTTTGTTTTGCGAGAGAGTGGGGGAATAGGCTCGTTCAGCTTGTCATCTAAGACTTGGATTTCAATAGGGAAGGTTGGAGGAATGTCAACTGAAGAAGAAGGGACTCGAAGGTCATCGACAGCTAAGGGGGTGATCTTAGTCCTCAATTTCTTGACACGAAGGACCTTTGCCCGTTCGTGTAGAGGTATGTCAAATAGACTTCCCCTGATTGGAGCAGGTTTAAGGGGTGTAGGAGTGGGTGCAGATGCAGGGTTTACTTCTAGGTTTGCTTCTAGGTTTGTTTCTGGATCACTTTCAGGATTTATTTCTGGGCGGATGGATTTAGATCTCTTAGCAGATCTTTTCCTTCGTCGAGGCTTGAGGGATTCTTCAGGAGGAGTAGGCTCGTCGGTTTATGGATCGTTAATTGAAGGGTTGATAATTGGTATTTCAATAGGGGGAGGACCAGCTTGGGGGGACTCTTTTGTGGGGAGCTCTTCAGTTGCTTCCGTAGTCTTTCCAGCCAAAAAATCTTCCAAATCTTTCACTTCCGAAGAGTTCGGTTCGATCAAAGACACTGTAAGAATTATGTAACGACAGATCAGATCCAATATTATCAAAGATTTCGCAGAGATATGTACAAAAGTAATTCGGTACTTACGTTTATGGTCATATAGCCACGCTTGTTTAGAAAGAAGACCGTGTTTCCATTCTTCTAGTGGGAAATTCCTAAAAAGCTCTATCATCTCGTTCACTCTTTCATCGGAGATGTCACCAAAATCTACAGAGATTTTTTTGTCCGTAGCCCAGTTCGGTAAGGAGGCAATTTCTGGTCCTTTGACGAAAAACCATTTCTTGTGCCATCCCCTGTTGCTCGAAGGAGTGTTTATTAAAGACCGCCTCTCAAATATTTCACCTGCCTTTGGTGCTTGCTTACCTAGAACTTTAAACCCATTTTCCCTAGACTGGGCAACTTTGTAAACGGTAAAGAAGAAATTGGGGGTGGGTTCGACGCCTAGTTCATGGCAGAAAACGATGAATTCTAAGATGTGGATGTATGAGTTTGGGACCAGTTGGGCAAATCCAACACCGATAAACCCTAAAAGGGTAACCAAGAAAATGTGAAGAGGGAAATGAACCCCCTTTTCAAGTAAGGTCACCGGAACTGTCGTCCACCCATATGGACGTTGATACATTTTCTCATCTGATTTGGGAGCTCTTATCAAGTGAGTATCGGGGATATGATAACGAGCTTTAATCTTTCGCAATTCAGTTTCAGAAACGGCAGAAGGAGTGTTGGCATGGGGATATTGCTCTTTGTTTTTGAAATATTCAGAGGGGTTAGGAAGAGATCTTGGAGACATAGATTTCTTACTTGGACTGGTGACCTTAGGGTTTAAGCTCGAGGCTTCTTTGTTGGGGCTAGGGCTAGGTGGGACGGTGGTGATCGGGGTTACACGAAGGTGAGAACTCTGATTTGCATTTAGGACCACCATTGTTGATATTTTACAGAAAGAAGGAAAGAAGAGTTCGAGAGAGAAGAAGATAGCTCAAGCATCCAAATTTCAAATTGGCAGGTAAAATCGTTAATTTGGGAGAAATTTACTTTTTATATTGACAGTTGCACGAGACTCGAAGGTGGCACATTTAATTTCTGGCAGTGATGGGGAAGTTGAATGGGTAGCGTCCGGGTTAAGCCTCAGATATTTATCAATTTGGGCTTTTCAATTGGACTTCCGATTTTAGTCCATCTTTTTATTTTAAATTCTTCACCGGTTGGGCTTTGGTTCAGTTATTTTCATTATGGACCTTTAATATATCCTTTCATATCATGGACTGTTTATAGTTTTCTATTAAATATCCTATTTAATAAAAAACTAGGGGGCAATGTTGGGTCATGATATTTCACTTATTGGGCCGAATGGATTGGGCCTGCTCACTTGATTAGTCCACCGGATTATCATTATCGGATCCTGAAGTTATTGGGCCTATTCACTATATTATTTCTGTTAAGTCTTTATAAGATTGGGTCGGGTTATTAGGCTGGCCCATTAGATATTAAATATCTCCATCTTTGACCGGTAATGATGAAAAAGCATGATGGTTGACCATTATATCTGTCATGCATTAATGTGGATGGGATCCTTGGATGGCCGGCGATAGGAAACAGTGACCACAGGTTGTGGGTGGGTTTGTGTAATGCGGTCGTAGAAACCATCAAAGATCGTCGGTGTGTGTCGAGACGAGAGTGGGTGGCACGATAAGAACCCAAGCTAGAGAATATACCAATGCAAGGAAGTCTTCAAAGGAAAGGTAACTGATAATTTTATCTCTCTCAAGACACTAGAGATTATTATCCTCCATTGTTAACCCTTGTGAACACCTGTACTGACTCTCACGCCTGAGCTATCCCCCGACGGTCGAAGCCGTCAAGCTCTTGGTGTTAATCGTGTTTACTGTACAGGATCAGGACGTCTTAAGTGGTTGGGACATGGCAGAAGATCTTGGCGTTAACAATTAAGATATACCAATTAACAAACAATTTTTTTCATTTAGTATTCAGCTCTATTCAGCTTATTCAGATTACTTAAACATTCAGAACTGTTTCATTCAGTTTTATCAAATAACCCCATATATTCAGCAAGATACATTACACTAAATTAATATGATCTCGACAAGCAGTACATTAGCGGGTTAAATTAATTTTGGCAATCCTTATTCCGAACGCGACATGGAAAATATTTTGCACGGTAATTGTGGAAATTTTGGATTCTAGATGTTAGTTTTAATACTACTATAATTATGATTTTTTTGGTATATCTTTCAAATTCTATTGTAATTACGATTTCTTTTAGATAGGATTTTTGATTCCAAATCAATTATTGATTTCTTATAGAAATGCAGGTTATGGTTTGTAATTTCTATTAAGATTAGAAATTTTGTAACTAGTATATATAGGGTTTACATCTATTGTAATTGAAACACATTATTCATTATTCAATATACTTGTGAGGTTATTCTCTTTTTTGGTTCGTTGAATAATTCTTGAGTTAATTCTTAGTTTTATTTGAGATTCAACTTTGACTTATCATACAATAATACATAGTTGTGTGTAACGTCTTTACTGCATCTGTGAGATCCCGAATTTTATGAAATGAAAGTATTTAATTTTTTTTATAATTATTATTCTATATAGTAAATGGTTAAATTGATAAAAGTTTAAAGTTAAGGGTGATATTTGAAAATTTTGCAAAGAAAACAAGTTGATATAAAATATTCGTTGTGTCGGGGAATATTCGTTTTAACAGGGAATTTTAAATGACGCAAGCACAATCATTAGTGGACCCCACAATGGAAGTATTGTAAGTAGTTAGAAAATGACATAATTATCTTTTATAAAAATAACGGTGGAAGTTTTACCGTTAAACCGTTGAACTACCCAGTAGTAAAAGTACGATGAATGGCGTGGTTGCATAGTAGCACATGGTATTGATTATTGATGCTTACGTGAGAAGTCACTCAGTTATACTCAATTATTACTACAGTAATTGTTGCATCATATCTCTCATATTATTGATTCGATTATTATCACAGTATCAATATTCTATATTATTCAATCAATAATTGAGATGACAAAGTTATTCATATTATTATTTGCAATATTGACGATGTCTAGAAAGTTCTATCGAGGAGAGGTTTGGTCACCTAATTGCGCGCCAATAGGGAGAAATCCTTATTGGAAAGCCCCCTCTTTCTTGAGAACGATCTGGTTGTTAAATATTGTGAGTTATAATATTAATGATGAATAAGTTCATGTTGATTAAAGATAAAATTGATAGTTCCATTGTGTTGGGATTATTAGTGTTAGTGGAAATTGGACATCTATCCGATAATAATTGATGTCTGGAGGTTATATTGACCAATCGGGTAATTAATCGAATAAATGAGCAATTAATTGCTATTAATTCACATGCTTATAAGTATTTATTCACATGTGTGTACTATTGATTCACATGCATGTACTATTAGGGGAGGTGGTGCAAGATTGATAATACTTGCATGACTAAGTTAAAAATGGAGGTATAGATGGAGGTACTATACTGTAATTCGTATTTTCACATGTATAGAACTATTGATTCACATGATTGAAATATTGATTCACATGTTATACTATTAGGGGAGGTGGTGCAAGTTTGATAATACTTGTAGGACTAAATTAAAAATAAAGGAAAAAATGAAGGTATTATACTGTAATATTTCGAGCCCCAAAATGTGCAATTATCAAAATTGTATTTTCCTATAAATAGAAGCTCATTCTTCTTTCATTCTCACCAATTCACTAAGACTCACAAGAGCAATTATAGAGAGAGAAGCTATAGAGAAAGAAGTTATAAAGAGAAAGAAGAAGAGAAGTCTGCTACTTCATTATTCCAGTATCCAGTCTTCTTCTGAGGTAAGGGGTATTATTTCTTTCGTATTCTTAAGGGATATTATTTTTGTTCAATATTCGTATGTAATGTTATTTTCTTCTATACTCTGTAGTATATAAGTAATATTATTTCGTTTCGTATCCCTAGTTCTACACTCATTTTGTTGAAGTATTGCTTCTATACGCCATGAAATTAGTAGAATATCCTTGATATTTGCGCTTCATCTAGTATCTTTTCATGGAAAAATTATTCTGGGAATTCTTGATAATTATTGATCTTTTCATGCCAGAATACTATTCACAAGTTACTATTCATAGGTTACTATTCACTCAAATAATATTCACTCGGGTATTTGGGGCACTTTTCATGCCGAAATACTATTCACGAGTTACTATTCACCCAGTTACTATTCACTCAAATATGATTCACTCGGGTATTTGGGGCACTTTTCATCTTGGGAGTACTATTCATTTAGGTACTATTTCAAGTAATATTCATAGGGTACTATTCACGGGGTACTATTCACCCAAAAAATATATTTCTTTTCTGTCCAAATTATTTTTGATACATGAATATTATTCTTGAATTTTACTCCACAAAGCAGTATCATGTTGACAATTTGGATATTTTTAAACTCTGGATAAATTTAAAGTCTTTAATATTTATCCTTTATTTCGTTTGATGAATGCTTATATCATTGTCATCATCCTTATGCTTATATTGTGATAAAAGTCATCTTTGGCTTACGTGCGAAGATGGACTGTTGATTATTGGTTTTACAGTTGTATATCTTTGGCTTACGTGCAAAGATGGACTGTTGATTATTGGTTTTACAGTTGTATATCTTTGGCTTACGTGCAAAGACAAACTATTGATTGATAGCTTTGGCCCATAATGCAAAGATGGACAGGTGTATGACATGATCATGACCACTAGTGATAATAACGAATATCCTTGGCCCGTAGTGCATGGATAATTCGATGATGTGATTGGCAGGATCATAAGCATTAGTTAACAATAGAATGTCTTTGGCCATAGTGCACTGTCAGGCAATTGATTGGTATGATCATGACCATTGGTTTTATAGTTAAATATCTTTGTCCCGTAGTGCAAAGATGGACAATTGATTGGTATAATCATTGTTATTACATTTGAATATCTTTAGCCTTTAGGGTAAGGATATTAAGTGAACGTTCTATTAAGCCTTTGTGGCAAGGAGAAACTGTTGATTCAAATTATTATAAACATGAATTGTGAATTTAACTAAAATCTTTGGTGGTTTAGGTGAAGACAGGTGATGAAAGTTCTCTTTGTCTTGGGTATAATAAAGAACTATTGATGAGTATTATAGGGATAAAATTGATGATAAACTTTTAAATCATAGAAGATAGTAGATATTATGCTCTACTTAACTCTTCTAATAGACTGCTTATTTCGCTGCAGTTGTTGATCTAAAACTTTTTGTCTATTATATTCTTCAGTTCTTATACTGTTGGAGGCTAAAGATAATTTATTCTGCATTATCTTAGTCATAATATTTCTTACTGGGCTAGTTGAGCTCACCCTTTTCTTTCACTGTTCTCTTCAGAAAATGAGAATATATTTGGGACTAGTCGGGGAGCGGATTAATATCCGGATGGTTGTTTTTTGTAGTCCTCACTATTCTGTGAAATAGTGTGATAATAAATGTAATGAGGACTCCATTGAGAGTGGATATTGTCTAGAAGGCAATATTCTTGTTTAAACACTCAGCTATGTTTTGTCGTATATTACCCGATAGTTGTATAATTAAGTTTATATTTGTATTCAGTACCATGTATTTGGCGACCCAAGATGGGTGATGTATACCTATTTTGGGGTCGTCACAGCATCAATCATCAATTGTACCAAGATTATCGCTTCAATATAAGTTGGGGGGTCAAGGTGTTGTTAGTGTCCATTCAACGCAGATTTCCTAACGCGAGCAATTGTACCAAGATTACCGTCTACAAATATGTGAGGGGTTAAGGTGTTGTGAGCGATTCATCCTACAACTTTTCTAGAAACGATCCGAAGGACGACTATGTCATGCAAGTGTGCCGTGGAGTCTATCATTTGGTATCAAAACTAAGCATTTCTAGCGAGTTACTTATCTTTAATTTTTTGTTGAATATATATTGAAAAAAATTCGAAGTATATGAAAAAAATTGTGAGTATATAAAAAAAAGTAAAGAAAATTTTTCAGTTTGTTTCGATTATTTGCTAATGAATTCCGCAGTGATAATTTGAGTAACAATCATCAATTCCAACAAAGCCTACAGGGAAAATTTAAAAGGCCTACAAGAGGATTACAAGGCGATCAACTTGTAATTTTTGATTGGTATTCTGATAGTCGTACCTTCTATATTTTGTTCTTGATAAGTTATTTTTGAATTGAACAGTAAACTGTGAATTTGTTTGGTGAATTCAAATAGAACATATAAGAGGGAATATTAAAGTGGTAAAAGGCAAGAGTTGTAAGCTTATAAGAGGATAAAAGCCTATTGAGTGATACACGAGTGAAATTGAGTAATTTATTGTTTGAGCGAAACACGTGAGTGTGTGATGAAATTTTTTATCTGCTAACCTTTGTTTTGCAGTAAACATGTATGATTACAATTATATGAGTACTTAAGAATGTCAAAAGATATCTTTCCAAGGTAGAGTTGATCTTGATGCATATTTGGGATGAGAAAAAAGATGGAGCGAGAGCTTGACCGTCATAACTATTTCGAGCGGAAGAAGGTCAAACTTATAATTCAAGAGTTTTCCGATTATGCAGCTATTGGTGGCATCAACTTGTGATTAACTAGAAGAGATTTGGAGAGCATTCGATCGAGACATGGGAAGAGTTCAAAGCTGTAATGAGGAAGCGTTTTGTTCCAAGACAACTGAATCGACGGAAGGAGTTTGCATCTCCAAGGCGTATAGAGCAAATTCCAAGGCGATCAAAATTATATGATGATAAGAAGATTCATAGGCGTGATGATTCGCATTTGAGATAACCACAAGACATTCCTAAAGCGTCTAAAGAGCAAGTGTTTTCGCAAGTGTTTTCTAAGAATATAAAAGAAGACATCATGGATGCATGTTGTAAGGGGATAGAGGATTGTTGGTTTCAATTAAAAAACAACGTATAAGAATCAAATTCAACTAAGGGAGAAAAAAGATGAAAAAGAATATGCAGTCCATGGAGAACTATTAGATTCCAGTATGCAAGATAAAGTTCATGATCAAAAGCGAGACATTGAACGACAACAAGAAAATAGATTGAGAGTGAAAAAGAAAAAGCATAAAAGAGTGAGGATAAAAATACAAGAGTGATTGAAAAGAATGAAAGTGAAAACAAATAAGAGATTGAGGGAAAAGAAGAGAGAAAATAAGTGACAATAGAAAAAGAGTGAGTTGGAAGAGAAATTATATTTTAAACATCCGATGACTACGCATTCGTACAAGAAGGCGCTTTTGAATACTAACCAAATTAATTTTATTTTGTCTAGTTCTGTTTTATCTCTTATACAGGTGAGTGATCACATACTCGACGCAATCCTTCTATACCGATCAACTTATAGTATTCTTGAGGAGATGATGGAGTTACAAAGGCGGGTTGGAGAGTTGATAGAGCAAGGTATCGAGAGAGAAAGCACGAGTCTGTGTGCTATTCATGAGCTCATAGTACCTAGAAGGAAAGGATATCGAGCTTGGGCGTTAATTTTTAGTTGGTAAAAAAGTTTCGTTATTTTCTTTACTTAGATAATATGCTTGATAAAATGCATAGTTCTTTTGTTTTGTCTAAATGTGATAATGATCATGTGATGACAATGCCTAATCAATTTAGCATTAGAAAATGTGATAAATGAAAAATTATGTTAATATGTGACTTGTATAAGTGGATAGTTATTTGGTTAAATTAACTAATGCATTTAGTGTTTTCATGAGTTTATTAAAACATGTTTTGCATGCTTCCATTGATAAATTTGTTTTTAGATATTTTGATGGTAGACTCGTCTTTGTCATAAACTAAGAAGGATGTTTGATATTTATTGAGTTAGTTTATGATCATGATATTTATTCTCGTTTTAATGTGCTTATTGTCATAAAGTTCATTTTAGGTTTTCTTGTCAGAATTCTTGTGTTCATACTATTTAATCTTTACATGATGTATCGTTAGTTGACAATAGTAGTGATCATGTTTGTCCGTTTGAACAATCTTCATTGCATGATTTGTTATCATATGGTATTGATTTGAAAGGTGTTTATCATCAAGATGGATTGAGATATGGTTTATTTGCATGTTTAGTTAGATCACTTGGATTAGCTAAGACATTGCATACTTCTATGATATTGTTGAATCATATTTTGCATTATTTCATGAAAAAATGTGTTAATATCTGTTTTGATAATAATCTGATTTTTATCAACATTAGGAAATTATTTAGCACATGTTAAGTTTTTTCGTGATCATGATAAATATGTTATTGAGTTTTCATCTTGTAAAGTGGGACGTGATCTTTTTATTCCATTGATGAAATTACTTGATCTTGAATGTGTTAATGTCAATGAGAAGTGAAAGGTTGATTTTATTGTGCAGGTTCCGGATAAGATCATATTCATTGAGGAGAAAAAATTTAATCATTGTTCAAATCAATTCGAACAATGCATTGAGAGTCTACATAGAAGTGTTTTATTTTTTGATTTAGTAGGCTATACTTATAAATTTGATTTTCTTGAGTTCTTAGTGATTATACGAAAGATACATATTACTTTGTGTTATTTTGCGTTTAATCCATGAATACAAGATTGTTTGCATATGCGACGTGAGAAGTTTCAAAAATTGATATGTGACTCAGGAGCAATGAAGTGGGTATTTTTGCGAATGTACATGATCATCAGATTGACTTTTGATCAGGGAATTCGTAAATGGACGGATATGCAACATGAAGAGTTCTACATATTGATATTTGATCTAGAAGGAGTTTAAACTTTTCAAATTCGTACTTGCATTGCTGATATTACCTATACGATTAATTTTCCAAGTGAGACTTGAGGTTATGTTTTTAATAAATTAGTTTTGTTGATGTAGGGTTAGACTTGAAGACGAATCCTTTTCAAGAGAAGGGGAATGATACAATACTTACCATGCTCGCATCAAATGACAATAACTCAATTCAAGTTCCAAGGTTTCGTCAAATGATTTCAAGTAATTGGACTGAAGTTTATTTAAGGAGGCTTAAAATGACCTCAATTTAAGCCAATTAAAGTCAAATCTCGCAGCCCAAAAGGAAAGTTTTATAGGCAATTTTTTTTAAAAAAACTTAAAAGGGCTTAAAAGGGCTAAAAATTAACAAGTTTAAATCGAGGGATATTTACACTTTTTAGTACAAATTTTAAAATTATTACAACAAAAGTTCATCCCTAAAATATTTACAGAATTAAAGCATTTTAAATATTTTATTTACACAATTAGTGAATTTGGTTTTTCTTTAATTTAGTTGTGTGTTTTAATGGGATGCTGATGTGGCAAATCAATTTTTCAAATATACAGCTGTTCCCGATTTTTGTGCATAATGTGTATTGATTTGAATTGCATGTATATCCCATTTTTCGTTTCTTTCTATTTCAATTGCAAACCCTTATTTTACAATTTGGGAACTTTGTAACCAAACTTCTTATCTTTTAAGTCTAGTTTATCGTTCCTTCTGGTAGTGCGTTGCTGTTCCCGTCTGGTAGTTCAGTGTGTGGTGGTACGTTCCCTCTGGTAGTGCGTCGGCATTTCGTCTTCCTATTTTCTGTTTGCTGCTGGTGGTAGTTTTTTTCTTTACTGGTTTTCACCCTTTGTGATTTCTTTCGATTTTGTATAGGATGGTTTCTACGAGAAAGAATGTTGGGGGAATAGTTGATAAAAAGAATGATGGGAAGAGGAAAAGAATTAGGGATGATGTTTTTGTTAAGAATGTGAAGAAATATGTGAAGGTGAAGGCTAGTGTGGTAAAGTCCCCAAAGCAGGGGAAGAAGGTAGTGGTCAAATCCCCTATTAAGGACAAGAAATCGTGGAGGTTTGGTTACTATTATATTCTAATTTGGTTACTAGAAACTTTTTGACATTATAGAGGTTAATTAATTTAGTTTCGGTAACCTGCTAATTTTATTTGGTTACTAATGCTAATATATTTGGATAATGCTAATTGTATAGTTGTTGAAATGGGTTTTGTTACTCTAGAGTTATAGTGTGATGACTGTTCCATTCTGATTTGGTTAATGTGTACGTAATGTTAATGCAAATACTCATTATTATTTTTTAGTAATGTAGTTTTGATTTAGTTATTGATGAGTGGGTTTTATTCCTACGAATCGGCCTCTAATTCGAGCTTAAACTGTGTTAATTCGTTATTTTTGTGATTCATTTTACTTGTTTTGTGCTATTTTATGTTTAGGTATGGTGGCGTAGCGTGTATGGCTTAAAAGGTGGTTTCGTGGCTAAAGTGGGCAAGAAAATGAGCAAAAGCTGGACTGCAGCAGAATGCACCCCCGCCGGGGCTGACATTATAAAGGCAAAACCCCCGTTGGGGCGGGGGTACTTAATTAATAATGAAGCACCCACTTCTTGTATGCACTTAAAGAAGGAAAAAATCCCACCCCAAGGTGGGTATGGGAAAGGCTAAGACTCCTGTTTCAGTTGTAATACTGCAGAGGCGTTAAGGAAAGAGGTTAGCATGGTTTGGAACTGTATTGGGCGACGAGTTATGGTCAGAATACGTGTCCTAGGCTGGAGATTAACAAGAAACAAGAAGGGAGATAACATCGAACAATTAATTAGCATTTTTTTGAATCCCTAATTTTGAGAGAAAGCATTGAAGGAAGGATTGAAGGTTTGATTCACGAAAATTGCAGATTGAAGCTAATGAGAAGGGTGGTTTTGTATTCATTCTACTTCATTAATTTAATTTTGTAATTGGGATGATGATTACTTTGATGATTTCAGTTTTTAATTCATTTGTGATGAACTAATTTACTTGTTAGGCTTATGACGGATCTTGATGGTTGAATGATGATTATGTAACTTTGAATTTTAGTTTAATAAGTTATCATTCAGTTTATCTATTGTGATTTGTGCTTTAATTTATTAATTACTTGATCACCAATTCTATATGGATTTGTATGGATTCGAGAGAGGAAATATGAATCTAAACTTAGTCACTATAGCATGTGTTCTTGAATTCTATGATTGAATGGAATCTTGATGAATGTTAGGGTAGAGATATGCCTAGCATCGCATGTAATCAGATAGATAACTTGAACTTAAACCTTATTTAGTTGTAATTCGCATAAAGATATAGTGAATTAGTTGATTAAGGTGTTTAGCTTAATTCTATCTAATTTGTGGGTTTAAGTTAATATGGTATTAGTGCATCGAGAGATGGCTAGTTCTACTTAAGTGTTCTTGATTAATAAACTGGGATAATGAATTGAACTGGAATAAGGTGTAATAATCGGAGTGAGACTTAAAGTGAAGTTGTAAGCCTAATTCTCCAATATTTTCTTAAAATTACAGTTTTTAAGTTTGTTGATTGCTTGGTATTTTTGTATTTTTAATATTTTAATTTTTAATAGTTATAATTCTTGAATTGGATAGTTTAATAAAATTTAGATTAATATAAAGCTGGTAATTATTAGGATTAATTTCATACTAAGTCTTTGTGGGAACGATACTCGACTTATCATTGTATTACTTGTTGACCACGTGCACTTGCGTGATTGTGCATAATTGGAATACGACCAACAGTTATCTACTTTAATGTGTTTGATTACTTTGGTTTAATTTGAGATCGTGAGTATATTGGTTGCATTTCTATTGTAATGTATTTTATTTTCAGATTTGGGATCTATATTACCAGGAGCGCCATCGTAATTTCACTGCAAAAAAAATTTATTGGTTTGATATGGAAATGCCAAGTGTCGTTAAAAATAAATTGACTGAAGATCAGTTGGAAAAGTTTAAATTAACTTATTTTGGGAAATTTGTAGATGTTAGGGAGCCCCAAATGTTTTCACAAATAATCCATCAGGCTTTGGTGAGAGAAGTTTATCAAAGGGACAATGGGGAGATGTGGTTTTTGTTTGGTGAGAAAAGAGTAAGATTTGGATTGCCAGAATTTTATTTAATTTCTTGTTTGAGTTGGCAAGGAGATGAGGATATTTTTGCATTCAAGGGAATGGAAAATCAGTTGGTGAAAAAGTTTTTTGGAGATGCGGTTGTGACCTGTTCTAGTATCGGGATGATATATCGGAGTACTGTATTTGATGATGATGATGAGGCAGTCAGGATGTCCATTATATTCTTGGTTTGTAATTTCCTACTAGCTACTATTTCAAATAATTATGTTGATGAGGCATTAATTAACTTTCTGTCTTTTGGTGACCTTGATAGTTATCCGTGGGGGAAATTTACCTTTGAATAGATGAAAAAATCTTTATCGCTTGATGTTAAGGGACATTTAAAGAAGGGTATAAATGGGGGTGTGATATACAATTTTTACAAAGACATTTATTATAAATCTTATAAGTTGAATGGATTGCCCTATGTTTTCCAAGTTTTCTTGTTTGAAACCATTCCTACACTAAAAGTGTGGGGTTTCTATATTGATGATCATCTGTCAGAAGTTAGATTATTTAGATGGAAGGAATTAGGGAAGGCTCCTAAAAATGAGAAGTTGAATGATTTAGTATTTGGTTCTAGACAGTTATGTTGGTTACCATTAACATTATATTTGGTTACCTTTATGTATACATTTGGTTACTGATTTTAATTTATTATTTTTTATGTACTGTTTTGTTTCTTTTATTTGTTCAATGTTTTTGACATGATATATTTATTATTATCACTATGTTTCAGTTTAGGACACAAATTCTCATTCCTACGGATGATGAGAAGGATCGTTTGGATTTGGGTGGTTTTCACCTTTTTAGTGGAAATTATGGTGGCTCTAATGTTGTTGATATTAAAGTGGATAAAACCAGGAAAGTTAGAGACTTGGGATTTTCACTTTCTGATATAAAAAATATTATCGATGCACGGGTGAGGCTTTTGGAAGAGAAGGTGATTGAAGTTAAGAAAGAAATTGAGAAGTTGGGGGTTGATTTGAAGGATGAATTGCATATTTTTCATATCGAGATTTGCAGGGACATAAGGAAGATTCTGAGAAAGCAGTGGCCGCCCTAATGCTAGTGAAGGTGGGAATGAAGGTGATGATGATGATGATGATGGTTCGGAAGGTAATGATTTGGATGATGATGATGGTTCGGAAGGTAATGAGTTGGAGGATGATGATGATGCTTGTAATGGTAATGAATTAGATCATGATGTTACATCTAATAAGTCCGATGTTGTAGGCAAAGGTTTGGATGCTGCAAACCAATTTGATGGAAAAATTGATGATGATGTTGGTGGTATGGGTGGGGTTCATAGTGATGAAGATGATAAAAAAGGTTAAACATATATGTTTATTTTTTTGTGTGTTATATGTTTTTAGAATTAATGCTGATTATTTAATGTTTTTTATTTTTACAGATTGAGAATAACAATGACAACACAACTTTTGATAATTTAAACCACACTCATGGGAAAGAAATTGTTTTTTTTACCCCTAGTGGAGTTTACATTGATGGGGATGATAAAAAGGTTAAACATATTTGTTTTTTTCCCGTGTTATATGTTTGTGTTATATTGTTCGATTAGTCTTTTTTATGTTTATAGATTGGCAAGAACGATGACTTACAAAGTTTTGATATTTTAAGCCAGACTTCTAGCAAAGAGATTGTTGTTTTTACCCCAATCGAGGTTCGTATTTTTTCAATATTAGTTACCTTCATTGATTTTATTGGTTACTTCCTTATAGTATTTTTGTTACTGGTCAATCAGTTTGGATTTTGTAGTTAAAATTATAATTGTATCTTGTGACCTGTTTTGTCAATTGTTAAGGGGGGGGGGGGGGGATTACAATCGAAGCAGTAGACATGTCAGTACTTGATGAAATGGTTTTAACTACCCAGGATATAGTTCATTGTGCTGAAGTTGAGAAAAGTGCTTCTAGACCCTATGGTAGACCTGTTCGTGCGTCTTTGAAGAGTGTTATTTTGAGGAGTCTATATACAATGAAGTTTGGTTTTGCTGATTCATCTTTTTCTGTTGTGGTTCCTAGACAAATACGTAGAGGTTTTTCTGAATTCCCCAATGTTTGCATGGGTATGCCATCCAAATTTGAAGATATATTTTTTGAACAATAGTTTAAGATTGACTTAAATAACAGGAAAAGGTATGTTATTTGTAGTTTAACAATAATATAGTTTTTTTTAAAGAAAAATCATTTGTTCTCTTTTACCAATATGTTTTTATATTGAAGGATTGAAAAATTCTCTAGAAATAATGATAAGATTGAACCTGTATTCAAATTTGGGTCTGTCCCAATATTATCTAAAATGTGGTTCTACAAGTTAAAGATTCTTGGACAGTAGCTTGACGATGATGTGAGTTTATTTATTTATTTAAAATTCTGTTGTGTTAGTTATGGTTACCTTATTTAATTATTTTGGTCACTAGTTTTGACAGTGTTGGTTACCTTTATCAGAAAGTTTTAATTTTTGGCAATTCTTTACATCTTATGGATTTTGGTTTGTTTTTTGGTTCAGCATATCAACATTTTCTTATACTACTTTCCAAAATTGGCTAGGTACTCTGCCAATATTCAAATCAGGGTCACTACTACAGATTGTTGGTTTCATGTAAAGTTGTCTATGTTGTATGATGAATATTGTCTTAAAAATTCAGATATGACTCTACTGTCGGGGGATGGTGATGTTGCTGAATACATTCATGGTTTTTTGATGGATGTGAACACACCATGGGTTGCTAATGATTATGTTTTGTTTCCAATTCACATGACAGTTCCAGAGCATTGGTTTTTGTTGATCTTTGATGTGCATCGTAGACTTCTAGTAGTTTAAAATTCTCTTCAACCAAACAGGACAGTCATGCGAACAAATATTATGGATGTTTGTGAGCCTTACATTTTCATTCTACCCATAATCTTGTCTAAGTGTGGTTTTAGGAAGGGTAGGTCAGATATTAATTTCTATAGTGAACCATATCGCAATAAGGGGGAACATGATATTATTGAACTTGAATTTGCAGAGGGGGTACCTAAACAAATTGAGGGGTAAGGTTTATATTGTTTCTATTTCTTTAATTATTCCATTTAGTATGATGTTTGGTTTGATTTGTTTTCTATTTTGTTTGTTTTTGCAATAATTACGATATGTTCACGGTTTGTTTTGTTGAACGTTTTCTTCACCAACAGTCTTCTGAAATGCCTAATCCATTCCCCATTATGCAATACCAATGAAATTATGCGTTAACCTCTTCATGCATGCTAGGAACAAGCAAGTAGGGGGATACGATTCTGATACAAAATATCCAGGCAGATTTATCCCAGAAGAATAGTTTGGTTGTCAATGTCGTCTTCTCCTTGTACAATTTTTTCTATCTTTGTTTTTTTGGATATTCGTAACCATCTGTTATGGTTATTAACTTTTAACTATTTTTTGAATTTTTTGATAATGGAATTATATATTTATTTATATTATCTATAGTTTGACATTATTTGTTGGTTCACATTGGGGTTTTTGGACTCTTTTCTTTAGAGGTAACCAAATGCGTATTAGTGAGTCACAGAACTTCATCATGTTGGTTACTATTTACCTTTTGGTTATTTTGACACATTGAACATATTGAGGAATGGGATAATATGTAGTGACTAATAAATCGCATCCCAAATGATCAATTTTAGAGTGATGGCAATGTATGCATGATTAATTTATTTCTTTTTACCAGAAGGTGTGGATAGTATCCGAAATGCCATGTAAGAGTCCCCAATTATGTAGTTGTTGCTTACTTATAAATAATCTTTTATAAATAAAATTATTTTTAATATGGTACAGTTGGTAGCCAAATCTTCATACAAAGGTAACCATTTTAGTTTTTGTGGGTAACCAAATAGTCATAAAAAAAATTTCAAAACAATTATCCAATTCTCGCATGTATCTATTTTCTATATATTGTTAAATCAAGATAGAATCAGAGAGTGGTCGTTTGGTTTTCCTATTACTAATTGTAAAAAAAAAAAAAATTAAAAAATTATTCAATATTGTGCAAGACAAAATTGGTCTTTTTACATCAATAAAAGGGTTACCATATGTTTAGTTATTGATTACTCACAGTAAACATCAAGAAATTTTTTTATTTACACTTTTTTTTGCTGATGTACTATATCAGACCTTTTTTGGTCATAAAATTGGTGGATTATTACATGTTTTCCTGTTGTGTCATTTTTCTTGGCATATGCTGCATTTGTTTTGAATTCTATTTTTAGATTCATGCTTGTACCTTCCTATCTTTGGTCTTCCCGCTAGTCTTCTTGTATTTAGTTGTTTTACACATATTTTTCTGATTTCATCTGGCACATCCCAATTCTCTTTGTCATCTATTGGCAGGATGGAAGTTGAATACGTGTCTACCAAAGTTGTTTTTAAGTAGTTTTTTGACCAAAATTCATAACAGCTCAAATTCTTTTTGCTGATAATAGCAGCAGCGTGTGGACAAAGCATCTCATGGTACTGAAATTTATGGCATGCACATGTCCTTTGTTCCATGTCCACAATAAACTGTTTGGTGACATCGTAAATAGTGAAAATCACTAGGTTTGATGTCTCAATCTACAACACAATTTAATGGTGTAGTTAGTATGTATAATCATTTTGTTTATGTAATTCAAAATAATGGAAGGCATATGTACTGTTGGTAACTTTTTCAACATATACAGGTAACCAATAATGACTAATGCGGTTTCCATAAAATGCAAATGCAACTTTTGTGTTACATGCATGTAACAATTTAAAAGTTGTATTACTGACCTTAAGTTTCTTTGATTTAATGATATTAGATTGAAGTCTTCTCTCAGCTATTGTGGAAAGGGTAGTGAATGTGACAACCCGAGAAATTAGATAATTTTTAATAAAATGATGGATTAAAGGTTATATGATAGACCTAGACTGAAAATAAGTGTATGGATTTGACAGTTCTGTAAAGGAATTTTAAGGATTTCAAAATTCTGTGAAAGATTTTAGTGGATTTAAAATCTTTTGGTAAAGATTATCAGGGCGAAGTGTATGAGTATATACAAGTCTGTATATATTTATTATAAGCATATAAGAAGCTGTGTATGTATACATTATTGGTTTATGTGTATAATTTGTGGTTAAGGATCAAATCTTAATCAGATAAGTTACATAGGTGATAAACCCTAAATTTATGATAATAATATGGTGATTAAGTTAGAAAACTCTAACGGACTGTTAGAAACTCTAACGATATGTTCGGAAACCCTAATTTCAGTTTCGGGAATCCGAAACCCTAATTCAGATATTCAAAACCCTAATTTGGGAATTCAAAAGCAAAATATAAAAGCCTAAGTCTTAAATGTTATGGGATAAAAAGGGAAATGTCAAAAATACCCTTCAAATTGTAGGGGAAATGACCAAAATACCCTTAGTAGGTGTGAAATTACAAAAATACCCTTTTATCTTATCTTTAACTAAAAGATCAGACTAAATCTTTTGAGTCATCAAAGGAAAGATTTGAGCACATGTGATTTATTTTCAAAGATTTGGCAAGATTTAGTAAGGATAGGAAAGAGAAAGAGGAGATATTGCTAAGACTTTTGCTAGGATATTATGTAGATATACATAGGTTATATCTAAACATTTAGAGGACTATAAATAGCACCTCCCTCACTAACTAGCAAAAGTTTAATTCATTCTATTCTCTAAAGTTTCCAAAAAACTCAAGAAAATAGAAGGAGAGAGAGAGGGTAGCCATGAATGAGAGGAAAAAGAAAGAAGAAACCACAGGGTTTCTCCATACATCTCACCTAAAAATCCTAGAGAAAGCAAGAGAACTTGAGAGGCTAAGGAAGGGGGAAGACCAAAGTTGTGAAGGGCTAAGAGAGAGAGGACTTAGCAAGCCAATCTACCAAGAAATATTATCCATCAACCAAGCAAAGGTTGAAAAGTTTTCTAAATCTTAATCTCACTTTTTCTTAGCTTAATATATATTTTTTGCTTGGATAGTATGAGAGTTTGATGAAATTAATCATGGAACATGATAGATCCATGAGTATAAGAAGTATTAGGACTTATTATGATGTTTTATGCTTGGATGTTGTCAATTTAAGGGTTGATGAGCTTAAACAAAGAAGAAGATCAAAAACAGTTTTTGGTACAAAAAGCCCTAAATTTCAGTCCACTTTGGACCTTCACCATTTGAAATCAACAATTTATTTTTGAGATCCGTCAAAGACATGTATTAGGTCCATGAGATATCTAATATCTCCAAGTGGAATCACTGAAAAATCCCTTGTAGATTTCCGTATGGACAGTTTTTAGTAAAGTAGGCAAAATCTGGAAATACCAAAATGCAATCTGTCCAAAATCTTCCAAGGGCATTTTCGGCCATTTAATTTGTGAAATAAATTCCGACATTTTGAGGCATGAAAATAAATGATATAAAGTAGCTCCTGTCCAAAAATGAGCTTATTCTGACTTAAAATGACCAAGTTATGGCCATTTCAATTTTTGGGATTTTTCGACGAAAACGGCTATAACCGGAGTTCTATTACTCCGATGGCCACGAAATTTAAACTGGAAGTTCATGTTAATACATGAAAGATTCTAACAAGAGCTGGGAACTTTTGGAGTTGACCATTATATAGCTAATTTTCTTAAGTTACGAACTAAAAATGAACTTTTGAAAAATACTAATGGAAATTGAAAAATTCCAAAAAAATTATTTTTGTGTATAGAATATATGTATATATGTGTGGCCAAAAGATAAAAAAACTAATAATTTAGTTTGATATTTTTCATGCCTATGAATGAGTTAAGAATTAATGAGAAAATTAGGTTATATTGAGTTATAAAACTTAAAATGTGATTTTAATGATTAAATGATCATTATATGATATAATAAGACTTTATGAGGGTATGTTGGTCATTTTAATAAAATATTATATGAATGGCATGTTAAGTGTGTTAAATAAATTAAATTCTTTATAAAGAATAAAATATTATTAAATAATTAATAATATTAGTAAATGATTAAAATATTATTAATAATATTAGTAATTGATTAAAATATCATTAAGTGATCAATAATATTAGTAAAATGATTTGAATATTAAAATATTATTAAATAATTAATAATATTAGATGATTAAAATATTATTAAATGATTAATAATATTAGAAGGCGATTAAAATTTTATTAAGGGATTAATAATATTAACAAGTGATTAAAGTATTATTAATTGATTAATAATACTAAGAAGTGAATAAAATATTATAAAGGTTAATAAGTGTTTAAGATGATGTGTATGCGATGACAATATTATCAAGGGGTGATAATATTACTTTGGTTTTATGGTAATGTCTAATATTTAACTATGTGACTGAATGTTAAACAATTTATTACAAAGTAATGATATTATAAGTAAAAATATGTTATGCTAATTGGAAGATCGATCTTTTAATGATAGGTCTTCATAAGAGATTAAAATAGATTGCGTAGCAATAATCGATGATTCAGACAAGTTTTCCTTAACTCGTTCTCGAGTTGTTTCATTCAAATATACTTATGGTTAATCATTGCTGATTGCCATGTCTAAGAATTGTTAAATTGTACTCTGTACATATTGCATGTATTAATCAGGTATGAAAGGCTGTTCACCTTCATTACCATTCGGTCAAAATATAATTGATATGTTCATGTTAAATGTTCTTCATCTATGCAAGTTTGTTCATGCTAGTTCTCAACTATATTGAAGAATTATAGCCAGCTTATTATTCAAATTCTTTCAATCAGGATATATCCTTAAATAAATTTATACTTGTTGGGCAACCTTATATTGCCCAACCTTATAAATTTCACCCTTGCTATATCATGATAAATAATGCAGATTAAGATGAATATGTTGGATATAAGGAAAAGTCAAAGACAGTTCCAGCTTTAGTTTATGTGTGCAACTAGATTCGTAACAGTAATGTATGATAATAATATTGTATGTCAGATAGAGTAATGAATGGTATATAAGTTAAGGTTACTCGACCTTGGGGATTAGTGTGTAATGTTTAATGTATAAACAATTTATGTTTATATCTTCCGCAATTAGTTATAGAATTAATATACCAGATCTGTGGTGATTAGGACCTAGATTTGGGGCTGTCAAAGTTGGTATCAAAGATATAAGTATGAATTTACGAAGAGCCCCGAGCCTTTTTCTGGTGACATCCCTTTAAAGGAAGGCACCGAAGCCAGACTTTCCATAGGGGACGTCGAGCCAGTCGGTATCAAGTTGATAGGTATCACTGTGGGGTGCTATGGTTGGAAGTACCATGAGTGTCATAGTTGGTATCAGAGCTGTTGGTTATGAACCTTAGGTAGAAATATCTGAGACTAATAACTGCAGTGATTAGGTTGAGGACTAACTCAAATAGAGTTAATAAGTTGGTAAGATTCCAAGACGAATCTCGGCGAGTTATAAAGATACAGAGTTCCCTAACTCTGATAATAAAGTTGAACATTAATGATGAATAGATAGAGTCTAAAAGACTAAAGGTGTAGGGATAGGAGATCGTAAAGCAAAATGATCATAGTATAGAAATGAATCGTAATATATACGATGAGATCACTCCGTGATCTGATAAGGTTATAGTTTGGAGAAGGATCAATCGACTGATTGAAAAGTTTACAACAAGAATGTTGTGTGTAAGTTGTACTATGAATTGGTACAGATTTAGGAAAGGATTATGAATACGAGTTGAATGAAATTCGTATTGAGAAGGGAGTTAAGATTAGGTGGGGATTTCAATTAAGGACTCTTATCAGCAGCTAAGTTGTATGATTCTTCGTATGGGAGTCGAATTGTACTTGGTGTAACAACCACCTAGTTTCTGGCACTGATAATCATTGAAATATCTGTGTCGCTATTTCTTTATATGCATGTTAAGAGGGTGATTCCTTTCTCATGTATATAATAGATAGATAGGTTATAGGTAGAGAAAATAAGGTCAAGTACGAGTTCTTAAAATTCATACTTATGGTATGTTCGTGACTCATGATTATATGAAATGTTTATGAACCCCTCAGCGAATGGACGTCAAAGGTCTAACTAGGACAAGTTCTTAAACTCATATGATTGTGGAAAGTTCCTGAACTCATAAGTGTGGTATGTTTTATGAACTGGGTATAGTCGTGTGTGAATGGAGAATTGAGGATAATAGGAATAGATAGACTATTTAAGCAAATGATCATTAGTGGAGACATTAAGTTTTCCAAAACTCCTAGCTATGCTAGACTTCGAAATTTTGACATCAAGCTAAATATACACTATATGCTTTTGATAATATATATATATATATAAATTTGTAAAGATTTTTGGAACGGTTTAAAGTATAGTCTATGCTACTTATTTTTAATTCGGCTAGACGCAAATGATTTGAAATATAAAAATATATTTTTATTTATCACTTATAAAGACTCTTGTCAGCAGCTAAGTTGTATGATTCTTCGTATGGGAGTCGAATTGTACTTGGTGTAACAACCACCTAGTTTAAAAATCTGGCACTGATAATCATTGAAATGTCTGTGTCGCGCTATTTGCTATATGCATGTTAAGAGGGTGATTCCTTTCTCATGTATATAATAGATAGATAGGTTATAGGTAGAGAAAATAAGGTCAAGTACGAGTTCTTAAAATTCATACTTATGGTATGTTCGTGACTCATGATTATATGAAATGTTTATGAACCCCTCAGCGAATGGACGTCAAAGGTCTAACTAGGACAAGTTCTTAAACTCATATGATTGTGGAAAGTTCCTGAACTCATAAGTGTGGTATGTTTTATGAACTGGGTATAGTCGTGTGTGAATGGAGAATTGAGGATAATAGGAATAGATAGACTATTTAAGCAAATGATCATTAGTGGAGACATTAAGTTTTCCAAAACTCCTAGCTATGCTAGACTTCGAAATTTTGACATCAAGCTAAATATACACTATATGCTTTTGATAATATATATATATATAAATTTGTAAAGATTTTTGGAACGGTTTAAAGTATAGTCTATGCTACTTATTTCGGCTAGACGCAAATGATTTGAAATATAAAAATATATTTTTATTTATCACTTATAAAGACTCTTGTCAGCAGCTAAGTTGTATGATTCTTCGTATGGGAGTCGAATTGTACTTGGTGTAACAACCACCTAGTTTCTGGCACTGATAATCATTGAAATATCTGTGTCGCGCTATTTGCTATATGCATGTTAAGAGGGTGATTCCTTTCTCATGTATATAATAGATAGATAGGTTATAGGTAGAGAAAATAAGGTCAAGTACGAGTTCTTAAAATTCATACTTATGGTATGTTCGTGACTCATGATTATATGAAATGTTTATGAACCCCTCAGCGAATGGACGTCAAAGGTCTAACTAGGACAAGTTCTTAAACTCATATGATTGTGGAAAGTTCCTGAACTCATAAGTGTGGTATGTTTTATGAATTGGGTATAGTCGTGTGTGAATGGAGAATTGAGGATAATAGGAATAGATAGACTATTTAAGCAAATGATCATTAGTGGAGACATTAAGTTTTCCAAAACTCCTAGCTATGCTAGACTTCGAAATTTTGACATCAAGCTAAATATACACTATATGCTTTTGATAATATATATATATATATATATATATAAATTTGTAAAGATTTTTGGAACGGTTTAAAGTATAGTCTATGCTACTTATTTCGGCTAGACGCAAATAATTTGAAATATAAAAATATATTTTTATTTATCACTTATGTACCATGTAACCTGGTGCAGAGATGATAAAAAGTTGATAGAGTTATAAATACAGGAATACTTAGTGTTGAATTCGATCCAAAAATTGTTGTTCCACTATTGTATGATGTGTTATGACAAAGTCATACAATGACGGCATCCTAAAACAGACTGTTAATACAATACGACATCATGACGTCATTCTTAAAAATATTTTCAAAAATTTAATTTGCCAATGGCGTTTGGCTATACACATTCGTAAATCGATTGAAATTGATTATTGATATGAGTCTACGCTATTCGATTATGCTAGACTAATGTTTATGAAAACTTTAAGTGTTCTTTGAAAATTTTCCCGAACTAAATTGTTTTGGTGCGGAATCCTATGATGTGTCTGAGGTGAAAAACCCTGAAAAGGGGGATATGTTGATTGGATAAAATAATCCAATCTAGTAGCGTAAATATTCGCTAGACATGATTTATACGTTATGCATGACGTAAGAGTACGATAGGCTAATCACCTAAAGTACTAGCAGCGATAGTTTAACTTCTTCGTGATTGTAAACATACCAAGTAATTTAATTTTTTGCGGTATGAATACTGTTAAAAATATATGTTCATGGTCTATATGACTCCTCAACATTATTTGAAAATTTTTACTCTTATGAGTGGTGTATTGGGTAACAAGTGATGATGTGTATGAATGGTGTAAGCTGTATGGTATAGGGTGTAAGGTGAATTTCAAGGACGAAATTCTTAGAAGAAGGGGTGAATGTGACAACCCGAGAAATTAGATAATTTTTAAAATCCTACAATGATGAATTAAAGGTTATATGATAGCTAGACCTAGACTGAAAATAAGTGTATGAATTTGACAGTTCTGTAAAGGAATTTTAAGGATTTCAAAATTCTATGAAGGATTTTGGTGGATTTAAAATCTTTTGGTAAAGATTATCAGGGTGAAGTGTATGAGTGTATACGAGTCTGTATATATTTATTATAAGTATATAAGAAGTTGTGTATGTATACAGTATTAGTTTATGTGTATAGCTTGTGGTTAAGGATCAAATCTTGATCAGATAAGTTACATAGGTGATAAACCCTAAATTTATGATAAGAATATGGTGATTAAGTTAGAAAACTCTAACGGACTGTTAGAAACCCTAACGATACATTTGGAAACCCTAATTTCAGTTTCAAGAATCCGAAACCATAATTCAGATATTCAAAACCCTAATTTGGGAATTCAAAAGCCAAGTATAAAAGCCTAAGTGTTAAATTTCATGGGATAAAAAGGGAAATGTCAAAAATACCCTTCAAATTGTAGGGGAAATGACCAAAATACCCTTAGTAGGTGAAAAATTACTAAAAATACCCTTTCATCTTATCTTTTACTAAAAGATAAGACTAAATCTTGTGAGTCATCAAAGGAAAGATTTGAGCACATGTGATTTATTTTCAAAGATTTGGCAAGATTTAGTAAGGATAGGAAAGAGAAAGAGGAGATATTGCTAAGATTTTTGCTAGGATATTATATAGATATACTTAGGTTATATCTAAACATTTAGAGGACTATAAATAGCACCTCCCTCACTACCTAGCAAAAAGTTTAATTCATTCTATTTTCTAAAGTTTGCAAAAAACTTAAGAAAATAGAAGGAGAGAGAGAGGGTAGCCATGAATGAGAGGAAAAAGAAAGAAGAAACCATAGGGTTTCTCCATACATCTCACCTAAAAATCCTAGAGAAAGCAAGAGAACTTGAGAGGCTAAGGAAGGGGGAAGACCAAAGTTGTGAAGGGCTAAGAGAGAGAGGACTTAGCAAGCCAATCTACCAAGAAATATTATCCATCAACCAAGCAAAGGTTGAAAAGTTTTCTAAATCTTAATCTCACTTTTTCTTAGCTTAATATATATTTTTTGCTTGGATAGTATGAGAGTTTGATGAAATTAATCATGGAACATGATAGATCCATGAGTATAAGAAGTATTAGGACTTATTATGATGTTTTATGCTTGGATGTTGTCAATTTAAGGGTTGATGAGCTTAAACAAAGAAGAAGATCAAAAACAGTTTTTGGTACAAAAAGCCCTAAATTTCAGTCCACTTTGGACCTTCACCATTTGAAATCAACAATTTATTTTTGAGATCCGTCAAAGACATGTATTAGGTCCATGAGATATCTAATATCTCCAAGTGGAATCACTGAAAAATCCCTTGTAGATTTCCGTATGGACAGTTTTTAGTAAAGTAGGCAAAATCTGGAAATACCAAAATGCAATCTGTCCAAAATCTTCCAAGGGCATTTTCGGCCATTTAATTTGTGAAATAAATTCCGACATTTTGAGACATGAAAATAAATGATATAAAGTAGCTCCTGTCCAAAAATGAGCTTATTCTGACTTAAAATGACCAAGTTATGGCCATTTCAATTTTTGGGATTTTTCGACGAAAACGGCTATAACCGGAGTTCTATTACTCCGATGGCCACGAAATTTAAACTGGAAGTTCATGTTAATACATGAAAGATTCTATCAAGAGCTGAGAACTTTTGGAGTTGACCATGATATAGCTAATTTTCTTAAGTTACGAACTAAAAACGGACTTTTGAAAAATACTAAAGGAAATTAAAAAATTCCAGAAAAATTATTTTTGTGTATAGAATATATGTATATATGTGTGGCCAAAAGATAAAAAAATAATAGGTTAGTTTGGTATTTTTCATGCCTATGAATGAGTTAAGAATTAATGAGAAAATTAGGTTATATTGAGTTATAAAGCTTAGAAATGTGATTTTAATGATTAAATGATCATTATATGATATAATAAGACTTTATGAGGGTATGTTGGTCATTTTAATAAAATGTTATATGAATGGCATGTTTAGTGTGTTAAAATATTATTAAATAATTAATAAAATTAGTAAATGATTAAAATATTATTAATAATATTAGTAATTGATTAAAATATTATTAAGTGGTTAATAATATTAGTAAAATAATTTGAATATTAAAATATTATTAAATAATTAATAATATTGGATGATTAAAATATTATTAAATGATTAACAATATTAGATACTTAAAATATTATTTGACCAATAATATTAGTAAAGGCGTAAAGGATTATTTAATAATTTAAAATATTATTAAATGATTAATAATATTAGAAAATGATTAAAATATTATTAAGGGATTAATAATATTAACAAGTGATTAAAAGTATTATTAATTGATTAATAATACTAAGAAGTGAATAAAATAGTATAAAGGTTAATAAGTGTTTAAGATGATGTGTATGCGATGACAATATTATCAAGGGGTGATAATATTACTTTGGGTTTATGGTAATGTCTAATATTTAACTGTGTGACTGAATGTTAAACAATTTATTACAAAGTAATGATATTATAAGTAAAAATATGTTATGTTAATTGGAAGATTGATCTTTTAATGATAGATCTTCATAAGAGATTAAAATAGATTGCGTAGCAATAATCGACGATCCAGGAAAGTTTTCCTTAACTCGATCTCGACTTGTTTCATTCAAATATACTTATGGTTAATCATTTCTGATTGCCATGTCTAAGAATTGTTAAATTGTACTCTGTACATATTGCATGTATTAATCAGGTATGAAAGGCTGATCACCTTTATTACCATTCGGTCCAAATATAATTGATATGTTCATGTTAAATGTTCTTCAACTATGCAAGTTTGTTCATGCTAGTTCTCAACTATATTGAAGAATTATAGTCAGCTTATTATTCAAATTCTTTCAATCATGATATATCCTTAAATAAATTTATACTTGTTGGGCAACCTTATTGCTCACCCTTACTATATCATGATAAACCTTGCAGATTAAGACGAATATGTCGGATACAAGGAAAGTCAAAGACAGTTCCAGCTTTAGTTTATGTGTGTAGCTAGATTTGTAACAGTAATGTATGATAATAACATTGTATGTCAGATAGGGTAATGAATGGTGTATAAGTTAAGGTTACTCGACCTTGGGGATTAGTGTGTAATGTTTAATGTATAAACAATGAATGTCACCGAAGGCACCGAAGCCACCGAAGCCAGACTTTCCGTAGGGGATGTCGAGCCAGTCGGTAGCAAGTTGATAGGTATCACTGTGTGGTGCTATGGTTGGAAGTACCATGAGTGTCACAATGAATGTTGATATGACTGCCTGTTTGTTTGTGAAATACCATCTTTGAACCATACAACGGAGGCATTCAATCATTGATGCAACTGGAAGTTCCCTAATTCAATTTGTTTGCATTATTGATAGATTCGGCTGTGTTTGAAGTCATTGTTGAGTACCTGCTTAAAGTCCCATGGAGCCTTGTGCACTTATCTAACTTAACCTCTTCCTCCAAATATATCCTTATTCGAGCATCAATTGCATCAAGTTCAACCATGTGTATATTGAATTATTCAATAGTGTAAGCTCTACAAGCCCTGTTGTATACTTTTTTGACTTCTTCTCCTTTCTTTTTGAATCTGTTTTTATATTTTTCAAAATATGGTATGTGCATGAACCATACATGACATCAAGGAATACAAAGTTCAGTCCCTGAACAATGGCTTCATGTCTATCTGAAAAAATGCATTGGCCTTCCCTAACTCCACAAGCATTTTTCAAATTGACGAAAAACCATCTCCAAGATAATTCATTTTTACTATCAACCACTACAAAAGCAATCGGTATAATATTTCTGTTTGCATCCTGGGTGCTTGCTATGAGGAGTGTCCCCCCGTAGATTGATTGTATGAATGTGCCATCAATTACAATGATTGGGAAACAATGATGCCAAGCTTTAATGGCTGCTCCCATGGCAAAGAAGAGATACTTGAAACGACTATTTTTTTTCCAACTTTAGGGCTGTGACGAAACCTGAAATGAAAATTCAGTATTGTCAATGTAAATATATGTAATAGATAATGTCCAAACTTGTAGTCGAGGATAACCATTTATATGGTTACTGGTATCCAATTAATTAGATTTTAATTTTTTCTATATGGTACAGATGGTGTCCAAAATGCCATTTAAGAGTAACCTTTTACGTAGATATTGACTACCTGCAAAAAACCATTTTTATATATATTTTTTATAGTGAAGTTAGTAGCCAAACCTTCGTACAAAGGTAACCAAATCAGTTTTATTGGGTTATCAACTAATTATAAAAAATTAAAGACAAGTTTCCAAGTGTTACCTTAATTTGGTGTTTTTCAACATATGCAACCATGAAGGGATCAGAGAGTAGTCGTGTGGATTTCCTCTTACTTTTTCTAATGCTTTCTCCTTTGATCTCCATTCTTTTTGGTAAGAGATGGACACATTATATTCTGTCATCATGTCTTCCATAATATCTGTTGGTGTGTAAATTTTCTTTAAATTTGTTAATCTATGCATTATGTATTCACTTATTATCTCACTATTTGCTTGTCTGTGATCTCCCAGCAGTATGTCGGATGAACATGTGTAGAAATCACTAAATTCTCTCACCTTGAATATAGTTGTTTTCTGAAACTTTGATGCGTTTAATTTCCATTTGCAATTTTCATTCTCTATGCATATTAGCACAAAGTCTTTACCACTTGTTCTTTCAACCTTGTGTTATCGATTTTGCCTGATTGAATGTAGTCTTATTGCTTGTGCTAGAATTTTTTTGTCTTTATAAGTTTGATGTATTTTCACTTCAAATTCATTCAGATCTGATGTGACCTCATCATATTATTCTTCAGTGTATGCTATGTCTTCTTGTCTATCTTGTTCTTGATCAATAGCTTCGATGGCAAGCTGCTCAGCATATTGTGATCCAATTTGGTAATCTTGTATTGCCAACGGTACAAGTTCTGAATTCCATTGTGTCAATCTCAAGTTTTGTAAGATTGTAGTGCCTCCATTGCTGTATACATTATCTATAATTAGTGGAAACTTGTCATGTTCATCTGATTTTCTACTAACTTCCATAAAGAATCTAAAGGTCGCTTCATTTGACACACTGATAGGCGAAATGTTGCTTTTAATCTAAAATTTAATTGATAATTTTGTTGTGTTGGTGTCTAGCCTTATTGCACTGCATACCAAGTTGTGCATTTCTGTGAATGAAGAAGTTGAAGGGACTAGTAGGCCGATAACTTCAAAATTGTGGTATTGGTTACTGTCAGACCACGTCCCATTGAAATAAAATACAACTGGAATCATCTCCATTGTCTGACAACTGAAACATTGAAATTAATACAATATTGTAAATGGTGACCAAATCAACATTATATAGTAACCAAAATATATATTATTAGTAACCATACATCTTCAACACATTGTTTGCATTCAGTTTATAAACAAATCACTGACTATCATGATGTGGTGACCAATTAAATATTGGACAATTAAACCTAGGTAACCAAACCCTTATATGAAGGTAGCCAAATTATGAATGTGTATTAACTACGGGTCAGAACATGTATTGAACTTGGAAAGACCCATTCCAAAGTTCCAGTCTAAAATTCTCATTTATACCAATTTGAAATCCATAAATAAACAACTACTAATCCTTCTATTAGTTTTGTTTCTGGTTACTAATTGAAAATCAAAATCTTATACTCAGTGTCCGATTCAAAGTTAAATTAAGAGATTTCAATATCCAAATTTAGATTATGGTTTACTTACCTTTGTAATTATGTTCCAGTTTCGGATTTATATTTACAGTAGAATTACTTTTTTGAATTCCTTCGATCCTTTTATGAATGCCGGTTTTGGATCTCCTTTTTACAAAATTCAGCTAATCCGACTTCTTCTTTGTTCATGACTACTCCGTCTTTTTCTTTGCTTCTTCTTTGTTACTGATTTTGAATGATCTCCGGTTTGGGTTAATTAGACTCCTTATGCTGATTTTGGATTTCACTTTTATAAATGCTGATTCCTTATGATCTCCGGTTCGTGTGTTGTTTCTGGACTATACTTCGTGTTTCCCGCTTCTTCTTTTTCTCGTGATTTTGAATGTTTGATTTGGTTGGTAACTGCCGCATAGACAGGAGAAGATTTCTCCTTGTTTTCAGGTTTTTTTTATTTATGTGAAATTGAATAATATGACGTGATTATTGTGTTACACTCTTTTTGTAATTATTTTGTGGATGCACTAATCTTGTAATTACTTTTTAATTGTTGTATAGTAATGTAAAGAACCTTTAAATCTAAGGGTTCTTTACATAAGTATACAACAAATAGAAAGTAATTACAAGAATAGTGCATCAACCAAATACTTACAAAAAGAGTGTAATTAGAACCCATATTACAAAAATAGTACAATTCACATTAATAAGAAAACCTAAAATCAAGGACAAATAACTGCCATAATTAATAATTCAAATTCAAATATTTGGGATCTAACAACAAAAATAAATTTAAATTCAAAATAATAATTCAAATTTAAATATTCAAATTCAAATATTCATCTCCCTTACATACACTTTGAAATAATAGTTAACAAATAAATAAATAAATAAATAAAATATATGTACTGGATATCCAAAAAATTGTTAGCTAAATAACTTCAACACCTTTCCAAAGACAGAATCTCCGCCGCTACACCGCCGCGAATCTCCGTTGTCCAAAACGCCAATGAGAATAAGAAGAAGATTCACCCTACAAAAAGTTTAAAAATAAATAGATGTAACTTTACTGTTCTGAAATTTTTTTTATAACTATTTTGTTACTCATAAATAATAAAATGGTTACCTTTGTATGAATGGTTGGCTACCAACTGCATCACATTCAAACGAAATTGGTAACTTAATAAAATTGAATTGGTTACCTTGGTCTGAAGGTTTGGCTACCAACTGCACTATGGAAAAACTACAGGTGTGGATGTGAATTAGTTACTTTGGTATGAAGGTTTTGTTACCATGGTACGAAGGTTTGCTTACCTTGATCTGAAGGTTTGGTAACCAACTGAACTAAGAAAAATTTTAAAGTGTGGAGGTTGATTGGTTACATTGATATGACAGTTTGGTTACCTTGATATGAAGGTTTGGTTACCATCATCCAGGAAGCCCAGAATTTCTCTAGACAACATTCCAATTCCCTTCGCCATGCCTCTTCACGTATTCTAACAACACCGAATCCTCCGACGCCGTCCACGGCCCCTTCTTCAGCAACTACCGCACCCCGTTGCTTGATCTGCCCTATGTCGTCGTCACCATCTTAGGAACGTATTTTGAGAGTACAAACTGCATATGCGCGAGCTAATATATCACGGGGTGAGAAAGGATGGAGCAAACAAGGGAAGAAGTAGAGCCATGGAGAGTACTTGAATTCTATAGCGGCATTGGCGGCATGGTATATATTCTACTCCGATTAATATTTACCCAATTTGTGTTATTGTTTTTATATATATATATATATATATATATATATATATATATATATATATATATAGAAAGAAAGAAAGAATACGTTAAATGAAGAAGAAGGGTGATGACTAACTAATGCAGTTGTTATAGATGAGGAGAGAGAAGAAATCATAAATTAAGGAATCCTAATTGCATACTAATTCCCTAAATTAAGGAATCTTAATTGCACTAATATTGTAAATAAATATGAAAATGTATAAACATTTTATAAGTACACTATTGTTGTAATTATTTTCAAAAATGTAATAGAATGTGTAATTTACCCTAAATCTAATGGGGTGGACCCAATTCAACCTCAATCGTGATTAAGGTAGGACGACCTTAACATAAATATTCAGTAAGCTCATGTGGGCCTTTCAACGATTCATCATCCATGAAAAATGGGCTAAACTACATATAAGAAGAAAATACATGCAGAGCTACTTGCCAATCACGTGGGCCTTCTAACATATTCCTAAGGATAAATTACATATACTAGTACATTTATAAAAGTAATTACAAAAATCATACAGTTATAAAATAATTACAAAAATATGACAATTTATCATATATATTTACAATACTAATTATATTAGAGTCCTTAATTTAAGGGGTTAATATTATTTGGGTTGACATGGCAAATTAGTTTCCATCTTCCTTGATCTCATTATTCTCCATTAATATTTCTCTCTCTTCTCCCTTACTACTTCTCTCTCTCCCTTACCACCTTCTCTCTCTCATCTCATCACAAATCCACTCGCCGTAAATCGCCGTCAGTCCTCTTCCATGCCATTGTCAAGTCCATAACACCAGTCTCTCAACTCGTCGTCGTCCTCTTCTTCATCTACTGGTATTTCTTCATCTACTGATATTTTTTCATCTAATATTTCTTCATCTACTGATATTTCTTCTTCTTTTTGTATTGGTATTTCTACTGGTATTTCTTCTTTTGCTTCATATTCATAATTAGTCTTCTTTTTTTCTATTAATTAGGGCTGATATTTTTATTTTATTTTTCTTTTTTTCTTTTTTGTACTGATATTTCTACTAATATTTTATTTTTTTTCTTGATTAGTCTTCTTTTTTTTGGTGGCGTAAATTAATTAGTTAATTATTTTTAATTTACTTTTGTTGCACTTGTTGATTCACAGGGTTGTTCATTTTAGTGAAAAGAAGGTTTTGGATCGAAAGCATGTACATGTTGTTCTATTATCATATAATTTTTAAAGGTGTGTTAATTTAAATTTTGTTAGTGTTACTATCATATAAGCTGTTTAGTTACTTACGCATTATGTTTTGATTCTTTGTTAATTTGTGATTCGGATATCATTTTGTTACCTTGATTTGGTATTTTGGTTACTTTTTATGTTGTTATGGTTACCATGTATTTGCTTAGTATACATGGTTGACTAAACCTGGATTTGGTGTACATGTTGTTTATGTATTGGTTACCATTAATATATATTTTGGTTACTAACATATAATTTGTTTGTACATGTTGTTTATGTATTCGTTACCATTAATATATATTTTGGTTATTAACATATAACTTTTGATTTTTTCATTAGTATATTTTTTTTTATTCTTTGTTACCTTATGATTTGGATACCATTCTTTTCTCTCAATTGGGATTTTGGTTACTTTTATATGTTGGTTTGGTTACAATGTATTTGCTTAGTATACATTGGTTGACTAAAGCTGGGTTTTAGTCTACATGTTGTTTATGTGTTGGTTACCATTAAAACATGGTTTGGTTACTTTTATATGTTATTTTGGTTATAATGTATTTGCTTAGTATACATTGATTGACTAAACTGAGTTTGGACTACATGTTGTTTAGTATACTAGACTAATTTATGGGGGCTTGATGTAATGCTTACGTTGTAGCTACGTCAAGCAATAAAAAATAGATACTATTATATAACTGTTTGGTTACTTCTGCATTATGTTTTGGTTACTGTTAGCTTGAGATTCGGATACCATGTTTGTTACCTTGATTTGGTATTATGGTTACTTTTTTATGTTGTTATGGTTTCCATTTATTTGCTTAGTATACATGGTTGACTAAAGCCGATTTTGGTGTACATGTTGTTTATGTATTGGTTACCATTAAAACATGTTTTAGTTCTTATCATATAAATATTTGGTTACTTATTTAGTATGTTTTTGGTTACTGTTAGTTTCTGATTTGGATTCCATTTTTGTTTTCTTGAGTTGGAATTTTGCTTCTTTTTTTTTGTTGTTCTGGTTACAATATATTTGCTTAATATATGGGTTGACTAAACTTTGTTTGGTCTATATGTTGTTTATGTATTGGTTACCATTAATATATGTTTTGGTTACTAACATATAACTGTTTGGTTACTTCATTAGTATATTTTTTGTTACTGTTAGCTTATGATTTGGATACCATTCTTTTTCTCTCAATTGAGATTTTGGTTACTGTTATATGTTGTTTTGGTTACAATGTATTTGTTTGGTAAACTGTTTATGATATAAATATTGTTTATATCACGGTTACTAATATTTGTGTAAATTTGATTTTTTTATTTGCGGTTATGGAATCTTTACTATGGGGAATCTGATAGAAAATTCATTGAAAAAGTTATATATTGGTGTGACATGGAAGTTCGAACATTATTACCAAGAAATTGAACCAAAGCAGTTGAAGAAGTTTAAGGCATCATTAGTTTGTGGATGTATTATTTTTGTAAATAATAAACCCAAGTCATAATAAACCATGTATTTGCTTAGTATACATTGATGTATTATTTTGTAAATTCCTTCAAATATATTCTACAAGGTTTATGCTATTCTATTTCTACTTCCATTTCCACAAACACATCTTACATATTCAGTTACTTTCATATAACTATTTGGTTACTTCTTTATTATGTTTTGATTATTTGTTACCTTATGGTTTGGCTATTATTATTGTGTCCTCAATGTGGGATTTGAGATACTTTTATTTTTTTTATTCGGTTAATATGTAATTGTTTAGTATACATGGATTGCCTAAAGCGGGTTTCATTACATGATGTTTACGTTTTGGTTACCATTAAAAACTTTATTATGGTTACTATCATATAATTATATAGTTCTTTGTTTTATTATGTTACATTATGGTTATAGTATACATGGATTGCTTAAACCGAGTTTCATTACATGATGTTTACATTTTGGCTACCATTAAAACATGTTACGGTTACTTATCATATAATTATATGGTTCTTTTTTTTATTATGTTACATTATAGTTCTTGTTATTAGTAACGAGATATTTACAAGCTTGTATCGGGACAAACATTAATTGTTAAATGTATATGTGTGAGTGTCCTATTTATCTACAAGCTTGTTAGTAACCAGATAATTATCATAGATAGTTACTAGCTTGTTAGTAACGAGATAATTATAAGATTGTATCAAATTTGTTATAAGCTTGTATCAAAGGCATTATAAAGCTTGTATATGTTTACTTTATATTGATAACTCATGATGGAATCAAAATAAAATTATTAATCAACATTAATTTTGGTTACTGTACACCATCAAAAATGTTACCAACCATGTGGTTAATGGTTACTAACAGTAAACAATTATATATTCCTGTAAATAATTAAATTTGTTGTATTGGTTACTGTCAGTCTCCATTGTTTAACAACTGAATAAATATTATAAAGTAACCAAATCAATATTAGACAGTAACCAAATTACATAATATTAGTAACCAGAAAATAAACCAAATTTTTACATGCAAATTTGAAGGCCTAAATGATGGAATTCGACCAAAAAACCATGCAGTTCACCAGCAAAGCTGGTGACTTTTGATCGTTGATCCGTTTCCAATGAAATTAGGCTCTAAAAATGCCAAAATCCGACACTCCAAACATGACAGAAAATTGCCAAATTGTCACTGCAACCAAATAAACATTATACTGTAACCAATTAAATAGTATACAACAACCAATATTTAATAGTTGTATGAAGGTAACCAATGTAGTCAATAAGTAACTACCAATATAAAATAAACAATTATTAAACTCAATAACATTATAGAGTAACCAAATAAACACCTTTCAGTAACTAAATACATATTATACAGTAACCAAGATATATGTAATTAGTAGCCAAGATTATAAAAATATTTTTACATTCATTTTACAACCAAAATAATCGATAATGACTTTGTTACAAATTAAAGATTAACGGTGTATAAAGGTAACCAATGTAGTTAATCGGTAATCATCAATATAAAAAATCAATTATAAAACACGGTAATAATATTATGTAGTAACCATGGTAATATTACACGATAAACAAGTCGACATTATAAACTAACCAAATCCAGATTAGACAGTAACCAACATATATTTACTTAGTATCCATAACATAAAACATATTTGACAGCATTTTACAGCAAAAACAAATAATATAAAAAATATCAATATGTACTTAAAGGTGTATTGGTTACTATTAGTCCAAACATCAAATTTGGTGTATTGGTTACTATTAGTCCATGTAACCAATACAATGTAGTCAATAAGTAACATCCAATATAAATGAAACAATTACAAAAGAATATAACATTATAATTTTACACAGTAACCAGGTCAGCACTATTGAGTAACCATTATAATTTTACACAGCAACCAACTCAGCAATATTCAGTAACCATATAATGTTACACAGTAACCGAATCAGCATTAATCAGTAACCAAAAACAACCAGTAAAAATAGGGGTTTCCTTGCATTTTACAATAAAAAACAACCAGTATAATTTATTTGTTACCAACTAAAGGCAGACTTTTGTAAGAATGTAACCAATTTGGCTAACAAGTAACCATTAATATAAAAAACATAAGTAGAAGTGTACATTAATATGCTTCAGCAACCAATAATACAGTAACCAATTAATCACTGCAGTAATTAAGTTTGCATTATTCAGTAATCAAGTCAGCATGAGTCACTAAATAATATTTTTACACAGTAACCAAGTCAGCATTATAATAATTTTATACAGTAACCAATTCAGAATTAGTCAATAACCATTATAGTGTTACACAGTAAACAAGTCAGCATTTGTCAGTAACCAATATAATATTACATAGTAACCAAATCAGCATTAGTCAGTAACCAAGTCAGCATTAATTAGTAATATTATGCAGTAACCAAAATAGCATTAGTCAGTAACTAAGACATCATTAGACGGTATAATGTTACACGATAGAACTCAATACAAAATAATCATGTAACCAAACCAACATTGAGACAAATAACCAATTTATATAACCTTAGTAACCATAATATAAAACATGTTTTCAAATACATTTTGCAAGCACAACATTCAGTATTCAAACTTTGTGACAATTTAAGTTTGAAAAACTTAAGAAAGATAATCAATTTAGTAATTCGTAGTAACTATAAGTATCTATATGCTTATAAGTTTTAAACCTACATACCACAGTATTTGAATCGAAGCTGATGTTGATTTTGTATTCAACAATCACTGCAACACTGTTTTTGGTTTCTGATCTTGAAGGCGGCGTTGATTTTGTATGCTATTTTCGATCTTACAGATTCGTCACGACAACAGTTTTCATCTTAGAGATGCAAGATTACTGCAGTGGTGTATCGCGACGAAAAGCTTCATCTTCTCCGATCTCAGATACAAGATCTTGTCTTCGTCTTCTCCGATCTCAGATACAAGATCTTCGTCTTCGGCTTCTTCTTCTCCGATACAAGATCTTGTCTTCTCCGATTGATTTGGCGTTGATCTGTCTTCTCCGATTGATTTTCTCAGTTGCTTGAATTTAGGTGAGGTTGGTTACAAATATGAAAGGAAAATAACTGACGTGTGGGAGTTAATGATACGTGATTTTAGGAATCATAATATATTGTGTTTTGTTATTTTTGTAATTATTTTGTGTGTGTTTTATTTTTGTAAATACTTTCTAATTGTTGTATATTAGTGTTAAGGACCCTATTCCTAATTCAAGCAACTGAGCAAGCATGTTGGCAACCGAAGTAAATCTGATTATTCACAAGTGGGTCATATATTCAGCAAGCTACATTACACTCAATTAATATGATCTCGGCAAGCAGTAAACTAACAGGTTAAATTTATTTTGGCAATCTTTATTTCGAACACGACATGGAAAATATTTTACACGGTAATTGTGGATATTTTGGATTGTAGAAGTTAGTTTTAATACTAATGTAATTATGTTTTTTTGGTATATCTTTTAAATTTTATTGTAATTAGAATTTCTTTTATATAGGATTTTTTTATTCCAAATCAATTATTGATTGGTTTGTAATTCCTATTAGGAATAGAATCTTTGTAACTAGTATAAATATGGCTTACATCTATTGTAATTGACACACATTATTCATTATTCAATATACTTGTGAGATTATTCTCTTCTTTAGTTCTTTAAATAATTTATGTATTAATTCATAGTTTTCTTTGAGATTCAACTTTGACTTATCATACAACAATACATAGTTGTGTGTGACATTTTTTACCGCATCAATCGTCGATTGTACTAAGATTACCATTTCAATATAAGTGAGGGGTCAAGGTGTTGTTGGTGTCCATTCAACTCAGATTTTCTAACGCGAGCAATTGTACCAAGATTACCGTCTACAAATAGGATAGGGGTTAAGGTGTTATGAGCGATTCATTGTGATAAATGAATTGTTTGACTTGTGATTCTGGGGACATAATCCTTGTAAGGAGGGAATGATGTAACAATTTAGAATTTTATATGTAATTTTAAATATTTATTGAATTAAATAAATATTTTAGTTAATTTGTTTATTGTTAAATAAATATTTATTAATTTATTAGTTAAATAAATAATTCATGAATTGTGGTGGTGGATAAATTTAAGTTAGTGTAATTTATTAATTAAATTGATGTTTGGTATTTTTGTGATTTAGAATTTTATTTAATGAGTTGATTAAATTAAATGAGTTGTTAATTTATCATCATATTACATAATGGTAATATTCTAATTTAATTTATTAATTAAATTAGAGAGTTATTAATTTGATAGATAAAATTATAATTTATATTGAAATTATAATTATTTGATGTAGGAAGCAATTTGATTTATGTGGCTATATGATTTAATAAGTTGATGTTAACTTTAGCTAAATTTGAATATTAAAATTTAACTAAATAAAGTGTGATCATTAAACTATATAGTAAGTGATTTATTAAAATAAATTAAAAAAAGATTAATGTAGTTTTATCATACAAGGGTTATGGCTTGTTAATCCTTATTTTTAATTTTGTTTTGCCAAACAAGGCTTAAGAATTTTAAGTCTTTAATTTTTCATTGGGTTTTAGCCAAACAAGCCTTATGGCTTTTGATTTTCAAAAGAATTATAACTGATAATAGTTATTATATGTATTAATATGTAATATATGTAGATGTCAGTTATATTACGTATATGATATATCAGTTATATTATATCAGTTTTATTTAGGTTAAGTTAGAAAAGAGGAAGAAACAGAGAAGAGAAAGAAGAAAGAAAGAAGAGAATTAGAGAGAGAGAGAGAGCTGTAGAGATAATTGAGAGGAAATTTGGAGGTTCTGAGAATTAGGAGGGATTATCAGAGCAATTCTCATCATCTAATAAAGCATAATCAAGGATTAAGGTAGTAATTCAACTCTTTATTCATAATTTTTTGTGTTCTTGGTTTTTCATGAAAATTAGAGTTTTAGTGGTGGAATTTGTTGGATAATTGCTATATATGGTGGTAGACGATTATAATATGTTGTTTGTATACTATAAACGATTTTCAGAAATTAAATTATCATGAAAGAAGTTTTAAATGAAGAATTGGCGTTCTTGTGGAAAATATATGTTTTAGTTTATTTTAGAGTTAAAATCGGTGAATTGTTGAAAGTGGTTATTGTTAATACATTAAGAAACGAAAAGAATGCAGTTTGAATGAACTAATTTGGTTGAGAAATGAAGTCATAGTGATTGAATTCGCTAAACACGTCAAAATTTGAGTTTTAAGCATGAACACGGTTTTAATTATTTTGGTTTGATTGTTTTAGTTGTTTTGTTGTTTTAAATTAGTGTATATATGTTGGGTAATGTTTATATGAAGCTTATATGCTTTGGGTGTGTTTAATTTACTGTTCAAATGGTGAAATTCGTGTGTTTTGGGTTTGAACAGAAAGAAAACAGATCTGCTGAAGTTTTAAATGCGCGCAAGACCAAATATAGTGTCTTTGGTGTCAAAGGCGTAAAGCTTGGCCATATTCTGCTAATTCTAGAGATTTAAGCAGCACAATTTGCGCTTTTTAGCCGTAATCAGTAGACGGTGATTTCTTGTTGATTGTTCAGTCTTTAAACCCCAATATAACCTAGTCTAATAAAGATGATAATGTGGTGAGCATGTAACAAGATGCTATAACAGATTATTAACATATATTTGATAATTTCAAATTTGTAAAATTTGCAAGTTGTGAAAACTTCATGTTATTATTTGTTAAAGTCTAGAGATAGTGATTAAGTGTTGTATTGTTAAGACTTGTGATTTCAGAATTGTGTATGGTTTTAGTGGTTGGAACTTGTACTAAGATAACGAGTTCAACTAAAATAGGATTTAACTTGTAAGGTTAATGTTGGTATACCTAATCGATGTTGTAATTCTAATGATATGTGTAGGTGAACGTGAGTTATAATTTAATAGCTTACGCACGAAACAAGTTCCTAAACCTTATTAATTTACGTAGAGCAAGATCTTTATCCTATCTTGTTTATTATTTTTGTGCAAGTTTTTGAACCCTAATCTCTATTTGAGTTTGTCTTATCTTACTTGCTTATTGCAAGTTCTATATCTCTAATCTCTCTATTCGATACTGTTTGAGAGGTCCTATTCAGGGAGGCTTGCCACATCCATCCCTTATTTGTGGATTGTGCTATCGAGCAGGAGTACGGTGGGGAGTTGATGAGGCTGTATAGAAACCCCCTACGTACTACTATTGGATCACAGATTGGTAGAGCGCTACAAAGTTTGGGAAGGGGGAGTGTCACACCCTCGTGGGCTTAGTTTCACCTTTCCTTCTACTTTTGAGGACGAGGACGAGGATCATGAGGATGACGAGGATGATGATAAGCTATATACAGAGGGTACATCTACTATGTCTTCGTTCTGAAAAAAGGCTCAATTTAGCAGTCAGTTCCGCAACATGCAGAAACATGTTGATGATATGTTTAAGCAAATGGATAAAGATAATCTGAGGTTGGCAGAGCCTGTAACAATCCAAGATTTTATTAGTAATTTAAAATATTTATTAAATTAAATAAATATTTTATTTATGTGGTTGTTGTTAGTAGATAATTGTGAAATAAATTTATTAGATATTAATCTAATCTAATTTAATAATTAGAGAGTTGTTTTAATAATTTAATTTAATAGTTAGAGAGTTGTTAAAGATTTCATGAATTGCTATATTGTTGTTTTTTAATTTAATAATTAAAGTAATATGTCAAATTATTAAATAAAATTATAATGAGATTATAAATTTGTGACATTTGGATAAAGTGGGAAATTTATTTAGTATGTGTATTGGATATGGAAATCCAAAGAAATAATATGGGATTATAAACTATAGTATAAATGATTTATTAAAATAAATTAAAGTAGCTTTAAATGGATTTACCCAAACAAGGCTTAAAGATATTGTGACACCCCCAAATCCGGGTACTTCAATCCCACGGGATTTGTTGTTCACTGTACAAATATCATCTATCTATCTACCCATAATAAATGAAACCATGCAATAGATAGAAATAAATCATTCCCTTATGGGGTTTGTTGCCTCTTTTTTAATTCTAACAAAAGAGCTCTAACTCATGCAAGCATACATGTGTCAACAAGTAATATAAAGTAAGTAGAGTATCGATCCCACAGAGAAAGTTGTCTAGTTTAAACCACTATGCATCAATTAAATCACTATATTTATATGCTTAAACTAATAATTATGATTATGATTGAAAATTACTTTAAAATCAAATAACACTAAAATAAGAATAATAATGAAATAAATCAAATCTGAAAATAATGGGATCCTAACTTCATTTAATACTTCATCTAATTACCACCATCATACAAGATTGTTTACATATCACATAAAAGTAGCCACGAGCACTAATATAGACATAGCCATTTTTCAATGTATTATGACCTACTTACACAGTATCCACATGCGATAGACACCAAGTAATCATCAATATAACCAAAATCACTATATGTCTATGTGAAATTGCAACCATGTTGAATTTAAGCACAAGCCCTTATTTTAACTCATACGGTGAAACAATATATGTTTATCTGGTTCACGAAATACAAAGCTACGCAAAACATCCCCATATACGCATGCTATCATGATTACAATCCATACTCGCATGTTATTTTTCAATTCCATACAAGTACTGAAAATGAATGGTGATCAAGCATTCATGCATGCAAAACAACCATGATAGAAATTTCTTATGATATGTAAAACAGTCCAGCAGTCAAGCATGCAACTAAACTACATATTAAAATCCGTTAGAATCCCATAATGGAGTTTAGTTCATGACTGAACCAAAAGCCATTATGGGTTCAAAGCAAAACATGAATAATAAGCCAACAATTGAAAGAGAAGGAATATAATCGATCAAACCCAATTGCTGATTATAATCCAACAGTAACGTTTAATTCCGCATTAAAATCCAGCAAAATAATAGTAGTTTTCCACAATGATTGAAAATCCAAAGAAGAAGTAGAAGAGATGAAGTTTAGGCTTAGTTCTACGTTGGAAATCTCCCCAAGTGTAAAAACCCTAGTTTCAGTATGAAAAACACGTAAAAACTAATCAATGCTATGTCTGACACCAGTCATAATTGTTTTTAATTAATTATAACCCCTAAAATTAAAAATTAAAATAAAAGCGCTTTCGTGACAGATCGAGTTATGGCGGCGGCGCGCCCTCTCCTTTGTAATCCTCATGGTATGCGTGTGTAATTCTGGTCGGTTGTGTGATCGCGGGTGAGCGTGTATAAGCCTAATCAGCCGCATGCGGCTTCTAAAATCTTGATTCTGGTTCTGCTGCTGCTGTTGCTTCTGTCATGCTGCTCATTCTTCTTTGTCATGTCACTCTTCCTTCATCCATTCTCAGTTGCATATCTCCACTTGTTCCTCACGTCATGCATCCATTAGCCTTATGCCATCTAACACCACCAAATTATGCCATATCCTGCAATTGTTCCACCAAAAGAATTCTCAGAATATGCAATGCAAAATGACATGAAATACAACTAAAAACACACTAAAATGTACTTGAGATGGGCATAGTTCGCGTGAATTTATATCAAATAAGTAGGTATAAAACCCACTTATCAAATACCCCCAAACTTGAACTATTGCTTGCCCTCAAGCAATCCATATTATATAAACAATGAAAATGCAACTACATTACTATGCAACTAGACTAAGCTATGATGCAAACTAGTCTCACATTGTTCCGACTCTATGCAATTTAGGTCCAAAATGCCTCGGTGAATTATCCAGATTCAAGAATACAAATTCAAACCAAACTATAGGCATAATATCATACACTCAGATAATTCATAAATGCTATAGAGATGCTGTGTGTGTGTTGTGTTCACCAAAACTTGATTTAAGCAAAGAATACACATGGTAAACTGTTCAAAATAGAAAATTACAGTCTAAATCAAGACTCATGTATACTTATGCAACGAAGACTGTTCCAACATATTAAAACAAAATAAGGTTTAACAATGGGCTTAACTGCTTTATTGCTACTCACGAGGGCAATTTTTGCTCTTTCCCACAGTGTTTACTGCTATTTTTTTATATATATATTTCCCATGACTGTGCAATGTCTCATTCCATTAGGCTAACAGTTCTACCCCTTAGCGAGTTTTCAACCAACGACTCCCAGACCATGAAAGACCTTAGGGCGCTAGGTGTAGAGACAATCCCCTCGGGCGTACTTACTCAAGTAACAAAGGCCCCGAAACAAGACTAGCCATGTTAATGCTATTTGATTTTTTTATACATAGCATACCCATGTTTTCCCAAAGTTTGAATATCAATGTTTTATACAGTCTAAGTTCACTTTCCACATATTTCTCTTTTTAAAACTACATTTTTTATCGAGCAATGCAACACATAATTCTTATACCTACAAGTGATTGTGAACACGACCTTGTAAACTGAAAGCATTTAAATAGCATTATGAATTGCATTGTGTAAAACATTATATCTCAACTCATGTTATCCAAAATACTCAAAAATCCTTTAAAAGTCACTATCATCATCGGCTAGACAAAATTTCCATAAAGCTAGAACTGTGAGACATGCAAACTAGAAATATACTAACACAAGTAATAATAACTAAAACTTAAATTTTTTTTTTGCAAATTTTATCTAACACAGAAACATACAAAATTTAAACTAAACATGAAAATACTATATGCACCTAAACTATATGTAACTACACTACTACCCCAATACCCCCAAACTTATAATATTCATTGTCCCAATAAATGAATGTAAAGGGTTAAAGAGAACTCCCTAATGATCGGTAGCACCACCCTCTTGGGTGGTGAATCAGTAGTGGATATGGCATTTGTTCGAATTGAGGCCACTCAAGCGTTGTTCCTTGTAGTGCAAATTCCTCTGCCAAGGACCTCATCAAACCCGTTATAAATGCCAAAAAATTATCGTACATGGCGTCGACTTTACGCTCTAACCTCCGGAGCTGTCGATCACCAGGAATAGTGGTAGATTGGATTGACGGGCCTGCTTCATCTATCTGAGAGGGCTGCGGTGGTGGCTTTGGAAATGTGGGCCAGAGAATAAATCCTCGTCCACGCGGGTGTGGTTCACCTCCTACCCAATCCTCGAATTTTTCAGTGGTGGCATGTGTGATGTCCTGACTTGGGTTCTGCATCTGTTCATTGTCCCAATGGCAACCCTGATGAGCACACATCATAGCTACCACTGACGCGTGTGGAATGCTACCTATAGTGCTTCCCTGCAGATACCGTAATATGTTTTGATGGATAAGATGGCTCACATCAATATATTTTTCGGTGATTATGCCCCATAAAATGATCGCCCTTTCCACTATGATCTCATGCTGATGCGATGAAGCCACTAGTTTATCACATATGAACATATTCCATGCCTTTATATATCGGTTCAGGGCTGCGGCTGGGAATATGCGAGGCTAATTTGTACCTGCTTTATATGTTTATTTTGTGCCAGGCACGCACAATTCTGCAATAACCAATTCCAAGTCCGTCTCCAAATGTGCACCTGTGACTCAATTAACAGACCCAGTCGGTGGTGTGTCAGTAATCCTAAACACTGCTTTGATGGCTGGAGGTCTGTAATCTATTTCGAAACCACGAACCATGGATAGACCGCTCATGGTGGCTTTAGCATTGGCATAGAACTCGTGGACTATACTCATCAGAATAGGTGTAGGGGTGGCAGTAAATCCAAGCCATCCGCGTTCGCAAATCATAGCACATAACTGTCCATCTTGTTGCTCATGCTTGAACCCTCTTTCTTTCACAAAGGTTTTGGTCAAAATTCGGTAATACTCCTGCTAGGCTTCCAAATTCAGAAACTTGGTGTGATCAACAATATCCTCCCCTTGACTGCCAGAGGAAGATGATGATGAGGAAGAGGAAGATCGTGCCCTCTTTGGACCCATTTGTAATTGATGGAGATAATGAAGATGATTTTCTTGGTAATGAATAAAAACCGATGAGGAGAATAGCCCCAAACTCATTTTTGCACAACCCACTCAGAAACCCTAGATTTATACTACAGTGTAGAGGTTGAGTAAATGTGGGAACGTGGAAGAAATCGTGGATGATTACGTGGTGGAGAGATTGATGGTTTCAATTGTGTAACTGATAGAGAGGAAGAGACGTACGTTTTGGAGAGAGCACGGTGATTGCGCTTCTGTTATGTTTTCAAATGAGAGCCCAAATGATCTCCAACACATTTTTAAACTTCAAAAATTTTCCACGTCGATGTCGTCGCGCACGCGCATGCAAGTGTTCAATGGGTTTTGTGTGCGGTGCATGAGGAACTTATTCAAAGACGAGAAATTTGGACCGCTTGGCACGCTTAGTTGTATAAATATATTCATGCATGCGGTAGCGTGGGATTGAATTTTGTGATCTTGATTTTCATGCTTTAAAAAGCGATGTGCATTTTGTTTATTCACCTGCATACACCAATAGACAATATCAAAGTATGATTTACTCGATAAACATGAGTGTCTATTGTATCACCCTCATTTCAATGCAATGCACAAACATGCTCCTATTTAATTTCAGCTACTATGCTAATTATGCAGAGATAATCACATGATCCTAAGTAAGGATGAAAATGAGCTAACAAAACAACTTGAACTGAATAAATAAAGAAAAAAAAATAGAGATGGAAATAATGGGTTGCCTCCCATCAAGCGCTAACTTATAGTCAATTAGCTTGACTGTCTCAGAATCTCATGTTGAAGACAAAATTGAGGTGACTTTCTGTTTGTCCACCTCACTACCCCAGTAATGCTTCAATCACTGTCCATTCACCTTGAAAGGCTTGTCCGAAAACATATCAAATACTTCAATTGCACCATGCGGAAAGACAGTCTTCACTGTAAATGGCCCTGACCATCTCGATTTCAGCTTCCCGGGAAAAAGTTGTCTGGAGTTATAAAGAAAAACCCTTTGTCCCAGTTCAAATGTTCTCTCTATGATCTTTCGGTCATGCCATTTCTTTACCTTCTCATTGTACATCATTGAATTCTCATATGCCTTTAATCTGAATTCATCCAACTCTGAATTTTTAGCAATTACACTTCTCAAAGGTTCATACTCCACTAGACTCTCTACTTCATCATTTAAGACCCGATCCACCAAATCAACTCGGAAACATTCCTCTTCATCTGCTGGAAACTTCATGGCTTTGAAGACATTAAAGGTGACCTCTTGATCATGAACACACATAGTGAGTTCCCCCTTCTGCTCATCTATCAAAGTCTTTCAAGTGGCTAAGAATGGTCTCCCCAGTATGATTGGTATATTTTTATCCTCCTTGTAATCCAAAATGATGAAGTCAGCCGAAAAGATAAATTTGTCAACTTTCACTAATTCGTCTTCAATAATTCCTCATGGATATGTGATGGATCTGTCAGCTAACTGCAACAAAATGTTTGTCGACCTTGGGGGCGATAATCCCAACTAATTGAACAATGACAAGGGCATCAGATTGATACTTACCCCAAGATCACAAAAACATTTATCAAAGTTCATCTTTCCGATTGTGCATGGAATTATGAAACTGCCCGGATCCTTCAGCTTCAGAGGTAACTTCTGTTGAAGCCCTGCACTGCACTCCTCTGTCAAGGCTACTGTCTCAAACTCGTCTAATCTCATCTTCCTTGACAATATACCCTTCATGAACTTTGCATAACTTAGCATTTGTTCTAATGCCTTGGCGAAAGGTATGTTGATCTGCAGCTTTTTAAATACCTCCAAGAATTTGCTGAAATGTTTATCTTCCCTCTGCTTATTCAATCTCTGCGGATATGGTACCTGAGGGTTAATTGGTGGTACTGAACTCATAGGCTTCTCAACTGACCTTGCTTTATCTTTCTCTTCATGCTGAACTTCAGAACTTTCCAGATTTTCTTTCTCAGCAGTTGCCTGCTCTGCCTCGCGTGGCTGCGCGGCCTCCTTAATACAATTGGGCGTGGGCGCACGACTTTCAGTGTCTGCAATATTTTTCCCAGACCTCAATGTGATCTCTTGACACTGTTCCTTCCCGTCTCTTCGTGAATTTGTCTCTGTATTACTCGGCAATGAACCCTGAGGCCTGTTGTTAAGCATGCTTGCCATTTGCCCCATCTGAGTTTCTAAATTTTTAATAGCCACTGCTTGGCTTTTGATCATAACCTCAGTGTTGGCCATGTACTTCAACATCATCTCCTCCATTTCTGATTTCTTTTCTTGCAGAGGTGCAGATGGAGTGTGATGTTGTTGTTGAGAAAATCCCGGTGGAAACGGTGGTTTTGGTGTAAACTGTGGCTGAGATGGCTGTGGTTGAAACTGTTGATTTAGATGGAACTGATTCTGCTGATTCCCTTGGTTATTTGTCCAACTGAAGTTTGGATGATTGCGATTGTTGGGGTTGTATGTGTTCTGAAAGTATCCTTGGTCTTTCCTGTAATTGCTCACATACTGTACCGACTCCGAGTTGATAGCACATTGATCCGTAGAGTGCAACCCCGCACAAATCTCACATACGAAGGCAACTATTTTTGCTTTGCTCTCTGCCAATGTATCTATTTTCTTTGCCATAGCTGCCATCTGTGCCAACAACTGCGTAATAGCATCCACTTCTAACAAACCTGCAACCTTGGGCTGTGGCATCCGAGATGTAGGATTCTGAAAGTCATTTGCAGTCATTGTTTAGATAAGGGTATAGGCCTCGTCATAGCTCTTGGCCCATAATGCCCCTCCTGCGGCTGCATCTATAATAGGTCTCGATTGCCATCCCAATCCATTGTAAAACGTGTTAATCACCATCTAATCTGGCATACCATGGTGCAGACACTTCCGTAGCATCTCTTTGTATCTCTCCCAGGCCTCATATAAGGATTCACCCTATTGTTGTTCGAACTGAGAGATAGCTGTCCTCATCTTCGTCGTCTTAGCTATTGGGAAAAATTTGGCTAAGAACTTTTGTGCTAAGTCCTCCCATGTAGTAATTGATCCAATGAGAGAAAAGAATGCAAACCAACTCCTTATTTTATCCCTCAAAGAGAATGAAACAACAACCTCGATCTAATAGCATCCTCCGTCACCCCGTTGTATCTCGAATGTATCACAAATCTCAATGAAACTCAGCGGTGTTCATTCGGATCATCCGTAGAGCACACCAAAATCATCTTGAATTCTGCACCATCTGAATAGTGCCCAGTTTAATCTCGAAAGTATTTGCTGCTATCGTCGGTCTGACTATGCTGGACTGAAGTCCATTAATATTCGGCATGGAGTAGTCTCTTAGAGCCCGGTACTCTTCTCTTTGTTCAATTCTCTGTTCTTCTGCCATACTAGATGTAGTACTCTCTAACTGAGCTTTCAAATTTCTCCGCACACTTTCTTTCCAACCTCTTCCATTAATGTTACCCTGCGCTGGTGTCAATTCTGAGTTGGATGATCGCGTGTGCATAAAAATCTACAAGTACCTGAAACCAAAAACAAAAACAAAAATAGAAATGAGATAAGATTAGATTTGTCTAAGTCATACAATATAGCTTAAAACTGATGATGATTATTTAAATTTAAACGCCTTTCCCCGGCAACGGCGCTAAAACTTGTTACCTCTTTTTTAATTCTAACAAAAGAGCTCTAACTCATGCAAGCATACATGTGTCAATAAGTAATACAGAGTAAGTCAAGTATCGATCCCACAGAGAAAGTTGTCTAATTTAAACCACTATGCATCAATTAAATCACTATATTTATTTGCTTAAACTAATAATTATGATTATGATTATGATTGAAAATTACTTTAAAATCAAATAACACTAAAATAAGAATAATAATGAAATAAATCAAATCTGAAAATAATGGGATCCTAACTTCATTTAATACTTCATCTAATTACCACCATCATGCAAGATTGTTTATATATCACAGAAAAGTAGCCACGAGCACTAATATAGACATAGCCATTTTTTAATGTACTATGACCTACTTACACAGTATCCACATGCGATAGACACCGTGTAATCATCAATATAACCAAAATCACTATATGTCTATGTGAAATTGCAACCATATTGAATTTAAGTACAAGCCCTTATTTTAACTCATACGGTGAAACGGTATATGTCTATATGGTTCACAAAATACAAAGCTATGTAAAACAGCCCCATATACGCATGCTATCATGATTACAATCCATACTCACATGTTATTTTTCAATTCCATACAAGTACTGAAAACGAATGGTGATCAAGCATTCATGCATGCAAAACAACCATGATAGAAATTTCTTATGATATGTAAAATAGTCCAGCAGTCAAGCATGCAACTAAACTACATATTAAAATCCGTTAGAATCCCATAATGGAGTTTAGTTCATGACTGAACCAAAAGCCATTATGGGTTCAAAGCAAAACATGAATAATAAGCCAACAATTGAAAGAGAATGAATAGAACCGATCAAACCCAATTGCTGATTATAATCAAACAGTAACGTTCAATTCCGCATTAAAATCTAGCAAAATAATAGTAGTTTTCCACAATGATTGAAAATCCAAAGAAGAAGTAGAAGAGATGAAGTTTAGGCTTAGTTCTACGTTGGAAATCTCCCCAAGTGTAAAAACCCTAGTTCCAGTATGAAAAACACGTAAAAACTACTCAATGCTACGTCTGACACGAGTCAGAATTGTTTTTAATTAATTATAACCCTTAAAATTAAAAATTAAAATAAAAAAGCTCAGCAACATCAGTCATCACGAGTGGCCGCGCACCCCTCCTTTGTAATCCTCGCGCGGGCGCGCATGTGTGAATTCTGGTCCAGTCGTGTGATCGCGCGGGCGCGCGTGTATAAGCCTAATCAGCCGCGCGGCTTCTGAAATCTTGATTCTGGTTCTGCTGCTGCTACTGCTTCTGTCATGCTGCTCATTCTTCTTTGTCATGTCACTCTTCCTTCATCCATTCTCAGTTGTATATCTCCACTTGTTCCTCACGTCATGCATCCATTAGCCTTATGCCATCTAACACCACCAAATTATGCTATATCCTGCAATTGTTCCACCAAAAGAGTTCTCAGAATATGCAATGCAAAATGGCATGAAATGCAACTAAAAACACACTAAAATGTACTTGAGATGGGCATAGTTCGCGTGAATTTATATCCAATAATTTGGTATAAAACCCACTTATCAGGGTTACAACATCTGAATAATAAATACAATCCCAGGTTAAACTAACCTTAAACATCTGTGCGGAAACATAAACAAATAATAAGTCTTAAACAACATCAAGTCTTGACAATAAAAATTCTTAAAATTAAATAACAAGTCTTCATCACTTATTAGCTTTGCTCTTGCCTTTGCTAGTAGAAGGCTCGTCGAACCTCTCGTTCTTAACTGCAATGTTATTATTACGCAAGAGAGCACGATTGCCCACAAGTATAATAATACAACAATAAAATAATAACATGCGAGCGAATCAAAAACTTCTGTAACAAGAAAAACTCGACTTTTGAATCAAGAATGAATAACAAGAATCAAAAGAACTTCTGAGGGTCATAAGACCTTGAACTATGTCCTAGGTTGTCAAGTGTTTATACTTGAAACCTTTAACATTCATAAGACTATGGACTCTTCTTCTCGTACTTAGGGGGATCAACCCTTATTACCATATTGTGCACAATATCTTAACGCTAAAACGTAATTAATCCCCTATAACAGGGTTGTTCATTTCAATTTGAGATTAGAGTCCGCACCAAAGGAAGTTTGGTTTGGATCAGCTCAACAATGGTTCTGAAATTTAGAACGTTCATCAACTATGGACTAGTCTAATCAATAAGGGTTCGCTAGTCTTACAAGGTTCAATAATAATTGATATTCAATTTGAATAATAAAGTTCAAGATGTATACAATCGAATAAATATTGTATAACAGGAATTATGCTTTTAAAGAATGATAACATCTAATATGAAATATTGACTTGAACAATAATAAACAAGATATAATAAGGAACTTGCTTTATGTAAAGAAACAAGGTTTAGGAACTTGCCTCGTGCGTAGGCTAAATGATTACTACTTCCGTTCACCACAAATCCTACACACATACCATATGTATTCACGACATTCATTAGTTACATTTTCACTTAATTATTTAATATAAACTCCACTTTATTTTACAAATAATTACCCTTCTAATTTAATTACTTAATTAAATTAGAATATTTTCATTCCCTTACTATTATTACACACAAGTAAATTATTTCATAATAATTTTCATCGAATATTTATTTTATTCCATAAATATTTCAACTCAAATATTTATTTTATTTGATAAATATTTTAATATTAATTTCCATCAAATATTTATTTTATTCTATAAATATTTCAATTAAAGTATTCATTTTATTTTATAAATATTTTAATAATAATCTCCATCGAATATTTATTTTATTCCATAAATATTTTAACAAAAATATTTATTTTATTTGATAAATATTTTAATAATAATTTCCATCAAATGTTTATTTTATTCCATAAATATTTCAATTAAAATATTCATTTTATTTTATAAATATTTTAATAATAATCTCCATCTAATATTTATTTTATTTAATAAATATTTCATATAAAATATTTATTTTATTTGATAAATATTTTAATAATAATTTTCATCAAATATTTATTTTATTCCATAAATATCTCAATTAAAATATTCATTTTATTTGATAAATATTTTAATTAATTATTATTATTATTCTATTTTTTACTTTTATTTATTTATTTATTATTATTATTTTTTGCTCACCAAAGGAGGGTAGTAGTTTAGTTTAGTAACGCCTGCATTTGGGGAGGGGTTACCCAGAACTCGATTTTGATGTTTCACAGCTGCGATTCATGAATATGTAACAAGGCCAATTTAGGCCAAAAAAATCTCACAAGTTCACCCATATGTTCTCGTGAAGAACACAGAGAACATGGCCATAACTTCTAATTTCCTTGTCCATACATTAGTTTAAGCATATTCAAATACTATAATTCATATATGATCGTTACCCAACCTTTCTAACATGATTTTAACAACTTAATTCATATAATTACTTGAATCAAAACATATAATTTTACTGTTCTTAGGAAAAACTCTATTTTTAACATTATTAACGAAATCAACTACTGCGAACTCATTTTTCGACCAAATCAGTCCGTTTAAGTTTCGTTCTTTTCGTTTTTACATGTATAAACATAATCATTCATCAATTTACCGATTAATATGCAATTTAAACATAAATTTTTGTACTCATAAGCTATATTCATATATTTTCTCTATAAAACTATAAAACTCCAATTTGAACATGATTTCATGGATTAATTATTCTAAAACACATATAGATCATATATAATTGAACTATATATGTTAATACACATATATAACATTATAAATTTAATAATTGGCATGAAAATTTAATTACAGAAAACTAAAAGCCAATTTTCATGAAAAGTCTCTAAGTACGTAAATTAAAAGTATAGGTTAAGGAATTACCCCTTAATTTTCTCTGTTAGATTGTTAGAGAGTGGAAGAAAACTCCTTAATCCTCCAATTCCTTCTTCAATTCCCTAAATCCGTCTCTTTTCTCTCTGTAGTTCACTGACTTAGATTTTTAGGAAATGAGAAAGACGTAAAAGAAAAGGCCTAATATAAGTGCGCATACCAACGTAGTAGTGGTTGGTTAATCCTGTAGTGGGTTAACTGGCCAACTTCCTTTTAAGGCCATGTTTGGCTATTTTACTAACATTCTTTCCCATTAATTTAATTAAACTTTTATTATATAGTTTTAATAATGTCAAACCCATTTAAGTAATTAATTAAATATCTTATTTAATTTAATTAAATAAAATAGAATAATTCCACATTAAATCTCATAGTCACATAATTAATTTCTCATTTATTAATTATGTCAAGTCATTACATCTCTAATTAATTATTAAATTAATTAGAATAACATTATCTTAAATAATTCATTTAATCAAATAAAACAATTAAACACATACTTTTGAATAATAAAATTCTCCACATTAATTTAATCAATGTAACACATATAATAAATTAATCTACCATAAACTCATCAATTAATTATTTAATCCAATAATTAAATCATTAAAAATATTTATTTAATTTAATAAATATTCAAATTAAATTAAAAATCTCGTTTTGTCATTAGATATTAAGTCTTTATTTTAAAAGTGTTTTTTCAAACAAAGCCTTATGAATTTTGAATTTGAATTTGTTTAATAATAATAATAATAATAATAATAAAAATATAATAAATATTTTTAACTGTTATACGTTTAAGTTTTGTAACTGATATAATTAAGTATACGTATTATGGCTATCCGTTTATTTGTTTTACGCTTAAGTGAGAATTGACTTTATCCTATGATATGCAAAAAGGTTTGGCTTAAGAGTTTACAGAGAAATTGAGAGAGTTTGAGAGAGAGTTGAGAGAGGATTCATGAGATTTTCAAGCAAATTTCTGTGTTTTAGCACGGATTGTTCAAGTAATTGAAGGTATATTTCCATAACCTTAATATTATATATATGTGTATATTCTACGTCATGTATTTCAAGTCTATGTGAATTCATTTTTTTTGAATTGTTGTTATACAACTGATTAATTGTGATTGTTTATAGTTGTGATGTTAGAATTAGTATTTAGACAATGAATTAGTGTGCTAATTACGTTAAAAAAAAAGAAAATTGTTTATAGTGTATGTTTATACATATGGCTTGTGAAAGTACCAAATTTGGTAGTTAATTTGTAAACGAATCTGTAAATTAAGCCTTGAATATACTAGTTTATTAAGAAATGAAGAGAACGTAGTTTGAATGAGTTAAATTGGTGTAGAGTTGTGATCACAGTGTTAATTTTTGTCAAGGATGTCAAAAATGGAGTTTTTGGTATAAAACATGGAATTTAAAGGATTTAAATTAGTTATATTTGTTGTTTAATTGTTATAAGTTAGTATATATGTGAGGAACCTTGTTTATATGAGTCCTATATCAAGTGGATATGTTAAAGTTACTGTTTTATGGATGAAATTCGTGATAGTTGGGCTAAACAGAGCACTGGAAATAGAATGCATAGTTTACGTTTTGTGCACCGGTAAGAATCGCTACTATTTGGTGTCGAAGGCTTAAACGATCTCGATTCTGGCCGATCGAGTGCTTAAGTATGGTAGCGCAATTTGTGCCATACTACGATCGAGATTGATGATGCACATTACTTATGCAGACCTTGGAAACCTATTGTAACTTAGTCTAATGAGATGTTAATGTGATAGACACATAATGAAGAGATTAAAACAGAATCGTATCATGCGATTAATAATTCTGAAGTTGTAAAAAGATTAGTAAGTTATGAAAGCGATACGTTATGATTTAAGGTACACAATGAGTAGTGAATAAGTTTTTTAAAGTTAATACTTGTGATTTATGTAATGCATATGGTAAAGTAAAATGTACTAAAATATCAAGTTTAACTAGAAGTGAGTGTTATTTTAGAAAGTGGATGTTAGTATATCTAATAGATATTGTGATTTTAATAATGTGTGTAGGTGAACGTGAGTTGTAATTTATAGCTTACACACGAGGCAAGTTCCCTAACCTTTACTACTTTATTATTCAGCAAGGTTTACTTTTCGTTGCCATACCTATGCAAGTTCTCTATCTCTAATCTCTTATTGAGCAGCTAAACTATTATTGTTACGCAAGTTTCCTATCCTTACTTTTATGTTATGCAAGTTTCTTGAAGTTATTATTCAATTGAGAAAGTTCTCTAACTTTAACCTTTCATTTTGCAAGTTCCTATTCCTAACTTGTTATTGTTATGCATATTCTTTAATTCTGAATTATTGTTGAGTACACTTTTCCTTGAGCTAGTTAATTAATCTTTAATCCTTCGTTTCAAGCGAGGTTGTTTTGTTTATTCAAAGTCTGTACTATTGTTGAAAGCTTGTTCTTGTTGAAAAACATTTGTTCAGCTAAAATTAACCGTTGTTCAATATCTGATCAGTCAATTGTTGTACCGAACTCTTAGTTGACTAGCGATTCTTTATTGATTCAACTAATCCTTAGTTAATGAATGTTCTAAACTCTAAATTACCCTTAAAGTCAGTTCAAACCAAACTTCCTTTGGTTTTCTTATGAATCTGTATAATTTTAAGGATGTATAGTCGATGACTAATATTTGTTTAGCTGATAAACCATTGATAACCTATCTCTTATTGATACATTGACATAATTCATTTGTAATCAAACTCTTGAATAGTTATTGATCCCTACTTGATTCAACCAGTATTTGGTTGAGAAGCGTTCTAAAAATCTAGAATTCCTTTGAAGTTAATTCCAAACCAAACTTCCTTTGGTATGGAACCTGATAATCTAAGCTGAGATGAACAACCCTATATCAGGGGATTATTTTAGAGCTACGCAATAACGTTAAAATATTTGCACAATACATAGTACAAAGGGCTGATCACCTGGAGTACGAGATGATGGTCCACATAGTCACTTAGACTGTTAAAGGTTACAGTAGAAACACCTGTTAATCTAGGACATAGAAGATGATTATGGTGTTTTAGACTGTTAAAGGTTAAAGTAGCAATACTTGACAACCTATAATATAGTTCATGATCTTGTGACCCTCAGTGTACTCTTTTGATGATTGATATCTGTTGTTAACATAAAATTCATTATTCCTTTGAACCCATAGCTTTTGAATTAGAGTTTATTGTTCCGGTAAGAGTACTTTACCATTGAAAGCTCAGTTAATTGTCATTCATAGAATGTTATTGTATACTATCCTTCTTGTGGGAAATTGTTTGCTCACTCTTGCACAAAAAAATGTAGATGAAGTTAAGAAGTTTGAAGAGCTTTCTACAAGCAAGGGCAAGGGCAAAGTGCTTGATTAGAAGATGTTTAATTTACCATTTATTTATGACGATTATGTAATAGATTAGATTATGATTATGTTTTAATATTCCCCTGATGATTGTAATAATAAAGGTTAGATGACCTGGGATCTATTGGAGATTATGTAACCCTAATATGGGAGATTTACTGTTTAAACTTTTGAGTTTAATTATATCCTTTGTTTATGGGTAGTTAGTTATGATTTAATTGGACAATGAACACCAAATCTGTGGGATTGAAGTGCCCGAATTTGGGGGTGTCACAGAGCAATAAGGGCATATGTTTGAATATCAAGTTAGTTGCAATGCGACATTGGTTGAGATGTTTTCTAGAGTTGGGATGGAATAGAAATAGTTGCTTGGGATAAGTTTAAGAAAATATTTTTTGAGAACTACTTCCCTCAGAGTCAGCATAGTCGTATAGAGATGTGGTTCTTGGATTTAAAATAGGGGGACATGATAGTGTTCTAATATGTAGCTAGGTTTAATGAATTGGCACGTTTTGCTCCGCATCAAGTTGATACGAAGGAGAGGAAGACAAGGAGGTTTGAGCGGGGATAAAAACCCTAACTTTACAACAAGTTTTTTATGTTGCAGATATGATCTTTTGGAATGATCCTGAAGAAGGCTATAATAGTTGAAAGAGGAAGTGAGGCTTTGAGCCTCTATAATAAAGAGAGAAAGAATATGGGTAAGATTGAGGTGGGTGGTGGCACCGGCCAGAAGAGAGTGGAATAATTATGCAAATAGACAAGGGGACCCTAAGAAGAGGGTTGAAGCCAACAAGACTTGCAGGAAGAACCATTTAGGAGTGTGCCTGAAAGGTAAGTTAGTGTGCTACAAGTGCGAGCAGGAGGGACACATCTCTCCTAAGTGCCCTAATCCAATGAAGAATAGTGGGTGTTTTATCTGTGGTTCAGTTGACCATATGGCAAGGAATTGCCCGAAGAAACAAGCCAATGGAGGGAGCGACAACAAAAGGAACAACAGTGGGAAACTGAAAATAATATGTCCATCTTCACTAAACATTCCGACAACTCGGACCTTCAACATAACGGTCCAAGATGCAGTTGCATTTGTTGATGTAGTTTCAGGTATCGTCCCGATCAATAATATGAATGCTTATATATTGTTTGATTCGAGTGCTACCTATTCTTTTATCTCATATGAATTTGCTAGAAAGTTATGTATGCCTCTATAGAATCTAGAGACTCCCCTGAACATAGAAGTTGCGAACAAAGAAGTAATCCTTGTTGAACACGTTTATAGAAATTATTGCGTTAAGATACAGAGTCATGAGCTATCGATAGATTTAATTCTGATTCAGATTGGGGAATTCGATTTAATATTGGGAATAGATTGGTTGTTCAATCATGGGATAGTAATTAATTGTGACAAGAAGATAATAAAACCTTAAAGTTGTGAAGCGTTCTAAGGTAGTGTTTCATGGAAGTAAATCTCCAAGGCACTCTGGTTGTCTGACGATAATGCAAGCAAAGAGATTGCTTAAGAAAGGATGTGTGAGTTATTTAGCACACGTTGTAGATACCCAATGAATGGGGTCTGGTATGGGTCAAATACCTGTAGCCAATGAATTTATGGATGTATTTCTAGATGAATTGTCAAGTTTTCTACCGGATAGAGAGATCTAGTTTGTGATAGATGTTGTGCCTGGTACGACACCAGTGTCAAGGGCACCATATAGTATGGCACCAGTTGAGATGGAGTTGATGATTCAACTTCAAGAATTGTTAGACAAGAGGTACATTAAACCAAGTGTGTCTCCATGGGGAGCACATATGTTGTTTGTGAAGAAGAAGGATGGGTCATTAAAAATTTGTATTGACTACAAGGAGTTGAATAAAGTGACGATTCTGAATAAATGCCTGTTGCCCAGGATCGATGATCTGTTTGATCAGTTGAAGTGCGCAAAATATTATTTGAAAATTTACTTAAGGACTAGATATCACAAGCTAAAAGTCAGAAGTGAAGATGTGCCAAAGACGGCATTCAGGACTCGTTATGGTTATTATGAGTTCCTAGTAATGTTGTTCGGTTTAATAAATGCGCCAACCACATTTATAGATATAATGAATAGAGTGTTCAAGAAATATTTAGACAAATTTTTAGTAGTGTTCATAGAAGATATCCTTGTCTACTCTAAGATATAGGAGGATCATCCTGAACATTTAAGAATAGTGTTGGAAACACTGAGGAAAGAGAAGTTATATGTTAAGTTCACTAAGTGTGACTTTTGGTTAGAGAGGGTGCAATTTTTGGGGCATGTAATTGACAAGGAAGGAATATTTGTTGATTCAGCGAAGGTGGAAGTAGTGATTAATTGGGAGCAACCAAAAATGCCAACTAAAGTACGTAATTTCTTAAGGTTAGCAGGATACTATCGAAGATTTATCCAAGATTTTTTGAAATAGCTACCCCATTGGAAAATTTGACGAGGAAGTTGGTGAAGTTTCTGTGGACAGAAAAGTGTGAGGAGAGCTTTCAAGAGCTCAAGAAAAGATTAAGTGTTGCGCCAGTCTTGTCCTTATCAGATGAGACTTGTAATTTTGTGGTGTGTAATGATGCTTCGTAAAAGGGACTTGGATGTGTGCTTATGCAGCACAAAAAAGTCATTGTGTATATGTCAAGAAAGTTGAAAGATTATGAGAAGGGGTATCCTACTCATGATCTGGAGTTAGCAACAGTGGTTTTTGCCTTAAAGATTTGGAGGCATTACCTGTATGGCGAGAAGTGTGAGATATATACAGACCATAAGAGTCTAAAATATATCTTCACGTAGAAAGATTTGAATATGAGGCAAAGAAGGTGGTTAGAGTTGATCAACATTATAATTATAAGATTCACCTAGGTAAAGAAAATGTGGTGGCCGACGCTTTGATTAGGAAGGGTCGGGAAAAGTTGATGATTTTAACAACTCAAGAAGAGTTGGTAACAACAATGATGAGAATAAAATTAGAAATGAAACTTCTGAGGGAATTAGATGAAATGTTATATATGATGGACACTCGTCTAAATATTTTGGAAAGAGTAAAGGAGGCACAACTAAAAAATTTGAGGAGTGCGAGATGATCAGGAAGAGAATTTTTGACGGGGAGGAAAATAAGTATAAACTCGATAATGAGGAAATGATTAGATTTGAAGGAAGAATTTGGGTTCCAACTGTGCCTGAACTTAAGGAAGAAATTTTGCAAGAGGCCCATTGTTTGATATACTCAATACATCTGGGTAGTACAAAGATGTATCAAGATCTCCAACAATATTTTTGGTGGCCGAATATGAATAAATAAGTAGTAAAATACGTAAGTAGGTGTTTGACTTGCCAAAAATTCAAAGATGAACATCAGAGGCTAAGTGGGTTATTATAATCGCTAGAAACTCTAGAATGGAAATGGGAGGATATCACTATGGACTTCGTGGTAGGACTTCCAGTTAAGCAGAGAGGGTTCGACGTTATATGGGTTATAGTTGATCAACTGACAAAATCGGCTCATTTCCTGCCAATTAAGGTAAAGTTTAATCTAGATAAGTTAGCTAAACTTTATATCAAGGAAATTATATCTAGACATGGAGTGCCAGTTTCGATCGTGTCGGATAGGGATCTGCTATTCATGTTGAATTTTTGGAGGAGCTTGTAAGAGCATATGGGAACACAGTTAAGGTTGAGTATAACGTATCATCCTCAAACAGGTGGTCAAAGCGAAATAACGATACAAACCTTAGAAGATATTCTGAGATCCTGTGTCGTGGACTTCAAGGGAAGTTGGGATTGGCACCTACCACTCGTCGAATGTGCTTATAATAATAGTTATCATGCTAGTATATGCATGTCGCCTTACGAAGCGTTATATGAAAGAAATTGCAAAACACCACTATGTTGTAACGAGGTAGGGGAACGTCGACTATTGGGACAAGAATTGGTGCAGCAGACTGCCAGCGTTGTTAAGTTAATACGTACGTGACTGGTAACGACTCATGATTGACAAAAGAAGTATGCAAATCAGCATAGAAAGAAAAGAGATTTTGAAGTTGGGTCATACTCATTTTTGAAGGTATCACCCAAGAAAGGGAAGATATGCTTTGGAAAGAAATGAAAGTTAAGTCCGCAATTTATCGGACTATTTGAAGTGTTAAGAAGGTTAGGAGAAGTGGCATATGAGGTTGCCTTACCTCCTGAGTTAGAACATGTACATAACATATCTCACGTGTCGATTTTACGGGCATATAAACTTGATTATAAATATGTGATTGAATATAAACCAATAATTGTTGAAATAGACTTGACGTATGAAGAAATTCCAGTTCAAATAATTGAAAAAAATAACAAGTCTTAAGAAGCAAGGTTATACCTTTGGTAAAGATTATATGGAGGAACCACGATGCCGAAGAAGCAACGTAGGAACTCAAAGATAAGATAAAAAAAGATTACCCCCAACTTTTTGTATGATGTTATGTTAATATGTTTTATGTTTTATGATTCTGGGGACAAAATCTTTATAGAGGGAGAATGTAATAATCGTAACGATCAAACAATCTTTGTACATGAGATTTATGTGAAATTATTTAATAATATGAGATTTTATTGATAATTTTTGTTTTATGTGACTTATGGTAATTATATGATCGAGCTACGAGTTAAGTGCTTGTTTTTGAGTATTTAGAGGGTAAATGTGGAAAATACTTTTTTTCGAGAAAAGACGTAAAAATAATATTCACGCTAAAAACACAAACTCATTTTTTAAAATTCTTAAATTATGGCATAACGTTTCTTCAGAAAAGGGGGATCGGTGGCGAAATCGAATTTTCAAAAATTGAAAGTCAGTTTTTCAGCTATCCAAGTAAATTATGAAAAAGTAACTAAAAAAGTTAAGAAACCTAACTGGATAATAAAATGTCTAACTATAATTAGTTAGACTAACTAAGACTAAGAATTCTAAGGCTTGGATAAGAAATTTAAAGTTGCTAGGTTTGAGCTAAAGACTGAGCCTAGGGTTTGAGAGGCTTGGCTAGGGTTGAGCCAAGGGTAAAGCTAATGATTTACAGTGGCATGACTTAATTTTGAGCCATGGCTCAAGCCTTAGGATGAAAACCTACGGCTTGAAGGCAAAGCTAAAGTGTTAGGCATTATCCCATGTGGGATAATGTTATGATGACTCACCCCTTATCTAAAGCAAGATAAGGGGAAAAATGGCCGTGGAGTGGTAGGATTTTTAGGTTAGGGGAGGAGTATTCGTGAGTCATGGTACATGACTGACCATACCTAGGAAGTAGACTATGATGACCAATGTTTCATTAAGTGATTGTGGTCATTAAGTTTCTCTTAAGTGCCTTGAGTTAGTTTTAATTGTGGTTTGATTAGGCTAACTCAATGGGGGTAATTACTAAGTTATTAAACATGAGGAGGAAGATCTTGTGTTACTTAAGTTGGGTGAATAACTTTTAAGGAAGAGAAATTAGCTTTTATATAAGCAAAACCAAGTATTAGACTTTCATTAGTTGCCTAAAAATATTCTATGTGTTAGAAAAGTTAGAGAGAAAGCAAAAGAAGAGAGAAAAAGAGAGAGTGGGTCGGATCATCAAGGAGGAAAGTGGGGGAAAGGATCTTTTGTAATCAAGTCAAGAAGAAGAAGAGGAAAAGAACTAAGAAGGCAAGAGCACTAAAACTATCTACTTAATCCCTTTTCTTTTAAAGCTTTCTAGCTTGTTAGAGAAGTGCCTTGTTGGTGGTTGTGTTTATGTGATGATAGATCATAAAAGGATCTTTGATAGATAAGGTTTATAGGTTTTAAATATGTTAAAACACCTCAAACATGTATGTAAAGTAAACCAAAGAATAAAATTTAAGCCTAAGCATAAGGATGGTTAAACAAGATAATTGGTGGATTGTAAACAGACTTAATATGTGTTATTTGTGTATTTTTAAGTGATTCCAAATAGATGGAATCCGAGATATATACGATGGTAAGATATTCCAACTGCAACAGAGGAAAAATACGCCATAACAAAGTTATGGAATTTTTTTTTGTAAAAGACATTAAAATGTGAAAAACTATAACTTGGAATGATTTTTGGACTAATTTATAGTTAGGTAACTCTTTCAAAAATTTATTTATTTCTATGGGTTGTGTATTTGGGTGAAAATGTAAGCCGTAGGCTCAAGAATGAGCTCAATCCGACTTCGGATGAGCAAGTTATGTAAATTTGAAAGTTTGACGTTGAAAACGTCATTTAAAAAAAATAGTCCAATGAAGGAATTTTGAGCTAATATTTTGGCTTTTTATTGGATTAGAAATGATAATCCATACGGGAACAGACTCATTTTGATAACAGAGGGTCAGGTTATGACATTACAAAGTGGGTACATCATTAAAAAAAGAACCATCTGTTGTGTTTTTTTCATCCAGGGAGTTTAAAGCTAATGGAGACACTCCGTGTCGCTAGTTTAACCTGTCTGGATTGATAGATAGGGAGTTTAAAGATAAATTAGACAGGCAAATGGACAGGTTAGTATGTCTGGATTGATAGACATGGACTTTAAAGATAAAGTAGACAGGTAAGCGGTCAGGTTAGTCTGTCTGGATTGACAGATAGTGGGTTTAAATCTAAAGCAGACAACCCAAAGTAGACAAGGAAAGCTATCTACTTTATACATATAACATGAAATAGAGAGTAAAATTTAGGCGTATTGATTAAATCATAAAACGCGAACAACGTGAATTAAGAATTAAAGTAAATGTAAACCATAAAGGTCGTATTTTCAGGACTAATTGGTATGTGTATGTGAACATAAATATATAGGACATTTGAGGGACGATTAATGTCAAGTCATAAATAACACTAAGGCTAGTATTATAACTTTATTCAACTTCTATTTTGAATGTAGTTTTTAAGGATGTAAATGTATATTCTTATGAATAATTCGTATGTATACTATGTTTTCACAGTAATTGGATATTGTGTAAATTCTTGACTTATACACACTCTTTGATGGTTGTATAAGTCTTCAGCTATGTTATAATGCATAAATTATTTGCTTAGTTATAATGCGTGAATGTTCAAGTTTTCAATTTCTGATATGCATGAACTATTTAAGAAGTATGTTAATGCCATTTGTATCGGCTAAACACATGTTTTAACTTTTCAATGATCTAGATAAGATCTTTTGAATCATAATTAAGTTTAAATTAAGTCACCAAACCAATTTCTATTTGTTGCAGATTTCGTCTAAGAATGAACAACCTTAATATTGGCGGAATGTATTATATTGTCGACATCTAATATCTAGTGACGGAAGAAGACAAAATTGTTCGATAGCCATGTAGTGTTGATCAACGCGGGGTACAAAGAGCTGATCTCCTAATGTACTCGTAAGCCAATACGGTTTACAACAGAATAACTGTTCAAACCCTTTCGAAATGAAAATAAAAGTTTGAGATCTTAGACTGCTCAGTTAAAGTCACTACGTCGTTTCAAAAATATGTTTTAAAAACAAAGGAATTAATTTCCTATCATTTGAGATCTCTTCACAACTTTTGTTTAGTTGTTGAAGGTTTTGAAGTATGAAAGTATGAGTATGAAACTATGATTCTTGATTTTTCTTAAATGCAACTATTATACTTGTTGGGCATGTAAATGTTCATTTTTACTTAAAATTAAATATTTTTTTAGCAAAAACTGAGCATGTGGAAGGTTCTGGAAAAGACAAGGGGAAAGGCAAAATGAATGGATACGAGGATGTAGATCATATCTGTAATAGATAGGTTTATTGTAAATAATTAATGCTTTAATTATCATGTGGAGAAGATGTAAAGGTCGTAGAACCTAGGTATGTAATAATAGAACTATAATAGTTAGTAATTACTTTTCTATTAGTATGAATGCATGGGTAGATGTATGATTATGTTTAGTACCGTGAAGCACCATGTCAGGAGTTTAAAGGTACTCGAATTTGGGGGCGTCACAAATGCTATTCCTTTTTAGTGAGTTACTTATCTTTAAGTTACTGTTGAATACATATTAAAAAAAAGCGTGAGTTTAAAAAAAAGGAGGAAAATTATTATTTGTTTCAATTTCTTGGTTTCCGTGAGTTCGAGGTTGTTGATAATTGTTTCAAGCATACAATCCATGATTTTTTGGTATTCCGATAGTCATACCTTCTATATTTTATTTCGTGATATGTTCTTATTGAATTGATTAGTAAATTTGTGATATTCTTGGTGAATTCAAAAAGAACCTATAAGAGAGAATATTATAGTGGTAAAAGGCAAGAGTGGTGAGCTTAATTGAGGGTAAAAGCCAATTGAGTGTATACACAAGAGATTTATCATTATTTAAGTGAAACACGTAAGGGAGTGTGTAAGGGAAATTTTTTATCTACTAACCTTTTTTTGCAGCAAACTTGTATGATTAAAGTTATATGAGTATTTATGAACATCAAAGGAGATCTTTTCAAGGTAGAGTTGATCTTGATGTATATTTGAGATGATAGAAAAAGATGGAGCGAGAGTTTGACTATCATGACTATTCCGAGTGGAGGAAAATCTAATTAGTGACTCAAGATTTTTTAGCTCATGCAATTACATGGTGGGATCAATTTAAGCGTAATAAGAGAAGATGTGGATAGTGTCCGATCGAAACATGGGAGGAGTTGAAAATCGTGATGAGGGAGTGGTTTTTCCAGTACAACGGAATAGGAGAGATGAATATACATCTCCAAGACATGTAGAGAAACCTTCAAGGAGATCAACATTGGAAGACGATAGGAGGATTCAAAGACATGTGGACAAGGAGGAGTTGTATTAGAGACAGTCAAGAGAAACTCTTAAGGTATATATGGAACGATTATTTTCTAAGGAGACAAGAGAAGATATTATGGATTCATTTCGTAAGGGTATGGAAGATTATTGGATGCAACTACAAAACATCTCTAAGGCGCAAAAAGAGTAAGATCAACCGAGGGAGGAAGAGGATGAAAAAGAATATGCAGTCCAAGGAGAACCGTTAGGTTCCAGTATGCAATATGAAGTCCATGATCAAAAGTAAAACAGTGATAGACAAAAAGAAATTATTCAAAAGATTGATAGTGAAAGAGAAAAAGTTAAAAAATGAGAATGAAAAAATAGAGAGATTGAGGAAAAATAAGAGAGAAAAATAAGTAACTATAAAAAAGAGTTAGTTGAAAAGTGAGTTATATTTTAAATAGTCGATGACTGTACATTCGTATAAGAAGATGCTTTTAAATACTAACCAAATTAACTCTCCGGTGCTATCATTCCATACCAATCAATTTATAATATTCTCAAGGAAATGACAAAGTCACCAAGGCAGGTTGGAGAAGTGATGGAGAAAGGAATCGTGACAGAGAACTTGAGTCCATGTGCTATTCATGAGATCATATTACCTAAGAAAGAAAGAATGCCGAGCTTGTGCGTTGATTTGCAATTGGTAAACAAGTATCGTTATTTTCTTTACTTAGATAATATGCTTAATAAATTGCATAGTTCTCATGTCTTATCTAAATGTGATAATGTTCATATGATTTCAATGCCTAATCAAATTAGCATACGAGATTGTGATAAATGGAAAATTGTGTTAACATGTGACTTAAATAGGTGGATTGTTATTTCGGTTAGATTAAATAATGCATCTAGTCTTTTCATGATTTTATTAAAATATGTTTTGCATGCTTCCATTGATAAATTCGTTGTTAGCTATTTTGATGGTAGAATCATCTTCATCATAAACTATGGAGGATATTTGATTTTTGTAGAGTTAGTTTATGATCATGATGTGTATTCTCGTTCTTAATATTTTTACTTGCATGAAATTCATTCTAGGTGTTCTTATCCATATGTAGAGTTAGATTTTAATGTTGCTCAATCTTTTCATGACTTGTCGTTAGTTTACAATGGTAGTGATCATGTTTGTTCATTCGATCAATCTCCATTGCATGAATTGTTATCATTTGGTATTCATTTGAAAAGTGTTTATCATCAGATTGGAGATAGATGTAGTTTAGTTGTGTGTTTAGTTAGATCATTCAGATTAGTTATTGCATTACGAACTTTTATGATATTATTGAGCCATATTTTGCATTTTTTTAGGAAGAAATTATTAATATCTGTTTTGATGATATTCCAATTTTCGTCAACACTTTGGGAAATTCTTTAGCACATGTTGAGTTTGTTTGTGATCATGCTATTGAGTTTTCATCTTATAAAGTGGGACGTGACCTTTTTATTCCATTGATGCTACTATATGATCTTGATTAATGTCAATGGAAAGAGAAAGGTTCATTTTGTTGTACAGAGTCGGGATGAGATCATACTCATTGAGGAGAGTGACATGATTCATTGTGCAAATTAATCGGGACATTGCATTGTGGGTCTACAGGGAAGTGTTTTGATTTTTATTCTACTAGACTATGCCTATAACTTTGAGTTTCTAAAGTTTTTCGTGATTATACAAAAGAGACATATATTTATATTATTTTGTGTTTAATCCAAGAATTCAAAAGTATTTGCCTATGCGATATGACAAATTTCAAGTATTGGCATTTGACCCCGGTGTAATGATGTGGGTTTATTTGGGGATGGTAGAAATTATTAGATTGACGTTTGATCCAGGAATTCATCATTGGAAGAATCTACCACATTAAGAGTTCTACATAATGATATTTGATTTATGAGGAGATAGAGCTTTTCATAGTTTTTCTTACATTTATTTTACTATATATGCATTTATTTTAGTAGGTAGTAGTAGTGATTGCATTTCAGTTTTAGATACTAATTTAGTTTGTTTTGATGTAGTTAGTGTTTTAGAAGTATTTGGTCTTCGAATGGAAGAGCGTCGTGATTTTGTGGATAGGTTCATGATTAAGGGAGATTGAATGTTTAAGTTTCTAGGTTATATGAGACAGTTACAGAGTGTTATGCCATTTTGTGCATCACTTGGAGGGAAACATTTACAAGTTGTTCTTGTCTATACAAGGAAAATGCCGAATGTTGTTGTGTTCTTGGCGGGAGGTCAGTTTTGTAGATAAGTCCTTTTCAAAGAGAAGGGATGCCAGATTTGAGGACAAATCCTTTTTAAGAGAAGGGAAATGATATGATCCTAACCAAGCTCGTATCAAACAACTACGACCCAACTCAAATTCTGAGGGTTCATCAAATGATCATTAGTGATTGGGGTAAATCTACTCAAGGATGCTTACATTGGAGCTCAAGTTAAGTCATCAAGAATGTGTTCGTTTGTGTTATCTAATCTGCTTCAAGGTTATGTTCCAGTTCATAGGAAGATTACAAGCTTATGTCCGACTTTTTGAATATGCAAGCATGGATGGGAGCATAAAATCTATCACGAGACAACACGAGGTTGAAATGCATGGAATAAGCGAACTGGGTTCATGTTACACGGCTATTGAGTTGACTTCTAAGTTCATGATTAGGATATAAGTGAGCGTGCCAACCCAAGAAATAAAAGAAGATGGATACGCTGAAAACTGGGAGCTTGCCCCAGCAAGCTTATCAAGCTCAATGAACTCGCCCCAACTAGTTCTGACCTCACCCCGACCAAGTCTTCTTTGCTAGTCTTTGCCCCGGCGAGCTTGGAATCGTTTCCTCACTGCCAGACTACACCCCAGCCAGTTCCTTAAATTTTGTTAACATGTTTTGACAGATTTAGACGCGGATCTACTTCCTAAATTAATATATTTTCAGTATATTTTTCAGATTTCTATTATAATTAGGTTACTTTTGGATATGATTTGATTTCCTTGTGATTTGTTAGCTAGGATTTCTATTTACATTCAAATTCTTATTCCTTATAGAATTAGGGTTTTATTCTATTAGTATAAAAAGAATACATAGCTGGTGAATTAAGGAGATAACATTTGGATAAATAAAAATCTAGTGAGATTATTCTCCTTTGGTTCTGTGAGAACTCTCGAACTGTTCATGATTTTTTCTATGAGGTTCAATATTGAATTATCATTCAACAATTTATAGTTGTGTGTGGCGTCTTCTAACGCATCAATCGTCGATTGTTAAGATTGTCGCTTCAAAATAAGAGAGAGGTTAAGGTGTCGTTGGTGTCCATTCAACGCAGAATTCCTAACGCGAACAATTGTACCTGTAAGAACTGAGAATTTCATGGATGAATACTTATTTTAATATAATAAGGAAATAAATATTTATTTTAATATAAATATTGATGTGTAATGAGATGAGTAATTCAATTAGTAGAAATTAAATGTACATGAGCATTGAGAATTGTGAAATACCTTGTGTAGTGATAAGTAGGATTTATACCTATTTATCCAGTATCTGTTACTTGAATTAGTTGCTTAAACTCATGTTTGTTAGTTACTTTTCATGCATTTTGTGTTCATTTTGTAGATTATATGTTTTGGAGTTGTGTGAGCGACTATTGGTATGAAAAAGCAAGGAAAAACAATTTGGACATCGTTTGGGCTTTCATGTTTATCTCATGTTCTTGGCTTGGAACTTGGATTATTTTGTAGAGCTTCTTCTTAGCTTTCCGGAACATCTTAAATCATTCCAATCAGAGTTCGGATGCAAGAATTATGACCTTTGTACCAACGGACGTCGAACTTCACTATTTTGGGTGACCATTTGCATAGCAGTCACTTCCAGCCCAATTTCGACCTTCATCCGTCCATTATTTCTCAATTATCAAAGAATAAAATTTGTAGAGCTCGTCGAGAGCTTCAATTTGATAGGTTGCAGGCCTCATAACGCCTCCCGGATCATAGGTTATGGCCATTTTACCAGAGGACATTGCAGCAAAAAAAGGACCCCCGCCGGGGTGGGCTTTTTGTGAAGGAAACCCCCGCCGGGGGGGGGGGGGTACAAGCCAAAAAATAGTAGGTATGCCAGTCGAGATGGGCCTATCAGTGTAAAAAAACCAGCCGGGGCAGGGGTACATATAGAAAAAGCGAATTTTGTTAGAATTTGAGTTCGACAAGGATTTGTATGAGCTGATTGATTCAAGGACTTCTAGGAGGACTAAAAGACATATAAAGAGGCATATAAAAGGAGGAGAATAATAAGAATTAAAAGAGAGGAGGATTCCATTAGATTAGATTAGAGTAGATTATTATCAAAACCCTAGTTCTTATTAGTTTTGGAGAGTGAAGCAACTTGGAGACCATTGAAGATCAAGAGCAGGAGCTTGAAGAAGATGGGGATTTGCTGACAATATATTTATTCTGCACTCTACTTTTATTTTTGTCTTTTAATGTTATTTCAATTGAGGATTCTTAGTTTTAATTCATTAATCATGAACTAAATCTTTTGTTTAAGATTACAATGGAGCTTATTGCATAGTTTTTTTTAGTATGCTTCTTTATTAATTATTGTGATTATTCTTGGATTGTCTATTATGGTTTGTGATGAATTTCCTAATTGCCTAGTTTACAATTATCGTGATAATCTATACGAAATTGAGAGATGAATTATAGATTTAGATATGATCATAATTGTGACACTGCCAAATCTAGGTACTTCATTCCCACAAGACTTGGTGTTCACGATCCATTCATTCATATATCTACCCAAATATAATAAAAGTTAAATCATAAATCCTCCCTTTAAATAGGGTTACATCAATAAATTCAAAAAAATATCCCAGGTTGTCTAACCTTAACATCAATCAAGTGTGAAAATAAAATTATTACATCACGTCATTAATTAAAAGTCTATTATGATAACAATAAACAAAATTATAAGTCTTCATCACTTGTACATTTTTCCCTTTCCTTTGCTAGTTGTAGGTTCATCTACCTTCTCAACTTTAGCTGCAATAATAATATTTATGCAAGAGTGAGCAAAATAAATGCTCACTAGATATAGCAATGAATCAACAAGAATGTAATAACTGCCAATGAATAGGCTCATCAAAGATGAATAGTACTCTATCAATGATAACCAAAGACTGGAATCAAAATATGGAATATATATAACTGAGGGTCATAAGACCACGAACTATGTCCACAGTTGCAAGTAATCTTTCAACTTCAACTTTAACAGTCATAAGACTATAAGGACTCCTCGTACTTAGGGGATCAACCCTTATGATAAATGTATTGTGCACAAACATTTCAACGCTAAGCGTAAATTATCCCCTAACAATAGGGTTGTTCATCTCAGTATTTAGAGTACAAGTCCACACCAAAGAAAGTTTGGTTTGGATAAGCTTTCAAGGGTAATTTGAAGTTTAACAATCATCAACTAGAGGACTAGTCGAATCAATAGTGTTTGATAACACAACAGTTGACCAATAATAACATAATATAGAACAATGAATAAGTGTAAGCGAACTAACTATCTTGAACTCATGTTTAGAAACAACCTCAAAGCATAAGTATTGAATGACAATAAACCCTGCTTGAATAATATTAAGCTAGGATTATGAATTATTGAATATACCTTAAGTAATAGCAAGCTGAAAATAAAGCTTGCTCATAATGAGAATAGCTTGTGTCAAGTAAATGAGATAAGATAATTCAACATTAGAAATTATAATTAAAGAAAATTGCATTCATAGTACATGAAGGACAATAAAGAAACTTGTCTAACAATAAATAAGTTAGAATACATCAATAAATATTAGAATTCAAAACTTGTTCAAATAAAGTTAAAGTCACAGCTAGCTTGCTCAAATAATGATTAGGAATACAAGAGTTCACTTAATGAATGTTTAAAGTAAGAAACTTGCTTAATGTAAAAAGATAAGGTTTAGAAACTTGCCTCGAGCGTAAGATATAATATTAAACTCACGTTCACCTATACATAGGTTTAGAACCACAATACCTATTAGATATGCTAACATACCATAACATGTAGATTTCTAGCTAAACTTATCATTTTAGCACAAGTCTTATGCTACTATACAAATATTAGAAATTCCAAGTGTTAACCTTCACAACACCTATTTACTATTCATCATGCTCACTTAGTCTAATATGCCACGTTCATTACTTACTAATTATTTGAAACTTTAAATTTACTAACCACATAACACAACTCTATTTTAACCTTGTTGTTACGTGTTTATCATATACTAACACATCATTGGACCAAGGTATGTTCTTTATCCCATAAGCTGCAAGAAGAAAAGAAGTCATTATCCAAACTAGGGTATGGGCGCAATTGCATACATACACGAAGTTGGGAGCTGATATTAGCCTTGACACCAAAGACATTTGCCTTTGGTGCCAAGTTGAGAGGCAAGAGAGCATTTATGAACAATAGCTGATTTTAGCCCAATAAACACGAATTTCACCCGTTAGACAGTAATATTAACACAAATAATTGATAAAAAACTATCATAAACATGTTTACCAACATATTCCTCAACATAGAACCATTTAACAACAATTATACTAGTTTAATTTCCTCAAATTCTATATTTTTGTATAAAACTTTATTTTTTTGATATCTCTTACAAGAATCAACACTGTAAACACAATTCTTGTCCAAATTGCTTCGTTCAAATTACGTTATCTTCGTTTATTAATGAACTAGCATACAAAAACTTCAATTTGCAGTTTAGTATATGAATTAGCCATCAAAATTGATACCTTCATATGCCACATAAGAAAATATTCATACAAACATACACTGTCGTTATTTTTTCTACTTTTAAAATGTAATTAGCATACAATTCTTGCTTAAACACAACTCTAATCATCATAAACGCATATACTCACAATTATCAGTTATTTATATCAACAAGTCAACAATTTGAATTCATAGAGTATATAAAATTTTATCGTAGACTCATATATGCATATTCATATATAATTAGGGAAAATACCTTCAATTAGCGTGATAATTCCTTGCAATTACAGACAATTCTCTCAAGTTTCACTCTCAAGTTCTCTTTCTGAATTCTCAATATACTACTCAGGCATAGCACTAAGGTTAAGCGTAAACCAACTAATATTCAAGCGTAAGAAATAAAACTGATAACCTTAATACGCCAAACTTAATAAAATGTCAGTTACAAAACAAACGTATATATTATAAATATATTATATTTATTATTTAATTTATTTAATTTACTTTATTTATAATTCAAAATTCAAAAATTAATAATCCAAAAGCCATAAGACTTTGTTTGGAAAAACCCTTTAAATATTAAAGACTTAATATATTTAAGCCTTGTTTGGGTTAAATCAATTTAAAACTACTTTAATTATTTTAATAAACAATTTAGTTTATAATTTATAATTACATCTTATTTATTTGGATTTCTATATCCAACATTAATCAAATAGATTAATTACATACTATATTTTAAATAAATTTTCCATTTTAACAAATATCACAAAATTATAATTTCATTATAATTTTATGTAATAATTTAACATACCATTTAAATTATTAAATCAACACAAAAATATAACATCTTATGTTATATTACAACTCTCTCAATTATAATCACATAAATTTAGAATTTTATTAATTCATAAATATTTACTAATAATAATCTCATCAATAAACACCTCAAATAAATATTTATATAATTCAATAAATATTTAAAATTACAACTTAAAATTTCGGATTGTTACATCGTTCCCTCCTTACAAGGATTCTGTCCCTAGAATCACAACTCAAATAATCAAATCGTCACATTCTTCCCTTCTTACAAAGATTCTGTCCCCAGAATCGAAGACACAGACTAAACAAATAACTCAGGGTAATTCTTCATCAGTTCTGCTTCGCGTTCCCATGTAGCCTCTTCGACATTGTGGTTCCTCCATATCACCTTCACAGAAGGTATCACTTTATTCCTGAGCACTTGTTCTTTCCTGTTGACTATCTGCTTTATTCCTGAGCACTTGTTCTTTCCTGTTGACTATCTGGATATGAATCTCTTCATAGAACAAATCTTTACTGAACTGCAATGGTTCATACTCGATCACACGTTTGTAATCGGGTTTATATGGTCGCAACACCGACACATGAAAAACGTTGTGCACATGTTCTAATTCTGGAGGTAAAGCTACCTCATAAGCCACTTCTCCCACTTTTCGTAGAATCTCGAAAGGTCCAATAAACCTTGGGATTAGCTTTCCCTTCTTGCCGAAACGAATTTTACCCTTCCAAGGAAAAACTTTCAGGAACACGAAATTTCCTGCTTTAAATTCATGATTCTGCCTGTGTTGATCAACATACTTCTTCTGTCGATCTTGAGCAGCTACTAATCTTGCTCTAATGAGTTTTACAATTTTAGCGGTCTGCTATACCAGTTCTGGTCCTAGCAGTTGACGTTAACCAACTTCATCCCAGCATAGTGGAGTTCTGCATTTCCTGCTGTATAATGCCTCGTATGGCAGCATACCAATGCTTGCATGGTAACTGTTGTTGTATGTAAATTCCACCAACGGTAGATGATCATCCCAGTTTCCTTTGAAATCCATGATGCACGCTCTAAGCATATCTTCTAGCGTCTGGATCATTCGTTCGCTTTGTCCATCGGTTTGCGGATGATATGTTGTACTCATCTTCAGTTGCATTCCCATGCATTTTTGTAGTCTCTTCCAAAAATTCAATGTGAACCTCGGGTCTCGATCTAACACTATAGATACTGGAACTCCATGTCTCGACACGATCTCGTTGACATATAGTTTCGCCAGCCGATCAAGATTAAATCTAATCTTTACTGGCAAAAAGTGTGCAGATTTTGTCAGTCTATCCACTATCACCCATATCTCATCGTATCCTTTCTGAGTCATTGGAAGACCTACCACAAAATCCATTGAGATATGTTCCCATTTCCATTCCGATATTTCTAACGGTTGGAGTAATCTGCTTGGTCTTTGATGTTCTGCCTTCACTCTTTAACATGTCAAATACTTTGCAACGCATCATGCAATGTCTCTTTTCATATTTGGCCACCAAAAATGTCACTGCAAATCTTGATACATCTTCGTAGTTCCCAGATGAATCGAATATCTTGAGCTATGAGCTTCTGTCAAGATGTCTTCTTTAATATCCTGTACTGCTGGAACCCAAATTCGTCCCTCAAATCTCAGCATTCCCTCAATATCAACCTTGTACTTCACTTCCTTACCATCAACCACACTTTCCTTTATTTTTCTGCATTCCTTATCCTGCAGTTGAGCGTTCTTCACTTTATCCACCAAAGTTGGACTGGCTTCCATCTGGTACAATTTTTCATCGGATTCTTTTGGAAATTTGATTTCCAACTCTAACCTTGCCATTGCTGAAATAAGCTCCTCCTTATCAATTAACAACATCAACTTCTCTCTGCCTTTCCTACTCAAGACATCTGCAACAACATTTGCTTTGCCTGGATGATAAAAGAACTCACAATTGTAATCCTTTATCAATTCCATCCATCTCCTTTGATGCATGTTCAAGTCCTTCTGTGTGAAAATATACTTCAGACTCTTATGGTCTGTGTAGATCTCACATTTCTCTCCATAGAGATAGTGTCTCCATATTTTCAAAGCAAACACAACCGCCGCCAACTCTAAATCATGAGTCGGATACCCTTTTTCGTAGTCTTTCAATTTCCTTGATGCATATGCGATGACTTTTCCGTTTTGCATAAGGACACATCCTAAACCCTTGTGTGAAGCATCACTATACACCACAAAGTTTCCTGTATTATCTGGTAATGACAACACATGTGCCACACTTCACTTCTTTTTCAATTCTTGAAAACTTTCTTCACACTTCTCCGTCCAAACAAATTTTACAACTTTCCTTGTCAAATTTGTCAACGGAGTGGCAATCTTGGAAAAATCCTGAATAAACCGTCTGTAATAACCTACCAATCCCAAGAAACTTCTCACTTCTGATGGAGTTCTTGGTTGTTCCCAATTTATCACAGCTTCGACCTTTGATGGATCCACTGAAATTCCATCCTTGTCAATTACGTGCCCAAGAAATTGTACACGTTCCAGCAAAAATTCACATTTAGAGAATTTCGCGTACAACTTTTTTTTTTCTTAGCATCTCCAGCGTCAGACGTAAGTGTTCCACGTGTTCTTCTTGAGACTTAGAGTACACCATAATATCATCGATAAATACCACCACAAACTTGTCTAAAAATGGTTTAAACACTACTTCATCATCAAATCCATGAGCAGCTGCGAGGCGTTTGTCAAACCAAAAGACATCACTAAAAATTTGTAATGTCCATAGCGGGTTCGGAATGCCGTCTTCGATACATCCTCCTTCCTTACTTTCAATTGGTGATACCTACTTCTCAAATCTATTTTCGAGAAATATCTAGCACCCTTCAGTTGATCAAACAAGTCATCTATTCTTGGCAATGGATATTTGTTTTTAATAGTGACTTTGTTTAATTCTCTATAATCAATGCAAAGACGCATTGACCCATCCTTCTTCTTCACGAACAACACCGGTGCTCCCCACGGTGATACGCTCGGCTGAATGTACTTCTTATCTAACAGTTCTTGCAGCTGCACCATCAACTCCTTCATCTCTACCGGAGCCATTCTGTACGGGGCCTTTGATATTGGAGCGGTTCCTGGCGCTAAGTCGATCATAAATTCGATCTCTCGGTCAGGCAAAAGTCCTGGCAAATCTTTCGGAAATATATCCCCGAATTCCCTAACCACTGGTATTTCCTCCAATTTCACACCCTCCTTCTTTTGAGTTTCAACTATGTAAGCTAAATATCCTACATAGCCCTAACTCAACAACTTCTTGGCCTGCATAATCTTCAGACACTTCATTTATCTAGGCAATTTTCTACCATGAAAAACTACCTTTGACGGAGTTATAAGGTTTACACACTTCTTTTGGAAATCAATTACCGCTCCATAATTGAATAACCAATCCATTCTCAATATAACGTCAAACTCTACAAGTTTTATCGGGATTAAATCTACTTTCATAACATTCCCCTTAATGTACACCCTACAGTTCTTGTATACGAACCTAACAGGAATCACTTCCCTATTCGCAATATCTATGTTTAAAGGGAAATTCAATTCTTCACTAGGTATTTCTAACTTCTTAGAAAATTCATCAGATATAAATGAGCAAGTAGCACCCGAATCAAATAATACATATGCATCTATATCATTGATTGAGATAATACCTGACACGAAATCTTTTGATTGCACCGCGTCTTGCACCGTCATATTAAAGGTTCTTGCTGTGGGCTTATTTGTTGACGTTGGCCCAACAATAGTCAGCGCACCTCCACTAGCATTCCCCTTGCTTCCATTTGTCTCACCCGTTTTCTTCTTTGGACACTTGCGAGCAAAGTGATCCTTCGACCTGCAGGTGTAGAAAACATTCTTCTTGGGTTGAGTGCAGTTTGGGGCAATGTGACCCTCATGGCCACAGTTAAAGCATGCCCGCTTCCCCCTTAAGCACATACCCGAATGAAACTTCCCGCATGTAGCACATGCGTCCATCTTCTTCTTCTGCTGGTTACCTTGCTAATTTCCAGCTCCCGCATTTGCATTCCACTTTCTCTTCAAATTGTTGTTGCCATTTCCACCGTTACTACCACCACCATTCTTAGCTTCACCTTCATTCTTCTTCTTCCTCTGCTCTTGGTTGTGTCTTGTTACAGCCTCGCCTCCACTTTCAGCGAGAATTACTTTCTCAAGCACCGCTGCAAATGTCTTTAATTTGGAATAGGGAAACCTCTTTGTATAACGGGGCTTTGATCCCCGCTCGAATCTCTTGCCTTGCTTTCATCCAGTATTCACTTGATATGGTGCAAACCTTGCTAACTTCGTTGAATTTTCTTTGCATATTAAAACCTTTGTCATTTGTGCCTGCTTGAGTTCAAAAGCTGTACCTCCATCTGATTCTTCGAACTTTTTGGGAAATAAGTCTCAAAGAATATTTCCTTGAACCTTTCCCAAGATATTACCCCTTGACCTCCTCGGGTTTTATTGGCTTGCCACCAATAACTTGCCTCTGCTTTCAACATGAATGTTGCAAAAGCAGTCTTCTGGTTATCCCCTACCCTAGCAACATCGAAGACCTTCTCTATTTCCATAATCCAGGTCTGTGCTTCAACCAGATTCATTGACCCATGGAATTTTGGTGGCCCAACCGCCTTGAAATCCTTAAAAGTCGTAGCTTGATTCTGTGGCTAATTCTGTAATGCTCCCGTCAGTAGCATTACGAATTACTGAACCGGATTATCCTCAGTATTGATGTTATTCTTAGGGTTCCTTTGTCGTGGTTGGTGTCTTGGAGGCATTTTCTGGTAAAATACACCCATTAGATTCTATTCAACCTCTTAAGTATTATATACTTAAGTTGCTTATCATAAAAGATTATCACATAACACATAACACTTTGAATAAAATAATAACTTTTATTCATTCATAATCTTTTAGGAAACATCAAAACAATAGCATCACTGCTATTTACATTACTTTCCTGAATTACAAAAGTTGCATGATTACTTCATCATCATCACATCCCACTGGTTATATCATACCCGAGACTTACATCTTATTTACTCACTAATCACATAATAATTACATTTATGACGTTCTATTAAAATGCTGCATAGCCTTATGACGCTCCTCTTCCATAATTTGGAACATTGTTCGACGATCTAATATGTACAATGGCAGCGTCTCGAACTGAATTGGATAACACATGACCCGATCTTGAGCTTGATTTATCACGGTGTTGAATATGTTATTCATCTCTTCCATCTTCATCCTCTTTTCTTGTGCGTCCCTCTCTGCTATTCCAGCTCGTTGGTAAGCTTCCTCGTATGCGTCTTTGGCTCTTGCCCTCTTCGTAGCTTCCTCTTTCAACTTGTTCTTCAACTCTGCAATCTCTGCTATCATTCGCTCATTCTCTCCTTCAGTGTGAACCAGCTTCTCTTCAACATTATTCAGACGTTCCTCTCGATCCTGGATCTCGTCGTCCTTCTGTGCCATCGAGGTCTGTTGTTCAGCTACTATCTCTTGAAACTCTTAGACGGTATCTTGCAGTTCCATATTGCGGTTGTATACTTCGTCATACATACTGGCATCAATCGAGTTAAGTGGAAGTTCTTCTTCTTCATCCTCCTCATCCGACTGTGGCAGCTCAACAGGGTCTTCCTCATCCGTATCTATCTCATCATCTTCATCAGGTATTCTCTCCTGCTCAACTACTGTGACCAACAGAGTTGCTTTCCGTGGCAGTAGTTGTTCCCACACCACCTAAATATCTCGAGACTCCTCCTCTGTAGGCATCTGGGATCCTTCCTCCCTATCCTGACTGGATCCTCCTATATTATCCATCCTGTCAACCAAATTTTAAGTTTTAATTACTAATCATTACTACTCAACACTCATGAGCACATAAGCTGTAACCACATAAGCACATAAGACTTTTATTACTTCTTCTCTAAAACTCGATAATAGTTTATCATCACTATCTTTTCAAAGGTTACTTCCTAAGGCTTTTCCCCGCCTAAGGTTCATAACCTAAAGCTTTGATACCAACCTGTGACACCCCCAAATCTAGGTACTTCATTCCAACAAGACTTGGTGTTCACGATCCATTCATTCATATTATCTACCCAAATATAATAAAAGTTAAATTATAAATCCTCCCTTTAAATAGGGTTACATCAATAAATTCAAAAAACTATCCCAGGTTGTCTAACCTTAAGATCAATCAAGTACGAAAATAAAATTATTACATCACATCATTAATTAAAAGCCTATTATCATAACAATAAACGAAATTACAAGTCTTCATCACTTGTACATTTTTCCCTTTCCTTTGCTAGTTGTAGGTTCATCTACCTTCTCAACTTTATTTGCAATAATAATATTTATGCAAGAGTGAGCAAAATAAATGCTCACTAGATATAGCAATGAATCAACAAGAATAATAATAAGCGCTTGATGAATAGGCTCATCAAAGATGAATAGTACTCTATCAATGATAACCAAAGATTGGAATCAAAATATGGAATATATATAATCGAGGGTCATAAGACCACGAACTATGTCCACGATTGCAAGTAATCTTTCAACTTCAACTTTAATGATATATAAGACTATAAGGACTCCTCGTACTTAGGGGGATCAGCCCTTCGTACAATGTATTGTGCACAAACATTTCAACGCTAAGCGTAAATTATCCCCTAACAATAGGGTTGTTCATCTCAGTATTTAGAGTACAAGTCCACACCAAAGAAAGTTTGGTTTGGATAAGCTTTCAAGGGTAATTTGAAGTTTAACAATCATCAACTAGAGGACTAGTCGAATCAATAGTGTTTGATAACACAACAGTTGACCAATAATAACATAATATGGAACAATGAATAAGTGTAAGCGAACTAACTATATCTTGAACTCATGCTTAGAAACAACCACAAAGCATAAGTATTGAATGACAATAAACCCTGCTTGAATAATATTAAGCTAGGACTATGAATTATTGAATATACCTTAAGTAATAGCAAGCTGAAAATAAAGCTTGCTCATAATGAGAATAGCTTGTGTCAACTAAATGAGATAAGATAATTCAATATTAGAAATTAGAATTCAAGAAAATTGCATTCATAGTACATGAAAGACAATAAAGAAACTTGTCTAATAATAAAAAAGTTAGAATACATCAATAAATATTGGAATTCAAAACTTGTTCGAATAAAGTTAAATTCATAGCTAGATTGCTCAAATAATGATTAGGAATACAAGAGTTCGCTTAATGAAAGTTTAAAGTAAAAAACTTGCTTAATGTAAAAAGATAAGGTTTAGAAACTTGCCTTGAGCGTAAGCTATAATATTAAACTCACGTTCACCTACACATAGGTTTAGAATCACAATACCTATTAGATATGCTAACATACCATAACATGTACATTTCTAGCTAAACTTATCATTTTAGCACAAGTCTTATGCTACTATACAAATATCAGAAATACCAAGTGTTAACCTTCACAACACCTGTTTACTATTCATCATGCTCGCTAAGTCTAATATGCCACGTTTATTTCTTACTAATCATTTGAAACATTAAATTTACTAACCACATAACACAAATCTATTTTAACCTTGTTGTTACGTGTTTATCATAGTAACACATCATTGGACCAAGGTATATTGTTATCCCATAACTGCAGCAGCAGAAGTCACTGTCCCAAACTAGGGTATGATGCAAATTGCGCCATACAGTGAGCCTAGATGGCATAGGCACACTTGCAAGTAGCTTGATTCTGCTTAGATTTATACCTTAGCACAAGTAGCATATTGCACGGTGACGAGACGAGAGGAGAGACGGCTATGAACAATAGCCGACTTTAGCCCAACAAACACGAATTTCACCCATTAGACAGTAATATTAACACAAACAATTGATATAAAACTATCATAAACATGTTTGCCAACATATTCCTCAACATAAAACCATTTAACAACAATTATACTAGTTTAATTTCTTCAAATTCCATATTTTCATATAAATTTTCATTTTTTTGATATCTCTTATAAGAATCAACACTGTAAACACAATTCTTGTCCAAATTGTTTCGTTCAAATTACGTTATCTTCGTTTCTTAATGAACTAGCATACACAAGCTTCAATTTGCAGTTTAACATACGAATTGACCATCAAAATTGATACCTTCATAAGCCACATAAGAAAATATTCATACAAACATACACTGTCATTATTTTTTCTACTTTTAAAATGTAATTAGCATATAATTCTTGCTTAAACACAACTCTAATCATCATAAACACATATACTCATAATTATTAGTTATTTATATCAATAATTCAATAATTTGAATTCACAGAGTATATAAAAATTTGTCGTAGACTCATATATGCATATTCATATATAATTAGGGAAAATACCTTCAATTAGCGTGATAATTCCTTGCAATTGCAGACAATTCTCTCAAGTTTCACTCTCAAGTTCTCTTCTCTGAATTCTCAGTATACTACTCAGGCATAACACTAAGGTTAAGTGTAAACTAACTAATATTCAAGCATAAGAAATAAAACTGATAACCTTAATACGCCAAACTTAATAAAATGTCAGTTACAAAACATACATATATATTATAAATATATTATATTTATTATTTAATTTATTTTATTTACTTTATTTATAATTCAAAATTCAAAATTTAATAATCCAAAAGCCATAAGGCTTTGTTTGGCAAAACCCTTTAAATATTAAAGACTTAATATATAAGCCTTGTTTGGGTTAAATCAATTTAAAACTACTTTAATTATTTTAATAAACAATTTAGTTTACAATTTATAATTACATCCTATTTATTTGGATTTTTATATCCAACATTAATCAAATAGATTAATTACATACTATATTTTAAATAAATTTTCCATTTTAACAAATATCACAAAATTATAATTTCATTATAATTTTATCTAATAATTTAACATACCATTTAAATTATTAAATCAACACAACAATATAACATCTCATATTATATTACAACTCTCTCGATTATAATCACACAAATTTAGAATTTTATTAATTCATAAATATTTATTAATAATAATCCCATCAATAAAATATTTATTTCATTAATAAACACCTCAAATAAATATTTATATAATTCAATAAATATTTAAAATTACAACTTGAAATTCTGGATTGTTACAATAATAGCATGTGATTGTGTTTTCTGCATGGCAAAGGAATACATAATTTATTTATAGGATAGAGATATATCTATACATCGCATGTAATCTGATAAAGAACTTGTGCTTTAAATCCTCTTTAATTGTAATTCACATAGAGATATAGTAAATTAGTTAATTAGGGTGTTCTTCTTAATTCTATCATCTGTGGATTTAAGTTGATTTGAGTATGATGCCTTGAGAGATGGTCATATTTACTTATGTGTTCTTGATTAACAATTCAGAATAGTGAGCTTAATTGATGAGAAGCGTATTAATTTAAATGAAGCAATAAGTGAAGTTGTGATCTTAAATCTCCATAATCTGATTTGTAATTAGTGGTAATTAGAATTAGTTTAATTAAATAATTTACTTTATAACATTAAATTGATTGTTTAAATAAAATTAGTTTGATTAAGAGTTAGTAATTGGTAATTTGTATTAATAATTCATCGTGGGAACGATACTCTACTTTCACTGTATACTTGCGTGTTGTGCATAATTAGATTTTACCCAACAAGTTTTTGGCGTCGTTGCCGGAAAATTAATTTAATATTTTTTTGCCAATATTAGTTTCAATCAAATTAGTCTTAATTTAAACATTTTTTTATTTTATTATCTTCTTATTTTTCTCTCATTTTAGGTACCATGGTTAGATGCAATTATCAAAGGCCATATTCGAATATGACTCAACCAAGGGACACAAGGATTGATGGACTTAATGTATTTTCTGCATTATCAGTACAACTTGAGACAATTTCGAGGAGATTGGATGTTATTGCAGCCCAACGTATTCGGAGGAAAGCGCTGGTTTATAAATATTGTGCTGGTAATCATCCGAGTCATCAATGCACCGTCAATTTTGAGCCGGGACAACATGGTGGTGAATACCTCAACTAGTATGTATATGCTAATTATCATCAAGTTTGGGGGTATCACCCAGATTCTTCATGGAGTTACAATTATGAAAACCCATACTACACTCAAAATCCAACATACATACCGAAAATCTCATGTCAACCTCCACTGCCACAAGAAGAAAAGTCAAAGTTAGAGGAATTCCTATCAAAGCTCATAGCAAACCAAGAGGAGAGGATGATGAGTTAAGAAATATCGAGCCATAATTTTCAGCACCAGATGGACCAACTCATCACCATTTCAACCCATGGTCCTCAATACATGGATTCCAAAACTGAGATAGATAATTCAGGGGTGGTGGAATTGTTGTCCAAGTTCGTAGCATCAAATGAGGAGAGGAGGATTAATCAAGAGCGGTCAATTCAGAATCTTCAGAATAAGATAGATCAAATGTTCAAAGCCTTAAACAACTATCCTCAACATAATTGGTGTTATGACATGGATTTTGAGATTAACGAAGTGCCCGAACCAAATCTACAACTGGATGAGACACGAGAAGTTGAAAAAGAGAAGACAAGTGGGGATAATGAAAACAAGGTCGGTGAAGAACAAACTGTGAGTACCAACAAGGATGAGCCGATGTTATTAGTGCCCCAAGTTCCTTCTCCGCCAAAGATCAAAGGTCCAATTAGATTTGCAAAATCGTGCCCGCTTGGTAGTCATGTCATCGACAAGGCTCTTTATGACATGAGAGCTAGTACAAATGTGAAGCCATGGTGGGATGAGGAGGAAAAGATAGAAGAAGAGCCAACTGTGCATGCCAAGCATTAAAGCCCCAATCGAATCATAGGCTCAACGGGCGGAAAAGCACTTAGTTATTCAACATTCTCAATTGGGCACTTATTTAAACAAAGCATACTAGGTGACTTTAATTCGATAGCCATCATGAATGGGAACCTATCAAATGTTACATTATTTCTGATGGATGGAGAGTTCCTCAATTATCGAAGAGGAATTGAATAGTGTTGACCAGACAAAGTCAGGCTGAAAGACTATAAATCAAGCGCTAACTGGGAGGTAACCCATGATTTTTTTTTATATTTATATGCTTTACAAGTTTATTTGGTAGATAGGAATTAATTTGCTTATTAAGTTCTCTTATAATTCAAAGTGTTATTCTAAGCCATGTTGTGATGCCCCCAAAATAGGTACACACGACCCATTCTAAGTCGCCAGATATCACACTACAGAAATCAAATACAAACTTAATTAATACAATAGTTGAACTATCGTGCAGAGTACGACAATACATAAGCTGTGAGTTTTAATACAACTATATGTAACTCTCATGGTGCCTCGACCACAACACCTTACAATTGTACTTTACATAAAAGTACAGTCAATAACCGTTTTAGAAATTAAAATATTTGGAAAATGCTCAAGGAAACCTTCGTACATGGGAGGTCATGCATCTAAGTTATGATAGATATCATATGACTCGAGAATTAACCTTGTTTGACCCAATAGACCCCAAAGAAAAACGAGAAGATTACTATCATGTTTTTTTAATGGTGAGTCTTCTCTTGACATATAATTATCTCCATTGTCTCCAATTGAGAATTATATTTTAACCAAACTCCAAGATTATATAGGTAGTGCTCGTAGATATAATCAGCAAGTGCATGTGTACAACCCTGTCTTATGATAATACGAAGTCATCTGTCATTAGACATCTTTTATGATAGTGGCAAAAAGCCCTTCCAAAGTTGGGTTCACCTCACCCAATTCGGTTCACCAAAATCAATGGTTAAAATGATGTATAAAATACGACACACTTATTTATAATTCTCAATAAAATTATTTCCATATTGTTTTAGCGGAAACCTCAGCAGCTATAGACCATCGTTCTATTCCCTTGTTACCCCCGCTCGACCCGGCTAAACTCTTATTACCTGAATGGAATTTTAAAGCAAAAGGGTGAGCACAACTAGCCTAGTAAAGAATATCATGACTAAAGATAATTAAATTATCAATAGCCTTCGTCAGTAATAAATTAGAGATTTTGAACATATGGTAGATGATAAAAAATTTCAACCATTGTGGCAACGAAACGAGCAATCCATTAGAAGAGTCAAATAGACCATCTTCTCCATGTTAAAAGTCCACCAAAAATGTTTTATCGCTGTAACATCAATCAACAGTTCTTGTCCACAACTATGTGAATAACTCATAATCATAATTGTGATTCTAAATTCCTCTTCGCACCCAGGACGGAGATAATTTTCATTACCTGTCTTTACCTGAAACATCAAAGATCATGGTTATACAAAATTAGAGTTCATGTTCATAATCATACTAATAAATTCATCTTTGCACTACGGGACAAAGATATTCATTAACAGTTCATCTTTACACTACAGGCCAAAGACATGCAACTGTATTTTAGAAGAGTCAAGTAGAGCATGATATCTACTATCTTCTACGAATTAAAAGTTTATTATCAATATTTTATCGCTTAGACTCAACTCAATAAATAATGCACATCACCGAATTATCCATGCACTACGGCCAAGGATATTCGATAGTATCACATCCATGAATTAATATTTCATCGCTGAGACTCATCTTAATAAATAATCCACATCACTGAATTATCCATGCACTATGGCCAATGATATTCGATAGTATCACGACCACGAATTATCCATGCACTATTGGCCAAGGATATTCGTGTTTTCACCAATGGTCATGATTACGCCAAACAACAATTCATATTTGCACCCTTAGCCGAAGAGAACGCATGGTCATGATTATACCAACAACTGTCGCTGAGACTAAGCTTAATAATTAGTATCACAACCACGAATTATCCATGCCAAAGATGACTTTCATCACAATATAAGCATGAGGATGATGACAATGATATAAGCATTAATCAAACGAAATCAAGGATAAATATTAAATACTTTAAATTTATCTAGAGTTTAAAAATATCAAAATTGTCAACATGATATTGCTTTGTGGAGTAAAATTCAGGAATAATATTCATGTATCAAAAATAATTTGGACGGAAAAGAAATAAATTTTTCGGGTAAATAGTACTCCGTGAATAGTATCCTATGAATAGTACTTTGGGAATAGTACCTCATGAATAGTACCCCATCATGAAAAGTGCCCCAAATACCCAAGTGAATAATATTTGAGTGAATAGTAACTAGGTGAATAGTAACTCATAAATACTATCCCGACATGAAAAGTGCCTCAAATTCCCAAGTGAATAATATTCGAGTGAATAGTAACCGAGTTAATAGAAACTCATGAATAGTGCCCTAGGTGAAAATATTGATATTTAATAAGAAAGTTTAGATCAATATTCCAATGACACGATACTGGATGAAGCGCAAAACATCAAGGATATCCCACCAATTTCAGGGATTATAGAAGAAATACTTACCATAGTAAGTTTAGATTTAAGAATATGAAAAGAAATAACATACGAAACTGCAAATGGATTTTCACCTGTCATGCGGTACGTAATCCGCGTAGATAGATTATTCCCACAGATTAAAGGATGACTGGATACAACAAATAATATCCCTTACCTTAGTAGAAGACTAGATACTGCAATAGTGAAGTAGCAGAATACTCTTCTTCTTGCTCTCTATAGTTTCTCTCTCTCTATAGATTCTCTTGTGAATCTCAGTGAATTGGTTAGAATGAAAGAAGAATTAAGCTTCTATTTATAGGAGAGATGACTAAATAGTAACTAATTCATGAACGGTTTAGATTGATTTACTATTATGACGGACGGTCCATATTGATTACTATTCAAACCACAACCAAAGATCCAGATTTTTACTTTTAAAACCACCACCGACGGTCCAAATTGATTTATTATTAAAACCACCGAAGGCCCAGATTGATTTAATATTAAAACGACCATCGACAATCCAGATTGATTTACTATTAAAACCACCATCGACAGTCCAGATTGATTTAACTTATTACACTTTACTACCCCTAAAGTTTTCTAAGTTTGCATTATTCTCCGCTAACTTTTGTAATTCACTTTTCATAAATAAACACATTCTTAATACTTCAACAATTATTCATCATTAATATTATAACTTACAATATTAACAACCAGATCATTCCCAGGTAAGAGGGGGCTTTCCGATAAAGATTTCTCCTTATTGGTGCACAATTAGGTGACAAAACCCCTTTCCTCGACAGAACTTTCTAGACATTGTTAATAATATAATAATCATATGAATAAATGTGTTGTCTCAATTATTAATTTAATAATATAAAATATTATGCAGATGATACTGTGACAATAATTGAATCAAATAACGTGAGATAGTATGCAGCAATTACTATAGCAATAATTGAGTAAACTAAGTGGCTTCTTACGTAAGCATCAATAATCAATACCGTGTGCTACTTTGCAACCACACGTATTAATGTATTTTTATCACCAGGTATTTCAACAGTTTAACGATAAAAGTTTTGCCATTATTTTTATAAAAAGTTATTTCTTTCGTTTTCTAACTCCGACAGTTATTCCGTTGTGGGGTCCACCAATGATGGTGTCGTCGTACGAATATTTCCCGACACAACGAATATTTTATATTAATTTGTTTACTTTGTAAAATTTTCAAATATTACCCTTAACTTTAACCTTTTATCAATTTAACCATTTAATAAATAGAATAACAATTATAAGAAAATTGAATACTTTCATTTCATAAAATTCGAGATCTCACAATCTCCCCTTCTTATGAAATTTTGCCCTCGAAATTTACGTACCTGGTAGTTCGAAGAGATGAGAATACCTTGCTTTCTTTTCAGATTGTACCTTCCCGGTATTTTCTCTGTATCATGATTTTCCCATTGCTCATCTCCTGTATTTCAGATATCATTCTAGAATATATCTATGTTAATTGACATATCATAATTTGTCAACTTATGTAAGAAAATTAAGCTTAGGTAGGACACACACTACCGAAGGATATTACTCGTCTCTCCCTTCCTAGTTCTAATCCCGGATCTCCGCCAGAGACCATATCCCTAAGCTCTGATACCATTTGTGACGCCCCCAAAATAGGTACACATGACCCATTCTGAGTCACCAGATATCACACTACAGAAATCAAATAAAAACTTAATTAATATTTGTTGAGCGTAAATGCGAGTCGACAATACATAAGCTGTGAGTTTTAATACAAATATATGTAACTCTCATGGTACCTCGACCATAACACCTTACAATGGTACTTTACATAAAAGTACTGTCAATAACTATTTTAGAAATTAAAATATTTGGAAAATGCTCAAGGAAACCTTCGTACATGGGAGGTCATGCATCTAAGTTATGATAGATATCATATGACTCGAGAATTAACCTTGTTTGACCCAATAGACCCCAAAGAAAAATGAGAAGATTACTATCATGTTCTTTCCAATGGTGAGTCTTCTCTTGACATATAATTATCTCCATTGTCTCAAATTGAGTATTATATTTCAACCAAACTCCAAGATTATATAGATAGTGCTTAAAGATATAATCAGCAAGTGCATGTGCACAACCCTGTCTTATGATAACACGAAGTCGTCTGTCATTAGACATCTTGTATGATAGTGGCAAAACGCCCTTCCAAAGTTGGGTTCACCTCACCCTATTCGGTTCACCAAAATCAACGGTTAAAATGATGTATAGAATACGACACACTTATCTATAATTCTCAATAAAATTATTTCCATACTATTTTAGGGGAAACCTCAATAGCTATAGACCATCGTTCTATTCCCTTGTTATCCCCGCTCAACCCGGCTACGCTCTTATTACCTGAAAGAAATTGTGAAACAAAAGGGTGATCACAACTAGCCTAGTAAAGAATATCATGACTAAAGATAATTAAATTATCAATAGCCTTCGTCAGTAATAAATCAGAAATTTAGAACATATGGTAGATGATAAAACTTTTCAACCATAGTGCCAGCGGAACGAGCAATCCATTAAAAGAGTCAAATAGATCATAAAGTCTATTATCTTCTCCATGTTAAAAGTCCACCAACAATGTTTTATCCCTGTAACATCAATCAACAGTTCCTGTCCATAACTATGTCAATAACTCATAATAATAATTATGATTCTAAATTCCTCTTCGCACTCAGGACGAAGATAATTTTCATCACATGTCTTTACTTGAAACATCAAAGATCATAGTTATACCAAATCACAGTTCCTATTCATAATCATACTAATAAATTTATCTTTGTACTACGGACCAAAGATATTCATTAACAGTTCATCTTTGCACTACATGCCAAAGACATGCAACTGTATTTTAGAAGAGTCAAGTAGAGCATGATATCTACTATCTTCTATGAATTAAAAGTTTATTATCAATATTTTATCGCTAAGAATCAACTAAAAAAATAATCCAGATCACCGAATTATCCATGCACTATGGCCAAGGATATTCAATAGTATCACATCCATGAATTTAATATTTTATCGCTGAGACTCATCTCAATAAATAATCCACATCACTAAATTATCCATGCACTACGACCAAGGATATTAGATAGTATCACGACCACGAATTATCCATGCACTACGGGCCAAGGATATTCGTGTTTTCACCAATGGTCATGATCACGCCAAACAATAATTCATCTTTGTTCCCTTGGCCGAATAGAAAATATGGTCATGATCATAGCAACAACTGTCGCTAAGACTCACCTTAATAATTAGTATCACAGCCATGAATTATCCATGCCATACGAGCCAAGGATATTCGTGTTTTCGCCAATGGTTATGATCATACCGAATAATCCATGGTCATAATCTTACCAACAACTGTCTATCAATGCACTACGGCCAATAAGGACTTTTACCACATCATTTGTAACACTACGGGTCATGATTATACCGAATGATCCCTGGTCATAATCATACCAATCAACAGTCCATCTATGCACGTAAGCCAAAGATGACTTTCATCGCAATATAAGCCTGAGGATGATGACAGTGATATAAGCATTAATCAAACGAAATCAAGAATAAATATTAAATACTTTAAATTTATCTAGAGTTTAAAAATATCCAAATTGTCAACATGATACTGCTTTGTGGAGTAAAATTCAAGAATAATATTCATCTATCAAAAATAATTTGAACGGAAAAGAAATAATTTTTTTTGGAGAATAGTACCCCGTGAATACCCTGTGAATAGTACTTCGAGAATAATACCTCGTAAATAGTACCCCAACATAAAAATGCCCCAAATACCCGAGTGAATAATATTCGAGTGAATAGTAATCGGGAGGATAGTAACCCATGAATAGTAACTCGTGAATAGTACCCCGGCATAAAAAGTGCCCCAAATCCCCAAGTGAATAATATTTGAGTGAATAATAACTCGTGAATAGTGCCCCTGGTGAAAATATTAATATTTAATAAGAAAGTTCAGATCAATATTCCAATGAAACGATATTGGATGAAGCGCAAAACTTCAAGGATATCACACTAATTTCAGGGATTATAGAAGCAATACTTACCATAGTAAGTTTAGATTTAAGAATATGAAAAGAAATAACATATGAAAATTTTCACCTATCATGCGGTACGTAATCCGCGTAGACAGATTATTCCCACAGATTAAAGGATAAATACGAAAAACAGTATTCCTTACGAATACAACAAATAATATCTCTTACCTTAGTAGAAGACTGGATGCTGCAATAGTGAAGTAGCAGAATACTCTTTTTCTTGCTCTCTATAGTTTCTCTCTCTCTATAGCTTCTCTTGTGAATCTCAGTAAATTAATGAGAATAAAAGAAAAATTAAGCTTCTATTTATAGGAGAAATGACTAAATAGTAACTAATTCACGAACGGTCCAGATTGGTTTACTATTAGAACGAACGGTCCTTATTGATTACTATTTAAACAACAACCGACAATCCAGATTGATTTACTTTTAAAACCACCACCAATGATCCATATTGATTTACTTTGAAAACCACCATCGATAGTCCAGATTGATTTACTATTAAAACCACCACCGACGGTTCAGATTGATTTACTATTAAAACCACCATCGACGATCCAGATTGATTTACTATTAAAACCATCATCGACGATCCAGATTGATTTACTATTAAAACCACCATCGACGGTCCAGATTGATTTACTATTAAAACCACCACCAATGGTTAAGATTGATTTAACTTATTACACTTTAGTACCCCTAAAGTTTTCTAAGTTTGCATTATTCCCCTCTAACTTTTGTAATTCACTTATCTTCAATAAACACATTCTTAATACTTCAACAATTATTCATCATTAATATTATAACTTACAATATTGACAACCATATCATTCTCAGGTAAGAGGGGGCTTTTTGATAAAGATTTCTCCTTATTGGCGCACAATTAGGTGACCAAACCCCTTTCATCGACAGAACTTTCTAGACATTGTCAATAATGTAAATAATCATATGAATAAATGTGTTGTCTCAATTATTGATTTAATAATATAAAATATTATGCAGATGATACTGTGAATAATTGAATCAAATAAGGTGAGATACTTATCGCAAACAATTCTTTGTGTAATAATTGAGTAAACTGAGTGGCTTCTTACGTAAGCATCAATAATCAATACCGTGTGCTACTATGCAACCATGTATTATTGTATTTTTACCACCAGATATTTGAACAATTTAACGGTAAAAGTTTTGCCGTTATTTTTATAAAAAGTTATTTCTTTCATTTTCTAACTCCGACAGTTATTCCGTTGTGGGGTCCACCAATGATGGTGTCATCGTACGGATATTCCCCGACACGACAAATATTTTATATCAACTTGCTTACTTTGTAGAATTTTCAAATATCACCCTTAACTTTAACCTTTTATCAATTTAACAATTTACTAAATAGAATAAAAATTTAAAAAAAAAGAATACTTTCATTTTATAAAATTCGGGATCTCACACATGTTGTCTCTCTTCATTGCATGTATTGGAGGTTCAATGGATAGGCAAAAGATTATGGAAAGGGAAGCCACCAGCCTGAGCCCATGAAATTGTAATTGTTAAGTTTGGGGGAGTTAATTAGTTTAGTTTTGCTTGTTTAATGTAGTTGTTTTAGTTTTGCATAAATTGTCATGTTTGTTTAGTTTAGGTTTATTATATGTTTGCATTCATGTAGTGTAAGTGCATAATAGTTTGCATAGTACAGTAGCTGTAAATAGTTTTTATTTATGTCTAAAAAAAATTTCAAAAATATATATATTAGTTAGTTACTATGTTCATCTTCATGTTTCCAGCTGTTAGATATTTACAGTCTATTTTGGCCAATGATGAGTCGGGGATTGAGTAGACTAGTATATTACTGATTATTAGAACTTTGACGTGATTTTTTTGTTATGAATTGGATCTTTTCATGTTTGAAACCGGTATAACAAGGTTAGCACAGTAACAACAACTGTAAGACCCCGACTTTTATAAAATAAAAGTCTAATTTAATTTATGATTATTATTTTTAAAATTGTAAAGTGTTAAATTAATAAATGGTCAAATAAGAAATTAATCGGATAAATGAGTAATTAATAGAGGAGATATTAAAATTGTGGGCCATGGGGAGGGGGCTAACATGTGGGCGGCTAAGAGTCCGCAAAAATGGGAAATGAAGAGGGGAAAAGAATAAAAGATAAAGAAAGGGACAAAGAAAAGTTAGTGGGAAATGGTGGGGGATAAAAAACAAAGAAAAAGAGGGAGGAGAAGAAATAAAGAAAGGGAGAGAAAGAGATGGGATATTCACCCATTTGTTAGTCACAGGAAGGAGGAGAATAATAAGAGAGAGGGAAGAAAATTTTTCCTCCATTCATACCCACTCTTCACTCCCAAATCAGCAGAAAGAAAAGAAAGAAATAGAGAGAGGGAGAGAGAAAAAGAAAGAAAGAAAGAAAAGGGAAGAGTACTCCCTCCCACCTCAAATTTCCTTCCTACGCCAATTTCATCAGAAGAGTAAGAGAGACGAAAGAGAAGGAAGAGAATAGAGAAAATGAAGAAGAAGGAGAAGGAATAAAAAGGAAATTAAAAGGAAAAGGTATGTTTAAACCTTTGATTTATTTTTCTATTTAAGTTTTCATGAATTTTATATGAATAGATTTGTTCATAGTTGATTTAGATGATTTAAACTTGTATAAACAAGGGTCAAACAAGAAATTAAATAAAGAACAAAATCTGGAAATTTTTAGAAAAATTAGTTTATTACTTGATTTTGTAAAATCCATAACTCTTTGTGTATAATGCATTAGGAGATGAGCCATATATCAAAAGAAAGCCCTGGAAGTAAGCGAAACGCAGAAATTTGAATCACCCACAAATTCTTTGTAGATTTTTCGTGGTGACAGTTTGAGTGAAACTGGTTCGAAGGACTTATAGTCCGAAAAATCAGTTTTATTAAGCTATATTGCGTGAGTTATAATTTTTAATCCGACCGTTGGATCATTGTGATTTTTGGATATGTTATAGATATATAAGTTGAGTATATGTCTACAAATTTTGAACCGTTAAAGATTAATTTATGATTTGTTATGAATTTTGTGAGGTGGCTGGTTCAGAAATCTTCAAGCATAATTTTTCGGTAAGAATATCTCTCTATGTTAGAGTCAGAATTTGGGAAAACTTTCTTCTACAAAGTTGTAGAGAATTAAATTTTACATGGAAAGAACATAAGAACTGTATTTTTCTGATAAAAGTACTAATTATTATGAATTATTGAAATTTCTGAATATTGGTATTTATAATTAAATTATCAGAAAAATTATTTGGGTTAAAATGTTTTTACAGAATGCTTATAATATCATCTTAGAATTTTCTGTAAATTTTGATGAATTATTAAAAAGCGAAATATTTATTGTATTTTTAAACAATTTATAGTTAGTTTAAAAATAGAAGAAATTCATAGAAAATTCTATGAATGATGAAAAATTATGAAACTTAGTGAAAAATGGTATAATATTGTTTTATAATTTTTGGATGATTTTGGAAAATTATTGAATAACAGAAATATTTATTGTATTTTTAAGCTATTTACGGTTAGTTTAAAAATAGTGGAAATTCATAGAAAATTCTATGAATGGTGGAAAATTATGAATTTCATTTGAAAAATATTATAATAATGTAAGATTAATATTGATGATGTTTTAAAGATATAAAAGTATGTGGAGTTAGTATTTCTATATTGAAGCTATTAAATGATAGTTTTTATAAATAGAAATAATTATAGAAAATTATTGGATAATCGAAAAATGTGAAAATTATTTGGAAAGTTGAGAATACATTTTTAAATATTTTAGAAGTGTTAGTAAGCTCATGAGGTGTCGGGATGTAAACGCATAAGTAAATTGAATGAGTTATGATAAAAAATATTTTTGTTAAAGTATAAAATGGTAATAATATCGAATAGTGGATTGTCATATATTAGGTTTTAGATTTCTCAAGTTTTATTATTCACTTTTAAAGTTTTGAAATATGAATAATGATTTTATGCGATAAATAAAGACAATTTGAATGAATAATGAATTATTAGTTTGTTTATATGTTATTCGAGATAATTATGATTTGATGTTGATCCTTACTTTTAATAGAATTTAAATTGTTTATAAGTAAGGTATTGGTTTGATTCTTACGTAAGAAGTCACTCGGTATTCTATTCAATAATTGTTGCAGTAGTTATTGCACAGTGATTAATTATATTATTGATTCCTAATTACGTAAGAAGTCACTCGGTATTTATTTCAATAATTGTCATAGTAGTTATTACACAGTGACTCATATTATTTGATATGATATAATTAAACCAATTGGCAATATTGAGAGTCTATGTTAATAATTGTGAATAATGGTTCAAAGATTGAAAAGGGTGTTGATTAAAGATAAGTATGATATACAGATGTTTGTTCAATTATTTTCTTTTTACAAAAGTAAGTTTGGCAGGACTTGACGACACTCTACTTTTTCTAAAGTAGTATGGACCACAACTCTATTATTGAATAAATTTTGTTAAAACGTGTACAAGTTGGTTTAATTTTCTCCGTGGGACCATAGATTCCACTACCATTATTATATACCTCATTTGGTTATTTTTGTCAAAGCAGGTGTGCTAGTTGTTTACTAAATTTTTAGTATAAATTGGTTACTCATTTGAGTAACTAAACAGACACCATCACTACACTGAAAATATAGAATTCTTTTACTTTAATATTGTGAGTATAATATTGTGAATATTTCTACTGAGTGTAATGTTACTCCAAGTGTAGATAAGGAATGCAAGCATTGTTTAAGTTGATCAATTTCACAGAAAGCAGAATCAAGTCACATGCTAAGGTAAGGGATATCATTATTGTGGTAAGGGGGTATCATTTTTATGGTAAAAGAATATAATTTTCTTTCATACTCTATATTATGGTAAGATATTATTATTCGTTTATTCTATTTATTATTAAATGGTGAAAAGTCCTGAAAGGATTATAATATCCTTAATAGTTTGTGATTCATCTATTATTATGTTATCAATTCGGACTCCGGATAATTAAGTTGAAAATCACTAAGATCTATGTTATCTTATTATTCTGATGATTTATGTTTATTCATTATATATATCATTGTCATCATTCTCATGCTTATATTGTGTTGAAAGTCATCTATGGCCAGTAGTGGATAGATGGACTTGGCATGATTATGACCAGGGATTATTCGGTATAATCATGACCGTAAAGTTACAAACGATGTGGTAAAAGTCATCTTTGGCCCGTAGTGCATAGATGAACTTGGTATAATTATGACAAGGGATTATTCGGTATAATCATGACCGTAATTGAAAAAACGAATATCCTTGGCCCGTAGTGCATGGATAATTCGTGGTCATGATACTATTAAGCTGAGTCTCAGCATTATTAGTTTTATAGTTGTATATCTTTATCCTATAGTGCAAAGTTGGACTGTTGATTATTGGTTTTACAGTTGTATATCTTTGGCCTGTAGTGCAAAGATGGACTGTTGATTATTAGTTTTACAGGTGTATATCTTGGCATGTAGTGCAAAGTTTGACTGTTGATTTACTTGATTATTAATATGAATTGTGAGTTAATTATAATCTATCGTGGTTCAGGTGAAGACAGATGATGAGAGTTCTCTTTATCTTGGGTATAACTAAGAATTGTTGATGATTATTATAGGATTGAAATATTAACGATGACTTTTAATTTAGAGGAGATAGTAGACATTATGTTCTACTTGACTCTTCTAATGGATTGTTGATTCCGCTGCTATTATGGTTGGAAACTTTTATCTTCTACCATATGTTCTAAATATCTGAATTATTATTGATGAAGGCTATTGATAATTTAATTATCTTAAGTCATGATATTATTTACTAGGTTATTTGTGCTCACTTAATAAAAGTGTAGCTGAGACTACCAGAGAGAACATGTGTATAAAGTGGTGATACAAATTAATTACAAGCCTAATCAAATTATGAAACGGTGTGACATAATAGTTGTACTGAGAACATAAAATGTGTGTGACATGATTGATACATCATTTGATATTTAATTTTGGTGAACAACAATAGGGTGAGGCGAATTAGAATATGGAAGTGTCAAAGGTGCACTCCATTAGAATGAGGAGAACAAAAATCTTCTCGTTTCCCTTCGGGGACTTGATATAATTCCTGTTGTACTTTATATGGCATTGTAATAATTTAAATATGAATATTTTCGTATTATATACGTAATAATATTTGTATTGAAACTCACAGTATATGAGTCGTCGTATTTTGCACGACAGTTGTAAAAATGGAGTTGTAAGTAGTGTATTTTCTGGCGACCCAAGATGGGTGATTTATACCTATTTTGGGGGCGTCACAACAACTATGTGGATTGATTTAGTTTAAATTGATACATAAAGGACCTCTAAAGGATAATGTTATTTTAAATTAAGGAATGACAAGGATAGGCAGTGAAGGCGGAAATTAGGCAAGAACCTAAGTTTGGGGGAAAATTTGGGGTATATAAGCTTTATCTTAAAAAAAAGAAGAAAAAAATGATAAAAAAAATATTGTGGCTAGTCTTGTTTCGGGGCCTTTGTTACTTGAGCAAGTACGCCCGATGGAGTGTCTTTACACCTAGCGCCCTAAGGTCTTTATGGTTTAGGAGTCGTTGGTCAAAAACTCGCTAAGGGGTAGCACTGTTAGCCTAATGGTGTAACGATCCGAAATTTTAAATTGTAATTTAAATATTTATTAGGTTATATAAATATTATTTGAGGTGATTATTGTTAAATAAATATTTTATTGATGTGATGGTTGATGAATCCGAATTTATTAGAGAATTTTGCTAAATTAAATTAATTTATTATTTAGAGATTTGTATTATAACATGAGGTGTTATATTGTATGTTAAATTATCAACATAAAATTATAATTTTATGGTATTTGATAAAGTAGGGAAATATTTATTTAAAATATAGTATTTAACTAATTTATGGAATAATGTTGGATATATAATTATAAATAATAAACTAAAGTGTTTATTAAAATAAATTAAAAAGGGTTTAATTTAGTTTTTGCCAAACAAGGCTTAATATATTAACTCTTTAAAATTTAAAGGGATTTAGCCAAACAAGCCTTATGGCTTTTGAAATTTCTAATTTTTAAATTTAAATAAATTAAATAAATAAAATAAATTAGAATAATAAATATAAGTATACATTATTTTGATAACTGATGCTGGCTATTAAGGCCATATCAGTTTTGTATTTTGATATTACGCATACTGACTATCAGTTTGTTTTAGTTTTACGCATACTAGTTGCTGGGTTTTGAGAGAGTTTAGAGAACTTGATAGAGGTTAGCAGAGAGAATTGAGAAAGGAGTTTGAGAGAATTTGAGGGAGATTGGTCTTCAACTAACAAAGATTGTATAAGCTAATTGAAGGTATGTTCTACTACTTTGATATTATTTATGAGTATCTCGGTAAAGTTTTGCTATACTCTGTGAATTATATTTTTACGAATTGTTGTTAGGTAACTAAGTTATGGTGGTTGTACATGCTTATAATGATTAGATATTATGTTTAATCAATAATTGCATGCTAATTTTGATTTACAGTAGAAGAAAATTTTGACATTATATGTTTATATGTATTTTTTTTCATATGTTCATGAAAAGTAACAATTTTAGTGGCCAATTAGTATGTGAAATTATAAATTGAAGCTTGTATATGTCAGTTCAATGAGATACGAGCATAACGTAATTTGAATGGAGTCACTTGGCTAAATAATGAATTCACAGTGATGATTTTTGGGATGAATATCAAAAATGGAATTTTATATGAAAAACATGAAAATTGAGAAATTAAAATGGTTTTGGTTGTTGTTAAATTGTGCTAAGTGGTTGAATAGGTTAGCAATCATGTTTATGATAGTTGTATATTTATTTTACGTGTTATTATCACTGTTTGGTGGGTGAAATTTGTGTTTGTTGGGCTAAAGTCGGCTACTATTTATTAGCCTTCTCTGCATATGTCTGAACGAACAAACTTGTGACTACTGCCAGGTGCCAAGTAAAAAAATGGTGTGTGCTGCTTGTGGGTCCCAAGCCTTTGTATGGCGTATGCAAGCACACGCTTATACTTTGGGTTGAGATTACGATTTTACGCTCTTCTTTGCGGTCTTGGGTTAGCATCATAACATGGTCTGAAATTTTGTTAGCATGTTAAATGTGTAATGTTAAGGTTAACATAACATAGTGAATATGGGTTAGTAAGTTCAAAGTTGCAAAAATGGTTAGTAAATCGAGAACACGTTATGTGGTAACTCAGTATACATAATGAGCGTTACACAAGTGTTGCGAAGTAAAACACTTGGATTTTCTGAAATGTTAATGGTAATGAATGACTTATGCTTCAATGATAAGTTTTGATAGAAGTGTTCATGTTTTGGTATGTTAGAATATCTAATAGGTATTGTGGTTCTAAAATTATGTGTAGGTGATCGTGAGTTTAATTTTATAGCTTACGCTCAAGGCAAGTTTCTAAACCCTATCTTTTTTACATTGAGAAAGTTTTTCTAACTCTACACTTTCATTGAGTTAATTCTACTACTATATAGTGTAACTTTATCCTTTTGATTGAGCAAGGTTTTTATCTTAACTGTTATTGCACAAGTCAATTGTTACTAAATTTCATTTGAGCAAACTTTAACTCTAATATTATTTAAAATTCTCATTTGATTGATTCATTCTAACTTGTTTATAGTTAAGCAAGTTTCTTAAGTTCTATTCTTGTATAATGAACGCAGTTTTTGAACTTTTGTCTTTATTATTGAACTGTTTTAATTCTTTGCATGAGCTAATACCATGTTGGGCAAGTTTTTAGTTTCCAGCTTGCTATCAATTAATGTATGTTCAGTAGTTTCATTTCTAATGTTATAAGACTCTAACCTTAGCTTATTTATTGTTCAAGCAAAGGTTAACCATTTTATTCATTTTGCTGAATACTTATGCTCTATAGTTATTTCAAGCATGAGTTTAATATGTATAATCAGTTCACTATGATTCTCAATTGTTCTATGTTATGTTGTTATTAAATACCTGTTGTGTTATCAAACACTATTGATTCAACTAGTCTTCTAGTTGATGTTCGTTAAACTTCAAATTACCCTTGAAAGCTTATCCAAACAAAACTTTCTTTGGTGCGGACTTGTACTCTAAATACTGAGATGAATAACCCTATTATTATTAGGGTATAGTTACGCTTAACATTGAAATGTTTGTGCACAATACATTGTATAAAGGGCTGATCCCCCTAAGTACGAGGAGTCCTTATAGTCTTATGACTATTAAAGTTAGAGTTGAAAGATTATTTGCAACTGTGGACATAGTTCATGGTCTTATAACCCTCAGTTATATATATTCCATATTTTGGATTTCAGTTTTTGATTATCATTGTTATAGTACTGTCCAGATTTGATGAGCCTATTTGTTGGCAGATATTATTGTTATTCTCTTGTTGATTCATTATTATATCTAGTGAGCAATTGTTTTGCTCACTCTTGCACATTTATATACTCATTGCAGCTAAAGTTGAGAAGGTAGATGAGCCTTCAACTAGCAAAAGAAAGGGAAATATGTACAAGTGATGCTGATTTGTACTTTTGATTACTGTTATGATCATAGACTTTGAATAATGATGTAATGTAATAGTTTAATTCCGTATTTGAATGATGTTTTTAGGTTAGATAACCTGGGATGTTTTTGGATTAAATGATGTAACCCTATTAAAAGGGAGGATTATGGTTTAAATATTATTTATTCGGGTAGATAGTATGAATGTATGAATATTGAGCACCAAATCTTGTGGGAAATGAAGTACCTAGATTTGGGGGTGTCACAAATGGAATGGGACATTGCACAGTCGTGGGAAATATTTTTTAAAAAAAATAAAAACAATAAAACGAGAAAAGAGCAAAAAGCCCCCGTAAATGAAAAAAAAAGAGAAAGAATAAGTACCCTATTTGGACCCTTGATGTTGGTAATTTTTTGATTTTAGTTGAATCTCGTCTGTTTTTGAAATTCTTGAGTTTACACTGTATGATGCCTTCAAAGAGATTTTTTATGTATTAAATTTGAATTTGTGTCGGTTAGCATGAGTGTTGATGTAACGACCGAGAAATTCGAATCTATTATAAAATAATTTTATTTAATTAAATAATGAATAAAATTATATTATTTGTTATTATGTGTTAGTAAGATAAATGTTGTTCTATAACCTAGAAACGTCGAAAAGTCATAGTATTTTGACTACGTAAAGGAATTAAAGTGTTTGAATTTTCAAGACAAAAATAAAAGTTTTCTGAGAAATTTTCCGAAAAACACTATTCACTAATTTCTACTCGGGAATTATTTTTGAACTTCTGAGAAATACGTAACGATAGAATATCGAGGTAAGATGGATTATGTAATAATAATTCAAGTATGGAAAACGTAGTTTTTTGCATTTGGAGTTAATTCAAGAATGTTAGGAAAAGTAAAGTGTTAACTATTTAAAGAGATGATCGTATAATACGTAGGTATTATACGATGTAATTAATACGAGTATGATACGAAGTATTATACGAGTATGTATGAATGATGGTATGACGTATATGTTGAATAAGTATACGAGTTAGAATACGAGATTAATACGTATACAATACGTTCCAAGGCTTTAAGCCATATGTAATTGGACTTATGAGATTGTGTAGGAAATGTAAAGTCTAAGTGGGATTGTGATTAAGCCCAATGTAAACTATTGTTAAAGCCCAAGTGTTGGTTAATGTAAAGTTCAAAGTGGATTAATGCAAGCCCGAAAGCATAAGTTAAGCTAATTGAAATTAAAGCCCAAATTAAGAATCCAATGGGTGAAGAAGATCCATGGGGCAACCCATGCGGGCCCATGATCACATGGGTGATCTTGGTGGCCAAGAAAATAATGTGATGACCAAGCAAAGAGTGTGATGGCCAAGAAAAAGATTTGATGGCCAAGTTAACTAAATAGTTAAGTAATGAATAGTAAGGAGGTTTGTTTAAGGAGGTGGAATGTTTATTGATTAAACTACCCTAACCTAGCAATTCCAATAAATAGAGAGCCTTGGATTTCATTTGTGGATTGTTCAAAATACACCAACAACTTACAACTTATTTGTTAGAGAGAATAAGTAAGAAAAAGATAGACTTTCATAAGTAGAAAAGAAGAAGAACAAGCTTGATCATCAAGGGTAAGACTTCTATATCATTAATCTTCCAACTCTTTAATACTAATTTGATAGAGAAGTGTGGATTAGTGAAATATGTATACTAAGAAGTAAAGAGAATGGTTAATCAAAGGACTTAAGTCATAATAAGCCATTAATAAGCAATTTGTTCATATATAAGTTATGACCTAATGAATAACTTGTAAGAACTTGTCATATGTTTACATTAATGAAGGTTGTACGATAAGAAGAAGCAAGGATGGTGGTTAGAAGATTAAAACCATGATAAATCATGTGAAATGAAATCATAAGTAGTTTATACTTTTATAAGTTATAAACTCATGAAGAACAAGTAATAAATTATCATGTAAATAAGTTAATGAAATATGTATGTTAAGATGTTAATATGATGGATAGAATCCATTTGAAACGATGAACAAATCATAAGTAACAAAGTTATGACGAAATTCACGAGTTCGGACGATAATCGTCAAAATCGTGAAATTCTCAGAATGGAAGTCAAATTTTGACATTGAGCTCGAAAACGTTGGTTTTTAATGGGGATAAGTCTTATTTGGCATTATGGAGTTGCAGACTCGAAAATAACCGAATTCTGACTTAGAATGAAGAAACGAGCGTTGAACATTCATGAACGTTTATCATTTTCGTTAAAAATGAACTCAAAGGTGAATTTTGAGTTAACGAAGTCAAAAATGTAAAATTCTTGCATGAACACGTAGAGTATGTAATTTGTGAGCTAATGGCTTTTGAACGAGCCAATTCTGACTTATAACGAAGAAGTTATGAGCTCAGGAATCTTACTTAAGAAATTTTCTGTCAAAAATTTTCTATGTCTCGAGCCGGTATACAGGCGCCACCCAAAACATTGTCCTTGGCGCCATGACACTGAAGCTTGACTAGCAACCACTGTAAAGTGATGATTTGTATACGGCCTCGATTATAAGGGAATGGTCTTTGCGGCCATGAGACCGAAAGCACCAAGCTGCTGCTAACTGTGTCTTGCAGTCATGAAGTTATACTAAGGAAGTTGGCGCCGCAACGCCAGCACTAGGAAGAACCCAGAGAGGAGTGCTTATGAACATAAAGGAGCAACAAAGTTAATGAAGGATGAATTTTAAACTTAAAGTAAACTTAATAACGAATGTTTATGACCTTAAGTTAACAACTAAATGTTGACGAACGATTATAAGAACAACGTCATACGATGAACCGTAACCAATGTTAAACAGTCTAAAACATGATTAGATTGAGAAGAAGGGTAAGATATAGTAGTAAACATACTTGATTATATACGACCTAATGTGGTATGTCATGTGATCATTGTAGAATCCTTAAAGACACAAAGAGAATTTGTATTTACTGTAAGAAGACGCTAAAGGCAAGTGTTCTAACCCTTGTCTATATTCAATCTAAACAAGTTTTGTGATTCATGTATTCTTACGCATGAATTGATGTATGATGAAGTCAAAGCCAATTCTTTCAGCTAGACTTACGATATGTTGGATTTCTTATAATCTATCAAAGTATTGTCAATGTTTTGCCAAACTATGTTGGTATGGTTTTCAAATGAAGACTAAGTATGCTAAATAAATGTTTTGTCATCAAACGATAGGCACGTGAGGTTGCCACAACTTAAACATTCATATGTTTAAAGAATGTAGTGTTGATCAACATAGAGTACTATAGGCTGATCACCTAGACATGCTCGTAATTAATGCCAGACTTACGGACTTAGTGCCGGGTTGTCCTTTTCGAAGAAAGTATGAAATGCTCAAGGTCTTGGACTAGAATTGATGTTTTACTGAATATTGTCATTGTAAAACATTTTAAAGAAAATAGAAGTGCTATTTTGAATTATCGATAGTACTTCATAACTATTGTTCAGTTATTGAAGATATATGATTTGTATGATTCAAGCATGTTGTTTAAATGGAATTTTCATACTTGCTGAGCTAGTTATGCTTACTCTTGCTTGAACCATATGAATGCAGCTAAGATTCGAACGGACTGAAGGATCCGGTAAAGATAAAGGGAAGGCTAAGGTAGACCGTTGAACTGTCTATATAATAGTAAAGGTTTAATGTTGTAATGTATTTGATATTATGACAAAGAACTTATGTATTGGTTATAAAGAACCTGAGAAGGGAATATTGTTTGGAATATATATAAGACATATTCATTCTTTTGAGGCATTTTAATTGAATGTATGTGTGAACTGTAGCACCGTGTAGCACCATATGTCAGATTGGAAGATACCCGAATTTGGGGGCGTCACATTTGAGCGCGCGCGCGCACACACACACACACACACTATACTAGTAATAACAGTTTAAGATTTGATGATTGATAGGAATTATTGATTGGTTTTGATATGAAGTATTGTCATGTTTTCTTGATTTCTCTAAGACCGATTGAATAGACTTGTGTTTATAAATACTTCTGGATTCGTATGCGTATAGATTAGTTGCATTTCATTGCATTGCATTGCATTGCATTTTTGTTTTATTGTGTTGATTGGGGATAAGCAACGGTTTAAGTTTGGGGGTAATTGATAAGTAGGATTTATACCTATTTATTCGGTATCTGTTACTTGAATTAGTTGCTTAAACTCATGTTTCTTAGTTAATTTTCATGCATTTTGTGTTCATTTTGTAGATTATATGTTTGGGAGCTGTGTGAGCGACTATTGGTATAAAAAAGCAAGGAAAATACAAGGAAAAACAATCCAGACATCGTTTGGGCTTTCATGTTTATTTCATGTTTTTGGCTTAGAACTTGGATTATGTTGTAGATCTTCTTCTTAGCTTTCCGGAACATCTTGAATCATTCCAATCAGAGTTCAGATGCAAGAGTTATGATATTTGTACCAACAGATGTTGAACTTCACTGTTTTGGGTGGCCATTTGCATAGCAGTCACTTTCAGCCCAATTTCGACCTTCATCCATCCATTTTTTCTCAATTCTCAAAGAATGAAAGTTGTAGAGCTCGTCGAGAGCTTCGATTAGATAGGTGGCAGGCCTTGTAACTTATGACAACTCGAGAATTTAAAAAATTATTTAAATCTTAAGTGATGGATTAAAGGTTGAATAATAGACCTAGACAGAAAATAAGTGAATTGATTTGATATTTCTGGGAAGGAATTTTGTGAATTTTAAATTTTTTTGGTAAAGGCTTGCAGTATTAAGTATATAAGTGTATATGTTCTGTGTATATGGTCATATGTGTGTACAAAATGTGGTTAAGGGTCAAGGGTTGACCAGATAAATTCTATCAGTGTCCAACCCTAATATTATATTAAGAACATCGATGTTCAATGTGAAAACCCTAGCGATTGATAAGAAACCCTAATACTGGCTTTGGAAACCTTAATTTTAGTTCCAAGAATTTGAAACCCTAATTCGGATTACGAAAACCCTAGCTTGGGATCTCAGAGACTTAAGTGTATTGATTATAAGATTAATTAGGGTAAAGCCTAACGAATTAGTTAGAAAACCCTAATTTTAAAATTTGAAACCCTAATTATTTCGTTAGAAACCATAATGTATAATTATGGAACCTAATTGCTAAATTAGCAATTTTAATTAGGAAAAATTAAAACCTAATTAGTGAGCTTGAAGGTGGTTAGTAAATTTTAGTGTAATTAGAAAGCTTAATTTTCCATTTTTAAAACCCTAATTTGGAAATCCTAGAGTTATTTTTTAAAACCTTAGGTTTAAACCCCAAGGGTTGTAGCAAATGTCATTTGTGCCATTAAAATTGGAAGGAAAATGTCTAAAATGCTCTTTTTGCAATTCTTTAATGTGTTGGAGTGTAGATCTAGCCCTATTCTTGGTTGTACACCAACCCTAGCCTTAGCATGTGACTTATATCTCACATATCAATCAACATTATCAGCAACATGCATTGAATTATAAATCCAAACTTAAAAAGTAAGTAAAGTTACTTTATTTTCCAAGCAAGCCAATCCCTTTTCTCTCTAAAAATTCAAAAATGTAGAGTGAAAAAGTTAAGCTAAGATCATGTGTTGGCTCTCCAAGAACAAACATCAAGGATGAGAATCTAGATCAAAGCATAATAGAGGTATAAAAACCTTAAACTTGAAATCTATGTGATTCATGTTATTTGTTGTTGAAAGTTATGTTTAAGGGTGTCATTTAGTGATCTGGGTTATTAGATCACAGATCTATAACATCTAGATGCACGTAAATCAAATTTTTGAAACTGATCTTGAACCCTAGTTTTGTGCTCTAACAAGCAAATGTCAGATCTTCTAGATCTGTGTGTGTTTGATGATATATGTGTTTAGAGTTATAGATATGTTCTATGCCATGTAGACTTTGATATGGAACTTGAATCAAGCCCAAATCATGTATAGATTGCACGTTATTAAGAGTCAATGGTCGTTGACCGACCATGACCATTTGGTTTCTGGTCTAGCAACATTTTCGTGGCTTCTGATCTTGCTATTGTTTGATATTTTGGTTATGTTGTTGTAATAGACTAGTATAATGACATGTAGGCTACATAGTTATGCATCTAGAACCCTCAAATCATACACCGAATCAAAGATATGAAGGGTTAAAGTATGGTTAACCAGCTGTTTTTGAAGATTTCTACAAAACCCAGAAACCTTCATGAGCGATTTTTCTGGCATGGTTTTACTAGCATGGATCTTTCATGTGTTATGATGTTAGACTAAAATAATGATATTTTGTTGTACCCTGACATCAAGACTATAGGATTGAACCATTATATCCTACAAACCAAGCCTGGAACTCAATGATTAAAGGCCTAGAAAGTAGATCCTCGAACTGTTTTTCATTTTTGGGTAACCCAGAAATGAAGAACAGCTCTGACAAGCTTTTCTGGGGCTTAGATCTCTCAGTTATTATGTTGTTTAGCTATGATATTGATTTATAATGGTAGTATTACACTTACACTACAACAATAATACTTTAGCTGCCTAGAAAACATAAACATCACGAATCTAGAACCGGTCAAACCTCCTACCCTACACACTGACATGAAGGTTCTTGGCAGGTTGAAGAACACTCAAGAACACCTATAGCGATGGTTCTGTCGCTATAAGGCCTTATAGTGACACTTAATTTTTGAAAATTAATTATTTTATTAAATAAATAGAAAAAAAATAGTTTTTAATTATTAAAAATACAAAATAAATTCCTAAAAATTATTATAAAGCCTAAAAATAGGTTTTTAATAATTTTGAATATATTTCATATATATTTAATATTTTGGAATATTAATGGTATTTAATTATAAAATTAAATAAATTATTAAAAAATAATTTTAATACATGAAAAATCATTTAAAATATATTATGGTGTTAGAAAATATTTTAAGTTATTTTTGATGACTTTTAATATTTTGTGATGAATTTCATTAATAGTTTATTATTAATGGTAATTAATTTATTTAATAAATGAATTAAATAAATTATGGAAAAATAAATTAATGATTTAAAAATCATATAAAATGGTTTAAGTGTTATAAAAATATTTTAAGTTATAAAATATAACTTTTGATATTTTGTCATGAAAATATAAATATTTTAATATTAATAGCAATTATCGGATAATAAATTAAACTATTTAAAAATTTAAAAATACTTTGAGATATTATAAATATTTTATAATATTATGTCATGATTTTCATTAATATTTGATAATAAAAAAATATTAATGATAATAGAATATTGTGGTATTTATATCATATAAATACGATATTAATGATTGAAAAATCATGATAAATGGTAATAATTATCTGAAAATTATTACGAGTCTTTGAAAAATATTTTTGACTGATAATAAATTATGTAAGATAATTGTTAAGTGTTTAGACTGAGTCTTTTGATTAGAAGGCTCCAGAATTATCCGACTAGGCCGTCGGGATGTCAGAATTGTACCGAATTCAACTCAGACTACAATAGTTTGATTTGATACTAGGTTTTATGTGTTGTATAGACTGATAGGGTTATGTGTTACGTGTTTAGGTTATTCTGTGTTTATATATAATAGTACTATTCTGTGATGATATTATTCTAATATTTGGAGATCGGTATTATCTATATTAGGTTTTGAGACAAAGATAAATAGGTTGTGTAACGATAATCAACTGATCATGCAAGTTTTTCTCGAACTATTCTTTTAACTTGTGGTTAATCATTTCTGATTGCCATGTCTAAGAATTATTGAACTATAGTCTATGCATATTGCATTTGTTCATCAGGTATGAACGGCTGATCACCTTCATTACCATTCGGTCCAGATATAATTGATATGTTCATGTTCAATGTTCGTTCAGCTATGAAAGTTTGTTCATACTAGTTCTCAATTATATTGTAGAATTTTAGCTAGCTTATTATTCAATTCTTTCTATCATGATATATCCTTAATTTATTCAACTTAAACTTGTTGGGCAAACCTGTTGCTCACCTTTGCTATATCATGATAAATATTTTCAAATTAAGACGAATATGTCGGATACATGGAAAAGTTAAAGACAAGACCAGCTTGGGAACTAAATGTGTAGCTATTAATAACATTGTTTATTAGATAGGATATTAAATTATGTATAAGTGAAGGTTCTCGACCTTGGGGTTAATGTGTAATGTTTAATGTATAAATAATTTATGTTTATATCTTCCGCAATAGTTATAGAAATAGTATACCAGATCCTTGGTGTTTAGGACCGGGATTTGGGGATGCTACATAACTCCTCCCGGACCAAAAGTTATGGTCGTTTTACTAAAGGACACTGCAGCAGAAAAAGGACCCCCGTTGGGGTGGGGTTTTTGTAAAGAAAACCCCCGCCGGGGGGGGGGGTACAAGTTGAAAAACAGTAGGTATGCTAGTTGGGGTGGGCCTATCAGTGTAAAAAAGCTAGCCGGGGCGGGGGTAAGTGTAGAAAAAGCGAATTTTGTCAGAATTTGAGTTCGAGAAGTATTGGTTCGAGCTGATTGATTCAAGGACTTCTAGGAGGACTTAAAGACATATAAAGAGGCATATAAAAGGAGGAAAATCACAAGGATTAAAGGAGAGGAGGATTCCATTAGATTAAATTAGAGTAGATTAGGATCAAAATCCTAGTTCTTATTAGTTTTGGAGAGTGAAGCAACTTGGAGACCATTGAAGATCAAGAGCAGGAGCTTGAGGAAGATGAGGATTTGCTGACAACAGATTTATTCTTCACTCCACTTTTATTTTTTTCTTTCAATGTTATTTCAATTGTGGATTCTTAGTTTTAATTCATTAATCATGAACTAAATCTTTTGTTTAAGATTATAATGGAGCTTATTGCATAGTTTATTTTTAGTATGCTTCTTTATTAATAATTTTTTTTTATTCTAGGATTGTGTATTATGGTTTGTGATGAATTTCTTAATTGCCTAGCTAACAATTACCATGATAATCTATATGAAATCGAGAGATGAATTATAGATTTAGATCTGATCATAATAGCATATGATTGTGTTTTCTGCATGGCATTGGAATACATAATTTATGTATAGGATAGAGATATATCTATACATCGCATGTAATTTGATAAAGAACTTGTGCTTTAAATCCTCTTTAATTGTAATTCACATAGAGATATAGTAAATTAGATAATTATGATGTTCTTCTTAATTCTATCATCTGTGGATTTAAGTTGATTTGAGTATGATGCATTGGATGGTCATATTTACTTATGTGTGCTTGATTAACAATTCAGAATAGTGAGCTTAATTGATGAGAAGTGTATTCATTTAAATGAAATAATAAGTGAAGTTGTGATCTTAAATCTGCATAATCTAATTTGTAATTAGTGGTAATTAGAATTAGTTTAATTAAATAATTTACTTTATAACATTAAATTGATTGTTTAAATAAAATTAGTTTGATTAAGAGTTAGTAATTGATAATTTGTATTAGTAATTTCTCGTGGGAATGATATTCTACTTTCATTGTATTACTTGTTGACCACGTATACTTGTGTATTGTGCGTAATTAGATTTTACCCAACATGTAGCATAATGAGGACTACGGAATTTCCCTAAGTGAATCAAAAGAGAAATAGTTACTAAGAGTACGATTAATTACGTATAATTATGTGATTCCGTATATGGAATTAATAAGTTTCTAAATAGTAACATCACCAATATGAAAGTTAATTCATGTCATGTAAAACTAGTGTGGTAGTAGAGGTTGAGGAAGCGGTGTGGAACTAAACCGGTTTAGCGATCTTAAGGCCAAGCAAAATTGCGCCTTCCCAAAGATACAAAATCGCTTAAGCGCACCAAGTGGCGATCGAGAAACTTAGTTTTCTACTGTAGAAATGAAATTAAACATTATTGTAATGTGTAACATGAATAAAATCATATGATAAAAATACATTTTAATGTCATAAAGTACCAAGTAGTACAATGAAATCATATGTAATTGTAATACAAAAATAATTAAATATCTGTGTATTCCAAAAATTGGGAAAGGAATTACATGTAAAATGAACAGTTAATATTAAATAATGTAATAATGTGGTTAGGTGAGTAGTAAAAATAATTATGGGAGATACCCGGACAATAATACCTAACTGCGTTATTTTATTACATGTACTTAATGTACAACAATTATATGATGTGAGTACATAAATAATCCCTAACTTTCCTAATATAGTAACAATTGTACATTAAAATTTCATTTTTGGGAAGTAGAGTAACTGAACCAGACAAATTGAACACATTGTTGGAATTTTAGCTCATCAGTTGCTCCAACAGTACATGAACAGTAACCTATGGCTAAATTATGTAACTTCTAAGCAGTACTCACTGGCTAGAAGGATGGCTGATGTTGGGTTGTTAAACTACTCTTAATTAACCATTGTTTCCTTCCAATACACTATGGATTCTAACTTCAGTGTAACGCTAATGCCCAGTCCATCAATTCTCTATAAATAGCAGCTCCATTTTTAGTTTTACGTTGCTTTTGTTTGTCTGTTGAAAATCTGATAACTTAAGTTTGAGTGGTTTTTGTTCAAAGAAGAGGCTAGCAATCTCAGAAGGAAGAAACTAAGTTTATTAAGCTTCAAGAGGTATAAAAATCCGAACTTTGGTACTTAATTGGGTTTTGCCAAATTCTTCAAATTCCTTAAAATTCTCTGTCAAATGATATGAACTAACATGCTATCATGTGTTTAGGAAGTATGTCTAAATATATGGAACTTTTAATGATGGAATTAATCATGTTTAAACTAAAAAAAATCGATGTTGGTTGATGCTCTGCAAAATAGAGCAAGTTACTAATGAATATCATATACGCATAACTATATTGTGTTAGGATTCAAAAGAGTGTTGATAAGCTATATTTGGTAAACTACGCTTGAGGCAAGTACTCAAACCTTACTCTTTATTGAGCATTATTTGAACTTGTGCAATTATTGATCGTACAGGTAGAACTTTGAAGAAATAATACTTCGTAATAAAATTTCAAAATTTGATTCAAACGATAATTGTTCATATATATATTGTGAAATAAACTGTCTAAGCCATTGATTTAACTAGATTATTGATATTTGATCAAAAGCTATCAAAACCAAATTATCTTGGGGTGGACTCTTAGAATAGAGAAGAACAGGCCTCTTGGTAGGGGAATTATATATATTATCGGGGAACCGACGTGCGCACATAAGAAAGACTAAATGTTATGCATGACATAGGGTACTTTATGTTGATCACCTATTGTACTCATTTTGTAGAATTATCAGTCTATTACTATTAATTCTAGGAGAAGTTCATAGTCCTTAGTGACTGCTCAATATTTATTGCTTTGAAATCTTGAATTGATTTAATCATTGAATATTATTGATATTTTCCATCCATAGAGATTATTGTTGATAATCATCGATACTTCTTGCTATCTTTAACTATCATTATTGATATACCCTCTAGAAATTTAAAACCATATTGATTACCATTTTTCTATATTACTTGCTGGAAAAAATTGTTGCTCATCCTTGTTTTCCATAAAACTTTCAGTGAAGGTAGAGCGTGGTGAACCCTTTGGCAAGGACAAGGGTAAAGAGAAAGCTTTGGAGTAGTTATTTATGTAATACTAGGAATGTATTATTATGTAGTAGTAGAAGAACTTATTTGAATTAAGTTATGTTTAGTTTAAGATGTATTGTATTAGTCACAGTTGCGAGACTTTGGGACAAGGATAATTATATTATATCAATGTAATTTATTCTATTATTCTGCTATATGAGATGTTGAATTATTATTATAGTTAGTACGTGACAACCAAATTTGAGACAATTGTGGCCTAAATTTGGGGGCGTCTCAGGTTGGTATCAAAGCCGTAGTTATAAACCTTAGGAGCGAGAGTCCTTAGATTATAACTTAGGAGAACTTAGAAGATAGAGAAGACTCATGTAGAGTTTTCCTAGAGAGAGACTTAGTGTGTTATGAAATATAATTTCATTATATACAATGAACTTATGTTTATTTAACATTCTAATGGAGTTGTTGTTTGCTTGTCTTATGTTGGTGGTTATAGGATGACTGACATGGGAGGACCTAGCTAAGTAGTAGAGGAGGAGCCGTGTGACATACACGTGGTATTTGAGGCACCACTGATAGAGGAGCCTATATCAGCAGTGACCCCTATCGATGACGATGATGAGGAGGAGGAGATGGAGCCATTACCCGAGGAGTCTGATCCAGAGGAGGAGCCTATGAAGGAGGAGCCTGAGCCCATGGAGGACTCCGACGAGGCCACTTTTGAGGATCAGATGTTGGGGGAGTATGAGGAGCAGATCTTAGAGTGAGGATGTAGAGTAGAGGAGTTAGAGGCTGAGGCTAGGGAGAGGGAGTCTAAGTTCTAGAAACTGAGGGACGAGGACCATCAGAGGAAATTAGTGATGCAGGGATCCAGATGGGGACTTTGTTTAACCGATTAGTGGCCAGGAATATAGAGTTGGCAGGGATGTTGGAAGAAATGGAGTAGAGAGAGTTGAGCGTGAGGACGAAGAAGGAGGCTCTCCGTACTCAATTAGAGATGGAGGTGATGAATAGGATTCACTTCAAGGAGAAGTGGGAGGAAGCCAATAATAGGGAAAATGATCTAGAGGATGAGGTACAGTGCAAGAGAAGGAAGATTAACAAGATGGGCTATGCGGTGCGCACGGCCATGGAGAGATTGATCGATGGGGTGAATCACTACCCGACAGAGCAGGGACAGACTCGGCACACCATAAGACTAGATTTGGTGGTGAACATCACTAAGAAGGAGTACCAGAGCACCGTGGAGCACGAGATGATAGATTGAGTCTAGGTGTTAGAATGTAGTGATTATAATATTATATTTATGTGTTGTTTAACTTGTTGTTGTTAAATCTCAATCTTTGTGTAAGATGTGAGATATTTATAAACCCACAAGCTTTTGAAAAATGTTAGAGGGGTAATATGTGGGTGTTGTCCCCGTCTTTTGTATAAGAGGAGATGTGTTATTGTCATTTATAGAAGTATGCTAGGAAAGAACATGTAATATTAACCATTTGGCATATGAATATAAATGATATTATTCCAGGAATGTGTTATAAATGTTATTCTTATTGAAGAAATGTTTAAAATAATATAATAAGATAATAATAAAAACATAAAAATTTTGCGATGCAGAAAAATGCCGCCCAGACGTAGAATAACTGCACCGGAAGAGTCGGTTAATGATGAGAGAGGACCAGTAGATCCAATACAGAGGCTTATTGATTTATTTGGGGAAGCTATTAGGGGAAGAAATGAACCAGTACCACCCATTCTCCAAGCAGTTCCAGTCACAGACTTTAAGGATTTTAGGAGTGTAGGACCTTCGGAATTCATAGGCACTACCAATCCGATCGTGGCTCAGACATGGGTCAAAGAGATGGAGAAGGCTTTTACCATCGCTCGTGTGGGTGAAGACCAGAAGACGGCATTTGCAACCTACATGATGAAAGGCGAAGCAAACTACTGGTGGGAGGCAAATCAGCAGAGAGCGGAAGAAGGAATATTCACTTGGGAGAGGTTTAAAACTCTGTTCTTCGAGAATTATTTCCAGAAGATCATGAAAAATAAGATGGAGGTATAGTTCTTAGAAATTAAGCAAGAAGATATGACGGTGGCACAATACGCGACTATGTTCAATGAACTAGCTCGGTTTGCTGAACACCAGGTGGTAGATGAAGAGAGGAAAGCTAGGAATTTTTAGCAAGGACTGAAGCCTTGGTTGTTTAACAAGGTGTCGGATCTTCAGATAAATTATTTTATGACATTACTGGAGAAGGCTATTATTACAGAAGGATGAAGTGAAGCATTAAGTTTGTATAACAAAGAGAAGAAGGAAAAGAACACCGGTGGAGAGAACCGAGGAGGAAGCAGCAGCGGAGGTAGCAGTTTAGGAAAGAGGAAGTGGGAGAACAACAACAACAACAAGAATCTCAACAATCAAGTGGGGATGTTTCGAGGATTATTTAAGAAGAAGGTGGAAGGATGCCCAAAGTGTGGGAGGTATCACCAGAGAGAGTGTTGGAAAGGGCACAATATATGTTACAACTGTGGCCAAGAAGGACATTATGCTCCAAACTGCCCAAAGAAAAAGAAGATCAAAGGTTGTTTCCCTTGTTGTTCATTGGACCATCTGATCAAAGACTGCCCGAAGAAAGGAAATAGTGGAGGAAGTGGCCAACAAGGAGGGAGTGACAAACTGATGATTGGCGAACCGACGCCATCCAACCGTCCAACTTCCAGAATATTTAATATGACCGTCCAGGACACCGTAGCTACGAAGGACGTTGTGTCAGGTATCATCCAGATCAATGATATAAATTCCTATGTATTATTTGATTCGGGTACCACCTATTCATTTGTATCTGCGGAATTTGCTAGTCGACTTAAAATACCCCGAGAACGATTAGGAAATCCCTTGAACATAGAAGTTGCGAACAAGGAAGTAATCCCTATAGAGTATATTTACCGAAATTATCACGTAAATATTAGAAATCATGAACTAAGCATAGAATTAATCCCGATAAGATTGGGAGAATTTGACCTAATATTAGGAATGGATTGGTTGTATAACCATGTTGCGATAATTGATTGCCAGAATAAAAGTGTAAACCTTCAGACTCCGAATAAGTCTAAGGTGGTGTTTTATGGTAGCTCATTGCTTAAGCAATCATGTTGTCTTACGATGATGCAGGCCAAAAAATTGATAAGAAAAGGATGTGTAGGTTACTTAGCATACATTGTTGACACTCGAAAAAAGGGAGTATAAATTAAAGATATATCCGTAGTAAGGGAATTTCAAGATGTATTTCCAGACGATCTATAATAACCAAGAATTTCAGTGGTACATTGTAAATAAATATATTAAATAATCTATAATATATTATGGATGATTAAGTGATTATGTGGATAATATGCTATAATATTTAAAGGAAGTCTCACTAATAAGTTAAATAAATTAGTGAACTAACCAAAGAATTTTAATAATCTAGAAAATAGATTTAAGGTGTTAAACCCTAATTAAATACTCAATAAACTTGAATAAGACAAGTCTAATTGGGTTATGTGAGTGAATTAATATTATTAATGAATAATAATATGGAAATATTAATAATAATGAGCATAAGCTCAAGAGATAATAATGAAAGAAAAATATGTAATTAAACAAGCCCAGTTATATTTTTAGTATGAGACTTGTAAATAGAATTAATTCAAGGGCAATTAGTTTATTAAATTAGCCCAAGAGGTCATGTATAAGATAAATATAATAATGGCCCAATTGAATTAATGGGGAATCCCAAGTTCAATTTTGTAAGTAAGCAAGATAATAAAAGTGCAAGCCCATTCAACATTTAATTGCAAGCCCAAAGATGAAATTGTGGCCTAACTTTAAGTCCAATTAAAGAGGGGCATATTGGACATTTGGTATGCTAAATAAGAATTAAAAGAAATCAATTTTTATAGATAATAAGGCCACATGGCCAGCCATGATAAGGAGAGGAAGGGGGGATGAATAAAATCATTTCATGCTCCTAATTTTCCAAAGATAAGTACAAGATGGGCTAGGTGTCAGTTGTATTATGGAGCCACAACATTTGGCTAGTCTTGTAGGTAATATAGTTATAATTAAGGGAGAGAGAGAGGGGATATGCTAGGAGATACTATATAGATATACCAACTATATCTATAGATTTTTTTTCCAAACACTTAACCCATATTCTCTTTCATCTCATTACTAGTTAACTAAACAAAAAGCAAAAACATAAGAGAGGGAGAGAGAGAGAAATTCGGTGGAGTGGACGAGAGAAAGAGGAAGGAGATCCACCATTGATGCACCCAAAGTATATGTGACACCCCCAAACCCAGGTACTTCATTCCCACAGGATTTGGTGTTCACTTAATCAAACATTCATATCTAACTACGCAATCATAATCAAATTAAATAATGAAAATCTTTCTCATTAAAGGGTTACATAATAAAAATCTCCCAGGTTGTCTAACCTTTAAATACAATCATTCAAATACGGAATTAAAATTATTAGATAACATCATTATTAAGAAGTCTAAGATCATCACAATAATAAAAGTACAAATCAGCATCACTTGTACAATTTTTGCTTTCCTTTGCTAGTTGAAAGTTCATCTACCTTCTCCACTTTAGCTGCAATGAGTTTATAAATATGCAAGAGTGAGCAAAACAATTTCTCACTGGATAAAATAATGAATCAACAGAAGAATAACAATAATAACTGCCAATGAATAGGCTTATCAAAACTAGATAGTACTCTAACAATGATAATCAGGAATTAAAATCCAAAGTATGGAATAAACATAACTGAGGGTCATAAGACCATGAACTATGTCCACAGTTGCGAGTAATCTTTCAACTCCAACTTTAACAGTCATAAGACTATAAGGACTCCTCGTACTTAGGGGGATCAGCCCTTCGTACCATGTATTGTGCACAAACATTTAACGCTACGCGTAAGTTACCCCTAATAATAGGGTTGTTCATCTCAGTATTTAGAGTATAAGTCCGCACCAAAGAGAGTTTAGTTTGGATAAGCTTTTAAGGGTAATTTGAAGTTCAACGATCATCAACTAGAGGACTAGTTGAATTAATACTAATAACATCATACTATAGAATACTCGTAATTGAATCGTCATGGTAAATTTTAATCATGCTTTAGGAATAATCTAATAGCATACACCTTGAATAACTATAACACACCTTGCTTGAAAAATGTTAAGCTAAGGTTATTTAAAATTGAATACTAAGCATGCGTAGCAATTTGAACGATAAAACTGTTCAACATTAGTATGTATAATTGTGCATGTTAAACAACAAGTTAAATACAAGAATAACTTGCTCAATAAAAAATAAAGTTCAGAAATCTTGTACCATTATATTGGAATCGAATTATAAACAAAAATTGCTTCAACAAGAAAATAGATTAGAAAACTTGCCTTGCTCGTGGGCTAAACCGAACAATTCAAATCACAATATCCTATAAACATATGTCATCATGACATAATTAGTCATTACCACCTTACAAACATAACTAAGTACGTTCATCATGTAAAAATCGATTTTTAATCACATAATCAAGTTACAGGACAATTTAATTGTTAATAACAGGCTCATTCATAGTATAGAAATACTGATATCAACATTTTACAGTCCTACTATTATCATATAATAATTCCTTCAAATTCGAAAGTACAAAAGTACATTGTCGGACCATTACGCTAACTTTCAACTGCAAGACCATAGTTTATCTTTGTAGTGCGTGTCACGTCAATCTTGATGATGGATGGTATTTATACATGAGAGTTAAAATCTGTTAAGTTGTGGCGTGGTATGCCGTGGTACTTGTAATGCGCGACAATTGAATTATCAGCCCATCATGTGCATTTCAACCTGCGATCTTTATGACGACTTGCTTGACAGAATGATATGAACAAAAGCAAATTTTTGTCTATAAATTCCATTCTAACAGCCTAATTAGCATGTAATTCCTATAGAGACTTCACATAAACATAGTTCAAAGATTGTAAACATGTTTCTACTCATAAAACAATATAAATAACTAATTTAAATCATACAATTTTATTGTTTTTGATAAAAACTCATTTTTTAATGTTTTTAATGAAAATAAACACTATGATTTTGTTTTCAAACCAAAATAGTTAATTCAAAGCACTTTATCAATGTTTATACATACTCTACCACATTCAATAATCAATTTATCAACTAAGTAACTAATTAACCCTTAATTTCTACCTTAAACTAAACAATATATATTCATAAAAACTCTCTGTAAAAAAAATAGTTTTTCTTCACAACCACATACATAAAATAAATTATTTGACTATTCTCAATTATAGCTTAAGAAAATAGTTTTACTACACTAGTTTATCATATAAAACCACATACATAACAACAATTCAACTTCTACAAAGCTTTTATGGAGAAAATTGGAAAAGAGAATACAACTATAGCTTTGAAAAGAAAAATAATAACAGAGTTTAGATGATACCTTGTTTGAAGAAGATGATGGCCAACCCTTTTTGATTCTCAAGCCTCTTCTTCTCTCCAATTACCTAGCCTTTCTTCCTCTCTTCTTTTCTCTCTGAAAACTCTCTTCTCCTCTCTATTCTAATTCTACGTCTTAGAATATAACGTATAAGATATAATATATATATTAATAATATAATAAAAATAGAAATATCAGTTATCCATGTTTTGAAAACCAAAAGCCATAAGGCTTGTTTGGCTAATCACTAAAAAATAATCAATTAACCCTTATGCCTTGTCTGGTAAAACTCAATTAGAATAAAGACTTAATAGGCATTAGGCCTTGCTTGACAAAACTGAATTAAACTCCTTTAAGTTATTTTAATAACTCCTTTATAAAAGGTTATTTGTCACACTTGTATTTAATTAAATTAATCTTAATAATAATTTATTAAATTAATTTAACATATAAATCAATACCACAAAATTATAATTTTTATATAATTATAACTTTATTTAATCAACTAACACATCCTTTTAATTACAAATTCAAATAAAAAGAATAATAATTCAATTAATCAAACTCTCTAACTTAATAATTAAATTAAATTAGCATATAATAATTAATTTCCTTAATTATTTATTTAACAAATAGTTAACCAAATTGATTCAAATTTGAACAATTATTTATTCAACAATAAACACATCCATTAAATACTTAAATAATTCAATAAATATTTAATATAACAATTAAAATTCTGGAATGTTACAGTATATAACCGGAGTTCTATAACTCCAATGGCCACGAAATTTAAACTAGAGGGTCACGTTAACATGTATAAGATTATGCCAAGAGATGGGAATTTGTGGAGTTGAGCATGATGGGGCTAATTTCTTAAGCCACACACTAAAAATGATTTTTGAAAAATAGTAAAAGAAATTGAAAAATTACGGAAAAATACTTTTTATGTATGAAATACATGTATAAAACTATGGCCAAAGGATAGAAAAATAATAAGTTGATTTGGTATTTTCGTAGAGGAGATATGGAATCCAGTTGGTTGGATTGAAAAATAGTTGAATCCAGTTTGCTGGATTGAAGGATTTAGAATCCAGGCTTGCTGGATTTAGAATTCAGGCTTGCTGGATTGAAGGATTTGGAATCCAGGCTTGCTGGATTGGAAGTTTGTTGAATCCAGTTTGGTGGATTAGCCAATCTAGGTGGCTGGATTATATGTTTGAATAATCTAGACTATGATGTTAGTATTTAGCTTACTAGATTATAAGGAAGAACTAATAAATGGAAAGATTAAGTGTTAAATCCTAATGTATATAATAAAGTAATTAAAATATTATCAAAGAATGATAATGATAATAATAAAGATGTTTTCAGGTAATTGATTATGTGGTTAAGTGTTAACTGAATTGCTGATAGAGTAATTGTATTATGATATAAAGGATGATATGTTGATTGTAAGATCAATCTTAATAATGATAGGTCTTTACAATAAAGAGATTAAATTAAATTGCGTAGCAGTAGATCGAAGTCAAGATAAGTTCTCTAACTCAAACTTGAGTTATTATTTTCAAATCATGTTAGTGAATAATCATTGTTTATTATTCACATCTATATTGGTTATTGATACTCGCACTTGGTGTAATTAAATTCCGGCTATATTATTGTTAAACTGTGAATTAGTTAAAGTTCTTTTATTCATGAACTATTTAAGATATGGATCTGTGCTCATTGTATCAGCTAGATCAAGTATGTTTAAATTTGTTGAATCAAATATGTTGTTAAAAGTTGTTCTTCACCAATTGACTTGGTAAGGACTCAAGATTAAGAAAAAGAACAATTTGATTAAGGCATTATTGAAAACCAATTATTGCTCGTACAGTAAGTGTTTATGCATAATACACCAGGTATGAAAGCCTGATCCCCTTGATTACCAAAACTTATTAAAAGAACCAGTTTAAGTACCAGTTTAAGAGGTAATTCTTCATCATCTCAGCTTCGAGTTCCCACGTAGCCTCTTCGACATTGTGGTTCCTCCATATCACCTTCATAGAAGGTATCACTTTATTTCTGAGCACTTGTTCTTTCCTGTCGACTATCTGGATAGGAACCTCTTCATAGGACAAGTCTTTCTCAAACTACAATGGTCCGTACTCGATCACGTGCTTGTAATCGGTCTTATATGGTCGTATCACCGAAACGTGAAAAACATTATGAATGTTTTTCAATTCTGGAGGTAGAGCTACCTCATAAGCCACCTCTCCAACTTTTCGCAGAATTTTGAAGGGTCCAATAAACCTCGGGCTTAGTTTCCCCTTCTTACCAAATCGATTTTTTCCCTTCCAAGGTGAAACTTTTAGGAAAACGTAATTTCCTACGTCGAATGCACGATCTTGTCTATGTTGATCAACATATTTCTTTTGTCTATCTTAAGCAGCTATCAATCTTATTCTGATGAGTTTGACAACCTCAGCAGTTTGTTGTACCAGTTCTGGTCCTAACAGTTGACTTTCACCGACTTCATCCCAACACAGTGGAGTTCTGCACTTTCTACCGTATAATGCTTCGTAAGGTGGCATGCCGATGCTTGCGTGGTAACTGTTATTGTAGGCAAATTCCACCAACGATAATTGTTCATCCCAGCTTCCTTTGAAATCTATGACGCATGCTCTTAACATATCTTCCAATGTCTGAATCGTTCGTTCGCTTTGGCCATCTGTTTGCGGATGATATGCCGTACTCATTCGCAACTGTGTTCCCATACATTCTTGTAGTCTCTTCCAGAAGATTGATGTGAATCTCGGATCTCTGTCTGACACAATTGACACTGGAACTCCATGTCTTGCAACGATCTCTTTAACATATAATTTTTCCAGCTGATCAAGATTGAATCTAATCTTTATTGGCAAAAAGTGTGCAGATTTTGTCAATCTGTCCACTATCACTCATATCGCATCGTATCCTTTCTGAGTCGGTGGGAGACCTACCACAAAATCCATTGTGATATGTTCCCATTTCCATTCCGGTATTTCTAATGGTTGAAGTAATCCACTTGGCCTTTGATGCTCGGCCTTGACTTTCTGACATGTTAAGCACTTTGCAACGCATTCTGCAACGTCTCTTTTCATATTTAGCCACCAAAAATGTCGTCGCAAATCTTGATACATCTTCGTACTTCCTAGATGAATTGAATATCTCGAGCTATGAGCTTACATCAAGATGTCCTCTTTAATATCTGATCTTCTTTGGAACCCAGATTCGTCCCTCAAATCTTAGCATTCCATCGAGATCAACCTTGTATTTCACTTCTTTTCCCTCGACCACACTTTCTCTTATTTTTTTGCATTCCTCATTCTGCAGTTGAGCGTTCTTCACTTTGTCCACTAAAGTTTGACTGGCTTCCATCTGGTACAATTTCTCATCAGATTCTTTTGGAAATTTGATTTCCAACCCTAGCCTTGACATTGCTGTTATAAGCTCCTCCTTATCCGTTAACAACATTAACTTTACCCTGCCTTTCCTACTTAAGGCATCTGCAACCACGTTTGCTTTGCCTGGATGATAAAAGATCACGCAATCGTAATCTTTTAACAATTTCATCCATCTCCTTTGACGCATGTTCAAGTCTTTTTGAGTGAAAATGTACTTCAGACTCTTATGGTCTGTGTAAATCGCACATTTCTCTCCATAGAGATAGTGTCTCCATATTTTTAAAGAAAACACAACCGCCGCCAACTCTAAATCATGAGTTGGATACCCTTTTTCGTAGTCCTTCAATTGCCTTGATGCATACGCGATGACTTTTCCGTTCTGCATAAGGACACATCCTAATCCTTTGTGTAAAGCATCACTGTACACCATAAAATTTCCTGTATTATCTGGTAATGATAACACAGGTGCCATACTTAGCTTCTTTTTTAATTCCTAGAAACTTCCTTCACATTTCTCCGTCCAAACAAATTTTACAGATTTCCTCGCCAAATTTGTCAACGGAGTGGCAATTTTGGAGAATTCCTGGATAAACCGTCTGTAATACCCTGCCAATCCTAAGAAACTTCTTACTTCTGATGGAGTTCTTGGTTGTTCCCAATTTATCACAGCTTCGACCTTTGATGGATCCACTGAAATTCCATCCTTGTCAATTATGTGCCCAAGAAATTGTACACGTTCCAACCAGGATTCACATTTAGAGAATTTTGCGTACAACCTTTCCTTTCTTAGCATCTCCAGCGTTAGACGTAAGTGTTCCACGTGTTCTTCTTGAGTTCTAGAATACACCAGAATATCGTCAATAAACCCTACCACAAACTTGTCTAAAAATGGTTTAAACACCCTGTTCATCAAATCCATGAACGTTGCAGGGGCATTTGTCAACCCAAAAGACATCACCAAAAATTCGTAATGTCCATACCGAGTTCAGAATGCCGTCTTCGGTACATCCTTCTTCCTTACTTTCAGTTGGTGATACCCACTTCTCAAATCTATTTTCGAGAAATATCTAGCACCCTTTAATTGATCAAACAAATCATCTATTCTCGGCAATGGATATCTATTCTTAATAGTGACTTTGTTTAACTCCTTATAATCAATGCAAAGACGCATTGACCCATCTTTCTTCTTTACGAATAACATCGGTGCTTCCCACGGTGACACATTCGGCTGAATGTATTTCTTGTCCAACAGCTCCTGTAGTTGTACCATCAGTACCTTCATCTCTACCGGAGGCATTCTGTACGGGGCTTTCAATATCGGAGCGGTTCCTGGCATTAAGTCGATCACGAACTCAATTTCTCTGTTAGGCGGTAGTCCTGGAAAATCCTCCGGAAACACATCCACAAATTCCCTAAATACTGGTATTTCTTCTAGTTTCACACCCTTCTTCTGAGTATCGACTATGTAAGCTAAATAACCCACACAGTCTTGACTCAATAACTTCTTGGCCTGCATAATCGTCAGACATCTCATTTGTCTAGGTGATTTGCTACCACTGAAAACTACCATTGATGGAGTCATAAGGTTCACACATTTCTTTTGGCAGTCAATTATCGCTCCACAATTTAACAACCAATCCATTCCCAAAATAACATCAAACTCTCCAAGCCTAATCGGAATTAAATCTACCATCAAAATATTTCCCTTAATATTCACCCTACAGTTCTTGTATACGAACCTAATAGGAATTACTTCCTTATTCGCAATTTCTATGTTTAAAGACAAATTCAATTCTTCACTAGGCAATCCTAATCTCATAGCAAATTCATCAGATATAAATGAGCAAGTAGCACCCGAATTAAATAATACATAAGCATCAATATCATTGATTGGGATAATACCTGACACAACATCCTTTAATTGCACAGCATCTTGCACAGTCATGTTGAAGGTTCTGGCTGTGGGCTTATTGGTTGATGTTGGCGCAACAATAGTCAGCGCACCTCCAATAGCACTTCCCTTGTTTCCATTTACCTCACCAGATCTCTTCTTAGGGCATTCACGAGCAAAGTGATCCTTGGACCCGCAAGTGAAGCAAACGTTCTTCTTGGGTTGATTGCAATTTGGGGTGATGTGACCTTCCTGGCCACAGTTAAAGCATACACGTTTCCCCATTAAGCATACACCCTTGTGAAACTTCCCGTATGTAGCACATGCTTCAAACTTCTTATTCTGCTTTGGTTACCTTGTTGATTCCGACCTCCACATTTCCATTCCACTTTCTTTTTGATTATTATTACCATTCCCACTACCACCACCTCCATTCTTAACCTCCACTTCATTCTTCTTCTTTTACATTCTGATTGAACTTAGTTCTGACCTCGCCTCCAACTTCAGTGAGAATTGCCTTTTCCATCACGGCTGGAAACGTCTTCAACTGGAACAAGGAAACCGTACTAAACAACCAGGGCTTTAGTCCCTGTTCAAACCTCTTCGCCTTGTGTTCATCTGTGCTGACTTGGTATGGCGCAAACCTCGCCAACTCATTGAATTTTGAGGCATACTCCGACACCGTCATCGTTCCTTGCTTTAGTTCTAAAAACTGCACTTCTAGCTGACTCTTCGAATTCTCTGGGAAATAGGTCTCGAAGAACATCTCCTTGAACCTATCCCAAGCCATAACACCTGGTCCTCCTCGAGTTTTATTGGCCTGCCACCAATAACTAGCCTCTGCTTTCAACATGAATGTTGCAAAAGCCGTGTTTTGATCTTCCCCTACTCCTGCAACATCGAACACTTTCTCTATCTCCATTACCCAGGTCTGTGCCTCAATCAGGTTCATGGACCCACGAAATTCTGGTGGTCCAACCGCCTTGAAGTCCTTAAACGTTGTAGCTTGATTTTGTGGTTGATTCTGATTGATTACATGTAGTGCACTGTCGATGCGTCACCACCGCCGAGCAGGGGTTAGCTTGAGATTATCGTTATTGTTTCCTTCAAATGGGTTTCTCGGACGGGTGGTTGACGTCTTGGAGGCATTTTCTGTTAAAAATACACTCATTAGATTATTACTTAACTCTTTCAAGTAACTTCTAATTAACTTGCCCCCAAAATAATCACCACATAACACATAACACTTTGGATAAAAGAAGATAATAACTTTTATTCATTCTTAATTCTTTGAAAACATCATAACAATAGCATCACTGCTATTTACATTATTTTCCCGAACTACTAAAGTTTCAAGACATCATCATCATATCCACAAGTTACATAACACTTGGGATTTACATAATACTTATCATAACATAAATCATAAATCAAGTACTCTTCCTACGATGTCCTACTAAGATACTGCATAGCCTTACGACGTTCTTCTTTCATAATTCGGAACATGGTTTGATGATCTAGTATGTACGAGGGTAGCATCTCTAACTGAATTGGGTAACCCATGACCCGATCCTGAGCTCGATTAACTATGGTGTTGAACACGTTATTCATTTCCTGCATCTTCATTCTCTTTGCTTGTGCTTCTCCCTCTACTATTTTGGCTCGTTAATCAGCTTCCTCGTATGCATCTTCGGCTCTTGTCCTTTTTGCAGATTCTTCTCTCAACTTGCTCTTCAACTCTGCAATCTCTGCTCTCATTTTCTCGTTCTCTTCTTCAGTGTGAATCAACTTATCTTTAACATTGTTCAAACGTTCCTCTCGGTCCTGAATTTCATCGTCTTTCGGTGCCATCGAGGCCTGTTGCTCAGCTACTATCTCTTGCAATTCCTCGATAGTATCTTGATGTTCCACGTTGTGGTCATTACCTCATCGTATATACGGCCAGCTATCAAGTTAAGTTAAATCCTTTCCTCCTTGTTCTCTTCATCCGCCTGTGGCAGCTCCAAGGAATCTTCCTCATCCGTCTCTATCTCATCATCCTCATTAGGTACTCTCTCCTGCTCAACTATTGTGACCAACGGAACTGTTTCCCGTGGCAGTAATTGTTCCCAAACTACCTGAATATCTCGAGGCTCCTCCTCCCTAGCTTGACTGGATCCTCCTATATTAGACATCCTGTCAACCAAAGTTTAATTTTTAATTACTAATCATTACTACTCGACGCTCACGAGCACATAAGTTGTAAACACATAAACACATAAGTGTTTTATTACTTCTTCCTTAAAACTCGATAAGAGTTTATCATCACCATCTTTTTGAAGGTTACTTCGTAAGGTTTTTCCCCACCTAAGGTTCATAACCTAAGGCTTTGATACCAACTTGTGACACCCCCAAACCCAGGTACTTCATTCCCACAGGATTTGGTGTTCACTTAATCAAACATTCATATCTAACTACCCAATCATAATCAAATTGAATAATGAAAACCTTTCCCATTAAAGGGTTACATAATAAAAATCTCCCAGGTTGTCTAACCTTTAAATACAATCATTCAAATGCGGAATTAAAATTATTACATAACATCATTATTAAGAAGTCTAAGATCATCACAATAATAAAAGTACAAATCAGCATCACTTGTACAATTTTCCCTTTCCTTTGCTAGTTGAAGGTTCATCTACCTTCTCCACTTTAGCTGCAATGAGTTTATAAATATGCAAGAGTGAGCAAAACAATTGCTCACTGGATAAAATAATGAATCAACAGAAGAATAACAATAATAAGCGCTTGATGAATAGGCTCATCAAAACTAGATAGTACTCTCAACAATGATAATCGAGAATGAAATCCAAAGTATGGAATAAACATAAGCGAGGGTCATAAGACCATGAACTATGTCCACGATTTATGAGTAATCTTTAACTCCAACTTTAACAGTCATAAGACTATAAGGACTCCTCGTACTTAGGGGGATCATCCCTTCGTACCATGTATTGTGCACAAACATTTAACGCTACGCGTAAGTTACCCCTAATAATAGGGTTGTTCATCTCAGTATTTAGAGTACAAGTCCGCACCAAAGAGAGTTTGGTTTGGATAAGCTTTCAAGGGTAATTTGAAGTTCAACGATCATCAACTAGAGGACTAGTTGAATTAATACTAATAACGTCATATTATAGAATACTCGTAATTGAATCGTCATGGTAAATTAAAATCATGCTTTAGGAATAATCTAATAGCATACACCTTAAATAAATATAACACACCTTGCTTGAAAAATGTTAAGCTAAGGTTATTTAAAATCGAATACTAAGCATGCGTAGTAATTTGAACGATAAAACTGTTCAACATTAGTATGTATAATTGTGCATGTTAAACAACAAGTTAAATACAAGAATAACTTGCTCAATAAAAAATAAAGTTCAGAAATCTTGCACCATTATATTGGAATCGAATTGGAAACAATAATTGCTTCAACAAGAAAATAGATTAGAGAACTTGCCTTGCTCGTGGGATAAAGCAAACAATTTAAATCACAATATCCTATAAACATATGTCATCATGACATAATTAGTCATTACCACCTTACAAACATAACTAAGTACGTTCATCATGTAAAAATTCAATTTTTAATCATATAATCAAGTTACAAGATAATTTAATTGTTAATAATGAAGCTCATTCATAGTATATAAATAATTGAAATCAACATTTTACTGATCCTACTATTATCATATAACAATTCCTTCAAATTTCGAGTACAAAAGTACCTTTAATCAGGTCATTACCACTCGCTAACTCATGATGCATGCATGCGGTGATGTATTTATGGCAAGAAGAGTTAAGCTCTGAAGTCATTTAACAATATGCCCCAGCGTGATTGTATGCGACAATTGAACTATTAGGTAGTATTGTATACTAAACTACATTCTTTGATCGATGAATTTTCAAAGAATAAGTATGAACAAAAGCCAATTTGGCCTCAAGTTCCTTTCTAATGACCTAATTAGCATGTAATTCTTATAGAGACTTCACATAAACATAGTTCAAAGATTGTAAACATGTTTCTACTCATAAAACAATATAGATAACTAATTTAAATCATACAATTTCACTATTTTTGATAAAAACTCATTTTTAATGTTTTTAATGAAAATAAACACTGTGATTTTGTTTTCCAACCAAAATAGTTAATTCAAAGCACTTTATCAATGTTTATACATACTCTACCACATTCAATAATCAATTTATCAACTACGCAACTAACTAACCCTTAATTTCTACCTTAAACTAAACAATATATATTCATAAAAACTCTCTGTAAAAAAAATAGCTTTTCTTCACAACCACATACATAAAATAAATTATTTGACTATTCTCAATTATAGCTTAAGAAAATAGTTTTACTACACTAGTTTATCATATAAAACCACATACATAACAACAATTCAACTTCTACAAAGCTTTTATGGAGAAATTTGGGAAAGAGAATACAACTATAGCTTTGAAAAGAAAAATAATAACAGAGTTTAGATGATACCTTGTTTGAAGAAGATGATGGCCAACCCTTTTTGATTATCAAGCCTCTTATTCTCTCCAATTCCCTAGCCTTTCTTCCTCTCTTCTTTTCTCTCTGAAAACTCTCTTCTCCTCTCTATTCTAATTCTACGTCTTAGAATACAACGTATAAGATATAATATATATATTAATTATATAATATAAATATAAATATAACTGATATCAGTTATCCAAGTTTTGAAAACCAAAAGCCATAAGGCTTGTTTGGCTAATCCCTAAAAAAAAATCAATTAACCCTTATGCCTTGTCTGGTAAAACTCAATTAGAATAAAGACTTAATAGGCATTAGGCCTTGTTTGGAAAAACTGAATTAAACTCCTTTAAGTTATTTTAATAACTCCTTTATAAAAGGTTATTTGTCACACTTGTATTTAATTAAATTAATCTTAATAACAATTTATTAAATTACTTTAACACATAAATCAATACCACAAAATTATAATTTTTTATATAATTATAACTTTATTTAATCAACTAACACATCCTTTAAATTACAAATTCAAATAAAAAGAATAATAATTCAATTAATCAAACTCTCTAACTTAATAATTAAATTAAATTAACATATAATAATTAATTTCCTTAATTATTTATTTAACAAATAGTTAACCAAATTGAATCAAATTTGAACAATTATTTATTCAACAATAAACACATCCATTAAATACTTAAATAATTCAATAAATATTTAATATAATAATTAAAATTCTGGAATGTTATAGTATATAACCGGAGTTCTATAACTCTGATGGCCACGAAATTTAAACTAGAGGGTCACGTTAACATGTATAAGATTATGCCAAGAGATGGGAATTTGTGGAGTTGAGCATGATGGGGCTAATTTCTTAAGCCACACACTAAAAATGATTTTTGAAAAATAGTAAAAGAAATTGAAAAATTACGAAAAAAAATACTTTTTATGTATGAAATACATGTATAAAAGTATGGCCAAAGGATAGAAAAATAATAAGTTGATTTGGTATTTTTAGAGGAGATATGGAATCCGGTTAATTTGGATTGAAAATAGTTGAATCCAGTTCTTTGGATTGAAGGATTTAGAATCCGGGTTTCTTTGGATTTAGAATCGAGCTTATTTGGATTGAAGGATTTGGAATCCAGGCTTGCTGGATTGGAAGTTTCTTGAATCCAGTTTGGCGGATTAGCCAATCTAGGTGGCTGGATTGTATGTTTGAATAATCTAGACTATGATGTTAGTATTCAGCTTACTAGATTATAAGGAAGAACTAATAAATGGAAAGATTAAGTGTTAAATCCTAATGTATATAATAAAGTAATTAAAATATTATCAAAGAATGATAATGATAATAATAAAGATGTTTTCAGGTAATTGATTATGTGGTTAAGTGTTAAATCGAATTCTTCGATAGAGTAATTGTATTATGATATAAAGGATGATATGTTGATTGTAAGATCAATCTTAATAATGATAGAAAAGTCTTTACAATAAAGAGATTAAATTAAATTGCGTAGCGATGAGATCAAGTCAAGATAAGTTCTCTAACTCAAACTTGAGTTATTATTTTCAAATCATGTTAGTGAATAATCATTGTTTATTATTCACATCTATATTGGTTATTGATACTCGCACTTGGTGTAATTAAATTCCGGCTATATTATTATTAAACTGTGAATTAGTTAAAGTTCTTTTATTCATGAACTATTTAAGATATGGATCTGTGCTCATTGTATCGGCTAGATCAAGTATGTTTAAATTTGTTGAATCAAATATGTTGTTAAAAGTTGTTCTTCACCAATTGACTTGGTAAGGACTCAAGATTAAGAAAAAGACCAATTTGATTAAAGCATTATTGAAAACCAATTATTGCTCGTACAGTAAGTGTTTATGCATAATACACCAGGTATGAAAGCCTGATCCCCTTGATTACCAAAACTTATTAAAAGGACCAGTTTAAGTACCAGTTTAAGAGGTAATTCTTCATCATCTCAGCTTCGAGTTCCCACGTAGCCTCTTCGACATTGTGGTTCCTCCATATCACCTTCATAGAAGGTATCACTTTATTTCTGAGCACTTGTTCTTTCCTGTCGACTATCTGGATAGGAACCTCTTCATAGGACAAGTCTTTCTCAAACTACAATGGTCCGTACTCGATCACGTGCTTGTAATCGGTCTTATATGGTCGTATCACCGAAACGTGAAAAACATTATGAATGTTTTTCAATTCTGGAGGTAGAGCTACCTCATAAGCCACCTCTCCAACTTTTCGCAGAATTTTGAAGGGTCCAATAAACCTCGGGCTTAGTTTCCCCTTCTTACCAAATCGATTTTTTCCCTTCCAAGGTGAAACTTTTAGGAAAACGTAATTTCCTACGTCGAATGCACGATCTTGTCTATGTTGATCAACATATTTCTTTTGTCTATCTTAAGCAGCTATCAATCTTATTCTGATGAGTTTGACAACCTCAGCAGTTTGTTGTACCAGTTCTGGTCCTAACAGTTGACTTTCACCGACTTCATCCCAACACAGTGGAGTTCTGCACTTTCTACCGTATAATGCTTCGTAAGGTGGCATGCCGATGCTTGCGTGGTAACTGTTATTGTAGGCAAATTCCACCAACGATAATTGTTCATCCCAGCTTCCTTTGAAATCTATGACGCATGCTCTTAACATATCTTCCAATGTCTGAATCGTTCGTTCGCTTTGGCCATCTGTTTGCGGATGATATGCCGTACTCATTCGCAACTGTGTTCCCATACATTCTTGTAGTCTCTTCCAGAAGATTGATGTGAATCTCGGATCTCTGTCTGACACAATTGACACTGGAACTCCATGTCTTGCAACGATCTCTTTAACATATAATTTTTCCAGCTGATCAAGATTGAATCTAATCTTTATTGGCAAAAAGTGTGCAGATTTTGTCAATCATCCACTATCACCATATCGCATCGTATCTTTTTCGAAGTGGTGGGAGACCTACCACAAAATCCATTGTGATATGTTCCCATTTCCATTCCGGTATTTCTAATGGTTGAAGTAATCCACTTGGCCTTTGATGCTCGGCCTTGACTTTCTGACATGTTAAGCACTTTGCAACGCATTCTGCAACGTCTCTTTTCATATTTAGCCACCAAAAATGTCGTCGCAAATCTTGATACATCTTCGTACTTCCTAGATGAATTGAATATCTCGAGCTATGAGCTTCTGTCAAGATGTCCTCTTTAATATCTGGTACTGCTGGAACCCAGATTCGTCCCTCAAATCTTAGCATTCCATCAGTATCAAACTTGTATTTCACTTCTTTTCCCTCGACCACACTTTCTCTTATTTTTTTGCATTCCTCATTCTGCAGTTGAGCGTTCTTCACTTTGTCCACTAAAGTTTGACTGGCTTCCATCTGGTACAATTTCTCATCAGATTCTTTTGGAAATTTGATTTCCAACCCTAGCCTTGACATTGCTGTTATAAGCTCCTCCTTATCCGTTAACAACATTAACTTTACCCTGCCTTTCCTACTTAAGGCATCTGCAACCACGTTTGCTTTGCCTGGATGATAAAAGATCACGCAATCGTAATCTTTTAACAATTTCATCCATCTCCTTTGACGCATGTTCAAGTCTTTTTGAGTGAAAATGTACTTCAGACTCTTATGGTCTGTGTAAATCGCACATTTCTCTCCATAGAGATAGTGTCTCCATATTTTTAAAGCAAACACAACCGCCGCCAACTCTAAATCATGAGTTGGATACCCTTTTCGTAGTCCTTCAATTGCCTTGATGCATACTGCGATGACTTTTCAGATTCGCATAAGGACACATCCTAATCCTTTGTGTGAAGCATCTTTGTACACCATAAAATTTCTGTATTATCTGGTAATGATAACACGGGTGCCATACTTAGCTTCTTTTTTAATTCTAGAAACTTCCTTCACATTTCTCATCCAAACAAATTTTCTGATTTCCTCGCCAAATTTGTCAGCGGAGTGGCAATCTTGGAGAAATTCTGGATAAACCGTCTGTACGTAATACCGCCTTGATCCTAAGAAACTTCTTACGCCGATGGAGTTCTTGGTTGTTCCCAATTTATCATGACTTCGACCTTTGATGGATCCATCGAAATTCCATCCTTGTCAATTACGTGCCCAAGAAATTGTACACGTTCCAACCAGGATTCACATTTAGAGAATTTTGCATACAACCTTTCCTTTCTTAGCATCTCCAGCGTTAGACGTAAGTGTTCCACGTGTTCTTCTTGAGTTCTAGAATACACCAGAATATCGTCAATAAACACTACCACAAACTTGTCTAAAAATGGTTTAAACACCCTGTTCATCAAATCCATGAACGTTGCAGGGGCATTTGTCAACCCAAAAGACATCACCAAAAATTCGTAATGTCCATACCGAGTTCAAAATGCCGTCTTCGCTACATCCTCCTTCCTTACTTTCAGTTGGTGATACCCACTTCTCAAATCTATTTTCGAGAAATTTCTAGCACCCTTTAATTGATCAAACAAATCATCTATTCTCGGCAATGGATATCTATTCTTAATAGTGACTTTGTTTAACTCCTTATAATCAATGCAAAGACGCATTGACCCATCTTTCTTCTTTACGAATAACATCGGTGCTTCCCACGGTGACACACTCGGCTGAATGTATTTCTTGTCCAACAGCTCCTGTAGTTGTACCATCAGTACCTTCATCTCTAGGAGGCATTACATGCGGGGCTTTCGATATCGGAGCGGTTCCTGGCATTAAGTCGATCACGAACTCAATTTCTCTGTTAGGCGGAAGTCCTGGCAAATCCTCTGGAAACACATCCACAAATTCCCTAACCACTGGTATTTCTTCCAGTTTCACACCCTTCTTCTGAGTATCGACTATGTAAGCTAAATAACCCACACAGCCTTGACTCAATAACTTCTTGGCCTGCATAATCGTCAGACATCTCATTTGTCTAGGTGATTTGCTACCATTGAAAACTACCTTTGACGGAGTCATAAGGTTTACACATTTCTTTTGGCAGTCAATTATCGCTCCACAATTGAACAACCAATCCATTCCCAAAATAACATCAAACTCTCCAAGCCTAATCAGAATTAAATCTACCATCAAAATATTTCCCTTAATGTTCACCCTACAGTTCTTGTATATGAACCTAACAGGAATTACTTCCTTATTCGCAATTTCTATGTTTAAAGGTAAATTCAATTCTTCACTAAAGCAATCCTAATCTCATAGCAAATTCATCGGATATAAATGAGCAAGTAGCTTTTAATTAAATAATACATAAGCATCAATATCATTGATTGGGATAATACGACACAACATCCTTTAATTGCCTGACATCTTGCATGCTGTCATGTTGAAGGTTACATTTGTGGGCTTATTGGTTGATGTTGGCGCAACAATAGTCAGCGCACTTCCAATAGCACTTCCCTTGTTTCCATTTACCTCACCAAATCTCTTCTTAGGGCATTCACGAGCAAAGTGATCCTTGGACCCGCAAGTGAAGCAAACGTTCTTCTTGGGTTGATTGCAATTTGGGGTGATGTGACCTTCCTGGCCATAGTTAAAGCATACACGTTTCCCCATTAAGCATACACCCTTGTGAAACTTCCCGTATGTAGCACATGCTTCAAACTTCTTATTCTGCTGGTTACCTTGTTGATTCCCAGCCTCCACATTTCCATTCCACTTTCTTTTCAGATTATTATTACCATTCCCACTACCACCACCTCCATTCTTAACCTCCACTTCATTCTTCTTCTTTTTCTGTTCCTGATTGAACTTAGTTACAGCCTCGCCTCCAACTTCAGTGAGAATTGCCTTTTCCATCACGGCTGGAAACATCTTCAACTGGAACAAGGAAACCCTACTAAACAACCAGGGCTTTAGTCCCTGTTCAAACCTCTTTGCCTTGTGTTCATCTGTGCTGACTTGGTATGGCGCAAACCTTGCCAACTCATTGAATTTTGAGGCATACTCCGACACCGTCATCGTTCCCTGCTTTAGTTCTAAAAACTGCACTTCTAGCTGACTCTTCGATTTCTCTGGGAAATAGGTCTCGAAGAACATCTCCTTGAACCTATCCCAAGCCATAACACCTGGTCCTCCTTGAGTTTTATTGGCCTGCCACCAATAACTAGCCTCTGCTTTCAACATGAATGTTGCAAAAGCCGTGTTTTGATCTTCCCCTACTCCTGCAACATCGAACACTTTCTCTATCTCCATGACCCAGGTCTGTGCCTCAATCGGGTTCATGGACCCACGAAATTCTGGTGGTCCAACCGCCTTGAAGTCCTTAAATGTTGTAGCTTGATTTTGTGGTTGATTCTGCGATTGATTACATGAAGGTGCACTGTCGATGCGTCACCATTTCTTGGCGAAGCAGGGTTAGCTTGACATTATTATTGTTGTTTTCCTTGGTGGTTCTCTCTGACGGGTGGTTGGCGTCTTGGAGGCATTTTACATTAAAAATACACTCATTAGATTATTACTTAACTCTTTCAAGTAACTTCTAATTAACTTGCCCCCATAAAAATAATCACCACATAACACATAACACTTTGGATAAAAGAAGATAATAACTTTTATTCATTCTTAATTCTTTGAAAACATCATAACAATAGCATCACTGCTATTTATATTATTTTCCTGAACTACTAAAGTTTCAAGACATCATCATCATATCCACAAGTTACATAACACTTGGAATTTACATAATACTTATCATAACATAAATCATAAATCAAGTACTCTTCCTACGATGTCCTACTAAGATACTGCATAGCCTTACGACGTTCTTCTTTCATAATTCGGAACATGGTTTGATGATCTAGTATGTACGAGGGTAGCGTCTCGAACTGAATTGGGTAACCCATGACCCGATCCTGAGCTCGATTAACCATGGTGTTGAACACGTTATTCATTTCCTGCATCTTCATTCTCTTTGCTTGTGCTTCTCCCTCTACTATTTTGGCTCGTTAATCAGCTTCCTCGTATGCATCTTCGGCTCTTGTCCTTTTTGCAGATTCTTCTCTCAACTTGCTCTTCAACTCTGCAATCTCTGCTCTCATTTTCTCGTTCTCTTCTTCAGTGTGAATCAACTTATCTTTAACATTGTTCAAACGTTCCTCTCGGTCCTAAATTTCATCGTCTTTCTGTGCCATCGAGGCCTGTTGCTCAGCTACTATCTCTTGCAATTCCTCGATAGTATCTTGATGTTCCATGTTGTGGTCATTACCTCATCGTATATACGACCAGCTATCAAGTTAAGTGGAATCCTTTCCTCCTTGTTCTCTTCATCCGCCTGTGGCAGCTCCAAGGAATCTTCCTCATCCGTCTCTATCTCATCATCCTCATCGGTACTCTCTCTCTCGCTTTCAACTCTGTGACCAAGCGGGCTGTTTCCGTGGCGATAATTGTTCCCCAAACTACACGAATATCTCGAGGCTCCTCCTCCCTAGCTTGATTGGATCCTCCTATATTAGACATCCTGTCAACCAAAGTTTAATTTTTAATTACTAATCATTACTACTCGACGCTCACGAGCACATAAGTTGTAAACACATAAACACATAAGTATTTTATTACTTCTTCCTTAAAACTTCGATAAGAGTTTATCATCACCATCTTTTTGAAGGTTACTTCGTAAGGTTTTTTCCCCACCTAAAGTTCATAACCTAAGGCTTTGATACCAACTTGTGACACCCCAAACCCAGTACTTCATTCCCCCACGAGATTTGGTGTTCACTTAATCAAACATTCATATCTAACTACCCAATCATAATCAAATTGAATAATGAAAACCTTTCCCATTAAAGGGTTACATAATAAAAATCTCGGGTTGTCTAACCTTTAAATACAATCATTCAAATGCGGAATTAAAATTATTACATAACATCATTATTAAGAAGTCTAAGATCATCACAATAATAAAAGTACAAATCAGCATCACTTGTACAATTTTCCCTTTCCTTTGCTAGTTGAAGGTTCATCTACCTTCTCCACTTTAGCTGCAATGAGTTTATAAATATGCAAGAGTGAGCAAAACAATTGCTCCTTTGGATAAAATAATGAATCAACGGAAGAATAACAATAATAGCGCTTAATGAATAGGCTCATCAAAACTAGATAGTACTCTAACAATGATAATCGAGAGGCTGAAATCCAAAGTATGGAATAAACATAAGCGAGGGTCATAAGACCATGAACTATGTCCACGAGTTTGAGTAATCTTTCAACTCCAACTTTAACGATTATAAGACTATAAGGACTCCTCGTGCTTAGGGGATCATCCCTTCGTACCATGTATTGTGCACAAACATTTAACGCTACGCAGCGTAAGTTACCCCTAATAATAGGGTTGTTCATCTCGATATTTAGAGTACAAGTCCGCACCAAAGAGAGTTTGGTTTGGATAAGCTTTCAAGGGTAATTTGAAGTTCAACGATCATCAACTAGAGGACTAGTTGAATTAATACTAATAACGTCATATTATAGAATACTCGTAATTGAATCGTCATGGTAAATTAAAATCATGCTTTAGGAATAATCTAATAGCATACACCTTAAATAAATATAACACACCTTGCTTGAAAAATGTTAAGCTAAGGTTATTTAAAATCGAATACTAAGCATGCGTAGTAATTTGAACGATAAAACTGTTCAACATTAGTATGTATAATTGTGCATGTTAAACAACAAGTTAAATACAAGAATAACTTGCTCAATAAAAAATAAAGTTCAGAAATCTTGCACCATTATATTGGAATCGAATTGGAAACAATAATTGCTTCAACAAGAAAATAGATTAGAGAACTTGCCTTGCTCGTGGGATAAACCAAACAATTTAAATCACAATATCCTATAAACATATGTCATCATGACATAATTAGTCATTACCACCTTACAAACATAACTAAGTACGTTCATCATGTAAAAATTCAATTTTTAATCATATAATCAAGTTACAAGATAATTTAATTGTTAATAACAGGCTCATTCATAGTATCGAAATACTGAAATCAACATTTTACAGTCCTACTATTATCACATAACAATTCCTTCAAATTTCGAGTACAAAAGTACCTTTGTCAGGCCACTCGCTAACTTAACTTCGTATGACGTATTGCGTAGTTTATGTGGTGATGGTATTGCATTGAGAGTTAAGCTGTTGAAGCATGCAGTTAGCTACTATGGCCATGCCGTGCTGCGGCGTGGTGCAAGCATATGTACGACAATTGAACTACTTTGCATGGCGCTACTGCGCTAAATCTATAGATCTTGATTGATGACTTCAAAGAAGCAGTATGAACAAAAGCCAATTTTGGCCTACAAGTTCCTTTCTAACAGCCTAATTAGCATGTAATTCCTATAGAGACTTCACATAAACATAGTTCAAAGATTGTAAACATGTTTCTACTCATAAAACAATATAGATAACTAATTTAAATCATACAATTTCACTATTTTTGATAAAAACTCATTTTTAATGTTTTTAATGAAAATAAACACTGTGATTTTGTTTTCCAACCAAAATAGTTAATTCAAAGCACTTTATCAATGTTTATACATACTCTACCACATTCAATAATCAATTTATCAACTAAGCAACTAACTAACCCTTAATTTCTACCTTAAACTAAACAATATATATTCATAAAAAACTCTACAGAAAAAAAATAGCTTTTTCTTCACAACCACATACATAAAATAAATTATTTGACTATTCTCAATTATAGCTTAAGAAAATAGTTTTACTACACTAGTTTATCATATAAAACCACATACATAACAACAATTCAACTTCTACAAAGCTTTTATGGAGAAATTTGGGGAAGAGAAAACAACTATAGCTTTGAAAAGAAAAATAATAATGAGTTTAGATGATACCTTGAAAGAAGAAGATGATGGCCAACTATCTTTTTGATTATCAAGCTTTTCTCCTCTTCTCTCCAATTCTCTAGGATTCTTTCTTCTTCTCTCTCTTCTTTTCTCTCTGAGAAAACTTTTCTTCTCTCTCTCTATTCTAATTCTTACGTCTTAGAATATAACGTATAAGATATAATATATATATTAATTATATAATATAAATATAAATATAAGCGATATCAGTTATCCAAGTTTTGAAAACCAAAAGCCATAAGGCTTGTTTTGGCTAATCACTAAAAAAAAATCAATTAACCCTTATGCCTTGTTTGGTAAAAACTCAATTAGAATAAAGACTTAATAGGCATTAGGCCTTGTTTGGAAAAAGCGAATTAAACTCCTTTAAGTTATTTTAATAACTCCTTTATAAAAGGTTATTTGTCACACTTTATTTAATTAAATTAATCTTAATAACAATTTATTAAATTACTTTAACACATAAATCAATACCACAAAATTATAATTTTTTTATATAATTATAACTTTATTTAATCAACTAACACATCCTTTTAATTACAAATTCAAATAAAAGAATAATAATTCAATTAATCAAACTCTCTAACTTAATAATTAAATTAAATTAACATATAATAATTAATTTCCTTAATTATTTATTTAACAAATAGTTAACCAAATTGAATCAAATTTGAACAATTATTTATTCAACAATAAACACATCCATTAAATACTTAAATAATTCAATAAATATTTAATATAATAATTAAAATTACGGAATGTTATAGTATATAACTTAGGAGTTCTATAACTCGATGGCCACGAAATTTAAACTAGAGGTCACGTTAACATGTATATAAGATTATGCCAAGAGATGGGAATTTTGGAGTTGAGCATGATGGGGCTAATTTCTTAAGCCACACACTAAAAATGATTTTTGAAAAATAGTAAAAGAAATTGAAAAATTACGAAAAAATACTTTTTATGTATGAAATACATGTATATAAGTATGGCCAAAGGATAGAAAAATAATAAGTTGATTTGGTATTTTCGTAGAGGAGATATGGAATCCCAGTTGGTTGGACAAAAAATAGTTGAATGAAGGAGTTTTAGAATTTGGATGTTGGATTGGAAGGATTTAGAATCCGTGCTTGTTGGATTTAGAATTCGAGCTTCTTTGGATTGAAGGATTTGGAATCCGGGCTTCTTTGGATTGGAAGTTTGTTGAATCCAGTTTGGTGGATTAATCAATCTAGGTGGACAATTGGATTATTGCATGTTTGAATAATCTAGACTATGATGTTAGTATTCAAACTTACTAGATTATAAGGAAGAACTAATAAATGGAAAGATTAAGTGTTAAATCCTAATGTATATAATAAAGTAATTAAAATATTATCAAAGAATAATAATGATAATAATAAAGATGTTTTCAGGTAATTGATTATGTGGTTAAGTGTTAACTGAATTGCTGATAGAGTAATTGTATTATGATATAAAGGATGATATGTTGATTGTAAGATCAATCTTAATAATGATAGGTCTTTACAATAAAGATATTAAATTAAATTGCGTAACAATAGATCACAGTCAAGATAAGTTCTCTAACTCAAACTTGAGTTATTATTTTCAAAGCATGTTAGTGAATAATAATTTTTTATTATTCACATCTATATTGGTTATTGATACTCGCACTTGGTGTAATTAAATTCCGGCTCTATTATTATTGAACTGTGAATTAGTTAAAGTTCTTTTATTCATGAACTGTTTAAGATATGGATCTGTGCTCATTGTATCGGCTAGATCAAGTATGTTTAAATTTGTTAAATCAAATATGTTGTTAAAAGTTGTTCTTCACCAATTGACTTGGTAAGGACTCAAGATTGAGAAAAAGAATAATTTGATTAAAGCATTATTGAAAACCAATTATTGCTCGTACAGTAAATGTTTATGCATAATACACTGGGTATGAAAGGCTGATCCCCTTGATTACCAAAACTTATTAAAAGGACCAGTTTAAGTACCAACAACCTTTGCATATGTTCATGGTCATTATGGCCACTTAGCATCTATTATTCAATTATTCGAATATTCAGTTATCAAGACTTAATTCATGTTCTTTCACAATTAATTTCTATTGTTGAACATTGAAGGATAAATTTCTTGCTAATCATGATATATCTTCCTTGTACTTAAACTTGCTAAGCAAATTTGTTGCTTACCCTTGCTATATCATGACATTTATTTCAGCTATACCAGAGACGTCCAAGAAGGATAAAGGCAAAGGAAAAGTGCAGGAATAAATAATAAAAAATGTTTATGTATTATATTATATTATGTACATTGGTAATGTAATCCTTTTGTGTTACTAAGGATAACTTAATTAAGATATGTATAAGTTAAGGTTAATAGACCTTGGGATAATGTTGGAAGACTTTATTATAATGAACAATGAATGTTTATTATTCCGCAATAGTTTATAGAATGCTTATGATGATGATGAATCGTGAGCACCAAACCCGAGGTTTGAGAACCTGGATTTGGTGGCGTCACAGGTTGGTATCAGAGTTATAGGTTATAAACATTAGGATGTGGAACCTAGGTTATAACCTTGGAAGAAAACTCATATAGAGTATGCTAAGAGGTGGGATTATCTAGTGGAGATACATAATAAAATATTGATTCATTTTATCAATGAATATATTTTATTGTGATACTTATATTGTTTCATTTGTGGTTGTAAGATATGCAGGAAGAGGAAGGATGTACATGCTTAATATGGCATATCGAAGCTAATCCGAGAGGATCATGTTGCTAAGATGAAGCGAGGATGTGATGGAGATTTGATGAGAACATAGGTATTTGGGGAATGGTGGTTGCCAAGAATGGAGAATGGTACTCATCGGATACTAAAATTTCAATAAGAGAAGAATAAGTTGCGAAGATGAAGATAGTGAGAGCAAATGACCAAATGATGGCGTATACCGAGGTTTGACTTTGTGATCACAAGAGGAGAATAGTTTTGTATTAAGTATTGACCATCGGTGTTGCAATGAGGTTTGACTTAGAGAGTGGATCGAATTGAGGATGTTGAGAGAAGAGTGGATCGATTAGAGGTTAGATGAAGGTTGGGTTAGGATGGAGTACTTGGGATGAGGCTTTAGATGCAACATATGCTAGTCCCCAAGTAGGAGAAAGGAGATCCTTTGAGATAGGCGAGTCGAGTCGATCTGTTAGACGTCGACTTATGGATGGACTCTTTCCACCAAAGCAGGAGCATGCAGGCGCACCCTCTCCAGATGCGCAGTGATAGTTTAATAGCGTTCTATTGTATATAGATGTAGTAGAATCGCTTTTGTTTAGTAGGGTTTTATGCTTGATGTAAACCTCAGTATGTGCGAGGTAGTATGTAAATATGATGTATCCCCATCTTAGGTGTGTAGGGGAGTATGTCTTTTGGTAGATCCCATCTTTTGATGTTTAAAAATGGGATAGTTAGCATTTATAAAAATATGCCAAGTATGTAAGTATATGATGCTAAAATTTGGCATATGAATATAAATGCAGTATTATAATTACTTGTTTGATCAAATGGAAAAGTATTAAGAATTAAAATGAGAAGCTATCTGTTTGAAAAATCAGTAAATCGAATATGTTAATTTAGCAAGCTAAATGTGTTATTCAGCAAGCTGAATGTGTTAATTCAGCAAGCTGAATATGTGAAGTCAGTAAGATGAATATGTTAATTCAGCAAGCTGAATTAGTCAATTCAGCAGGTTGAATTCGTTAATACAACATTATGATAATATGATTGTTAGAGTTTAAATTACATGTTATATTTTAAACACTTAGAAGATATAACATATAATGAAACTCGATGTAATAAATTAAGGTTTTGTTTAACCAGATAATGCCACCAAGACGTCAAAATCGTAACGGAGGGAGGGCATTATGTGAACAATGAAAGGAATCAAGATGACCCAATGCAGAACTTCGCTGATATGATAGCTCAAGCTATGCGAACTCGTACACCTGCAGCAAGGGGACAAGCGAATAATAGATTGGCAAATTTTAAAGATTTTAAAGTTGTAGGACACCAGAATTCAGTGGAACTACGGACCCCATAGCAGCTCAAACATGGGTGAAAGATATGGAAAAGGCCTTTATCATTGCTAGGGTAGGCGAAGAGCAAAAGACGACTTTTGCTACCTACTTGATGAAAGGTGAGGCTAATTACTTGTGGGAGACGAACCGAGCTAGAGCTGGAATGGAGGTAGTGACCTGGACCAGGTCTAAGGAGTTGTTCTTAAAAAGTTATTTCTCGGAAGCCATGTAAGCCAGAATGGTAGTGCAGTTTCTAGAATTAAAGCAAGAAAACATGTCAGTTGCCGAATATGCAGCAAAATTATATGAGCTAGCCAGATTCGCACCTCATCAGGTGGATATAGAATTACGAAAGGCACGTAGGTTTAAAAATGGGCTGAAGCCATGGATTCACAGCAAAGTTGCAGTGTTACAAATTGCTACATTCTCAACAGTATTAGAAAAAGCCATCATTGCAGAAGGTAGTAGTGAGGCAATTTCTAGATTCAACCGAGAGAAGAATAAGAAGAAGATTGAAGGTGGACATCAGTGTGCCAGCAATGGTGGCAGTAACAGCAAGAAACACAAGTGGAACAACAGTGGCAATGAATCAGGAACACAACAAGGAAATACTTAGCAGAAGAAGCCAGCGTGTTCAAAGTATGGAAAGAATCACTCTTGGGAGTGTATGAAAGGGAAGAATGTATGTTATAATTGCGGCCAGGAAGGACATATCTCACTGAATTGCCCTAAACTAAAGAAGGGAGGTTGTTTTTCTTGTGGGGGAATAGGACATCGATTTAAGGATTGTCCATTCAAGAAGAATACTGATGGAGGAAGTGGAAATAAGAGTAGCACCACAAAGTTAACTATTGTAGGGCCAACGAAAGGAAGCAAGCCGACGGCGACCCGAACGTTCAACATACGATGTCTGAAAGGCGTGGTTGCATCAAAGGAGGTTGTGTCAGGTATTATTCCGATCAATAATATAAATGCCTACGTATTATTTGATTTAGGAGCTACCTGTTCATTTGTGTCTGATGAATTTGCTAGAAGATTAAACTTACCATGTGAAAAGCTAAAAAACCCAATGAATATAGAAGTTGCAAACAAAGAAGTGATCCCTGTAGAGTTTATCCATAACAACTGTGGTGTAGAAATAAGGGGACATAAGTTAAGCGTGAATTTGATTCCGATACGCGTAGGAGAATTTAATGTTATCTTAGGAATAGATTGGTTGTTTAACCATGAGGCAGTTATAGATTGCCAGAAAAAGAGCATACGGCTTAAGACACTAAAGAAGTCTAAAGTTATATTTTATGGTAGCAAGTCGTCAAGGCTAACAAGTTGTCTGACGATGATGCAGGCCAAAAGAATGTTACGAAAAGGATATGAAGGTTATTTGGCTCATGTAGTGGATACACGGGTTGTGAATTCTGACATGGGGCAGATACCTATAATTAATGAGTTTGGGGATGTCTTTCCAGAAGAACTTTCAGGACTTCCTCCAGACAAAGAGATAGAATTTTTAATTGATTTAGTACCGGGGACAACACCGATATCAAAAGCACCATATAGGATGGCTCCGGTAGAAATGAAAGAGTTAATGATCTAGCTACAAGAATTGTTGGATAAAAAGTACATCCAACCTAGTGTATCTCCGTGGGGAGCACCGGTGTTGTTTGTAAAAAAGAAGGATGGTTCGATGTGGTTGTGTATGGATTATAGAGAGTTAAATAAGGTGACAATCAAGAACAAATATTCGTTACCAAGAATAGACGATCTATTTGATCAACTTAAAGGAGCGAGATGTTTTTCAAAGATTGACTTAAGGACTGATTACCATCAGTTGAAAGTGAGGATGAAGGATGTACCAAAGGTAGCATTTAAAACTCGTTACGGCCATTATGAGTTCCTAGTGGTGTCGTTTGGACTGACAAATGCACCAACTGCTTTTATGAACTTAATGAACAGAGTATTTAAATTGTATTTGGATAAATTTGTGGTTGTGTTCATTGATGACATTTTGGTGTATTCGAAGACTGAAGAGGAGCATGCCGAACATCTACGAATTGTATTGGAAACCTTAAGAGAAGAGAAGTTATATGAAAAATATTCAAAGTGTGAGTTCTGGTTGAAGAGGGTTCAATTTCTAGGACATATCATCGACAACGATGGAATTTCTATTGATCCAACGAAAGTAGAAGCGGTGAAAAATTGGGGACAACCGAAGACTCCGAAAGAGATCTAAAGTTTCTTGGGATTGGCAGGATATTACCGAAGGTTTATTCAGGATTTCTCAAAGATAGCGACACCATTAACTAATCTGACGAGGAAGACTGTTAAGTATGTGTGGACAGAGAAGTGTGAACAGAGTTTTTAGGAATTGAAGAAAAGATTAAGTGAAGCACCTGTGTTATCATTACCAGAGATATGATGGGGGTTTACGATTATATAGTGATCGTCACACAAGGGATTGGGTTGTGTGTTAATGCGAGAATGGTAAAAAGTCATTGCACGCTGCAGCGTTACGATAATTAAAAGACTGTGAGAAGGGATACCCTACCCATGACCTTAAATTGGTTGCGGTAGTATTTGCCCTTAAGATTTGGAGACATTATCCCTACGAAGAAAAGTGTGAGATATATACAGACCATAAAAGTCTAAATTATATCTTTACACAAAAGGAGTTAAACATGAGGCAGAGGAGGTGGTTAGAATTGATCAAGGACTATGATTGTGATATTCTATATCATCTGGGAAAGGCTAATGTAGTGGCAGATGCTTTAAGCAGGAAGAGCCAAGAAAAAATGTTTGTATTAATAGAACAGGAAGAATTAATAAGAGAAATGGAGAAAATGGAGTTGGAGGTGAAAAATCTGAAGGATTCAGATAAGGTAATAGAAATGGAAGCAAGTCATAAGGCGAAAGAATCACAAGGGAATGATGAAGAATGCGGTAACATAAAGAAGCAGTTGGCTGAAGGCGAAGAACTAAAGTATAAGATTGACGACACAGGATTGCTGAGATTTGAAGGAAGAATTTGGGTACCTGCAGTACCAGAGTTAAGAGAAGAGATTCTACAAGCACACAATACGAGATATTTGATACACTTAGGAAGCACGAAGATGTATCAAGATTTGCGTCAACATTATTGGTGGCCAATATGATGAAGAGAGAGGTTCTTTGAATCGTCGATTCTTTGTTTAACTTGTCAGAGAGTCAAGGCAGAGCATTAGCGACGAAGTGGACTATTACAGCCGTTGGAAATTCCAGAATGGAAATGGGATCATGTCACGATGGATTTTGTGGTAGGACTTCCAGCGACACAGAAGGGTTATGACGCTATATGGGTGATTGTCGAGCGTCTTACAAAGTCAGCACACTTTTTGCCAATCAAGATCAGGTATACTTTGGATCAGTTAGCCAAGTTGTATATGAAGGAGATAATTTTGAGACATGGAGTGCCAATATCAATCGTGTTTGATAGAGACCCGCGCTTCACGTCAAACTTTTGTAGGAGTCTTAAAGAAAGAATGGGGACACAATTAAGGTTGAGTACTGCGTATCATCCACAGACAGATGGGCATAGCGAGAGAACGATTCAAACATTAGAAGACATGCTCAGAGCCTGTGTGATGGATTTCAAAGGAAATTTGGGAAGATCATCTTCCATTGGTGGAGTTTGCGTATAACAATAGTTATCATGCAAACATTGGAATGCCGCCATATGAAGCCCTGATTGGGAGAAAGTGCAGAACGCCCTTATGTTGGGACGAGGTAGGTGAAAGAAGATTGTTGGGGCTAGAATTGGTGCAGCAGACTGTGAAGATCATCAAAGTGATAAGAGGTCGACTGGTAGCAGCTCAGGATCGACAAAAAAAGTACGCAGATATTCATCGCAAGAAAAGAGATTTTGAAGTGGGAAGCTACACATTTTTGAAGGTATCTCCTTGGAAGGGGAAGATAAGATTTGAGAAGAAAGGTAAACTAAGTCCAAGGTTTATTGGACCGTTCGAAATACTAGAGAAGATAGGGGAAGTAGCATACGAAGTAGCTCAACCTCCTGAACTGGAACATATTCATAATGTATTTCATGTATTAGTGTTATGTCCATACAAGCCGGATTACAAGCATGTGATATCGTATGAGCCAATTCAAGTTGAAAAGGACTTATCATACGAAGAAATCCCTATAGAAATTTTTGATAAGAAGGAGCAAAGATTAAGAAATAAGGTTATACATTCTGTCAAAGTGCTCTAGAGGACCCACAATGCTGAAGAAGCTACGTGGGAGCTTGAAGAAAAGATAAAGAAGAATTATCCAAATCCTTTTGAGTAACCTTAATGAAATTTCGGGGACGGAATTCTTATAAGGATGAGAGAATGTAATAACAAAGAATCTCTATGGTACATTGTAAATAAATATATTAAATAATCTGTTATATATTATGGACGATTAAGTGATTATGTGGATAATATGCTATAATATTTAAAGGAAGTCTCACTAATAAGTTAAATAAATTAGTGAACTAACCTAAGTATTTTAATAATCTAGAAAATAGATTTAAGGTGTTAAATCCTAATTAAATACTCAATAAACTTGAATAAGACAAGTCTAATTGGGTTATGTGAGTGAATTAATATTATTAATGAATAATAATATGGAAATATTAATAATAATGAACATAAGCTCAAGAGATAATAATGAATGAAAAATAAGTAATTAATAAGCCCAATTATATTTTTAGTGTGGGACTTGTAGATAAAATTAAATCAAGGGCAATTAGTTTATTAAATTAGCCCAAGAGGTCATGTATAAGATAAATATAATAATGGCCCAATTGAATTAATGGGGAAGCCCAAGTTCAATTTTGTAAGTAAGCAAGATAATAAAAGTGCAAGCGCATTTAACATTTAATTGCAAGCCCAAAGATGAAATTGGTGGCCCAACTTTATGCCCAATTAAGGAGGGGCATATTGAACATTTGGTATGCTAAATAAGAATTAAAAAGAAATCAATTTTGATGGATAATAAGGCCACATGGCCAGCCATGATAAGGAGAGGAAGGGGGGGATGAATATAATCATTTCATGCTCCCAATTTTCCAAAGATAATTACAAGATGGGCTAGGTGTCAATTGTATTATGGAGCCACAACATTTAGCTAGTCTTGTAGGTAATATAGTTATAATTAAGGGAGAGAGAGAGGAGATATGCTAGGAGATAATGTATAGATATACCAACTATATCTATAGATTTTTTTTCCAAACACTTAACCCATATTCTCTTTCATCTCATTACTAGTTAACTAAACAAAAAGCAAAAACATATGAGAGAGAGAGAGAGAAATTCAATGGAGAGGAGGAGAGAAAGAGGAAGGAGATCCACCATTGATGCACCCAAAGTTTATCTTCTGCTTTGGAAGAGAAAGAAAGTGTGCCCAAAAATTAAGGTGAAAACCAAACTAGCTTATCCTTTTTATTTTGTTTGATTTTGGTTATTTAAAGTTTATGATCTTGAGGTCTAAAACCCTCCATTTACATGTTTTATATGGTCTCATGTATGGTTCTAACATATTTGGGTGTTAGAAAGTGAATCAAAAGGATATAAGAGAAACTAGTTTTGTTTTGTCAGAGAACTCAAGTTTTTTTTACTTCCTTTGATCGACTACCATTTTTGATCTACACCTTTTTTTTGTGATCCGTAAAGGAGAGGTGCTAGATATGTAAGTTAACTACTAAAACCAAGTGGTAGCACTCAAAAACGCTTAGTACACAAGTTGTAGCAACTGTTTTTGTAAAAATAGTTTTGTCTTTAGAAAGAAAAACAAATTATTTTTGGACAGTCAATGCTAGGGGCATTTTTGTTATTTTCCTGACATTTAAAAATTTTGGAAAAATTTGGGATGATAATATGATGAGTTATCTTTCAAACCCAAGTGGAATCACCGAAATAGGAGTTGTATATTTTCGTAAGGATTGATTTTAGCAAAGTAGGTAAAAGCCAAAAATCCCAAAAACAAACTGCCAAAGAAATTGCAGGGGCAGTTTCAACCACTTAAATTTGGACAAAAATTTTGGCCTTTTGGGAAATAAAAATATATGGTATAAATTAGCTCCTGTCCAAAAATGAGCTCATTCCGACTTAAAATGACCAAGTTATGACTATTTCAATATTTAGGTATTTTAGACAAAAATCGCTATAACCGGAGTTCTATAACTCCGATGGCCACAAAATTTAAACTGAAGGGTCACGTTAACATTTATAAGATTATGCCAAGAGATGGGAATTTGTGGAGTTGAGCATGATGGGGCTAATTTCTGAAGCCACGCACTAAAAATAATTTTTGAAAAATAGTAAAAGAAATTGAAAAATTACGAAAAAAATACTTTTTATGTATGAAATACATGTATATAAGTATGGCCAAAAAAAGAGAAATAATAAGTTGATTTGGTATTTTCGTAAAGGAGATATGGAATCCAGTTGGCTGGATTAAAAAATAGTTGAATCCAGTTTGCTGGATTGAAGGATTTAGAATTCAGGCTTGCTGGATTGAAGGATTTGGAATCTAAACTTGCTGGATTGGAAGTTTGTTGAATCCAGTTTGCTGGATTAGGAAATTCAGGTGGCTGGATTGCATGTTTGAATAATCTAGACTATGATGTTAGTATTCGGCTTACTAGATTATAAGGAAGAACTAATAAATGGAAAGATTAAGTGTTAAATCCTAATGTATATAATAAAGTAATTAAAATATTATCAAAGAATGATAATAATAAAAATGTTTTCAGGTAATTGATTATGTGGTTAAGTGGTAACTGAATTGGTGATAGAGTAATTGTATTATAATATAAAGGATGATATGCTGATTGTAAGATCTATCTTAACAATGATAGGTCTTTACAATAAAGAGATTAAATTAAATTGCATAGCAGTAGATCGCAGTCAAGACAAGTTCTATCTCTAACTCAAACTTGAGTTATTATTTTCGAAGCATGTTAGTTAATAATTATTGTTTATTATTCACATCTATATTGGTTATTGATACTCACACTTGGTGCAATTAAATTCTGGTTCTATTATTATTGAACCGTGAATTAATTAAAGTTATTTTATTCATGAACTGTTTAAGATATGGATCTATGCTCATTGTATCGGTTAGATCAAGTATGTTTAAATTTATTAAATCAAATATGTTGTTAAAAGCTGTTCTTCACCAATTGACTTGGTAAGGACTCAAGACTGAGAAAAAGAACAGTTTGATTAAAGCATTATTGAAAACCAATTATTGCTCGTACAATAAGTGTTTATGCATAATACACCGGGTATGAAAGGCTGATCCCCTTGATTACCAAAACTTATTAAAAGGACCAGTTTAAGTACTGACAACCTTAGCATATGTTCATGGTCATTATGACCACTCATTATCTATTATTCAATTATTCGAATATTCTGTTATCAAGACTTAATTTATGTTCTTTCACAATTAATTTCTATTGTTGAACATTGAACGATAAATTTCTTGTTAATCATGATATATCTTCCTTGTACTTAAACTTGTTAAGCAAATTTGTTGCTTACCCTTGCTATATCATGACATTTATTTCAGCTATGCCAGAGACGTCCAAGAAGGACAAAGGAAGAGAAAAAGTGCAGGAATAGATAATAAGAATGTTTATGTATTATATTATATTATGTACATTGGTAATTGTAAGACCCCAACTTTTATAAATAAAGAATAATTTTCTCAAAATATATTTTTTGAATTTTATGGTGTGGATTTGGTATAATGTTATAGTTGTGGGTAATATTTATAAATTTTGCAAAGTAAGAAAGTGGTTATATAATATTCGATTGGTCGGGGAATATTAAATACGACCAAGACAATCATTGGTGGACCCCTAACGTAAGTGTGTTGTCGTAAAAGAAAAACGACATAATTATCTTTTTATAAAAATAACGGCGGAAGTGTTACCGTTAAAACTGTTAAACTACTCAGTAGTAAAAGTACAGTAATACGTGTGGTTGCTTAGTAGCACACGGTATTTATTATTGATGCTTACTTGAGAAGTCACTCAGTTATACTCAATTATTGCTACAATAATTGCAGCATCATATCTCTCATATTATTGATTCAATTATTATCACAGTATCATCTGCATAATATGATATATTATTAAATCAATAATTGAGATGTCAAAGTTAATCATATTATTATTTGCAATATTGACAATGTCTAGAAGTTCTATCAATGAGAGGTTTGGTCACCTAATTGCGCGCCAATAAGGAGAAATCCTTATCGGAAAGCCCCCTCTTTCCTGGGAACGACCTGGTTGTTAAATATTGTGAATTATAATATTAATGATGAATAAGTTTGTGTTGATTAAAGATGAATTGAATAGTTCCATTGTGTTGGAATTATTAGTGTTAGTGAAAATCGATATTTATTTCGATAATAATTGATGTCTGGAGGTTATATTGACCAATCACTTAATTAACCAGATAAATGAGCAATTAATTGCTATTAATTCACATTATTATAACTATTGATTTACATGATTGAACTATTGATTCACATTATTTACTATTAGGGAAGGTGGTGCAAGTTTGATAATACTTGCAGGACTAAATTAAAAATGAAGAAAAAGAGGAAGGTATTATATTGTAATATTTTGAGCCCCAAATCATGTAATTATCAAAACTATATTTTCCTATAAATAGAAGCTCATTCTTCCTTCATTTCTCACCAATTCACTAAAGCTATAGAGCAATTATTATAGAGAGAAATTATAGAGAGAAAGAAGAAGAGAAGTCTGCTACCTCACTATTCCAGTATCCAGTCTTCTTCTAAGGTAAGGGGTATTATTCTTTCGTATTCATGAAGAGAATAATTTTTTTCAATACTCGTAAGGGTTGTTATTCCATTCTTTATTATTATGTTGGAATAACTTACATCATGCCAAGTACCGCATACATGGTGAAATTCTTACATTATTCCATTCTTTATTATTACATTGGAATAACTCGTATGCGTCTTGATCTATCACATGCCTGGTGAATTCTGTTGTTATTCTATTTGTTATTATTCTATTGGAATATCCCGACTGTGCAGATTACGCATGACCTGGTTCCATTCTTTATTATTTTGTTGGAATATCCTATCTGTGCGGATTACGTATGACTTGGTTCTATTCTTTATTATTCTGTTGAGAATAACCTGTCTGTGCCATGCATGGTGAATTCTTCTGTTATTCCATTCTTTATTATTTTGTTAGAATAACCTGTCTATGTGGATTACCGCATGCATGGTGAATGATCCTTCCTATTAATTCCTTATTAAATTGTGGAAATGATCTGTCTACGTGGATTACCGCATGGCGGGCAAAAATCTATTTCCGGATCATATATTCTATTATACTCAGTTGGTTAAAGATTTAACTTCTATACTCCATGAAATTTGTGGAATATCCTTGATATTTGCGCTTCATCCAGTATCTTTTCATGGAAATATTCTTGTGAGCATTCTTGAATTTTACTCCACAAAGAAGTATCATGTTGACAATTTAGACGTTATTGATTTCTGGATAAATTAAAATTATAAATCTTTAAAATTTTATCTTTGAACTTGTTTTATTGAATTATTATGTCATTGTCATCATTCTCATGCTTATATTGTGATGAAAGTCATCTTTGGTTTACGTGCATAGACGGACTTGGTATGGTTATGACCAGGGATTATTCGGTATAATCATGACCGTAATGTGACTAATGATGTGGTAAACGTCCTCATTGGCCTGTAGTTCATTAATGGACAGTTGTTGGTGTGATTATGACCAGGGATTATTCGGTATAGTCATGACCATTGATGATTACATGAATATCCTTAGCCGTGATGTAGGGATGATTCAATTTTATTTATTAAGCTAAGTCTCAGCGATAAAGTTGATGAAAAACTTTTTCAATCTTAGAAGTTTGTAGATTTTATGCTCTACTTGACTCTTCTAATGGATTATTTGTTCCATTGTAGTTAAACTTGTTGTCTTTTATATTCTATCAGTTTAACATTGTTGAAGGCTAATAATAATTTATTCTGCATTATCTTAGTCATAATATTTCTTACTGGGTTAGTTTAGCTCACCCTTTCTTTCAATGTTCTGTTCAGGAAATGAAAACGTAGCCGGGACTAGTCGAGAAACGGAGTGACGGTCCAGATGATATCATTAGCAGTCCTCACTATTCTATTAAATAGTGTGACAATAAATGTAATGAGGACTCCATTGAGTGTGGATGTTGTCTAGATGACAATATTCTTATTAAAACTCTTAGATTATGTTTTGTCGTATTTTACACGACTGTTGTATAATTAAGTTGTATTTGAATTTTGTAACATGTTTTTGGTGACTCAAGATGGGTGATGTATACTTGTTTTGGGGGCGTCACAGTAATGTAAACCTTTTGTGTTACTAAGGATAACTTAATTAAGGTATGCATAAGTTAAGGTTAATAGACCTTGGGATAATGTTGGAAGACTTTATTATAATGAACAATGTATGTTTATTATTCTGCAATAGTTTATAGAATGCTTATGATGATGATGGATCGTGAGCACCAATTCTGAGGTTTGAGAACTCGGATTTGGGGGCGTCAGACGATCTGTCTGGTCTTCCGTCAGATAGAGAAATTAAATTCGTAATAGACTTAGCACCAGGAACTACACCGATTTTGAAAACCCCATACAGTATGACGCCAATAGAAATGAAGGAATTGATGATACAATTGCAAGAGTTGCTGGATAAGGGTTACATACGACCAAGTGTGTCTCCTTGGGGAGAACCAGTGTTGTTTGTAAAGAAGAAAGATGGATCAATGAGGCTCTGTATCGATTATTAAGAATTGAACATTGTGAAGATTAAGAATAGATATCCGTTACCAAGGACAGATGACCTTTTTAACCAACTGAAGGGAGCCAAGTGTTTCTCAAAGATAGATTTATGAACGGTTTATCACCAGTTGAAGGTGCAGGAAGCGGACATATCAAAGACGGCGTTTCGAACACGTTACAGACATTTCGAATTTTTGGTAATGTTATTCGGGTTGATGAATGCTCCAGCAGCGTTTATGGACTTGATGAACCGAGTCTTCAAGCCATTCTTAGATAAATTCGTAGTCGTTTTCATCGACGATATACTGATCTACTCAAAGATGGAGGAAGAACACGTCAAACATCTGAAGATGGTTTTGGAAGCACTAAGAAAAAAAGAAGTTGTATGCAAAATTATCTAAGTGTGAATTTTGGATAGAGAAAGTTCAATTCTAAGGACACGTGGTGGATAAGGATGGAATATCAGTAGACCCTACGAAAGTAGAAGCAGAGAGTAATTGGGAACAACCGAAGATGCCAACTGAAGTAAGAAGTTTCTTAGGGTTAGCTGGGTACTATCGAAGATTTATCCAAGATTTTTCTAAGATAGCCACCCCGTTGATCAATTTAACAAGTAAGATGGTGAAATTTGTGTGGACGGACAAGTGCGAGGAGAGTTTCCAAGAGCTGAAAAAGAGATTGGGCGAGGCGCCTGTATTATCATTACCAGATGATACGGTAGAATTTGTGGTGTATAGTGATGTGTCACATAGAGGACTGGGCTGTGTGCTAATGCAACATGGAAAAGTCATTGCATATGCGTCACGATAATTAAAGGATTACGAAAGATGATACCCTACTAATGACTTAGAGTTAGCGGCAATAGTTTTTACATTAAAGATTTGGAGGCATTATTTGTACGGAGAAAAAATGTGAGATATACAAGGACCACAAGAGTCTAAAATATATCTTCACATAGAAGGAGTTGAATATGCATCAGAGAAGGTGGTTAGAATTGATTAAGGATTATGACTGTGATATTCTTTATCACCCGAGGAAGGGAAGCGTAGTGGGTGACGCACTAAGTAGGAAAGGAAGGGAAAAGTTATTTCAATTGACAACCCAGGAGGAGTTAACGAGGGATATGGAAAAATTGGAGATAGAAGTGAAGCGACCAGAATGGTCTCAAGAGAGGTTGTTTGCAGTTAAAGCTCATCCAACCTTGTTGGATAAAATAAAGCAATCACATGAGAAGGATGAAGAATGTGAGAGAATCAGGAATAGGATCACAGAAAATAAGGAAGAAAAGTTCAAGATGGATAAAGACAGTATTTTAAGATTCGAAGGGAGAGTGTGGGTGCCAACGATAAACGAGTTGAGAGAAGAAATTTTACACGAAGAACATAATACGGCATATTCCGTTAATCCCGGAGGCACGAAGATGTACCGGGATTTCAGGCAACATTTTTGGTTGCCAAATCTGAAACGAGAAATCGCAGAGTGCGTTAGTAGATGTCTTACTTGTCAACGGGTCAAAGCAGAGCACCAGAGGCTAAGTGGTCTATTTAAACCATTGGAGATACCGAAGTGGAAATGGGACCATATTACAATGGATTTCATGGTAGGACTTCCATTCACGCAGAAATGTTTTGACGCCATTTGGGTGATCATAGATCGACTAACCAAGACGGCTCATTTTCTACCGATCAAGATCCGATATAGTTTGAGTTAGTTAGCAAATCTGTACGCAAAGGAAAATATTTCATGATATGGAGTGCTGGTATCGATTGTTTCAGACAGAGATCCGCACTTCACGTCAAAATTCTGGAAAGGCTTACAAGAAGGGATGGGAACACAATTGAGGTTAAGTACCGCTTATCATCCACAGAAAGACAAAAATAGTGAGTGAATGATATAAACGCTGGAGGACATGCTTAGAACTTGCATGATGGACTTCAAAGGAAGTTGGGACGATCACCTATCCTTAGTAGAATTTGCTTATAACAATAGTTACCATGCGAGTATAGGCATGCCACCATACGAAGCTCTTTATGGAAGGAAGTGTAGAACATCGTTGTGTTGGGATAAAGTGAGAGAGTGAAAGATACTAGAGCCGGAATTAGTTCAACAAATCGCAGATGTGGTGACATTGCTAAGAGTTAGATTAGTAGCTATACAAGATCACCAGAAGAAATATGCAGACTTGCATCGACAGGACCGCGACTTTGAAGTTGGAAGTCACATTTTCTTAAAAGTATCTCCCTGGAAGGGAAAAATACGATTCGGCAAGAAGGGAAAATTGAGTCTAAGATTCATAGGACCATTCGAGATACTGAAGCGAGTGGGTGAAGTGGCGTACAAAGTTGCACTACCACCTGAGTTGGAACACATCTATAATGTGTTTCACATCTCCGTGTTGCGTCCGTACAAGCCTGACTACAAACACATGATCTCATACAAGCCCATCCAAATAGAGAAGAATCTAGCATATGAAGAAGTTCGTGTTCAGATATTAGATAGGAAAGAATAGACATTAAGGAATAAGAGTATATCTTTATTGAAAGTGCTTTGGCGAAACCACGACGCTAAGGAGGCCACGTAGGAATTAGAAGATAAGATGCGAAGGGATTATCCCCATTTATTTGTGTAACCTTGTACAATTCCGAGGACGAAATTTTTTATAAGGGGGAGAATGTAAGAACCGAGAATTTCTTGGACGAATACTTATTTTAATATAATAAGAAAATAATTTTTTTTTAATATAAATATTGATGTGTAATGAGATGAGTAATTCAATTAGTGGAAATTGAATGTACATGAGCATTGAAAATTATGAAATGCCTTGTGTAGTATAATGAGGACTAAGGAATTTCACTAAGTGAATCAAAAGAGAAATAGTTACTAAGAGTAAGATTAATTATGTATAATTATGTGATTCCGTATATGGAATGAATAAGTTTCTAACTAGTAATATCACTAATATGAAAGTTAATTCATGTCATGTAAAACTAGTGTGGTAGTAAAGGTTGGAACTGGCGTGGAGCTTAACTAGTTTGGCATCGCCAGGACCCAAGACAATGCACCTTCCTGAAGAAGATAAATCTTGCAAATACTGCCAAATGGCCGATTTGAGAAAGTTAGTTTTCTACTGTAGAAATGAAATGAAACATTATTATAATGTGTGACATGAATAAAATCATATGATAAGAATACATTTTAATGACATAAAGTACCAAGTAATACAATGAAATCATATGTAATTGTAATACAAAAATAATTAAATATCTTTGTATTCCAGAATTTGGGAAAGGAATTACATGTGTAAAACGAACAGTTAATATTACATAATATTATAATGTGGTTAGGTGAGTAGTAAAAATAATTATGGGAGATACCCGGACAATAGTATCTAACTGCGTTATTTTATTACATGTACTTAATGTACATGGATTATGTAATGTGAGTACATAAATAATCCATAACTTTCATAATATAGTAACAATTTTACATTAAAATTTTATTTTTGGGAAGTAGAGTAACTGAACCAGACAAATTGAACACATTGCTGGAATTTTAGCTCATCGGTTCCAACAAAGATACATGAAAGAACTCTATGGCTAAATTACATAACTTCCAAGTAGAACTCATTGGCTAGAAGGATGGCTGGTGTTGGGTTGTTAAACTACTCTTAATTAACAATTGTTTCCTTCTAATACACCATGGATTCCAACTTCAGTGTAAAGCCAATTCCCAGTCCATCAATTCTCTATAAATAGCAACTCCATTTTCAGTTTTACGTTGCTTTTGTTTGTCTGTTGAAACTCTGATAACTTGAGTTTGAGTGGTTGTTGTTCAAAGAAGAGGCTAGCAATCTCAGAAGGAAGAAACTATGTTTATTAAGCTTCAAGAGGTATAAAAATCCTAACTTTGGTACTTAATTGGGTTTTGCCAAATTCTTGAAATTCCGTAAAATTCTATGTCAAATGATATGAACTAACATGCTATCATGTGTTTAGGAAGTGTGTGTACATATATGAAACCTTTAATGATGCAATGAATCATGTTTAAACTAAAAAGAATCGATGTTGGTTGATGCTCGCAAAAGCAGAGAGCAAGTTATCGCTTTATTCTATGTAGGTAGCAAATTGCGTCCGATTTATATTAGGGTGGAAAAGAAATTGCATCGTACCTCAAAAATGGGTTTCGGTTTTTTTTGTTATGCTATGTGTTGCTAACTTGGTATTATGACTTAAATATGTGAGACACCAAATTTTATGAATAAAGATTTAAATTTCTCAAAATATTTTTTTCAAAATTATGGTGTGGATTTGATATAATGTTATAGTTGTGGGTAATATTTATAAATTTTGAAAAGTGTGCAAGTTGTTGTATAATATTCGATTGGTCAGGGAATATTCTTTTTGTCGGGGAATATCCGTACGACGGTACAATCATTGGTGGACCCCACAACGGAATTATTGGTAGAATAGGTGATGTATACATGTTTTGGGGGCGTAGCAGTTGGTATCAAATCTTAGGGATATAATCCTTGGCTGAGATGTGAGATAATAACTAGGAGGGGAGAGACGGGGAATTCCTTCGCTAGTATGACCTACCTAAGTTTATTTGGTATTTAATTGGTCGGTTAAAGTATAGGGATAATATGTGATATGTTAATCAACCCTTGTTTTGTGGTAGTATTTGAAAATGACATCCGAGAATGTTGAGAATGGACATTTCAAGAAGAGGAGATTCAACAATGATGGAAAGACGTCAGCATCAGTACCCGTTGTTAAGGAAGGAGAACGACCACCTATCATATGCTTCAAATGTGGAGGGGACGGACACATCAGTCCAAACTGCGCGATGCCATCCAAAACATGCTACAATTGTGGAAGAGAAGGTCACCTAGCCCAATTTTGTCGTGCACCAAAGTCAAGTCCAGCTGGGATGGAGGCATCTAAGGCCATCCCAGACAAGACAAAGCCGGTAGTTTAAGTGAGAGCGTTTATTGAGGAACCCGAACAAGGTTATTACGGGTAAGTTAATCATAAATTCTTATGAAGTCTATTCTTTATTAGATACCGGTTCTACCCATTCTTTTATCTCTCTTACTTGCGCTCAACGTTTAAATTTGACTCTTGAGAAATTAGACTTTGACTTATCGATTGAAACTCCATTAGGAGAAACCTTTGTTACCTCCACTGTTTATAAATCTTGTTTGATTCATATCGATACCCTCATGCTACCTGTCGATCTTATCTCTTTGAAAATACTTGCCCTTGATGTGATTTGAGGAATCGATTGGTTAACTACTCATCATGCTAAAATTGATTATTTTCGTAAGGTTGTTAGCTTTTATATTCCTAACCAACTTGTTATACGAATTCAAGCAACCAAACCACTAAAGTCAATCATTATCATATCAAGCCATAAGTAAAGAGCCCAGAACCTTTCGCTGGTGACTTCCTTGTGTGGAATGCACCTAAGCCAGACTTTCCATAGGGGACGTCATGAATAACGGTGGCAAGTTGATAGGTATCAATGTGACGTGCTATCCAAGTCTTGGATGAGGGTCAGAGTTTTGAATGATATTTATATAGTTAATAAATTTCTTGACGTATTCTTGAAGACTTCTTGGCCTACCCCAGAGCGTGAAATCGAATTTTGTATGGACCCTTAAATATTTCTTCAACCAAAACGAACGTATAATGCGTTAAAGACGTTGGCTCGAGCTGTTAAAGATTACGATCATACCATTCAATATCATTGTGGAAGAGAGAACGTGGTAGCTGACGCGTTGAGTAGAAGATGGTATGAGTTTACGAGTGCGATGTTGTTAACATAAAAACCCATTTCGTATAACTTACAAATGATGAGGATAGAGTTAAAGACTCTAGGGACCCACGTGAAGATAACAAATATACGATTAGAATCGACTTTAATCGATAAAGTTAAAGCCGCTCAAGCTACATACTCAGAACAGATGAATGTGAAGAAGAAGGTTCAAGAGGGCGTTATTCTAGAAGCAAGAATCGATAAAGAGAGAAAATCTCAACCCTTGATTTTATTGGCCCATTTGAAATCCTTGATCGAGTAATAACTGTGGCCTATAAACTCATTTTACCGCCAAGTATGTCGCATGTTCATAACGTTTTTCACGTATCGATGTTACGTAAATATGTGGATGACCCGGACCACGTTATTAAATTAGAACTAGACGAGATAGCAGAAGATTTAACGTATGAGGAGATACGTGTTAAAATCTTGGATAAGAAGGATCGTATTCAACACTCAAGGGTTATACCTCAAGAGTTAGAATCTGAAATGAAGTCAAGGTATCCTCACCTCTTCGGCATACCAGGCACGTACGTAAATTTCGAGGGCAAAATTTCATAAGGAGGGGAGATTGTGAGACCCCAAATTTTATGAATAAAGATTTAAATTTCTCGAAATATTTTTTTCAAAATTATGGTGTGGATTTGATATAATGTTATAGTTATGGGTAATATTTATAAATTTTGAAAAGTATACAAGTTGTTGTATAATATTCTATTGGTCGGGAAATATTCTTTTTGTTGGAGAATATCAGTACGACAGTACAATCATTGGTGGACCCCACAACGGAATTATTGTCAGATTGAGAAAACGACAAAAATATTTTTATGAAAATAACGACGAAAGTTTTACCATTAAAATTGTTGAACTACTCGGTAGTAAAAGTACAGTAATATGCGTGGTTGCATAGTAGCACACGGTATTGATCATTAATGCTTACGTGAGAAGTCATTCAGTTTTGTTTCATTATTGCTACAGTAATTGCTGCATAGTATCTCACGTTATTTGATTCAATTATTGTCGATATTTTATATATTATTAAATCAATAATTGAGATAACAAAGTTATTAATATTATTATTTGCAATATTAACGATGTCTAGAAGTTCGCCAAGGAGAGGTTTGGTCACCTAATTGCGCCAATAGGAGAAATCCTTATTGAAAGCCCCATCTTTCCCTGGGACGACACAGTCGATTAATATTGTGAATTATAATAATGATGATAAATGTTGTTAAATATATTGAGGTGTCTTTTTATGAAGTCAATAAAGTTTATATATATATATATATATATATATATATATATATATATATATATATATATAAATTTTGTTTTATTAGTATTATTAATGTAATAAAATGAGAAAAGTTTTTATATAAAACAAAATACTTTTATAAAGTTATTTGTTTTATTTGACTATAAGTAGAATATATTATATTCTATTATGCATAGTGTTTTGCATAGTAAAATCTTTTTATATAAAATAGAATACTTTTTATAAAGTTATTTGTTTTATTAGACAATAATTAGAATATATTATATTTTATTATGCATAGTATTTGCATAGTGTCTACATAATGTTTGCATAGTAAAATCTTTTTATATAAAATGTAATACATTTATAAAGTTATTTGTTTTATTAGACTATAAATAGAATATATTATATTTTATTTAAAAGATTTTATTTTATTAGAATATTTTATTTATAACTTTATAGTAAATCAATATGGACCGATCGTTTAAAAGTAAATCAATCTGGATCGTTTCATGAATTAGTTACTATTAGGTCCATTCTCCTATAAATAGAAACTCATTCCTTCATTATTTCTTACTTAATTTATGAAACTCTCAGAGAGAAAACTATAGAGAGAAAGAAGAAAAGTATTCTCGCTACTTCACTACTCCTATATCCGTTTCTTCTAAGGTAAGGGGTATTATTTCTTTCAGTATTCATGAAGAGAACTTACATTATTCCATTCTTTATTATTCTATTGGAATAACTTTGATATCTGTGAGCTACCCTATACTTGGTGAAATTCTTCTTTTATTCCATTCTTTATTATTATGTTGGAATAACCTGTATATGCGAAGTTTCGCATACATGATGAAATTCTTTTGTTATTCCATTCTTTATTATTATGTTGGAATAACCTGTATATGCAAAGTACCGCATACATGGTGAAATTCTTCTGTTATTCCATTCTTTATTATTATGTTGGAATAACCTGTCTATGCGAAGTATCGCATATATGGTGAAATTCTTCTGTTATTCCATTCTTTATTATTATGTTGGAATAACCTGTATATGCGAAGTACCGCATACATGGTGAAATTCTTCTGTTATTCAATTCTTTATTATTCTGTTGGAATATCCTGTTTGTGTATATTACGAATGACCTAGTTCCATTATTTATTATTCTGTTGGAATAACCTGTCTGTGCGGTCTATTGCATGCATGGTGAAGTCTTTTGTTATTTCATTCTTTATTATTCTGTTGGAATATCCTGTCTGTGCGTTTATCCATGACCTGGTTCCATTATTTATTATTATGTTGGAATAACCTATCTGTGTGGTCTATCGCATGTATGCTGAATTCTTCTGTTATTCCATTCTTTATTATTTTGTTGGAATAACATGTGTATCTGGCTTACCACATGTATGGTTAATGAACCTTCGTATTCATTTCTTATTAAATGGTGGAAATGATCATCTCACGTGGATTCTGGCGCATGGCGGCAAAAATCCATTTGCGTTTCATATATTCTCGTTATACTTAGTCAAGTTAAAGCTTTGACTTCTATACTCCATGAAATTAGTGGAATATCCTCGATATTTGCGCTTCATCCAAAGATATCTTTTCATGGAAATATTCTTCTAAGCTTTCTTAAATTTTACTCTATAAAGCGATATCATGTTGACAATTTGGGACGTTATTTAATTACGGATAAATTAATTCTTGAACTTGTTTTATTGGATTCTTATATCATTGTCATCATCCTCATGCTTATATTATGTTGAAAGTCATATGTGGCTTTTTTGTTGTGCATAGATGGACTTGGTATGATTATGACCGAGGGATTATTCGGTATAATCATGATAGTAATGTTACAAATGATGTGGTAAAGTCCTCATTGGCCCATAGTGCATTGATGGACGATTGTTGGCATGATCATGACCATTGATGAATACACGAATATCCTTGGCCCATGGTGCATGGATAATTTGTGGTTGTGATACTAATGAATATCCTTGGTCAGTAGTGCGTGGATGATGTGGTTTATTTATTGTTTGAGTCTCAGATGATAAAAGTGATAAAAAAACCTTTTTAAATCATAAAAGATAGTAGATTTTATTCTCTACTTGACTATTTTAATGGATTGCTTGTTGTGCTGTAGTTAAACTTGATGTCTATTATATTTTATCAGTTTAACATTGTTGAAGGCTAATGATAATTTATTATGTATTATCTTAGTCATAATATTTCTTACTGGGCTAGTTGAGCTCACCCTTTTACTTTCATTATTCTCTTCAAGAAATGAGAACGTAGCAGGGACTAGTCGGGGAACGGAGTGACGGTATAGACGATAACATTAGTAGTCCTCACTATTCTATGAAATAGTGTGTTAATAAATGTATTGAGGACTTATTTTGAGTTTTTATACTGTCTAGAAGACAATATTTGTATTAAATCTCACAGCTCATGTTGTATATTTAAGATTGTATTTGTATTCTGTACCATGTATTTGGCGACTCAGAATAGGTGATGTATACCCATTTTGGGGGCGTCACAAAATATATACCTGTAAAGGAGTATAGCATGAGATATAAAGCTTTCTTATGTAGTATGAAGTGATCAACATGATTTTGTGAGGGATTTATAACAAAATAATTGAAAAGTTTTGAAAGCGAACTTTGTTGAAACTTATGATCTACAAGTTCTGAACTTAGTGGTTTATACACATGATTTATTTCAAATATGGAGGAATATGATTTAGTGTTTATAGTGTCTTTGTTCATGACCAAAACTGTTAGACATTGTGTTAGAAAAGCTTTCAAGAAGAGCTTAGTATAACAAAACTAATGTACATGAATGCTACATGATGTAGGTTATGATTTTGAGAAGATGTTAACATGACTTAATTACATATGATATAAGTTTTAAAGTTGTCTTGTATGTGTTATACTACATCATTCAAGTTATAGTGATTTCAAAGGCAACCTCGAACATGTTTTCAAAATTAAGTTCCATTAAATTTGAGTATTTAGATTTTAAAGATTTAAGATGTCATTTTTATGTTTATTATGTCTCCAAACATGATTCGTATGTGTTGGACATAATGATAACTAAATCAAACATAGGTTTAAAGCATGTTTCAAAATACTAAACGATGTTAATTATGAATTTAAGATATGAACACTATGAGCATTTGTATTGTCAGATTATGTGATATCTCTAGATGAACATATGGCCAAAGTTATAAAGCATGATGATTACATAACCTTTTTATTCTTTACTTCCATGGAAATCGTAAACTATAACCATGTAAAAGTAAACTTAAGATGATCATACACTTATATAAAGTACTTTAGAATGTATGCATGTTAAGTGTGATAATTTAAGAATACTAAAGGATGGGACAGAAACAGGAAATGGAAGGCTCAACCACGAGTCAGTTAGGGGATTAACAGAGCCTTGTACCGTCCCTAAGCTTAAACATAGTATGCATTGTATGCCATCCTGCAGATTGGTTCCAGATTCATTTGTTATTTGATGATTCAAAGCATGTTTGTATGGTTAAGTTAACTTATATTATATGAATAGTGTTCTATCCAATCTGTTAAGAAACATGCTAGATAATAGAGTTGAATGTTTAACGTGTGATTATAACTCTCAAATGTGAAGTTCAAGAAAATATTTGCAAAACTATAAAGCAATGATTTAAAACCAAGTTGTCTGACCTTGTGGTGTCTTATAAACTGATTTTGTGCTATTAGTATGTAATATATGTGATGTAGTAGGTATAGATTATACAACTAAGTTAGATGTTTATGTGTACGTTTGAACTAACCTATATGGCTTATGTAACTAATGAATATCCTATACGTGTAACTATATTGTGTTAGGATTCGAAAGAGTGTTGATAAGCTATATTTGGTAAACTACGCTTGAGGCAACTACTCGAACCTTACTCTTTGTTGATCATTATTTGAACTTGTGCAATTATTGATCATACAAGTAAAACTTTGAAGAAATAATACTTCATAATGAAATTTCAAACTTTAATTCGAACGATAATTGTTCATGTATATATTGTTAAAGAAACTGTCTAAGCCATTGATTCGGCTAGACTATTGATATTTGATCAAAAGCTATCTAAACCAAATTAACTTGGTACAGACTCTTATAACTGAGAAGAACAACCCTCTTGGTAGGGGAATTATATATATTGTCGGGGAACTTATGTGCGCACATGAGATAGACTAAATGTTATGCATTTATTATAGGGTGATTTAAATGATCATCTGTCAGTATTTCATTTTATAGAATTATCAGTCTATTACTGTTAATTCTAGGAGAAGTTCATAGTCCTTAGTGAATGCTCATTATTTATTGCTTTGAAATCTTGAATTGATTTAATCATTGAATATTATTGATATTTTCTATCCATAGCGATTATTATTGATAATCATCGATACTTCTTGCTATCTTGAACTATCATTATTGATATACCCTCGAGAAATTTAAAACCATATTGATTATCCTTTTGCTATATTACTTGCTGAGAAAAATTGTTTCTCATCCTTGCTTTTCATAAAACTTTCAGTGAAGGCAGAATGTGGTGAACCCTCTGGCAAGGACAAGGGTAAAGAGAAAGCTTAGGAGTAGTTATTTCTGTAATACTAGGAATGTACTGTTATATAGTAGTAGAAGAACGTATTTGTATTAAGTTATGTTTAGTTTAAGATGTATTGTATTAGTCATGGTTGCGAGACTTTGGGACAAGGATAATTATATTATATCAGTGTAATTTATTCTATTATTCCGCTATGTGAGATGTTGAATTATTATTAGAGTTAGTACGTGACAACCAAATTTGAGACAATTGTGGTCTGAATTTCGGGAAGTCACAGTACCGAGATTACCGTCTACGTATAGGCGAGGGGTTAAGGTGTTGTGAGCAATTCATCCTACGACTTTGCTAGAAACGATCCGAACGACGACCACCTCACGCAAACGTGCCATGGAGTCTATCAAAACGCATAACGAACACTATAATAAAATCTTATGACTTCCCAGTGGTCTACTAATAACTCATAGGTCACGTCTAAAAGGAAATGTACAACATCATAACCTAAACTTTGATACCAACTCTGTAACACACAAGGAAAATGGATGTTACATACAAAACATAATCAATACAATCCTGTAATAAACCTCAAAATATTTCTAAATAAATTGTGTACCAATTGTCATAAATGTCGATGTAAAAAGCAATAACTTCATATTAACATAATATCTACTTATAGGAATGAATGCCAAAATAGGCCCAAAGCATTCATCTACAAAGTATTAAAAACCCAAGTCTGATAATAGTCTCAAAACTAATCCACTTATTTGGATCAAAGGTAACTCTCATCCAATAAATCCTGATCACCCCTGATTACCTGCCAGAAAAAGAACACAACATGAGCCAATTACTCAGTACGGATATAAAGATGTATAATGTACCACAATATATAATGTAACCCAAAATAGCCGAATGAACAATCAAATGCAAACTACAAACGAATTATGAATATATCAAAATTAGTGAGACCAGGTAAAAATGGTAACATTGTTGAACGGACAACTATAGTCAAAAGGATCCCAAATAAAATAAGGTTGAATCAAATGTTTATAAGGGTAACAATTTCATATTGAGCTCAAATACAAATAGTCAAAGGCGAACAAATTACATCAGTACCATGATATATACAAATCAAACCGAATAGTACGCATGACATATACGTCACTAATCTGTCAAATAAATTAAATAAAATCAAATATTAGGTCGACCCATACGTATCCTGAACAAATATATCAAATGGTCAAAGCTCACACCCAGAGCATACAAAATGAGTGTCATGCCATGAAAAGTGTCATGCCCCAGTGTCAAGAGGACATGTCTGTGGTACTACCTTAAGGGTTAAACTACAAAATGTAGGTCAAAAGGGGTTCAAATCACAAGGCTTAAATGACCATCTCTAAATGACATCAAATTATTTCAAATACGAACATACTTAACTATCACAAGATATATATCAACGATCTAATACTTCTGAATGTGATCAAAAATATACGAAGAGTGATACAAACGAATAAAGTCTCAAAAACCTAATTTCCCAAATGACGAAATATTATATAACTGATATAGGGAATAAAATCACAAACAAGAAATGAAGTACAAAATCTGTACCTAAATAAAATACCAAGCAATGCACCGAAACCAAAAATATCAAGCTGTTAGACCTCCTCAATTCGATCTATATATTCACCAAATCAATACACGACCATTAATTAGATTACTAAATTATAAATTTTTATATATTTTTTTTGTAAATTTAATAGCTTTAATATTAGTTAATATACCCTTCGGAGTTTGGAATATGTTTAATACATTCTATAATGCAAAATATCATTTTAAGTTAATATAATTAATGTTATAATAATATAAATGTAATTTTATTAATTCTTAAACACATGTATATTAATATAAAGTCACTATTCAAATTTTTAATTCTATATGAATCGACAATATCAAAGAGGTTGATACCATTCCCATCAAGAAGGTTAATTATCTATTAAAACTCACCATTCATGGATTCTTGATAACCCCACTAAAGTTGGTCTCCCCAAGCCCAAGTTCGTAAGCTCATTAGAGATACATTGGCTTAACCTTTTGTGATAGACTCCACGACACGTTTGCGTGAGATGGTCATCGCCCAGATCATATTTAGCAAAGTTGTAGGATGAATGTGACACCCCCAAATCTAGGTACTTCTTCCCCACAGGATTTGGTGTTCACTATCCAAATATTCATTTCTAACTACCCAAATTCAATAAAATTTAAACAATAAATCTTCCCATTAAAGGGGTTACATATTTAAACTAATAAATCTCCCAGGTTATCTAACCTTAAAAACATTCATCAAATGTGGAAAAGTAAATAATTACATCTCATAATTAAACCAAGTCTAAAAACATAAATATCAATGGATTTACAAGTCTTCAACTTTAACTGCAATGATTATATATATGCAAGAGTGAGAAAAACAATGCTCACTTGTAAGAATACAATGACTGCCCATGAATAAACTCATTTGAATTAAATAACATATATGAACATTGATAATCAATAACTGATACTAGAATTTATTTGAGGGTCACAAGACCAAGAACTATCCAAGGTTATAAGTATTTATTTCAACTTAAACCTAAACAATCATTAGACTATAGGGACTCCCCGTACTTAGGGTAATCAGCCCTTCATACTATGTATTGTACACAAACATCTAAACGCTTCGTGTAAATAATCTCCTATAATAGAGTTGTTCATCTTAGTTTTAATATACATGTCCGCACCAAAGTAAGTTTGGTTTGCATAAGTTTTAAGGGTAATTTAGTGTTCAACGAACATCAACTAAGGATTAGTTGAATAAAAAGTGTAATAGCAATGCAAAGGTTCGACAACAACATAATACAAGGTAGTTATGAACCATAAATGAATAATATGATACATTAAAGTCATGCTTTAAGAATAACTTTCAAAGCATTAAAATATATATTGAACTTAGCTAGAACAACAATGATAAGGTAAGGTTACATACGGAAACAAAATTAAGCAATTTGCTTGATAGAATTTAAGTACTTGTGTAATGTTATAAACAAGACAAGGTAAAAAACTTGCACATTTATAAACAAGGTAGGATAAGCTCAAAATAAAAATTAAGTTTGGGAAGCTTGCATAAGTATAACATGACAATGAAAAGTAAACCTTGCTGAATAATAAAGTAGCAAAGGTTAGGGAACTTGCATGATAATAACAACTTAACTGCTAAATAAGATATTAGAGATATAGAACTTGCAATAAGTAAGTATGATAGGAAAAACTCAAATAGAGATTATAGTTCAGAAACTTGCACAACAACAATAAATAGATAGGATAAAGATCTTGCTCTATGTAAAGTAATAAGGTTTAGGAACTTGCCTCGTGCGTAAGCTATTAAATTACAACTCACGTGCACCTAGACATATCATTAGAATTACAACATCTATTAGGTATACGAACATTAAACTTACAAGTTAAATCCCTTTTAGTTGAACTCGTTATCTTAGTACAAGTTCCAACCACTAGAACGATACACAATTCATAAATCACAAGTCTTAACAATACAACACTTAATCACCATCTCTACACTTTAACAAATAATAATGTGATGTTTTCACAACTTACTAATTTTAAAAATTTGAAATTATCAAATACATGTTAACATGTTGTTTTAGCATCTTGTTACATGTTCACCACATTATCATCTTCATTAGACTAGGTTATATTGGGTTTTGAAGACTGAACAATCAACAAGACATCATTGTCTCTGTTCTGGCTAGGTGCAACTCTGTCGTTTAAAGCTCTAGAACCAGCGCAGCTGTGCCATTTCTGCCTTTGACACCAGCATAGCTACGCTGGTGCGCAGATAGAAACTTTGCAGACAATTTCTTGCTCTGTTCAAACCCAAAACACACGAATTTCACCATTTAAGCAGCAAATTAAACACACCCAAATTATATAAGCTTCATATAAACATTACTCGGCATATATAAATTGATTTAAAACAACAAAACAACTAAAAGAATCAAACCAAAAGAATTAAAACCATGTTCATGCTTAAAACTCAATTTTTGACGTGTTTAGCGAATTTAATCACTAATACTTCATTTCTCACCCAAATCACTTCATTCAAAATGCATTCTTTTTGTTTTTTAATGTATTAACATTAACCACTTTTAATTTGTAGACTCTAGTATGATCAATTCATCGATTTTAACTCTAAAATAAACTAAAACATATATTTTCCACAAGAACATCATTTCTTCAATTAAAACTTCTTTTATGATAATTATTTTTTGAAAATCGTTTATAGTATATATACAACATATTATAATCGTCTACCACCATATATAACAATTATCCAACAAATTTAACCACTAAAACTCCAATTTTCATGAAAAACCAAGAACACAAAGAATTAAGAATAATGAGTTGAATTACTACCTTAATCATTGATTATTCTTTGTTAGATGATGAGAATCACTCTAATAATCCCTCTTGATTCTCGGAACCTCTAAATTTCCTCTCAATTATCTCTACAGCTCTCTCTCTCTCTCTCTCTCTCTCTCTCTCTCTCTCTCTCTTCTTTCTCTGTTTCTCTTCTTTCTTTCTTCTTTCTCTTCTTTGTTTCTTCCTCTTTTCTAAGTTAACGTAAATAAAACTGATATAATATAACTGATATATCATATGCGTAATATAATTGACATCTACATATATTACATATTAATACATATAATAACAATTATCAGTTATAATTCTTTTGAAAATCAAAAGCCATAAGGCTTGTTTGGCTAAAACCCAATTTAAAATTAAAGACTTAAAATCCTTAAGCCTTGCTTGGAAAAACAAAATTAAAAATAAGGAATAACAAGTCCTAAGTCTTGTTTGGTAAAACTAAATTAATCATCTTTTAATTTATTTTAATAAATCGCCTACTATATAGTTTAATGGGCACACTTTATTTAGTTAAATTCTAATATTCAAATTTAACTAAAGTTAACATCAACTTATTAAATCATATAGCCACATAAATCAAATTGCTTCCTTATAATTTCAATATAAATTATAATTTTATCTATCAAATTAATAACTCCCTACCATTATGTAATATGGTGATAAATTAACAACTCATTTAATTTAATCAACTCATTAAATTGAAATTCCAAATCACAAAATTACCAAATATTAATTTAATTAATAAATTACACTAACTTAAATTAATCCACCGCCACAATTCATGAATTATTTATTTAGCTAATAAATAAATAAATATTTATTTAACAATAAACAAATCAACTAAAATATTTATTTAATTCAATAAATATTTGAAATTACACATAAAATTCTGGATTGTTACATCCTTCCCTCCTTACAAGGATTATGTGCCCAGAATCACAACTCAAACAATTCATTCCTCAAATCTTTCTCTCCTTACAAGGATTCTGTCCCCAGAATCGAAGACACAGATCAAACAAATAACTCAGGATAGTTCTTCATCATTTTGTCTTTGAGTTCCCACGTAGCTTCCTCGGCACCGTGGTTCCTCCAAATCACCTTTACAGAAGGTATCCCTTTATTCCTGAGCACTTGTTCTTTCCTGTCAACTATCTGGATATGAATTTCCTCATAAGACAAATCATTATCGAACTGCAATTGTTCGTACTCGATCACATGTTTGTAGTCGGGTTTATATGGTCTCAATACTGAAACATGAAAGACATTATGAACATAATCTAATTCTGGAGGTAGAGCTAGCTCATAAGCCACTTCACCTACTCTTCGCAGCACCTCAAAGGGTCCAATAAACCTTGGGCTTAGCTTTCCTTTCTTACCAAATCGAATCTTCCCTTTCCAAGGAGAAACTTTGAGGAAAATGAAATTTCCATCGTCAAATTCGCGATTTTGTCTATGTTGATCAGCATACTTCTTCTATTTGTCTTGAGCAGCTACCAATCTTGCCTTAATGAGTTTGAGAACCTCAGCGGTCTTCTGTACCAGTTCTGGTCCTAACAGTTGACGTTCACTAACTTCATCCCAACATAGTAGAGTTCTGCACTTTCTGCCATACAATGCTTCGTAAGGCGGTATACTAATGCTCGCGTGATAGCTTTGTTATAGGCAAATTCAGCCAATAGTAAGTGATCATCCCAGTTTCCTTTGAAATCCATAATGTACGCTCTTAGCATATCTTCTAACGTCGGGATTATTCATTCGCTTTGGCCATCTGTTTAACGATAGTATATCGTACTCATTCTCAACTGTGTTCCCATGCATTTTTGTAGTCTTTTCCAGAAGTTTGACGTGAATCACGGATCTCTGTCTTACACAATTTATACTGGAACTCCATGTCTCAAAACGATCTCCTTGACATATAACTTTGCCAACTCATCAATATTGAATCTGATCTTTATTGGCAAAAAGTGTACTGATTTTGTTAGTTTGTCTACTATCACCCAAATTGCATCGTACCCTTTCTGAGTAGTCGGAAGACCTACCACAAAATCCATTGTGATATGTTTCCACTTCCATTCTGGTATTTCTAACGGTTGAAGTAATCCGCTTGGTCATTAATGCTCGACTTTGACTTTTTGACATGTCAAGCATTTCGCGGCACACTCAGCAACGTCACGTTTCATATTTGGCCAGCAGAAATTCTGTCATAAATCTTGATACATCTTCGTACTCCCTAGGTGAATTGAATATATTGAGGTATGAGCTTCAGTCAAAATTTTGTCTTTAATTTCAGGTACTGCTGGAACCCAAATTCTTCCCTCAAACCTTAGTAGTCCTTCGACATCGATCTTGAACTTCATCTCACTACCCTCCAACACACTTTCCTTGATTCTATTGCATTCTTCATCTTCTAGTTGAGTGTTCTTTACCTTGTCCACTAAAGTTGGACCAACTGCTATTTGGAACAATCTTTCATCTGATTCTTTTGGAAGTTTTACTTCCAATTCTAGTTTTGCTATTTCTAAAATGAGCTCCTACTAGACAGTTAACAACATCAACTTCTCCCGACCCTTTCTACTCAAAGCATCGACAACCATATTTACTTTTACCCAGATGATAAAAGATTTCACAATCATAATCTTTTACCAGTTCTAACACACGCCTCTGACGCGTGTTTAGATCCTTCTATGTAAAAATATATTTCAGAATTTTATGGTTTGTGTATATCTCACATTTCTCCCCATAGAGATAATGTCTCCATATCTTCAAAGCAAATACCACCGCAGCCAACTCTAAATCATGAGTCAGGTATCTTTTTTCATAGTCCTTCAGTTGCTTTTATGCATACGCAATGACTTTATTGTTTTGCATAAGCACACAACCTAATCCTTAATGTGATGCATCACTATACACCATAAAGTTTCCTGTATTATACGGTAATGACAACACAGGTGCCATGCTAAGTTTCTTTTTAAACTCCTGAAAGCTCTCTTCGTACTTCTCCGTCTAGATAAATTTTCCAGATTTCCTAGTCAAATTTGTTAACAGAGTGGCAATCTTGGAAAAGTCTTGAATAAATCATCTATAGTAATCTATCAATCCTAAGAAACTCCTCACCTCTAATGGTATCCTTGGTTGTTCCCAATTTATTACAGCTTCCACCTTTGATGGATCCACCGAAATCCCATCTTTGTTAATCGCATGCCCAAGAAATTGTACATGTTCTAGCCAGAATTCACACTTAGAGAATTTCGCGTACAACTTTTCCCTTCTTAGCGTCTCCAATGTCAAACGTAACTATTCCACATGTTCCTCTTGAGATTTTGAGTACACCAGGATATCATCATTGAATACCACCACAAACTTATCTATGATTGGTTTAAACACCCTATTCATCAAATCCATGAATGCTACAGGGGCATTGGTCAAACCAAAAGACATTACCAGAAACTCATAATGTTCATACCGAGTTCTGAATGTCGTCTTTAGTACATCCTCCTTCCTTACCTTTAGTTGATGATGCCCACTTCTCAAATCTATATTCGAGAAGTACTTAGCTCATTTCAACTGATCAAACAAGTCATCTATTCTTGGCAACTAATATTTATTCTTAATAGTGACTTTGTTTAACTCCCTATAATCGATGCAAAGATGCATTGACCCATCCTTCTGCTTCACAAATAATAATGTCACTCCCAAGGGTGATACACTCAGCTGGATGTATTTCTTGTCTAGCAGTTCTTCCAGTTGTACCATTGGTTCCTTCATCTCTATCGGAGCCATCTTGTATAGAGCCTTCAATATCGGAGCAGTCCCTGGTGCTAAATCAATAACGAACTCGATCTCTCTATCAGGCGAAAGTCTTGGCAAATCTTTCAAAAATACATTCACAAAATCCCTAACAACTGGTATCTCTTCTAGTTTCACACCCTTTTTCTGAGTATCGACTATGTAAGCTAAATATCCTATACAACCTTGTCTTAATAACTTCTTGGCCTGTATAATTGTTAGACATCTTGCTTGCCTAGGTGATATGCTACCATAAAAGACTACCTTTGATGATTATCACTCCATAATTAAATAGCCAATCCATTCCAAATATGACATCAAACTCTCCAATTTTAATCGGGATTAAATCTACTGTCATAATATTTCCCTTAATATTCACCCTACAATTCTTGTACACAAATTTAACAAGAATCGCCTCCCTATTCATAATTTTTTTATATTCAAAGGGAAATTTAACTCTTCACTAGGCAACCCCAAACTCTTAGCAAAATCATCAGATATAAACGAGCAAGTAGCACGCGAATCAAATAATACATATGCATTTATATCATTGATTGGGATAATACCTGACACAACATTTTTTATTACACCGCATCTTGCACAGTCATGTTGAAGGTTCTGACTGTGGGTCTGCTCGATGACGTTGGTTCAACAATAGCCATCGTACTTCCACTGCCACTTCCCTTACTTCTAGTTGCATCTCCATCTTTCTTCTTGGGACACTGACGAGCCAAATGATCCTTCGACTCGCAGCTATAATAAGCATTCTTCTTCAGTTGATGACAATTCAGAGCAATGTGACCCTCTTGGCCACAATTAAAGCACACTCGCTTACCCCTGAAGCACACGCCAATGTGATTCCTCCCACAAGTAGCACACACTTCAAATTTCCTTTTCTGCTAGATACTCTGTTGACTTCCAGCACCTACACTCACATTCCACTTCCTCTTTGGGTTATTGTTTCCTCCACTGCTACCACCATTTTTGCCTTCATTCTCACTCTTCTTCTTTCTTTGTTTCTAATTGTACTTCGTTAGGGCATCGCTTTTACCTTCCGTGATAATAGCCTTCTCCATCACTGCTGCAAATGTTTTTAGCTAAAACATAGAAAGTCTGTTGTATAACTAGGGCTTCAGTCCCTGTTTAAACCTTCTTGCCTTGCGCTCATCTGTGTTAACTTGATACGACACAAACCTCACCAACTCATTGAATTTTGTCTCATATTCTGACACCGTCATTGTACCCTATTTCAATTCTAGAAACTGGACCTCCATTTGATTATTTGAGATCTCTGGAAAATAGTTCTCAAAAAAATTTCTTTGAACCTAACCTAAGTCATCACTCTCTGACCTCCTCGGGTTTTGTTTGCCTGCCACCAGTAGCTAGCTTCTGCTTTCAACATGAATGTCGCAAAAGCAATCTTCTAGTCCTCACAGACTCTAGCAACATTGAAAACATTTTCTATTTCCATGATCCAGGTCTGTGCCTCAACCGAATTCATGGACCCATGAAATTCTGGTGGTCTAAATGCCTTGAAATCCTTAAAAGTCGTAACTTAGTTCTGCGGTTGATTCTGCAGTGCACCTTCTAATAATGTCACTAATTGCTGAACTGGATTAGCATTGGCGTTGTTGTTATTGGTAGACCCTTCAGGGGGGCTTTGTCATGGCTGCCGTCTTGGAGGCATTTTCTGTTAAAACAACACTTATTAGGTCATTACTCAATTTCCTAAGTATTTTCTACTTAACTTGCACATCACAAATGATCAGCACATAACACATAACGTCTTGAATAAACATTACCATTCATTCATCATCTTTAAAGAAAACATAGGAATGATAGCATCCCTGCTATCTACATCACTTTCCTGAACTAATACAGTTTCAAGATAACATCATCATAATCCCATTGGTTATATAACACTTGGGATTTACACCTTATTTATTATATAATTAATCACATAACAATAACATTCTCTATTATGGTCTACTAAGACGTTGCACAGCCTTACAACGCTCCTCTTCAATGATACGGAACATCGTTCTACGATCTAACATATACCATGGCAATTCTTTGAACTGAGTCGGATAGTACATGACTTGATCTTGAGCTTGGTTCATCGCAATGTGAAAAGCACAATCCATTTCTTCCATTTTGAACTTCTTTGTTTATACCTCTCCCTCTGCTAGCTTTGCATGCTAAGAAGCTTTCTCGTACGCATCTTCAACTCTTGCTCTCTTGGCGGATTCTTTTTTCAAGTTATCCTTCAGTTTTGCAACCTCCTCCATCAGCTGCTCAATCTCCCCCTTTGTGTGAACCAGTTTGAATTCCACATTGATGAGACATTCATCAAGATCCCGGATCTCATCGTCCTTCTATGCCATCGAAGTCTAACATTCAGCTACTAGCTCCTCCAACTCCTCGACTCTATACTAAAGCTCAATGTTACGATCATATACTTCATCATACATTTGAGTTACGATAGAATTTAGTGGAAACTCTTCCTAATCCTCATCCTCATTCATCTGTGGCAACTCCACGGGGTCTTCTTCATCTGTCTCTACCACATCCTCATCATCAGGTATACCCTCCTGCTCTAACTCCGGGGCATGTCCAACCACTGTGACTAACAAAGATGACTCCCTTGGCACCAAGTTGTTGCCAAACTACCTGAATATCTTGAGGCTCCTCATCTCTAGGCATCTGAGGTCCCTCCTCCCTAGCCTGACTGGATTCTCCTACATTAGCCATCCTAACAACAAAAAATTTAAGTTTTTAATTACTAACCATCACTACTCGACACTCACGAGCACATAGAGTGTTTTATTATTTTTTCCTTAAAACTCAATAAGAGTTTATCACCACTATCTTTTCAATCTCCTATAAGGTTACTTCCTAAAGTTCATAATCTAAGGCTTTGATACCAACTTGTGACACCCACAAATCTGGGTACTTCTTTCCCATAGGATTTGGTGTTCACTATCTAAACATTCATTTCTAACTACCCAAATTTAATAAAATTTAAAAAATAAATCTTCCTATTAAAGGGTTACATAATTAAACCAATAAATCTCCCAGATTATCTAACCTTAAAAACATTCATTAAATACGAAAACGTAAATAATTACATCTCATAATTAAACCAAGTCTAAAAACATAAATATAGATTTACAAGTCTTCAACACTTGTTCATCTTTCCTTTGCCTTTGCTAGTGGTTGGCTCATCAACCTTCTCAACTATAGCTGCATTGATTATATATATATATGCAAGAGTGAGTAAAACAATGCTCACTTGAAAGAATACAATGACTGGCCATGAATAAACTCATTTGAATTGAATAACATATATGAAAATTGATATAATCAATAACTGACACTAGAATTTATTTGAGGGTCACAAGACCAAGAACTATGTCCAAGGTTATAAGTATTTCTTTCAACTTAAACCTAAACAATCATTAGTGTGACGCCCCCAAAACAGGTATACATCACCCATCTTGGGTCGCCAGAAAATACATGGTACAAAATAAAAATAAAAACTTAATTATACAACTATCGTGTAAAATACGACAAAACTTATGCTATGAGTTTTAATACAAATATTGTCATTTAGACAATATCCACACTCAATGGAGTCCTCATTACATATATTGTCACACTATTTAATAGAATAATGAGGACTACTAATGCTATCATCTGGACCATCACTCCGTTCCCTGACTCGTCCCAGCTATATTCTCATTTCCTGAAGAGAACATTGAAAGAAAGGGTGAGCCCAACTAGCCCAGTAAGAAATATTATGACTAAGATAATGCAAAATAAATTATCATTAGCCTTCAACAATGTTAAACTAATAAAATACAATAGACATCAAGTTTAACTGCAGCGGAATAAGCAATCCATTAGAAGAGTCAAGTAGATTATGATAACTACTATCTTCTATGTTTTAAAATGTTTTCATCAATTTTTATCGCTGAGACTCAGCTTAATAAATAAACCACATCATCGAATCATCCCTGCACTACGGGCCAAGGATATTCATTAAATCATCAATGGTCGTGACTATACCGAATAATCCCTGATCACAATCATACCAAAAATTGTCCATCAATGCACTACATGCCATTGAGGACTATTACCACATCATTTAAAACATTACAGGTCATGATTATACCGAATGATCCCTGGTCATAATCATACCAAGTCCATATATGCACGTAAGCCAAAGATGACTTCCATCACAATATAAGCATGAGGATGATGACAATGATATAAGCATTAATAAAACGAAAACAAGGATAAATATTAAAGACTTTAAATTTATCCAAATATTATCAATCACTTAATAAACTCATCATCTAATATTATTAATATTATAACAATATTTTAATCAATTCTTAAACTTATAAATAATTTATTTCAATTGTTTACACTTTACCAAATAATGCATTTAATCATTCAAAAAATGTCATACTCATAATATTTCATCACCAATGATCAAATTTCTCATCAAAAATCAGATATACCCTATATAAGATTCCCAAACTATATAATCCTATTTTCCAATTTTGTTACTTCACATAACATATTTAATTCATTTACTAATAACTAGTTCATTTTCATGAAAAATACCAAATCAATCCCAAAAATATTTCTTTTCTGAGATTTAACAGAATATAGTCTCATATTGAACATATATCTTTCTTGGAATTTTTAAAATTCATTTACTATTTTTCATATGACCAAAACTGTCGAATATTTAGACATTTATCATAAATTGTTCTTTTATCCAAAAATTCTAAAATTTACAGGGTATACTCCTATTATATACATGTACTCCCAATAAAAATTTCACCAATTTTGAAGTTAAACACAAAGAGTTATAAGGGTTTACTTTTAAAATAGTCTTTTCCATAAAATCCATAACTCTTAATCTATACATCCAAAAATCGCCATTTTTGGACAAAATCTAGAAAACTCATCAAATTATCATTTCAACTTTTCCCAAAATTTTTGAGGGTCAGAAAAATTATGAAACTGCCCCTGGCAGAAACCCCTTTTGAATGAAAATACTATTCATATAAATATAAAGGATCATTTACCATGCATGCGGTAATCCATATAGACAGGTTATTCCAACAGAATAATAAAGAAAGGAATAACAAAAGAATTCACCATGCATGCGATAGACCGCACAGACAGGTTATTCTCAACAGAATAATAAAGAATGGAACCAGGTCATGCCTAAACCGCACATACAAGATATTCCAATTGAAAAATAAAGAATGGAACCAGGTCATGCGTAAACCGCATAGACATGATATTCCAACAGAATAATAAAGAATAGAATAACAACAGAATTCACCAGGCATGCGATAGACCGCACAGATAGGTTATTCTAACAAAATAATAAAGAATAGAATAATAGAAGAATTTCACCATGTATGTAGTACTTCGCATAGACAGGTTATTCCAACATAATAATAAGGAATGGAATAACAATAGCTCTCTTCATGAATACGAAATAAATATTACCCCTTACCTTAGAAGAAACTGGATATTAGAATAGTGAGGTAGCAGACTTCTCTTCTTCTTTCTCTCTATACTTTCTCTCTATAATAATTGCTCTAAAGCTTTAGTGAATTGGTGAGAAATGAAGGAAGAATGAGCTTCTATTTATAGGAAAATAATGTGAATCAATAGTTATAATCATGTGAAAATACAAATTACAGTATAGTACCTCCATCTATACCTCCATTTTTAACTTAGTCATGCAAGTATTATCAATCTTGTACCAACTCCCCTAATAGTAGAAGAATGTGATTCAATAGTACACACATGTGATCAAATAGTTATACAAGCATGTGAATTAGTAGCAATTAATTGCTCATTTATCCGATTAATTATCTAATTTATTAATATAACCCACAGACATCAATTATCATCGGAATAAATGTCGATTTTAACTAACACTAATAATTCCAACACAATGGAACTATCAATTTCATCTTTAATCAACACGAACTTATTCATCATTAATATTATAATTCATAATATTTAACAACCAGGTCGTTCCCAAGAAAGATGTCGCTTTCTGATAAGGATTTCTCCTTATTGGCGCGCAATTAGGTGACCAAACCTCTCCTTGACAGAACTTCTAGACATTGTCAATATTGCAAATAATAATATGAATAACTTTGTTGTCTCAATTATTGATTTAATAATATAACATATTATACGGATGATCTTTGTGACAATAATCGAATCAATAATATAGAGAGATATGATCGCAGCAATTATAGCAATAATTGAGTATAACCGAGTGACTTCTTACTTAAGCATCAATAATCAATATCGTGTGCTACTATGCAACCTCGCGTATTCTTGTATTTTTTACTAAGGGTAGTTCAACAGTTTTAACGGTAACACTTTCGTCGTTATTTTTATAAAAAGATAATTCTGTCATTTTCTAACTATGACAATACTTCCGTTGTGGGGTCCACCAATGATTGTGCCGTCGTACGGATATTCCCCGACAAAAAGAATATTCCCTGACCAAGCGAATATTATATAACCACTTGTTTACTTTGCAAAATTTATAAATATTACGCACAACTATAACATTATATCAAATACACACCATAATATTCAAAAAAAAATATTTCGAGAAATTTAAATCTTTATTTATAAAATTTGGGGTCTCACAATCTCCCCTCCTTATGAAATTTCTCCCTCGAAATTTACGTCGTAGCACTGGTATCTTAGAAGAGATGAGGATACCTTGACTTTCATTTTGATTCTAACTCTTGAGGTATAACCTTTGAGTGTTAAATACGATCTTTCTTATCCAAGATTTTAACACGTATGTCCTCATACGTTAAATCTTCTGCTATCTCGTCTAGTTCTAATTTAATAATGTGGTTCGGGTCATCCACATATTTACGTAACATCGATACGTGAAAAATGTTATGAACACGCGACATACTTGGCAGTAGAATGAGTTTATACGCCACAGTTCCTACTCGTTCAAGGATTTCAAATGGGCCAATAAAATTTAGGGTTTAGATTTCCTCTCTTCATCGATTCTTGCTTCTAGAATAACGCCCTCTTGAACCTTCTTCTTCACATTCATCAACTCTGAGTATGTAGCTTGCACGGCTTTAACTTTATCGATTAAAGTCGATTCTACTCGTATATTTGATATCACCACGTGGTTCCTTAGAGTCTTTAACTCTATCTTAATCATTTGTAAGTTATACGAAATGGGTTTTTGTGTTAACAATATTGCACTCATAAACAAATACGATCTTTTACTCAATGCGTCAGCTACCACGTTTGTTCTTCCACGATGATATTGAATGGTATAGTCGTAATCTTCAACAGCTCGAGCCAACGTCTTTGGTGCATTATTCGTTCGTTTTGGTTGAAGAAATATTTAAGGGTTGAAGAAATGGGTTTTATACTAGGGTTAATACAAAATTCGATTTCACGCTCTAGGGGTAGGCTAAGAAGTCTTCAAGAATATGTCAGGAAATTTATTAACAATAGAAATATACTTCAAAACGGTGACTCTTATCCCAAGACTTGGATAACACATGTAATGAATGTTTCTCCTAACGAAGTTTCAATCGATAAGTCAAAGTCTAACTTCTCTAGAGTTAAATTTAAACGTTGAGCGCAAGCAAGAGAGATAAAATAATGGGTAGAACTGGTATCTAATAATGTATATACTTCGCAAGAATTTATAATTAACTGACCCGTGCAAACTTCGTTTGGTTTACTCGCTTTTTGAGAAGTCACAAAAAATGCTCTTCCTGAAACCACCGACTTTGTTTTTGTCGTGATCGCCTTTGGTGCCACCTTAGTCGGTATACTTGACTTTGGTGCAGGACAAAATCAAGCTAGGTGACCTTCTTTTCCACAATTGTAAATGCTTTGGACTGCATCACGCAGTTTGGACTGATATGTCCCTCCCCTCTGCATTTGAAGCATACAATTGGTGGTCGTTCTCCTTCCTTGAAAACGGGTGTTGGTGCTACTGTCTTTCCATCGTTATTGAACCTTCTCTTCTTGAAATTTCCACTCCTATTATCTTGGCCATGATTACCACCGAAGTGGTTACCATTCTTGGCATGATAATTTCCTCCACGATGGTTATCATTGTTAGATGGTCGTCGCTACCGTATGATGATTATTATCGTGTTGTTGGTCGTGCTTTTTTTGGTTGTCTTTGACTCATTATCGCGCTCCAATAAGCGAGCCTTATTCACAACATCCGAATATAAACAAAGTTTGTGATAAATGAGGTATTGACGTATATCAGGTTTCAAACCTCTTAGAAACATTCGCGTCATTCACTCTTCATTATCGACCAAATGGGATGCAAACCAGGATAACTCCACAAATTTAGCCTCGTATTGCGACACAGTCATATTGTTTTACTCCAACTTAATAAACTCCACCTCCTTCATGTGACGAATACTTTCAGGAAAGTACTTGTCGTTGAACAGCTCTTGGAACTTCTCCCAAGACATCTTGAGTGCGTCAGGCTGGGTATGTTTTATTGATTTCCACCAGTAATCTGCCTCTTCACGCAACATAAAGGTGGCAAAGGGAACCTTTTGCTCCTCGGAGCATCCCAAGACATCAAATATCTTGGTGATCTTCTTTAACCACGTCTGCGCCTTAAGTGGTTCTGGCTTTCCCAAAAACTCCGGTGGTCCCAACTCCTTGAACTGCTTAGCGGTGACTGACAGTGGGTTGCCATTATTTCCACCTATATTTTGAACAAGGAGTCTCTCTTACCTGATGTTGCATGAATTGCATAAAGCCTCTGAACATCCCATCGTTCATCATTTGATCGGTGTTGTTATTTACCTGAGGATTATTGTCTTCCTGTTGCACATTATCCTGGGTATTGATCGTTGGTGACTCAACGGTCTCATCTGCTTCATTGCCGATCTCAACATTTTCAGATGCCATTTTCAAACACTGTCACAAAACAAGGGTTAATTAACATATCACATATTATCCCTATACACTGACCGACCAATTAAATAACAAATAAACTTACGTAGGTCATACTAGCGAAGGAATTCCCCGTCTCTTCCCTCCTAGTTCTTGTCTCACATCTCAGCCAGGGATCATATCCCTAAGCTTTGATACCAACTGTAACGCCCCCAAAACATGTATATATCACCCATCTTGGGTCGCCAGAAAATACATGGTACAAAATACAAATAAAAACTTAATTATACAACTGTCGTGTAAAATAAAACAAAACATATGCTATGAGTTTTAATACAAATATTGTCATCTAAACAATATCCACACTCAATGGAGTCCTCATTACATTTATTGTCACACTATTTAACAGAATAGTGAGGACTACTAATGCTATCTTATGGACTGTCACTCCGTTCCCCGACTCGTCCCAGCTATATTCTCATTTCCTGAAGAGAACAGTGAAAGAAAGGGTGAGCTCAACTAGCCTAGTAAGAAATATTATGACTAAGATAATGTAAAATAAATTATCATTAGCCTTCAACAATGTTAAACTGATAAAATACAATAGACATCAAGTTTAACTACAACAGAATAAGCAATCCATTAGAAGAGTCAAGTAGAGCATGATATCTACTATCTTCTATGTTTTAAAATATTTTCATCAATTTTTATCGCTGAGACTCAGCTTAATAAATAAACCACATCATCGAATCATCCCTGCACTACGGGCCAAGGATATTCATTAAATCATCAATGGTCATGACTATACCGAATAATCCCTGGTCATAATCATACCAAAAATTGTCCATCAATGCACTACAGGCCACAGAGGACTTTTACCACATCATTTATAACATTACTGGTCATGATTATACCGAATGATCCCTGGTCATAATCATACCAAGTCCATCTATGCACGTAAGCCAAAGATGACTTTCATCACAATATAAGCATGATTATGATGACAATGATATAAGCATTAATCAAACGAAAACAATGATAAATATTAAAGACTTTAAATTTATCCAAATATTATCAATCACTTAATAAACTCGTCATCTAATATTATTAATATTATAACAATATTTTTATCACTTCTTAAACTTATAAACAATTTATTTCAATTGTTTACACTTTACCAAATAATGCATTTAATCATTCAAAAATGCCATACTCATAAGATTTCATCACCAATGATCAAATTCCTCATCAAAAATCTGCATATATCCTATATAAGATTCCCAAGCCATAAAATCCTATTTTCCAATTTTGTTACTTCACATAACATATTTAATTTATTTACTCATAACTAGTTCATTTTCATGAAAAATACCAAATCAGTCCTAAAAATATATCTTTTCCGAGATTTAACAGAATATAGTCCCATATTGAACATATATTTTTCTCGGAATTTTTAAAATTTATTTACTATTTTTCATATGGCCAAAACTGTAGAATATTTAGATATTTATCATAAATTGTACTTTTGTCCAAAAATTCTGAAATTTACAGGGTATACTCCAGTTATATACATGTACTCCTAATAAAAATTTTACCAATTTTAAAGTTAACTACAAAGAGTTATAAGGGTTTACTTTTAAAATAGTCTTTTCCCATAAAATCCATAACTCTTAATCTATACTTCCAAAAATAGCCATTTTCGGACACAATCTAGAAAACTCATCAAATTATAATTTCCAATTTTTTCAGAATTTTTTAGGGTCAGAAAAATTACGAAACTACCCCTGACAGAAACCCCTCTTGAATGAAAATACTATTCATATGAATACAAAGGATCATTCACCATGTATGCTATTACCACATAGACCGGTTATTGCAGCAGAATAATAAAGAATGAAATAACAGGAGAATTCACCATGCATGCGATAGACCGCATAGACAGGTTATTCTCAACAGAATAATAAAGAATGGAACGGTTAAATGCCAACCGCGCATGCATGGGATATTCCAACAGAATAATAAAGAATGGAACCAGGTCATGCGTAAACCGCATAGACAGGATATTCCAACAGAATAACAAAGAATGGAATAACAACAGAATTCACCAAGCATGCGATAGACCGCATAGATAGGTTATTCCAACAGAATAATAAAGAATGGAATAATAGAAGAATTTCACCATGTATGCAGTACTTCGCATAGACAGGTTATTCCAACATAATAATAATGAATGGAATAACAATAGCTCTCTTCATGAATACAAAATAAATAATACCCCTTACCTTAGAAGAAACTGGATATTGGAATAGTGAGGTAGCAGACTTCTCTTCTTCTTTCTCTCTATACTTTCTCTCTATAATAATTGCTCTAAAGCTTTAGTGAATTGGTGAGAAATGAAGGAAGAATGAGCTTCTATTTATAGGAAAATATAGTTTCGATAATTGCACGTTTTGGGGCTCGAAATATTACAGTATAATACCTTCCTCTTTTTCTTCATTTTTAATTTAGTCCTGCAAGTATTATCAAACTTGCACCACCTCCCCTAATAGTAAATAATGTGAATCAATAGTTCAATCATGTGAATCAACAGTTATAATCATGTAAAAATATGAATTAGAGTATAGTACCTCCATCTATACCTCCATTTTTAACTTAGTCATGCAAGTATTATCAATCTTGCACCAATTCCCCTATAGTAGAAGAATGTGATTCAATAGTACACACATGTGAACAAATAGTTATATAAGCATGTGAATTAGTAGCAATTAATTGCTCATTTATTCGATTAATTACCCGATTTATCAATATAACCCCCAGACATCAATTATCATCGGAATAAATGTCGATTTTTACTAACACAAATAATTCCAACACAATGGAACTATCAATTTCATCTTTAATCAACATGAACTTATTCATCATTAATATTATAATTCACAATATTTAACAATCAGGTCGTTCCCAAGAAAGAGGGGGCTTTCCGATAAGGATTTCTCCTTATTGGCGCGCAATTAGGTGACCAAACCTCTCCTTGACGGAACTTCTAGACATTGTCAATATTGGAAATAATAATATGAATAACTTTGTCGTCTCAATTATTGATTTAATAATATAACATATTATGCATGCGGATAATCTTGTGACAATAATCGAATCAATAATATGAGAGATATGATGCAAAGCATTATCTGTAGCAATAATTGAGTATAAGCGAGTGATTTCTTACGTAAGCATCAATAATCAATACCGTGCTACTACTATGCAACCTCGCGCCATTCATCGTACTTTTACTCTTAGGGTAGTTTAACAGTTTTAACTGTAACACTTTCGTTGTTATTTTTATAAAAAGATAATTTTATCGTTTTATAACTACAACAATACTTCCGTTGTGGGGTCCACCAATGATTGTGTCATCGTACGGATATTGCCCAACAAAAAGAATATTCCCCGACCAATCGAATATTATATAATCACTTGCTTACTTTGCAAAATTTGTAAATATTACCCACAACTATAACATTATATCAAATCCACACCATAATATTCAAAAAAAATATTTCGAGAAATTTAAATCTTTATTCATAAAATTTGGGGGCTCACAATTAGACTGTAGGGACTCCCCGTACATAGGGTTATTAGCCCTTCGTACCATGTATTGTGCACAGACATCTAAACACTTCGTGTAAATAATCTCCTATAATAGAGTTGTTCATCTTAGTTTTAATATACAAGTCAGCACCAAAGTAAGTTTGGTTTGGATAAGTTTCAAGGGTAATTTAGAGTTTAACGAACATCAACTAAGGATTAGTTGAATCAAAAGTGTAATAGCAATGCTGTGACGCCCCCAAAATAGGTATACATCACCTATTCTGAGTTACCAAATACATGGTACAGAATACAAATACAATATTAAATATACAACATGAGCTGTGAGTTTTAATACAAATATTGTCTTCTAGACAGTATTCAAACTCAAAATAAGTCCTCAATACATTTATTAACACACTATTTCATATAATAGTGAGGACTACTAATGTTATCATCTGGACCGTCACTCCGTTCCCCGACTAGTCCCTACTACGTTCTCATTTTCTGAAGAGAACAATGAAAGCAAAAGGGTGAGCTCAACTAGCCCAGTAAGAAATATTATGACTAAGATAATGCAGAATAAATTATCATTAGCCTTTAACAGTGTTAAACTGATGCAATATAACAAACATCACGTTTAACTGCTGCGAAACAAGTAATCCATTAAAAGAGTCAAGTAGAGAATAAAATCTACTATCTTTTATGATTTAAAAAGGTTTTTCATCACTTTTATCGTTGAGACTCAGCTTAATAAATAATCCACATCATCCCTGCACTACGGCCAAGGATATTCATTAGTATCACAACCACACATTATCCATGCACTACGGGCCAAAGATATTCGTGTATTCATCAATGGTCATGATCATGCCATAAAACAATTCATCTTTGCACTCTTGGCCGAAGAGAATCCATAGTCATAATCATACCAAAAACTGTCCATCAATGCAATACGGGCTAATGAGGACTTTTACCACATCATTTGTAACATTACAGTCATGATTATACCGAATAATCCCTGGTCATAATCATGCCAAGTCCACCTATGCACAATAGGCCACAGATGACTTTCAACATAATATAAGCATGAGGATAATGACAATGATATAAGAATCCAATAAAACAAGTTCAAGAATTAGTTTATCCAGAATTCAATAATGTCCAAATTGCCAACATGATACTGCTTTGTAAAGTAAAATTCAAGAATGCTCGGAAGAATATTTCCATGAAAAGATACTAGATGAAGCGCAAATATCAAGGATATTCCACTAATTTCATAGAGTATAGAAGTCAAAGCTTTAACCAACTGAGTCTAATAGAATATATGAAACTACAAATGGATTTTCACCCGCCATGCGATAATCCACGTAGACAGATCATTTCCAAAATTTAATAAGAAATGAATACGAAGGGTCATTCACCATGCATGTGGTAATCCACACAGAAATGTTATTCCAATAGAATAATAAAGAATAGAATAACATAAGGATTCACCATACGTGCGATAGACTGCACAAACAAGTTATTCCCAACAGAATAATAAAGAATGGAACCAGGTCATGCGTAAACGCACAAACATGATATTCCAACAGAATAATAAAAAATGAAATAACAAAAGACTTCACCAGGCATGCGATAGACCGAACAGACAGGTTATTCTAATAGAATAATAAATAATGGAACTAGGTCATGAGTAAACGCATAAACATGATATTCTAACAGAATAATAAATAATGGAACCAGGTCATGCGTAAATGCACAGAAAGGATATTCTGACAGAATAATAAAGAATGGAATAACAGAAGAATTTCACCATGTATGCGGTACTTCGTATAGGCAGGTTATTCCACCATAATAATAAAGAATGGAATAACAGAAGAATTTCACCAAGTATAGGGTAGTCCGCGTGATACAAAGTTATTGCAATGAGAATAATAAAGAATGGAATAATGTAAGAATTTCACCATGTATGCGGTACTTAGATAGATGACAAAAGTTATTCAACATAATAATAAAGAATGGAATAATAGAAGTATTTCACCACGTGTATGCGCATGTACTTTCGATGTAGGCGAGTTATTCAACAAAATAATAAAGAATGGAATAATGAGAAGAATTTCACCATGTATGCGATTGCTTGTATAGATGTATGTTATTCTAATAGAATAATAAAGAATGGAATAATAGAAGTTCTCTTCATGAATACGAAAGAAATAATACCCCTTACGAATATAACAAATAATATCCCTTACCTTAGAATAAACTGGGTATAAGAGTAGTGAAATAGCAGAATACTTTTCTTCTTTCTCTCTATAGTTTCTCTCTCTAGAGTTTTAGTGAATTCGCAAGAAATAATGAAGGAATGAACTTCTATTTATAGGAGAATGGACTGAATAATAACTAATTCATGAACGGTCCAGATTGATTTACTTTTAAATGGACGATCCATATTGATTTACTGTGCAGTATAAATAAAATATTCTAATAAAACAAAATCTTTTAAATAAAATATAATATATTCTATTTATATTCTAATAAAACAAATAACTTTATAAAAGTATTCTGTTTTATATAAAAAGATTTTACTATGCAAATACTATGCAGGCACTATACAAACACTATGCATAATAAAATATAATATATTCTAATTATTATCTAATAAAACAAATAACTTTATAAAAGTATTTTGTTTTATATAAAAAGATTTTACTATGCAAAAACACTATGCACGAAACTATGCATAATAAAATATAATATATTCTAATTATTGTCTAATAAAATAAATAACTTTATAAAAGTATTCTATTTTATATAAAAAGATTTTACTTTGCAAAACACTATGCATAATAGAATATAATATATTCTATTTATAGTCTAATAAAACAAATAACTTTATAAAAGTATTCTATTTTATATAAAAGCTTTTACATTTTATTAAATTAATAATACTAATAAACCAAAATTATATATATAAACTTCCATGACTTCATAAAAAGACACCTCAATATATTTAACAACATTTATCATCATTATTATAATTCACAATATTAATCGACCTGTGTCGTTCCGAGGAAAGAGGGGCTTTCAATAAGGATTTCTCCTATTCGTATGATTAGGTGACCAAACCTCTCCTTGGCGAACTTCTAGACATCGTTAATATTGCAAATAAAAATATTAATAACTTTGTTATCTCAATTATTGATTTAATAATATATAAAATATCGACAATAATTGAATCAAATAATGTAAAATACTATGCAACAATTACTGTGGCAATAATTAAACAAAACTGAGTGACTTCTCACGTAAGCATCAATAATCAATACTGTGTGCTACTATGCAACCACACGTATTACTGTTCTTTTACTACCGAGTAGTTCAACATTTTTAACAGTAAAACTTCCGTCGTTATTTTCATAAAAATATTTTTGTTGTTTTTTTAATCCGACAATAATTCTATTGTGGGGTCCACCAATGATTGTGTCGTCATACGAATATTCCCTGTTAAAACGAATATTCCCCGACCAATCGAATATTATATAACAACTTGCATACTTTGAAAAATTTATAAATATTACCCACAACTATAACATTATATCAAATCCATACCATAATTTTAAAAAAAATATTTTGAGAAATTTAAATCTTTATTCATAAAATTTAGGGTCTCACAATCTCCCCTCCTTATGGAATTTCGCCCTCAAAATTTACGTACGTACCTGGTATGCCGAAGAGATGACGATACCTTGACTTCATTTTAGATTCTAACTCTTGAGGTATAACCTTTGAGTGTTGAATAAGATCCCTCTTATCCAAGATTTTAACACGTATCTCCTCATACGTTAAATCTTCTGTTATATCGTCTAGTTCTAATTTAATAATGTGGTTCGGGTCGTCCATATAATTACGTAACATCGATACGTGAAAAATGTTATGAACACGCGACATACTTGGCGGTAAACGAGAATATAGGCCACAATTTCTACTCGATCGAGGATTTTAAATGGGCCAATTAAATCGAGGGTTGAGATTTCCTCTATTCATCGACTCTTGCTTTTAGAATAACGCCTTCTTGAAAATTCTTCTTCTTATTCATCAGCTCCAGGTGTGTAATTTGAGCGGCTTTATCTTTATCGATTAAAGTAGATTCTACTCGTATATTTGTTATCTTCACGTGGGTCTCTAGAGTCTTTAACTCTATCTTCATCATTTGTAAGTTATACGAAAGGGGTTTTTGTGTTAACACCATCGCACTCGTAAACGCATAAGATCTTCTACTCAACGCGTCAGCTACCACGTTCGCTCTTCCACGATGATATTGACTGGTATAATCATAATCTTCAATAGCTCGAGCCAACTTCTTTGGCGCATTATACAATCGTTTTGGTTGAAGAAATATTTAAGGGTTGAAGAAATGGGTTTTGTACTGGGGTCAGTACAAAATTTGATTTCACGCTCTGGGGTAGGCTAAGAAGTCTTCAAGAACACGTCAAGAAATTTATTAACGATAGAAATATCATTCAAAACTGTGACCCTCATCCAAGACTTGGATAACACGTCACATTGATACCTATCAATTTGCCACCGTTATTCACGACGTCCCCTACGGAAAGTCTGGCTTAGGTGCATTCCACACAAGGAAGTCACCAACGAATGGTTCGGGGCTCTTTACTTATGGCTTGATATGACAATGATTGACTTTAGTGGTTTGGTTGCTTGAATTTGTATAACAGATTGGTTAGGAATATAAAAGCTAACAACCTTAAGAAAATAATCAATTTTAGCATGATGAGTAGTTAACCAATCGATTCCTCAAATCACATCAAAGGTAAGTATTTTCAAAGAGATAAGATCGACAGGTAACGTGATGGTATCGATATGAATCAAACAAGATTTATAAACAGTGGAGGTAACTAAGGTTTCTACTAACGAAATTTCAACCAATAAGTCAAAGTCTAACTTCTCTGGGGTCAAATTTAAACGTTGAGCGCAAGCAAGAGAGATAAAAGAATAGGTAGAACTGGTATCGAATAAGGTATATACTTCGCAAGAATTTATAATTAACTAACCCATAATAACCTCATTTGGTTTCCTTGATAAACACTCTCACTTAAACTACCGGCTTTGACTTGTCTGAGACATCCTTTGGCATCACTATCCCAGCTGGACTTGACTTCACTACACGACAAAATCGAGCTAAGTGATCTTCTCTTCCGCAATTGAAACACGCTTTGGATTGCTGCGTACAGTTTGGACGTATGTGTCCCTCCTGTCCGCATTTGAAACATACGACCGGTGGTCGTTCTACTTCTTTTGAACCGGGTGCTAGTGCTGCTATCTTTCCATCATTATTGAACCCTCTCTTCTTGAAATTTCCACTTCTATTATCTTGGCCATGATTACCACCGAAGTGGTTACCATTCATGGGATGATAATTTCCCCCACGATGGTTATCATTATTAGATGGCACGGTTGCCATTGCAGACGACGATTATTATCGTGTTGTTGGTAGTTGCCTTTTGGTTGTGCTGACTCATTATCGCGCTCCAATAACTAAGCCCTATTCACAAAATTTGAATATAAACAAAGTTTGTGAGAAATGAGGTATTGACGTATATTGGGTTTCAAACCTCTTAGAAACATTCGCATCATTCGCTCCTCATTATCGACCAAATGGGATCGATAAAAGCAGGATAACTCGCAAATTTAACACATTTGTCACAAAACAAGGGTTAATTGACATATCACATATTATCCCTATACTCAGACCGACCAATTAAATACCAAATAAACTTAGGTAGATCATACTAGCGAAGGAATTCCCCGTCTCTCCCCTCCTAATTCTTGCCTCACATCTTAGCCAGGGATTATATCCCTAAGCTTTGATACCAATTGTGGCGCCCCAAAATAGGTATACATCACCTATTACGAGTCGCCAAATACATGGTACGAATACAAATACAATCTTAAATATCTGACATGATAAGTTTGTGAGTTTTAATACAAATATTGTCTTCTAGACAGTATTCAAACTCAAAATAAGTCCTCAATACATTTATTAACACACTATTTCATAGAATAGTGTGGACTACTAATGATATCATCTGGACCGTCACTCCGTTCCTCGACTAGTCCCTGATACGTTCTCATTTCCTGAAGAGAACAATGAAAGCAAAATGGTGAGCTCAACTAGCCCAGTAAGAAATATTATGACTAAGATAATGCATAATAAATTATCATTAGCCTTTAATAGTGTTAAACTGATACAATATACCAAACATCAAGTTTAACTGCATTGGAACAAGCAATCCATTAAAAGAGTCAAGTAGAGAATAAAATCTACTATCTTTTATGATTTAAAAAGGTTTTTCATCAATTTTATCACTGAGAATCAGCTTAATAAATAATCCACATCATCCCTGCACTACGACCAAGGATATTCATTAGTATCACAACCACAAATTATCCACGCACTACGGGCCAAAGATATTCGTGTTTTCATCAATGGTCATGATCATGCCATAAAACAATTCATCTTTGCACCCTTGGCCGAAGAGAATCCATAGCCATAATCATACCAAAAACTGTCCATCAATGCACTACGGGCCAATAAGGACTTTTACCACATCATTTGTAACATTACGGTCATGATTATACCGAATAATCCCTGGTCATAATCATACCAAGTCCATCTATGAACAACAGGCCACATATGACTTTCAACATAATATAAGCATGAGGATGATGACAATGATATAAGAATCCAATAAAACAAGTTCAAGAATTAATTTATCCAGAATTCAATAGCGTCCAAATTGTCAACATGATACTGCTTTGTAAAGTAAAATTCAAAAATGCTCAGAAGAATATTTCCATGAAAAGATACTGGATGAAGTGTAAATATCAAGGATATTCCACTAATTTCATGGAGTATAGAAGTCAAAGCTTTAACCAACTATATATAACAGAATATATGAAACTGCAAATGGATTTTTGCCCGCTATGCGGTAATCCACGTAGACAGATCATTTCCACAATTTAATAAGAAATGAATACGACGGGTCATTAACCATGCATGTGGTAATCCACATAGAAAGGTTATTCCAATAGAATAATAAAGAATAGAATAACAGAAGGATTCACCATGCGTGCGATAGATTGCACAGACAGGTTATTCCCAATAGAGAAATAAAGAATGGAATCGGTCGTGCAGAACGCGCATGAGCGGGATATTCCAGCGAGAATAATAAAGAATGAAATAACAAAAGACTTCACCGGGCATGCGATAATCGCATGATAGGTTATTCCAACAGGATAATAAATAATGGAACCAGGTCATGCGTAAACGCAAAGACAGGATATTCCAACAGAATAATAAATAATGGAACGAAGTCATGCGTAGCCTTGCGAGACGAGGATATTTCGACAAAAAATAAAGAATGGAATAATGAAGAATTTCACCATGTATGCGGTGCCAGCATGTACAAAGTTATTCAACATAATAATAAAGAATGGAATAACAGAAGAATTTCATCAAGTATAGGGTAGTCCTCGTATACAGGTTATTCCAACAGAATAATAAAGAATGGAATAATAGAAGAATTTCACCATGTATGCGGTGCCAGCATAGGCGGAGTTATTCAACATAATAATAAAGAATTGAATAACATAAGAATTTCACCATGTATGCGGTACTTCGCATAGACAGGTTATTCCAACAGAATAATAAAGAATGGAATAACAGAAGTTCTCTTCATGAATACGAAAGAAATAATACCCCTTACGAATAAAACAAATAATATCCCATACCTTAGAAGAAATTGGATATAGGAGTAGTGAAGTAGCAATATACTTTTCTACTTTCTCTCTATATTTTCTCTCTCTAGAGTTTCAGTGAATTCGTAAGAAATAATGAAGGAATGAGCTTCTATTTATAGGAGAATGGACAAAATAGTAACTAATTCATGAACGGTCCAGATTGATTTACTTTTAAACTAATGGTCCAAATTAATTTACTATGTAGTATAAATAAAATATTCTAATAAAACAAAATCTTTTAAATAAAATATAATATATTCTATTTATAATCTAATAAAACAAATAACTTTATAAAAGTATTTTGTTTTATATAAAAATATTTTATTATCTGAAACACTATGCAGCCTTTATACAAACACTATGCATAATAAAATATAATATATTCTAATTATTGTCAAATAAAACAAATAACTTTATAAAAGTATTTTGTTTTATATAAAAAGATTTTACTATACAAAACACTATCGCGAGCACTATGCAAAACACTATGCATAATAAAATATAATATATTCTAATTATTGTCTAATAAAACAAATAACTTTATAAAAGTATTCTATTTTATATAAAAATAATTTACTATAAAAAATACTATGCATAATAGAATATAATATATTCTATTTATAGTCTAATAAAACAAATAACTTTATAAAAGTATTACATTTTTTATATAAAAAGCTTTTACATTTTATTACATTAATAATACTTATAAAACAAAATTTATATATATATATATATATATATATATAATTCCCTGACTTCATAAAAAGACACCTCAATATATTTAACAACATTTCTCATCATTATTATAATTCACAATATTAATCAACCAGGTCGTTCCCAGGAAAGAGGGGGCTTTCCAATAAGGATTTCTCCCTATTGGCGCGCAATTAGGAGACAAAACCTCTCTTTGGTAGAACTTCTACACATCGTTAATATTGCAAATAATAATATTAATAACTTTGTTATCTCAATTATTGATTTAATAATATATAAAATATCAACAATAATTGAATCAAATAACGTGAGATACTATGCAACAATTACTGTGGCAATAATTAAACAAAACTGAGTGACTTCTCACGAAGCATCAATAATCAATACCGTGTGCTACTATGCAACCACGCGTATTACTGTACTCTTACTACCAAGTAGTTCAACAGTTTTAACGGTAAAACTTCCACCGTTATTTTCATAAAAATATTTTTGTCGTTTTCTCAATCTGACAATAATTCCGTTGTGGGGTCCACCAATGATTGTGCCGTCGTACGAATATTCCTTGTTAAAATGAATATTCCCCGACCAATCGAATATTATATAAAAACTTGCATACTTTGCAAAATTTATAAATTTTACCCACAACTATAATAGTATATCAAATCCACACCATAATTTTGAAAAAAATATTTCAAGAAATTTAAATCTTTATTCATAAAATTTGGGGTCTCACAAATGTAAAGGTTCGACAACAACATAATACAATGTAGTTATGAACCATAAATGAATAATATGATACATCAAAGTCATGCTTTAAGAATAACTTTCAAAGCATTAAAATATATAATGAACTTAGCTTGAACAACAATGATAAGCTAAGGTTACATAAGGAAACAAAATTAAGCAATTTGCTCGATAGAATTCTAGTACTTGTGTAATGTTATAAACAAGACATGGTACCAAACTTGCATATTTATAAACAAGGTAGGATAAACTCAAAATAAAAATTAAGTTTAGGAAGCTTGCATTAGTATAACATGACAATGAAAAGTAAACATTGCTGAATAATAAAGTAGCAAAGGTTAGGGAACTTGCATGACAATTATAACTTAATTGCTTAATAAGAAACTCAACAATTGCCCCCCACATTGATCTTGAAGTCTTTCACGATGACATACAATATTGGGGCTTTTTCTTTCATAATTCAATGAAATGTTGAGAGGGTAGAAGCTTCACGTAGAGGAAAGCATACCAAATGTTGTCGTATCTACTCAAGTCTTTACTATTAAATAATAAACCACCCCTTGCTCCCTTGGATACCCAAGTAGTGTCTGGTTTGCATAGCTCCTTTACTATTTTCTCATAGTCCAGCTCTTGTTCCAAATACCGAGAATATTTACACACTACTGGTTCCTTCAAGTTGTAATACTTATTGATCGTGGTAGCACTAAATGAAACCATCTTTCCTTTAGATTTCTCCTTAGTATTTATACAGAACTCTTTTAAAATGGCAATCACAGCTGGTTCTGGCTGATCTGTGAAGGTGTCCCACCCCTATTCAATGATTTGGTAACCCATCTTACCATCAAATTCATTTAGGCACAGCCCACTTATTGGGTCATGATATTTTACCTATTGGGCCGAATAGATTGGGCCTGCTTGTTTGATTAGTCCATTGGATCTCCACTATTGGGACTTAACTTTATTGGGCCCAATCTTTGTATTATCCTTGTTTAAATCTCTATAGTATTGGATTAGATTAGTGTATGGATCCATTAGATATTAGATATCTCCATCTTTGACCGGTAATGATGAAAAAGCATGATAGTTGACTGTTGTAACTGTCATGCATTAATGTGGATGGGATCCTCAGACGACCGGCAGTAGAAAATAGTGACCACATGTAGTGGGTGGACTGTACCCAGTCTACTAAAACCATCATATCAGGGGGCTGTGTCAGAGGTAGTGGGTGGCATGGTAAACCGGGCTAGAGATCAGTATAACATAGCAAGGAAGTCTTTAAGCAAAAGGTATACACTCACAACTGATAATTTTATCTCTCTCAAGACATTAGAGATTATTATCCTCCATTGTTAACCCTTGTGAACACCTGTACTAACTCTCACGCCAAAGCTATCCCCCAACGGTCGAAGCCGTCAAGCTCTTGGTGTTAATCGTGTTTACTGTGCAGGATCAGGACGTCGTAAGTGGTTGGGACGTGGCAGAAGATCTTAGCATTAACATTGGCGCTAGAAGGAGGGCTGTGTTCTAGTGTCATTGAGTTTTGAATCACATTCATTTAATCTACTTTGGAAGATGGTGAGGAGTAGAGCTGATACACCAGAGGGGCAAGCGATGGCTGTGAGTTTGTCGTTGCCTCATGTTTCTGTTAAGGATCGTCTGGGTCCTTCCAAAAGTGCTCATGAGAGCACGACTTCTAAGCATGATTTTGGGGGTTCTCGTTCGAGAACCCATGTCAAAGCCAGAAGGAGGTTGAAGTTTGATGAGGATAGAGATCGTGATCGAGACCGAAGGCGGATATAAGGTTCACCGTCTAGAACTCGTCACCGAAGTGGTCAAGATGACAGGGCTGCCAAGTTGGCAAAGATGGCAGAGGAGGCAGATAAAGCTTTGGATGTTCTTCTATAGCAAAGAAAAGATATAGCCGAACAGATGCTTCGGGTTGCGGACTTGAGGGATGAGGCATCTAGTCATGTTCAAACCGAGAGGCGTAGTAGGCCTAAAGATGTGCAATAGCGAGAAGGAAGCCAGAGCACTCTATTCACGCTTCTCGAGGATGACCTCAGGAATGAAGACGGTCAAGAAGTAGAACTCCTGAGGTGTCTAAGAAAGCACTTATAGTAATTGGTTCTCACGGTCGTGGCGGTGATAGACAGAGGAGTCGATCGAGGGAGTATGTACCTGAAAATTGAAGGAGAGAGCATCAACGTGAATATTCTCATCATGAGGATAGAATTGTATGCAGGAGTAGAACCAAAAGTCCAACAAAAGCGGTGGGATCAGACAGTGGAGGTCGATCCACTCAGAAGCAGAAGATTATTGAGGAGAAAGAAGTCTGCTCACAACTAGAAGGTGTATATTTCTTGATAAAGGAGTTGAAGGAGCTCCGTAAATAACTGGCTGAAGTTCAGCAGGTGAAAGACACTCCGGGAAAGAAGGCGTCCCCTTTTTCTTCGGATATCCTCAAGGAGAAGACAGACACCACAATGAAGCTGCCCCATATGGAAAGTTACGATGGGTCTGGGGACCCTTACGACCATAGCCAGGCATTCGACCGGCTGATGGATTATTATGATTTCACCGATGCTGCCAAATGTCATACGTTTATCACAACGTTAAGGAAGGACGCGAGGCAGTGAATGGGGACTCTACCTGCAGATTCAGTCTCATTATGGTCCGAGCTGTGTGACAAATTCCACACTCGTTTCAGGAGCAATCGAAGAAGAGGGAAGCCTACGGGCTCTTTAGCATACGTCCAACAGTTTACCAATGAGTCCTTGGGCCAATATGTGAAGAGATTCAGGGAAGCCGTTGGCCAAGTGTCTGACCTTAATGATCTTCAGGTTGTAGGGGTGTTTCAGAACGGGCTAGATCTGGTGAAGTCCGAAAAGTTGGTGAAGAAGCTGATGTTTCACCATCCGAAGAGCTTGGCCGATGCTTTTGACAAAGTAGAAGGCTATATTGTGGTGGAGGAGGCTATGAAAAGCCTGAAACATCCTTCTTCGGACCGAATGAAGGAAGAAGATGCTCTTAAGGCTGAAGGCGATCAGAAGAAAGGGGGAGGGTATAATGATTGGTCCGAGGGTATCTCGAAGAAGTATAACAACTCATGGTGACAGGGAAGTAATCGCCCACCTGTTCCTACCCTGAAGGTGAACAAGGTTTACACCAAACTGAATAAGGATAGGTCGGTGATTTTGGATCAGATCAGGAACCAACCGTTCTTTAAACCGCCTCGTGACGTTCTCAAGCTGGGACATGGTAATGCTCAAAAATATTATGGCTATCATCAAGCTGCAGGTTACGAAACTAATGAGTGTTGTAATTTAAAGGACTTCGTAGAAAGGAAGGTTAAAAGCGGATTATTAGTTCAGTATTTGGCCGGGAGGGACCAATAGCAAGGGCAACAGAATGTTGACCGTACCGTTCAGACGGTTCAAATGGTTCCACCCGTGCAGCCTGATCCAAATCAACCACCAAGGCACGCCGTTGATGTAATAACCGGTGGGACAGCAGGAAAGTTGGTAGAAAAGAAGAGGAGGGGATATCTGGATTCAGTCATGTCCGTGGCGTGTGTTCCCCCAAACACCAACAGACCGTTTCTAGGGACAGTCATATCTTTCAGTGATGCAGATTATCCTTCGGAGCCCATCGAACCCCATGAAGGAGCCTTGGTGATCATAACACAAGTGGGTTCGGTGGATATGAAGTGAATGATAATTAACAGCGGGTCTTCTGTTGATATTCTTTATGCCCACGCTTATCAGAGGATGCATCTTGATGGGCGGAAGATGGAGGTCAAATAGGAGGCTCCCTAATATAGCTTCAGCAACGATCCGGTTAAAGTGGCAGGAACTATTGAGCTACCAGTCATCTTTGGTACTGCTCCACAACAGGTAGAAATAACATGTAAATTTTATGTTGTGCATGTAGATTCGGCCTACAACGCCATATTGGGACGCCCTACCTTGACAGCTCTCCCAGTAGTGACTTCCATCCCTCATTTTAAAATCAAGTTCCCTACAGCCCATGGAGTTGGAGAGGTAGCAGGGGACTTGGACCTGGCCAAACGATGTTATAGAAATTCTGTGATCGCCTCGGGAGTAGGGGTCAGCAAGGAAAAACAAACCATGGCAATTGAGATCGAGCCCTTCACTGAAAGTCGTTCGGAGCCATTGGTTATTCCTGCAGGAGAGACAGAGGAGATCGAGTTGGTCCTTGGGAAGAGAGATAAAATAGTGAAGATTGGTTCGGGTTTGCCAGAACCTTTCCGGATAAACCTCATGGAACTTCTTCGCTGCTATGGGGACATTATTGCATGGGAGCCATAAGACATGCCTGGAATCAGCCGAAAGATTGCCGAACGCCGACTGGATGTGGATCCATCAAAAAAGCCAGTTCGATAAAAAAGGTGGATCTTTGCACCTGAGCATCAGAGGATCATTGATGAGGAGATTGCGAAGCTGATAGCTGTTGACTTCATCTTTGAGATAGATTATTCAGAGTGGATAGCAAATGTAGTACTGGTGCAGAAGCAGAATGGGAAATGTCGAGTTTTCTTCGACTACACGGACCTGAACCAAGCATGCCTGAAGGACTTCTATCCTCTGCCTCACATTGATCAGCTCATCGATGCCACTTCGGGGTATGCATTACTAAGCTTTATGGATGCTTTTTCAGGTTATCATCAAATCTCCATGTGCAAGGAGGACATTCTGAAGACAGCTTTCATCACACACCGTTTGCTGTATGCCTACAAGAAGTTGACATTTGGCTTAATCAATGCTGGAGCCACTTATCATAGAATGATGAACTTTGTTTTCCAGAAGCAGCTCGGAAGAAATATGGAGGTATACGTGGATGATATGATTGTGAAGACCATGCTTGTCCAAAAACATCTGGATGATCTGGAGGAATGCTTTCAGACAGTCCGCCATCACAAATTGAAGCTTAATCCGATGAAGTGCACCTTCGGACTCATTGTCGGTAATTTCTAGGCTATCTAGTCAGTCAGAGGGGCATTTAGGCCAACCTAGAGAAGATCCAGGGCATCTTAAATATGAAGACTCTTCAGTCATTCAAAGACGGGTCTGCTACTGTAGATGTCAGTGAAATATGGATTATTTTAAAAATTCCGGAGGGATTCAAGGTGCAGCAGGCCATTAGGTTTGGGCTCAGAGCAATGAACAATGAGGCCGAGTACGAAGCAGTGCTAGCAGGAGTTCGACTGACGAAGAGTCTAGAAGTTCAGAAGTTGATGATTTACAGTGACTCTCAGCTGGTCGTCAACCAAGTATCAGGAGATTATGAAGCTTGTGGGGCGATGATGATCAAGTATTTGGTAGAGTTGAAAGACTGACTTCAGTACTTCGTCTCTTATGAGTTTCAGGTATAGAGCGTAACGATAATTCCATTGCCGATGCATTGTCGAATCTGGCCACTACGGATGCTAATGTTTTCAATGGGTCAGTTTATTTGGAGGTTTTATAGCAGCCGAGTATCCAGCATGAAGCAGTGATGTGCATTGAACAATCTAATTATTGGATGACTCCCTACATTGAATATCTGGAAGATAACGTCCTTTCTTAGGATCAGATGCTGGCAAAGAAGATCAAGTACAAGAGTGCCAACTTCGTTCTTATTGATGGCGATCTTTATCGAAGGGCATTTTCGTCACCATTGTTGAAGTGTCTGGTTCCATCTGAGGCTGAGTATGCTCTTCGGGAAGTTCACGAGGGTATTTTCGGCGACCATATGGCTGCTAAGTCATTAGCTTACAAAGTGCTTCGGCAGGGATACTACTAGCCTATAATCTTCAAGGAAGCTACGGATTATGTGAAGAAGTGTGAAAAATGTCAGCTCAACAGTCCGATCCCACATCAGCCACCAGAAGAGCTATACTCGATCTTATCTCCTATACCCTTTACTCTCTGGGGGGTAGACATACTGGGTCCATTACCGAAAGCTAAAGGTCAGGTCAGTTTTGTCATAGTTGCTATGACCAAATGGGTAGAAGCAAAGCCACTTCGATTGATAACAGAGCAAGAGTGCTTGAAGTTCATGAGGGAGTCCGTAGTGTTTCGTTTCAAAATTCCTAAAGTGGTGATATCGGACAACGGATGCTAGTTTGTGGGATAAAAATTTGAAGGATTTCTGAAAGAGCTTGGATTTCAGCACAAAAAGACTTCGGTAGCTCATCCACAGTCGAATGGGAAAGTTAAAGTGACCAACAGAACGCTGCTGATTGGGATCAAGCGCAGATTGGACGAAGCTAAAGGAAGATGGCCAGAGGAGCCGCTTTCGATTGTATTATGGGCTTACAAGAACTATCCGAGAACTACAATGGGGGATTCACATTTTGATTAGCTATGGTAATCGATGCCTTAGTCCTAGTTGAAATTGGATCTCCAAGTCTACAGGTTAGTCAGTTTAAAGAGATCTACAATGAAGAAGGACTGAAGGTTAACTTGGATCTGTTGGAAGAAGCCAGAGAGGTGGCTTTGATTAAACTGGTAGCATATCAACGGAGAGTAACCAAACATTACAATAAGGGGGTAAAGCTTCGCAGATTTGAAGTGGGGGACTTCGTCCTTAGAGAAGTTGAAGCATCTACGCCATAAAATATGGGAAAGCTGATCCCGAACTGGGAAGGGTCGTATGAAGTAATTGAAGTACCGAAGCCAGGAACTTATCGGTTGAAGGCATTGGACGGATTCAAAATCAAGAATACTTGACATGCTGGCAGTCTTCGGAAATATTTTCAGTAGAGATCGAGTCTGTTTATCAGAAGTCTATAAATATTAGATCGTTATCAATAAAAGATTCACTTTTTCACAATTGATCTTCTTCCTATTGGTCCTAAAGTCACAATAAAGTAAGGAGGATGGGGTGGACTCGCTGACCATTCGATGGTAGCCTTTTCGACAGGAGTGTCCTCATGGGTTTTATTTACCGCGAGTGGTAAACAAATTCCATAGTCCTTTTAATTTTGCTTTACTGCGATTGGTAAATAAAATGCACCGATGTAAGGAGGACGGGGTGGACTCACTGACCATTCAATGGTAGCCTTTTCGGCATGAGTGTCCTTATGAATTTGATTTACCGCAAGTGGTAAACAAATTCCATGGTCCTTTTAATTTTGCTTTACCACGAGTGTTAAAAAAAATACACCGAAGTAAGGAGGTTCGGTCGGACTCGCTGGCCATTCGATGGCAGCCTTATTGTCAGATGTGTCCTTATGAATTTGATTTACCACGAGTGGTAAACAAATTCCATGGTCCTTATATACTTGTTTTACCCCGAGTGGTAAACAAGATCTTGATGGTGCAAGGAAGATCAACCGAATTCACCTTATGCCTAATCTATTTCACACTTTGGTAACGATAAGTATGCATTACTTCATTTTGTTCAAGTGTTGAGTTCGGTTCATTCAGTTCATATCATTTCTTAACTTAACTATTATATGCCTTATCTGATTCACAATTTTAGTTAAATTCATTCAAGATCATTGATACTGAATTATTGAAAAGAAACGAAATAAAACAGAAGTCATAAGGACAGGAAAATAAAGTTGCATTAAATACTTAAAAGTTCACACAACAAGAGGTAGAAATTTTTACAAAAGTCCTAATATTTGAAGAAAGCAATAATATCTTTAGGCATTATCTTTGCCTTCAGAATCAAGCAAGGCTGGGTCTAGCTGAGCAGCAATTAACTTTTCCTTGCCTCGATCTCTGCAGACTTCATAACCTTCTGAATAAACCTTTAGAATTTCTGCATTGAGCTCATCAGATGCCCTATACTCCGCCTGTATCTGCTTACGTAGCTCTTCGATTAGAGGATGACCTTGTTCCTTTAAAGCCTTAATTTTATCTTGGAGTTTCCGGCGTCTGATCATATGCCTTTCCTTATCTTGTTTGGCCTTCACTTGAAGTTTATCGACTTATATAGCCAAGCTCTGATTAGCTATAGCAAATTCTTCATTACTAACCCTTAGAGCTTTATTTTTGGTAACCAGATCAGCATTCATACTCGTCATATTTTGTTGACTGATCTTAGTCACTTTTAGCTCTTCTTTGAGGGCCTGCAGTTCTTCTTTAGTCTGGTCCAGATCCCGCTGAAGATGACCATTATTGAAGTCTGCCATGTCTCGCTCATGCCTCTCCTTCTCCAATGCAGACTGCAAGATGGCATATTCCCTCCTTGCAACTTCTTCTGCAGCTTCGGATTCCATATATTTAGGGCGTAAACGCCCAAAAACAGCATTGGCCTGTACATATTCAGTTTTAATCAATCAATTTCAGATATATAGCCTAAGAATGATAAGAAGTATGAAGATTGAGAAAATAAGTTTACCTTTTCTATATAGCTCATACCCTCATCAAGCATATCCCCGATAAATCTGTCGCCAAACCTATGATTATCGGCATCCCGAACGAATGCATTGAATAGATGGTAGGGGAAGTTAGAATTGTATCGGGGCCAGAGGTTTGGCGATGCCATGGCATCATTTTGGAATTCGTAAGATGAATGATCAGGTGAAGGTGGTTGTGGTCGTTCAGGGGATAATGTGGGCTGGTCACGAACTGGAGAGGGATCCATGTAAATGTTTTTGGGAGAAGGAGATCGAATTGGAATGGGCTCGTGAGGTGGTGAGGGAACTGATGCTGAGCTTGGGTGGATGTCAGAAGGGTGTTTCCTTTTCCGGGATAATGGAGGCATGATTTCGACTTGTTCTTCCCCATCAGAAACTTGTATCTCAACGGGAGGTACAGGAGGTGGATCGGTTGAAGATAAAGGTACTCTAAGTTCATCTGCTGATAGTGGGATGACTTTGGTTCTTAATTTCCTGACTCGAAGAAGATTTCTTGATTAGGTAGATCCATCAAACTTCTTTGGGGTGGGTTGGTGATCGATTCAGAATCTGGGATGGGCTCAGCAAAGGTCGGAGTGGGGGTTGATCGAGGTTTTTGGATGGCTCTCTTTTTTCGGCGAGGTTGAAGAGTTTCTTCGGGTGGAGGAGGGTCATCCGCTTTTGGTTCATCTCCATGAGGTTTAATAGGGGATGTTTCAATGGTTGGGTTGTCTTCGGGTGTTGCTTCTATCAATAGAGTTTTAGCAGCTTCTACAGACCTTCTAGCCAGAAAATTTTCCAGATCTTTCACCTCCGAAGATGAAGGCTTAATCAAGGTCACTGCAGAGAGTAAACAATTACATATCAGAATCCACATATTATAAATTATATTATAAATTTTCAAACATATGCAAGTTGTGCCGATACTTACATTTGTGGTCATACAACCATGCCTGTTTGGAAAGAAGTCCATAGTTCCACTCCTCCTTCGGGAAATTATCAAAGAGCTCTATCATTTCAGCTTTGTGTTCTTCAGGAATATCCCCGAAGTCAGCAGATATCCTCTCATCAGTAGCCCAGCTCGGCAGGGAGGCAATCTCTGGTACCTTTACAAAGAACCACCCCTTGTGCCATCCCTTGTTACTGGAAGGAGTGGAAACCAAAGATCGTCTCTCGAATTTTTCACTTGTCTTTGGTGGTTGCTTGCTCAGGGCTTTGAATCCTTTTTCTCGGGACTGACCGATTTTGTAGATAGAAAAGAAGAAATCGAGAGTAGGCTCAACACCTAATTCATGACATAATGCGATGAAGGCCAAAATGTGAATGTACGAGTTTGGCACTAGTTGAGCAAAACCAACACCAATAAACCCTAGGAGGGTTACTATAAAGGCATGGAGAGGGAATCAAACCCCCTTCTCAAGAACTGTCACTGGAACGGCTGTCCACCCTTCCGGTCGCTAGTACATTCGTTTTTCGGATCTGGGGGCCCTCACCAGATGAGTGTTCGAGATGTGACAACGAGTTCGAATCTTCTTCAGATCGATTTATGTGACTACCGATGGAGTTTTGGCATGGGCATAACGTTCCTTACTCCTATAGAATGCAGAAGGGTTAGGGAGGGGTTTCGTTGTTGGATTCTTACTTGGGTTTGCAACTTTCGGGTTTGAACTTGAAGCCTCCTTATCAGGGCTTGGATTGGGTGGAACAGTGTTAATGGGGGTCACACGAAGAGGAGAGTTTTGATTCGAGTTGAGGACCACCATTTTTGAGAGTTTGCAGAGAAAGGAAGAAAGGTTTAAAAGAGAGAGGAAGGGCAAAAGTGTTCTGAATTTCAAATTTACTGGTAAAACTGTCAAAATTGGTAAAGTTTTTCTTTTATACGGACGGTTACATGGTACACGAGGGCGGAATATTTAATTAATAGTCATAATCATGAATTTGATAGGGTGGCATCCGGGTTAAGTCTCAAACATTTAGTAGATTGGGCCTTTCATGCTGGACTTCCGGTATCTTTCTATTTTATCTTATGGATCACACCGGGTGGATTTCAATTATTGTCATTAGGGGCCTTTAGTAAGTCCTATCATATCATGCACCATTTATAGTTTTCTATTAAATATCTTATTTAATAAAAAAACTAGGGGCAATGTTGGGTCATGATATTTTACCTATTGGGCCGAATGGATTGGGCCTGCTTGTTTGATTAGTCCATTGGATCTCCACTATTGGGTCTTAACGTTATTGGGCCCAGTCTTTGTATTATCCTTGTTTAAATCTCTATAGTATTGGATTGGGTTAGTGTATGGATCCATTAGATATTAGATATCTCCATCTTTGACCGGTAATGATGAAAAAGCATGATAGTTGATTGTTGTAACTGTCATGCATTAATGTGGATGGGAGCCTCAAACGGCCGGCGGTAGCAAACAGTGACCACAGGTAGTGGGTGGACTGTACCCAGTCGGCAGAAACCATCAGATCAGAGGGCTATGTCAGAAGTAGTGGGTGGCATGGTAAACCGGGCTAGAGATCAGTATAACATAGCAAGGAAGTCTTTAAGCAAAAGGTACACACTCACAATTGATAATTTTTTCTCTCTCAAGACACTAGAGATTATTATCCTCCATTGTTAACCCTTGTGAACACCTGTACTGACTCTCACGCCGGAGCTATCCCCCGACGGTCGAAGCCATCAAGCTCTTGGTGTTAATCATGTTTACTATGCAGGATCAGGACGTCTTAAGTGGTTGGGACGTGGCAGAAGATCTTGGCGTTAACACCAATCTTGGGAGTTAGAGCTTTACCCGCTAAGTAGTTGTCAAATTTATCCGCCGCTACTACACTTACAAACTTCCTTCACTTAAAAGGTCGTGTTGTGGTTGAAGGTCTCTCACCTCAATGTCCTTTTGGTACCACGTTGTTATAACCCACACTTATAAAAAAAACTATCAACAATGGTAGTAACATTGATATATGCCTTGGGAAGGTTCATGTCTTTGAAACCCTCTATCACCTAGAGTGCTAACTTAGTTGTCTCTTTAAGTAGCTCCACCAAACTTCATCTAATAGTAGTGTTTTTAAAGTTTATAACCATTGACATCAATACTCAACCAAAATAATTCCAAACAAGTCAATCATGATTCTATTTTTCCTAATTAATTTAACTCCAAATTCAGCAATACAATAAATACCCACAATGCAAATCCAAGTATAATGAACTATCTTAAAGCAATTGACAAAACTATATGAAGTACCTTATCTGATGTTAGACTACTGTGTTGGATTGCCTCAATTTGGAAGTAAACCCTTGAATGCTCAGCTGATTGCTTGAAACTGAATCCAACTTGAGTAGATACTTTGTCAAATTCATATGGGAGGGAGAGGTTGGTTAGAAACTGAAGCCGTATGAAATTCCAAAATTTGGAGTGATTAAACCCTAATCAGAATTGGAATTTCCTTACTAGTGGTGCTGAATTCTATTGGGAAGAAGATTAGAGCTTGAATCCCTGTGTATTGGGTGTGGACAACTTGGTTTTAGAGTTTAGAGCTTAAGTTCGGAAGTTGGGATGAGGAGGAATAATGTTCTATCGACTGAAGAAAGGATTCTTTAAAAACTAAGTTTTACTAAATCCGTCGGGGCATACTTAATTGTTCTTTTTAATCCACTGGGGTGAAGTAAGGTAGAGAGGTAAGCGCCGGGGTGCAGAGTGTATTCGCTGGGGGGGCACAGACTGGGGAAGATATGAATCTGTCGGTGTGCATTCCCCAATCTATTTTAATCCGCTGGGGCGGATTGAGTCTTTTTCTGATTAATTTTCTGCCACTTGTTCTACAATCTCATTGCATACTATGGTTTCGCAAGCTTCCAACCTCACTTAATGATAACAAGTAACAAGGATTAGAGAAAGAACTTTGGAAAATGAACACGAGAACCCTTATTAACGAAATACCATACTAAAAATGACTAACTATACTATTGAATGAAAACAAAAATGGAAATCTAATAATGAAAAACTATAGCAATGATTGGGTTGCCTCCCATTAAGCTCTTGATTTAGAGTCTTTCAGCCTGACTACTCCTTATTTTTAGTCCGGATCACCTGGGATGGTTTGAGCACTCTTGATGTTATCTGTGCATAACCAACAATGTTTTACCATATGCCCTTTCCTTGTATTATCGGATGAGTATTCATCTTTTGTTCACCAATGAGGGTTTTTAAACCACTATCTTCTCGATAATCTTTATGAACTGCATCCTTTAATGTATCAACACTATAAAAGTTTTCTTATCATTTGGGATTGGGATTTCTTTGAATACTTTGATTTTTATCTCTTGATCGAACACTCTCATTCCATTAGGCACATCGATTAGTGTTCGTCCGGTTGCAAGGAATGGTCTTCCTAATATTATTGGAATATTCTTGTCCTCTTCAAAGTCTAACATAAAAAGTTAGTTGGAAATATAAGCGTATGAACTTTTACCAACACATCTTTTACTATTCCCAATGGATATATGACTAATCTGCCAGTGAGCTGTAGGATGACATTTTTTGGCTTTGCTTCCTTTAAACCCAACAATGTTTTATCCATGTAACATTAATCAACAGTTCCTGTCCACAATCATATGAATAACTCATAATCATAATTGTGGTTCTAAATTCCTCTTCGCACCCAGAACGAAGATAATTTTCATCACCTATCTTCACCTGAAACATCAAAAATCATGGTTATACCAAATCACAATTCCTGCTCATAATCATACTAATAAATTCATCTTTGCACTATGGCCAAGATATTCATTAACAATTCATCTTTGCACTACAGGCCAAAGACATACAACTGCATTTTAAAAGAGTCGAGTAGAGCATGATATATACTATCTTTTATGAATTAAAAGTGTATAATCAATATTTTATCGCTGAGACTCAGCTTAATAAATAATCCACATCATCGAATCATCCATGTACTACGGCCAAGGATATTCATGTAATCATCAATGGTCATGATTATACCGAATAATCCATGGTTATAATCATACCAATAATTGTCCATCAATGCACTACGGGCCAATGAGGACTTTTACCACATCATCTATAACATTACGGGTCATGATTATACCGAATGATCCCTGGTCATAATCATACCAATAAATAGTTCATCTATGCACATAAGCCAAAGATACTCATCAATCAACAGTTCATCATTGCACATAAGCCAACGATATACAACTGTAAAACCAATAATCAATAGTCCATCTTTGCACGTAAACCAAAGATATACAAATGTAAAACCAATAATAAACAATCCATCTTTGCACGTAAGCCAAAGATGACTTTCATCACAATATAAGCATGAGGATGATGACAATGATATAAGCATTAATCAAACGAAATCAAGGATAAATATTAAAGACTTTAAATTTATCCAAATATTATCAATCACTTAATAAACTCATAATCTAATATTATTAATATTATAATAATATTTTAATCACTTCTTAAACTTATAAACAATTTATTTTAATTGTTTACACTTTACCAAATAATGTATTTAATCATTCAAAAATGTCACACTCATAAGATTTCATCACCAATGATCAAATCCCTCATCAAAAATCTGCATATACCTTATATAGGATTTCCAAACCATAAAATCCTATTTACCAATTTTATTACTTCACATAACATATTTAATTTATTTACTCATAACTAGTTCATTTTCATGAAAAATATCAAATCAGTCCCAAAAATATTTCTTTTCTAGGATTTAACTGAATATAGTCCATATTGAACATATATTTTTCTCAGAATTTTTAAAATTCATTTACTATTTTTCATATGGCTAAAACTGCCGAATATTTAGACATTTATACTAAATTATACTTTTGTCCAAAAATTCCAAAATTTACAAGGTATACTCCTGTTATATACATGTACTCCCAATAAAAATTTTACCAATTTTGGAGTTAACCACAAAGAGTTATAAGGGTTTACTTTTAAAATAATCTTTTCCCATAAAATCCATAACTCTTAATCTATACATCCAAAAATCGCCATCTTTGGACTCAATATAGAAAACTCATCAAATTATCATTTCAAATTTTTTCAGAATTTTTGAGGGTCAGAAAAAATTACGAAACTACAAATAGATTTTCACCTGCAATGCGGTAATCCACGTAGACAGATCATTTCTACAATTTAATAAGGAATGAATACAAAGGATCATTAACCATGCATACGGTAATCCACATAGAGCACGAGTTATTCCAAATGAATAATAAAGAATGGAATAATGTAAGAATTCACCATGCATGCGATAAATCGCATGCATGACATTATTCCCAATGTAATAATAAAGATGGAACTAGGTCATGCCAGAATCCGCATGCATGGATATTGCAATGAATAATAAAGAATGGAACTAGGTAATGCGTAATCCGCATGCATGACGAGGATATTCCAAATGTAATAATAAAGAATGGAATAATGAAGAATTTCACCATGTATGCAAGATTGCATGACAGACAAAGTTATTCCAACATAATAATAAAGAATGGAATAATAGAAGAATTTCACCATGTATGCGAAGATTAAGATGTAAAAGTTATTCCAACATAATAATAAAGGATGGAATAATAGAAGAATTTCACCATGTATGCAAGATTGCATGAGCAGAAAGTTATTCCAACATAATAATAAAGAATGGAATAATAGAAGAATTTCACCATGTATACGGTAGTCCGCGTATACAGGTTATTCCAACAGAATAATAAGGAATAGAATAATAATATCTCTCTTCATGAATATGAAAGAAATAATACCCATTACTATAATAACAATATCCCTTACCTCAAAAGAAGACTGGATACTAGAATAGTGAGGTAGCAGACTTCTCTTCTTCTTTCTTTCTATAATAATTGTTCTATAGCTTTAGTGAATCGGTGAGAAATGAAGGAAGAATGAGCTTCTATTTATAGAAAAATATAGTTTCGATAATTGCACGTTTTGGGGCTCGAAATATTACAGTACAAAACCTTCAACTTTTCTTTCATTTTTAATTTAGTCCTGCAAGTATTATCAAACTTGCACCACCTCTCCTAATAGTAAATAATGTGAATCAATAGTTCAATCATGTGATTCAATAGTTATAATCATGTGAAAATACGAATAACAGTATAGTACCTCCATCTATACCTCCATCTTTAACTTAGTCATGCAATTATTATCAATCTTGCACCAACTCCCCTAATAGTACATGAATATGAATCAATAGTACACACATGTGAACAAATAGTTATAAGCATGTGAATTAATAGCAATTAATTGCTTATTTATCCGATTAATTACCCGATTGGTCAATATAACCTTCCAGACATTAATTATTATCGAAATAAATGTCGATTTCCACTAACACTAATAATTCCCACACAATGGAATTATCAATTTCATCTTTAATCAACACGAACTTATTCATCATTAATATTATAACTCACAATATTTAACAACCAGATTGTTCCCAGGAAAGAGGGGGCTTTCCGATAAGGATTTCTCCCTATTGGCGTGCAATTAAATGACCTAACCTCTCATTGACAGAACTTCTAGACATCGTCAATATTGTAAATAATAATATGAATAACTTTGTCTTCTCAATTATTGATTTAATACTATAACATATTATGCAGATGATACTATGACAATAATTGAATCAATAATATGAGAGATATGATGCAACAATTACTGTAGCAATAATTGAGTAAAACTGAGTGACTTTTCACGTAAGCATCAATAATCAATACCGTGTGCTACTATACAACCACGCGTATTACTATACTTTAACTACCGATTATTTTATGAAAACTTTCGTACTTTGAAAATTTTTCAAATATCACCCTTTACTTTAACCTTTTATCAATTTAACCATTTACCGAAATAGAAAAAATTGAATAATTTTATGTCATAAAATTTGGGATCTCACAGAAAATCCGATAATAATTCTCAATAACTTAACAAGGAAACATGTGATGCCCCCAAAATAGGTATACATCACCCATTCTGAGTTGCCAAATACATGGTATAGAAAATAACTACAACTTTATTAATACAATTGTCGTGCAAAATACAACAACACATATACTGTGAGTTTAAATTAAATATTGTCTTCTAGACAATATCCACACCCAAATAAAGTCCTCATTACAATTATTGATGCACTATTTTACAAAAATAGTGAGGACTGCTAAAACAACTATCTGGGACCATCACTCTATACCCCGACTGGTTCCTATTATGTTCTCGATTACTGAGATGAAAAATGGAACAAAAAGAAAAAGGGTGAGCTCAACTAGCCCAGTAAAGAATATTATGACTAAGATAATATACAACAAATTATCCTTAGTCTTCAACAGGAAAAAATCTGATAGAATATAATAGACAACAAGTTTTAGATCAACAACTGCACCAGAAACAACAATTCATTAGAAGAGTTAAGTAGAGAATGAAATCTACTATTATCTATGAATTTAAAAGTCCATCATAAATATTTCATCCCTATAACATCAATCAATATACATCTTGAATCAAGTATTCATCTTTACACTACGGGCCAAAGATATTCATTTGTATCACCAGTTGGTCATGTTCATCTCAACACATGTTCATCTTTGCACTACGGGCCAAAGATATTCATCAGGTAATCATTCATCTTTGCACTACAGGCTAAAGATATTCATCAAGTATCACCATTAAGGACTGAGGATGATGAAAAACATTTTAGAGAACGAATCCAGTGAGATAGAAGGACAAATATTAGGGATTCGTATTTCGGTTTATCCAAATTAAATAATACTCCATAATAACCAAGTGTGAAGTAGAATTCAAAAATAAAGATCAAAACATGGATACAATCAAAGATAGTAACCATAAAAGACATCTGGGACGAAAAAGAGAAAATTTCATTTTTCGGTGAATAGTGTCGTATACTGGAATAGTGTTGTATACGTGAATAGTAACTCCGACATAAAAAGGTAGAAATTCCACAATAAAATTCTTAACAATATCTCAGCATAATGATATTGAATTAAATAATTTCATTTAAGAAGAAAATAACATCCCTTACCTCAAACAAACAATACTTCAGAATGAAAGGTCGGATGTGATGCTGAATGAAACTTGTACTGAATAGCAACTCGCAAAGTATCTAAATACTCACAAAATACGCTCGATAATATAGAGAGAGAAAGAGAGGAAGCTAATGTTTCCTGTGTGATTTTCAATTCTAACCTAAGCACCTATTTATAGGAAAATGCTACGCTGTAGAAGCAAACTTGACTTTCTTACACGATGGCTTTACCTGCTACTATTGCCACCCACCACATTTGAAATAAAATTTGAGCACATTTCTCACCAACCAAAAGTGGGGCCCACTCAATTCTAGAATTTTCTATCAAAAATTATTTATAACATAATTTTCGAATCAGTCACCTCTTAAAATTCATAACAAATCATACATTCATTTTTAACTATTCATAATTTGTGGACATATACTCAACTTATATATGTATAACATATCTAAAAATCACAACGATGCAACAGTCGGATTTGAAATTATAACTCACGCAATATATCTCAAGAACATTGATTTGATTTTTAATAACTCCATTCCGACAAAAATACTGATAAAACACCTCAACATTAATAGCCACATAAAATAAATATTTTCTTATCATATAAATCAATAAATAATTATTCACAAATAATATTACAGAATCACAATAATGACAACCAGTACGTTCCTAGAAAGAGGGGCTTTCAATAAGGATTTCTCTCTTCTTTGGTATGCAATTAGGTGACCAAACCTCTCCTTAGATAGAACTTTCTAGACATTGCTAATAATACTATCTAATAATATTATTCAAATAATATGAATTATTGATCGATAATGGAAAAATCTTGTACGCACGACAATTATTGACACAACAATAATATAAAATATTAACGCAACAATTATTGAATCAATAAAATAAAATATTGAACAGTAATTACTGTAAAAATTATTTGGTTGTGCCTTCTTACGTAAGAATCAATAATTTAAAAATACTGTGCAATACCGTGTGCTATTGTGCAACCACGCGTATTACTATATTTTAACCACCGGGTATTCCAACAATGTTAACGATAACAACTATGTCGTTATTTATAAAAAATCAAACTTGTCGTTTTCTTCATCCGACTGTTATTCTGTTATGAGGCCCACGAATGGCCGCCCCGTCGTACTAATATTCCACGACAACAAGAATATTCCACGACCAAACGAATATTCCCCGACAAAAATGAATATTTTATAACCACTTGCTTGTTTTGTAAAATTTGCAAATTTCACCCATAACCAAAGTATTATATCAAATTAACTCCTTATTATTTCACGATAATAAATAGAGAAAATTTAATTTTATTCATAATAAGTTGGGGTCTTACAACCTCCCGTCCTTATGAAATTTCGTCCTCGAAATTGACGTACGTACCTGGTGTTTCGAAAAGGTGAGGGTACCTTGCTTTCATTTCTGATTCCAACTCCGAAGTCATTTCCTCAATAGCATGGTTCGTCCACAAAACCTTGACTTGCGGTATAACCTTTGTTCGTAGGATATGCTCTTTTCTATCCAATATCTTGACAAGTACCTCCTCGGACGTTAAATCTTCGACTATCTCATCTTGTTCTAACGCAATATTGTGGTTTGGGTCTTTCACATATTTACGAAGCATAGATATATGAAAAATATTATGAACTCGAGATATGCTTGGAGGTAATGCGAGTCTATATAGGCCACATTTCCTATTCGGTCAAGAATCTCAAATGGACCAACAAATCTTGGATTAAGCTTTCCTCTCTTCCCAAATCTTGTAACTCCTTCAATGGAGCAATACGTAACAGTACATGATTTCCAATATTAAATTCCACGTCCTTTCGATGAAGATCGGCATAACTCTTTTGTCGATCTTGTGAGGTCTTTATACGTTGCCGAATCGTTTGGATCTTTTCCGTAGTCATACGTACCAACTCTGGTCCCAACAATGTTGCTTCACCCACCTTATCCCAACATACTGGAGAGCGACACTTTCGTCCATACAAGGCTTCAAATGGAGTCATACCTATACTTGCCTGATTACTGTTGTTGTAGGAGAATTCCACCAATGGTAAATACTTATCCCAACTCCCTTTGAAGTCTAGGACACAGAGTCTTAATAGGTCTTCAAGAGTTTGAATAGTCCTCTCTGATTGTCCGTCTGTTTGAGGATGGTATGCCGAAATGAATCGTAAATCTGTGCCCATAGCTTTCTGCAAGCTAACCCAAAATCGTGAAGTGAATCTTGGGTCACGATCCGAAACTATGGATACTGGCATACCATTCAATCTCACAATCTCATTTATGTACATACTAGCAAGACGTTCAAGGGAATAAGTCTCACGTATAGGCAAGAAATGAGCCGACTTGGTTAATCTATCAATAATAACCCAAATCGCATCTATACCTTGAGAAACCTTGGGAAGACCCGTAACGAAATCCATAGTAATGTGTTCCCACTTCCATTTTGGAATCTCAAGTGGATGTAATGGACCCTTTGGCACTTGATGCTCCGCCTTTACACGTTGACAGGTTAAACACCTTGAGATAAACTTCGCGATCTCTCTCTTCATATTGCTCCACCAAAATGTATATCGAAGATCGTGATACATTTTGGTACTCCCAAGATGGATTGCAAATGGTCTGTTGTGTGCCTCCATTATGATTCTATGCTTCAAGTCAGAATCGTTAGGAACAAAAAGTCTATAGTTGACTTGAAGTATTCCTTCTTCATCGATTCCTGCTTCTGGAATAGCACCTTCTTGCACTTTCTTCTTCATACGCATCAATCCCAGGTCCGTAGCTTGAGCATCTTTAACTTTATCGATTAAATTCGGTTCTACTCGTATGTTTGATATCATCACGTGGGTACTTGGAGCCTTTAACTCTATCTCCATCCTTTGTAAGTCGTACAAAATAGGCCTTTGTGTTAACAACATTGCACTCATACCCGCATATGACCTTCTACTCAATGCGTCAACTACAACATTTTATTTTCCAGGATGATATTGAATGTTATGGTCGTAATCCTTCAACAGCTCGAGCCAACATCGTTGCCGCATGTTGAGTTCCTTTTGGGTGAAGAAATATTTGAGGCTTTTATGATCCGTATAAATCTCCATTTTCTCCCCATACAGGTAGTGTCTCCAGATTTTCAACGCAAAAATGACTGCTGCCAACTCCAGATCATGAGTAGGATAATTCCTCTCATATTCTTTGAGTTGTCGTGATGCATAGGCTATGACTTTCCTATGTTGCATGAGAACACATCCTAACCCTTTGCCTGAAGCATCGTTGTAGATAAAAAAATCCATCCGAACGAGATGGTATTGTTAGAATAGGTGCCGAAATGAGTCTCCTCTTGAGCTCTTGGAAACTCTTCTCGAAATTCCTTGCTCCATACGAATTTTGTACCTTTTCGAGTCAGCTGAGTTAACGGAGTAGCGATTTAAGAAAATCCTTCCACGAATCTCCGATAATAACTAGCTAAGCCCAAAAAGCTACGCACTTCGGTCACCGACTTCTGTTGCTCCCAACTTTGTATTGCTTCAATCTTCGTCGGGTCAACAGATACTCTATGTTTTGTCACCACGTGCCCAAGGAATGCTATTTCTTTAAGCCAGAACTCGCATTTCTTCAGCTTGGCATATAGCTTGTTGTCACGAAGTCTTTGAAGTACCAGCTTCAAATGGTGCTCATGATCTTCACGACTTTTGGAATAGATGAGGATGTCATCAATAAAGACAACAATGAACTGATCCAAATATTCCTTGAATACACGATTCATCATATCCATGAAAGCAGCAGGAGCATTAGTCAATCCAAAAGACATGACCAAGAATTCATGATACCCGTACTGAGTCTTGAAGGCAGTCTTTGGAATATACTCAGTTTTAATCTTTAGCTGATGATATCCAGAACGAAGATCAATCTTTGAAAAGAATTGTGCTCCTTGCAACTGGTCAAACAGGTCATCAATGCGAGGTAGCGGATACCTATTCTTGATGGTGACATGGTTTAATTCCCGGTAGTCAATACAAAGTCGCATACTCTCATCTTTCTTCTTTACAAATAAAACAGGAGCACCCCAAGAGGATGTACTAGGACGAATGAAACCGATGTCTAACAATTCCTGTAGTTGGACTTTTAACTCCTGAAGTTCAATAGGAGCCATTCGATATGGGGTTTTAGAAATGGGCTTTATACCCGGTTCAAGATTAATAAAGAATTCAACTTCTCGTTCTAGGGGTTGACCAGGAAGTTCTTCTGGAAATACATCCGGAAATTCATTAACAATAGGAATATTATTCAAATCTGACGTGTTTTTGTTCAAGTCCATAATATGGGCAAAGAAAGCTTGACATCCATTTTTTAATAAACCAATAGCTTTATGGCTTGATATGACAGTGACTAATTTTAGTGGTTTAGTTGCTTGAATTCATATAACAGGTTGGTTAGGAATATGAAAACTAACAACCTTACGAAAATAATCAATTTTGGCATGATGAGTGGTTAACCAAACAATCCCTAAAATCACATCAAATGCAAGTATCTTTAAAGAGATAAGATCAACGGGTGATGCGATTGTGCCAACTTGGATCAAGCAAGATTTATAAACTGTAGATGTAACAAAGGTTTCACCCAACGGAGTTTCAACAGATAAGTTAAAGTCCAATTTCTCCGAAGTTAAGTTTAAACGTTGAGCACAAGTAGGCGAGATAAAAGAATGTGTAGAACTGGTATCTAGTAAGGTATAAACTTCGCAAGAGTTCAAGATTAGCTTACCCGTGATCACCTCGTTCAGGTTTCTCGCATTTTGTCCAGTCACGACAAACGCCCTTCCTTGAACCACCGACTTTGTTTTGTCCGTAGTCGCCTTTGGTGCCGCCGTCCAAGTTGGACTTGACTTCGCTAACGGACAAAATTGGGCTATGTGACCATCTTTTCCATAATTGAAACACACCTTGGAAGGCTGTGAACAGTTTGGACTTTTGTGTCCCTCCTCTCCGCATCTGTAGCATCTAACTGGCGGTCGTTCTCCTCCCCTAGAATTTGTTGTTGGTGCTGGTGCTGCTGTTGATGTCTTCCCGTCATTGTTGAATCTCCTCTTTTTGAAATTTCCACTTGACTCATCTCTCCTATTATCATGGCCATGATTACCACCCGAGTGGTTACCGTTTTTGTCTATATTCTTCCCTCCTCGCTGGTTATCATCGCTCCGATGACTGTTTTCCCTGGTATGACCCTGGTTGTGGTCCCTCGATTGACAATACTCATTATCACGCTCTAATAATTGAGCCCTATTTACAACATCTGAATATAAAGAAAATTTATGAGAGATAAGATATTGTCGAATCTCGGGTTTTAGACCTCTCAGAAACATCCGCGTCATACGTTCCTCATTTTCTACCAAATGAGGTGCAAACCTGGATAACTCCGCGAACTTCGCCTCGTACTGGGACACCGTCATGTTGTTCTATTCCAGTCTAATAAACTCTACCTCCTTCATATGACAAATGCTTTCTGAAAGTACTTGTCATTGAGCGATTCTGAAATTTTTCCCAAGACATGTTGAGTGCGTACGTTTGGTAACGCTTCATGATTCCCACCAGTAATCTACCTCACCACGGAACATAAAGGTAGCGAATGGAACCTTCTGTTTCTCAGTGCAGCCCAAGACATCGAATATCTTAGTAATTTGCTTAACCCACATTTTCGCCCTAATCAGATCGGGCTTTCCCCAGAAATCTGGTGGTCCCAACTGCTTGAACTTCTTGGCTGTGACAAACCGCGCGTTGCAATCATTTCCACCCGTATTTTGTACACGAGTCTCCCTCGTTTGATTTTGCATGAACTGCAAAAAGCTTCTAAACATCGCATCATTCATCGTTTTCTCGATAGTGTTGTTTACAGGAGGAATATTGCCTTCCTATTACATGTTCTCTTGGTTGGTAATCAAAGTTTGTTCCACAGTCTCATAGACTCCATTATTAACGTTCTCAACTACTATTTTTAAAAATTGCCATAAAACAAGGGTTAATTAAACAAATTAATATATCACATAATACCCCTATATTATGACCGACCAACAAATAAGCTTAGGTAGGACACACTAGTAAAGGATTTACTCGTCTCTCCCCTCCTAGTTCTATTCCCGATCTCTCCGGAGACCAAATCCCTAAGCTCGATATTAAAGTATGGCGCACCCAAAATAGGTATACATCACCCATTCTGAGTCGCCAAATACATGGTATAGAAAATAACTACAACTTTATTAATACAATTGTCGTGCAAAATACGACAACACATATACTGTGAGTTTAAATTAAATATTGTCTTCTAGACAATATCCACACCCAAATAAAGTCCTCATTACAATTATTGATGCACTATTTTACAAAAATAGTGAGGATTGCTAAAACAATTGTATAGGACCATCACTCTATACCCCGACTGGTTCCTGTTATGTTCTCGCTTACTGAGAAGAAAAATGGAACAAAAAGGAAAAGGGTGAGCTCAACTAGCCCAGGAAAAGAATATTATGACTAAGATAATATACAACAAATTAACCTTAGTCTTCAACAGGAAAAAATCTGATAGAATATAATAGACAACAAGTTTTAGATCAACAACTATACCGAAAATAACAATTCATTAGAAGAGTTAAGTAGAGAATGAAATCTACTATCATCTATGAATTTCCATCATCAATATTTCATCCTTGTAACATCAATCAATATACATCTTGAATCAAATATTCATCTTTACACTATGGGCCAAAGATATTCATTTGTATCACCAGTTGGTCATGTTCATTTCAACACCTGTTCATCTTTGCACTACGGGCCAAAGATATTCATCAGGTAATCATTCATCTTTGCACTATAGGCCAAAGATATTCATCAAGTATCACCATTAAGGACTGAGGATGATGAAAAACATTTTAGAGAACGAATCCAGTGAGACAGAAGGACAAAGATTAGGGATTCGTATTTCGGTTTATCCAAATTCAATAATACTCCATAATAACCAAGTGTGAAGTAGAATTCAATATTAAATATCAAAATATGGATACAATCAAAGATAGTAACCATAAAAGACATCTGGGACAAAAAATGAGAAAATTTTATTTTTCGGTGAATAGTGTCGTATACGTGAATAGTGTCGTATATGTGAATAGTGTCGTATACGTGAATAGTAACCCCGACACAAAAAGGTAGAAATTCCACAATAAAATTCATAACAATATCTCAGTATAATGATATTGAAGAAAATAATATCATTTAAGAAGAAAATAACATCCCTTACCTCAAAAGAAAGCAGTGCTTGAATGAAAGGTCGGATGTGATCTTTGAATGAAACTTGTACTGAATAGCAACTCTCAAAGTATTTAAATACTCACAAAATATGCTCTCGATAATAGAGAGAAGAGAGAAAGCTTATGTTTCTGGTGTGATTTTCAATTCTAACCTAAGCACATATTTATAGGAAAATACTAGCTAGCAGCAAAAGCAGACTTGACTGCACACGATGGCTTTACACCGCCATCTGTTACCACCCACCACATTTGAAATAAAATTTGAGCACATTTCTCACCAACCAAAAGTGGGGCCCACTCAATTCTAGAATTTTCTACCAAAAATCATTTATAACATAATTTCCGAATTAGTCACCTCTTAAAATTCATAAAAAATCATACATTCATTTTTAACGGTTCAAAATTTGTGGACATATACTCAACTTATATATGTATAACATATCTAAAAATCTTAATAATCCAACGGTCGGATTAAAAATTATAACTCACGCAATATATCTCAAGAACACTGATTTGATTTTTAATACCTCCTTTCCGACAAAAATACTCATAAAACACCTCAACATTAATAGCCACATAATAACATATTCATTCAACTTGCTTTTTTTTGTTTCTTAACATAGTAACATATTCTAGACTAAATTTATAGTTTAGTTCACAAACTAACTACCAATATTTGTACTTTCACAGGCCATATATATATAACCATATACACTATAAACGATTTTTTTTCTTTTTGAACATAATTAGCACACTAATTCCTTGTCTAGATGCTAATTCTAACTCCACAAATACTTACAAACTCAATATTTCAGTTTGTATAACTACAATTCATCAAACATGCAATTTACAAAAAAAATTAAAAGTGAAGAACATGAACTCTTTTTATAAACATACAACTCAAGGTTGAGAGGTTATACCTTCAATTCCTTGGAGATAATCCTTGATAAAACACAGTGAATTGCTTTGGAATCACAGAAATTTTCTCTCAAGTTTTCTAAAACTCTCTCAAACTTCTCTGTAAACTCTCTCTTCTCTCTTCTTCTTAGGCTTAGGCCAAACCCTTTTCACGTAACATAAAACCAACACACAAAATAAACTACACCCAAATGTCTAAAACCGACGTTTTATTAAATATAATAATGATATATCAATTATAAAATTTAATATATTTTATTTATATTTTTATTATTATTTTTATTCAAATTCAAAATTCAAAAGCCATAAGGCTTTGTTTGGCAAACACTTTTTAAAATAAAGACTTAATATCCTTAAGCCTTATTTAGGTAAATTCATTTAAAACTACTTTAATTTATTTTAATAACTCATTTAGTTTATAGTCCCACATTATTTATTTGGATTCCCATTGTAGACACTCGAAATTTTCTCCGCTCCTATTACTAACATTGCAAGAGGGTAGATTCATCTTTTGGAGATAACCTTGAAAGACAGCTTACATCCATTCCGGATACTACCGGAAGTTCAGCTCCAACCCGGAACATAAACCGGGAACTTCATCTCAAACCGGAACACACACAGGAATGTCATTTCAATCGGAGATAACCTCGAGGTTTGCAAGATCAAAAGACCCAACAACAACACAGAGAGGGCAGATTACGTCTCGGCGATAACATCGCGACGCTTTCGATTCGATCCCAAAGACAACCATTTGAGGAAGAACCCCATCCTTGGTGATAGCCCCAAGAGATGCCATTACAGATAACCCCGGAAATGCTTGCTTTAAACATATGCAATCAGCGTCAACCACATACATCCTGTCAAGGCACACACACCTCAGACCCGGAGATAACAACGGGCAGACACGAACATCCACAGATGACAGTGAGACATACAAACAAACAGCAGTCCAATCTCAGATGTAACCTTGAGCAACGTCTGCTTTCCGCTTAAATCGGCGATAACCCCGGTGAATAGTCACAACGTCATCTCATTATCTCAACAAGATGATATTGTAGCATACCAAAAAGTAGTCCAATCTCAGCTGTAACCCTGAGCAACGTCTACTTTCAACTCAAACCGGCGATAACCCCGACGAGGAGTCAAATGTCATCATGGTCCTTCGATAATGGCACGTCGTCTCAACACTTCATACATACATACATATAACAATGTCCCACAATAATCGAGGATTGACAATCTCGAGTGACTATTACGTGTGACAGTACTTTGGATAGAATTTGAAGCTTGAAGACCATGGGCATAGACCCCTCTTCCTGATTTCGTACAACCTCTAATCCATGTTATTACGTAACTCTCGACACAAGCAGTCTGAAGAAGGTCAGATATACCTCGTTCGGATGCTCGAATTGAAGTTTTTCAAGTTCAAGCGGACATTACAGTGCATGAGTGCACGTACTACGAGATGACGGGACCCGGAAGACTCAGATGCATCATGACCAGCCGCAGGTGTACCTGCGACCATCCGTCTATATATACAAGCCTTGGGGTCAGCTATTTGAGAAAAAGAGGGAGGGAAAAAGGCGAGGAAGCCCTGTCCATTTTACTCTACATACACATCTTTTGAGTGTTTCCTCACTTCTAAACACTAGTTAGCTCACATATAGCTATCTTTTATTCGGCAGGAGCTGAGTGTTTATCCATTTAGAGTCATAGAAGTCTACTTTGGCAGCCCATTGTAAGCCTTCTTATATTCTATAAAGCCTTCTTCACATATTAGCACACACTGTTGTACACATTGAGAGTCGTATGAGTGTGTTTGCCCGAACTTCAGTCTGTGGTTTTCATTTCTGTCTCTATATATATACTTATATATATATGTATATATTTCTTATATGGACTAACATTATCGAGTTATGCCTCGATTGAGCCTAGACTTCGGTCTGGATCGTTTAATTGCTTATATATATAACTATGGTCAGACTCTGTCTGATGAGCCTAGATTTTATATCCGGTGCGTTTAATTGCTTATATATATAATTGTTGTCAGACATATCTGATGAGCCTTGATTTTATATCCGGTGCATTTAATCGCTATATATATATATATATATATATATATATATATATATTTATATATATATATATATATATAATTGTTGTCGGACATATCCGATGAGCCTGGATTCACATCCAGTGCGTTTACTGCTTTTATATATATATATTTGTCTATATATATATATATATATATATATTTACATTTCTGTTAGGCCTGGGGTTTACTTCGTGGCAGCTGATCGCTTTTACATCTTTATTTACATTTTGTGCTGCTTGGAGTTTACTTCGTGACGGTTGATCATGTTTATATATATATATAACTGCTTACTTCTTTCTATACAAATTGCAGTATCATGTGAGCCTAGGAATCATGTGATCACAGGTTCAGTTTACTGAATCTAGATTCGGTTCCTATGATGGACATATTTTTTAGTGTATGTTGACTTGTACATTATTTTACGAAGGTATCGAATTTCCTTGGATGGTTGTCATGCCCATGAGGAGTTGAAGATCTTTGTATATTATTTTCTAGAATGCTTCGCATCTCGAAAATAAAAGCAAACAAGCCAAACATTTAATAATAAAATGGAAGTATGAAAAGGTCTCAATTCCTATTGATCACATGGTTTGAAAAACCTCTTTTATAAAACGTCATTGCTATATCTTGGTTAAAACTGAATTTTCCTATAAAATTCAAACCTTGTGTATATAGGTGCGAACGAGGCCTCGCACTACTTTTAAATAATTGCACATTGAACCACACACACACAGAAATACACACATTCATATAACAATTTCTTTAAAAAGTGGCAGTCACCGTGGTAACATGGATGTCGGGGGGTGCCTAACACCTTCCCTCCGCATAATCATGCCCCCGGACCCAAAATGAATCTCGGTTTCACAGACCCGTCTAGTAGTGTCAAAACACTGAGTCAATGTGGAAACCTTTTCGGTTGCGTTGGTGCAACCATTTAAATACACCAATTGGCGACTCTTAAAGTCAAATCGTCGATATTATACATGTTGGACCTTTTTCACTTGTTTTTTCAAACAAATCTCACATTAACATGAGAACACCAAAGAACAAGTAACGAAAAGGGACACTCAAAAATCCCGACGTCGACAGGTGGCGACTTTGCTGGGGATTCCAGTAAGAGGGCTTAAGCCGTTATTTCAAGCTTTTTAAAATTGTTATATGCTTGTGTGCGAATGTTGCATTTACATTTATGATGAATGTGTACGAATGCATCTTAATTACTGCACTGCTAAATATCTATCTGTGATATTAGTGCTTCGCACATGTCATCATTTTGCATAAACGGTGAGACACATTGTATTTGAATGTATGTTGTGTGGTCCCTCCACCAGGAGGCTATCTTGTTGGTGTTTGATTACTAGACTCGTGGGAAGAATGATTCCCTGGGGCTCAGGAAAGGTACCACTCAGATTCGCTCTAGTTGAACGACCGGATTAACTTCCTGTCAAGTAGATTGCAATGATCTGGGAACCTTCATGCCGAAAAGCCGCGAGAGTAACCCAAAGATAGGTGAGCCTCTGATAAACCAAACGCGGAGGAAAGTCTCTTCATACTTTCCAATTTCAATTACTTTTAAAAGCATTTACTTGTAATTCTATTCCATGTTCATTCATATGTAATGGAAAATATGAAGAATATATGTGCATGCATGACATGTTATCAATTAACAACCAGTTTTACAGGACAAAATTCCTAAACAGACATGTTATGATAACATTTACATTACCCTAAGACTAAACTATGTAAGTCTTTTGTAGGGAAGCAATTGGGCCTGTTACCCGCTCAAAGTCCTAAAAGGCCGCAAGCCTACAACCAATCATGTCTTCTTGACCCGATCTATCTACATCTCTCCGAGAAGAATTTGACGGATTGAGTAAACAAATCACAGACTTGGCTGTTCTACTAAAAGAATTACACCAGTCTACTCAGGGTATGAAGATACCTACACATGCAGAATCCTCTACACAAGGAGGAGTTCAAGGTCTGGAAAAAACAAATCCAGAACATCAGTTGGATACAACCAACAAAGATCCTAAAAACACCCATCTCAAAGGAGATCCAGACACCGGTGATATCAGGAAGAAGGTCCTCCAAATGGAGGAAACCATCTGCATTCTCAAAAGGATTGGAACCCATGACAGTGTTTCATATACAGACCTTTGCATATTTCCTGGTGTTCAATATCTAGAGAAATTCAAGACCCCTGATTTTGTGAAATATAATGGATTAGGGGATCCTTATACACATTTAAAGGTGTTCATTGGAGAACTTGGGTCTTACGCAGAAAATGAAAAGCTCAGAATGCATTGTTTGAAAAAAGTCCGACCGAGAAGCCCGTTCATGGTATACCAGATTAGACAACTCTAAGATCCATGTTGGAAGAGTCGGCTCACGCCTTCCTTACTCAATGATTTTCAATCTCGGATGGCTCTGGTGGGTACCAAATTACCAAGGTCAAGAAACAATCTAATGAGTCATTTAGAGAGTACGCTCAAAGGTGGAGGCGCCGTGCTGCTCAAGTTATTTCTTCCATGACAGAATCAGAAATAGTCACGACTTTCATAGATGTACATAAAGCTCCTTTCTATGAAAGAGTTCTATCTGGTATTGGCAAACCATTCTCTGAAATGATCAAACATGGCGAGATGGTTGAGATGGGATTGAAGTCCGATAAAATTCAAGACCTAGCCGCTCTTAAAGCTGTTGCTGAGCACATCCAGTCTGGATCTTATGGAAACAACCCCCGGGGGGTCCATAAAAAGAAAGAGGAGGATGTTTCCTTGATACTACAAGGACAAAAAGGCAATCAAAGCATGCCTATATAGAGGAGAAACTACTCCCCTTTTCCAGCACAATCTTCAAACCCTCCATTGCCTAAAAGTGGAGAAGTAAAGCGACCTCGAACGTTCACACCCTTAGGGGACTCGTTCGAGAATATTCTTGCTCTTCTGAATGTTCAGAAGAAAATTACACATCTTCTTCCACTAGCCAAACCTAATGGGAGGGGTTTTAATGCTACTCGGAAGTGTGTTTATCATGTCGGAGCACCTGGACATGATTCTCAAGATTGTTGGGCCTTGAAACATAAGATTCAAGATCTAATAGACAATGGTGAGATCATGGTCACCAAACCAGATCAACCTCATGTGCAAGACAACCCTCTTCCTCAACACAAAGAAGAAGAGGTCAACATAATCAATTGGAGCACTGTACAAGGTTCCAATTCTAGCGGAGAATCATCCCAACCCATCATAGACGGTGTTGACAAATGGGATTATGCAAAGTTCCAGTTTACCATGGAACGAAAGATGAAAGCTCTTTCCAAACAAATTGAATAATTGGCAGAACTGGTGACCCACCAGCATCAAGTCACACGCCAATTAATCAGGCAGGAACATGCTTATCTCCTTCCTTTTGTTATGAATGCCTCCTCACCACCTTCAGAAAGCAAAGCTATGGAGGATAAGCTTGTGAAGCAAGCAAATGCTAAAGCCCATCGGGATTTTGCCAATTAGAGGGAATTCACCTATTTGGGCCAATCTATGGAAGAGATACTTCAAATGTTGATCAATGAAGGAAGAATTACCTTCCTTCTCCCTCCCATCAATCCCCGCTTAGGGCTGTTCAATGCTGATGAATTGTGTCAATACCATTCACATTCTCGCGGTCACAACACAGAAGAATGTTGGGCACTCCGCCACCTCATTTAGAATCTTATTGATAGCGGTGTGTCTGCAAATAGCGAGATGATTACACTTTATGCTTGACTCAAGGGTGGGAATGCATGTCCTACCAAATGGAAGGATCAAGATGTGAGTTATATCAAAGTGGATGATGAGATCGTCAAAGTATTTCCCATACAACCAATTCAACTCAAAGGAGCTGATAATCCTTTGAAAGTGGCCGCACTAGAGCCAATTCCTTTACCTTTCAGACCACAACATCATGTTGTCAGCTTTCACAATGTTCCATGGAATTATGGAGAAGATGAAGGATCCACGTCTCATACTACTGCTACAGTATCAAAGGAAAATCCACTATATCTCCCTCAACGAATTATTATTAAACCTACTTACGAAGAAAAGGGGTAGTTGCCCATGGAGAAGATTGAATAATTCCTCCGCACTATGGGCCACAATGAAGCCAAAGTGGTTTTAAGCTTGCTAGAAGCTCCACTACAGATTTAGATACTGGATTTGGCTTTCTCTTCCGAGGATCATCGGAAGATCTTACTGAAGGTTTTAAAAGAAGCCTATTTGCCAAAATCAGTGGATGTGGAAAAATTTCAACATTTGGTTGATCAAATTTTCAACAACAATGTGATATCCTTCACTGATGACGACATACCTCCCGAAGGGACCGGTCATTGCAAGCCTTTGCATATTGCAGTTTTGTCTTTCGGGTACATGCTAGTAAGAGTATTGATAGATGGAGGCTCATCTCTAAATATCTGTCCTTATGCCACCTTGGTAAAGATGAATGTCAATCTCAGGCGGATCCAAAGCAGCCATATGGTTATCAAAGCTTTTAATGGATCCCGACAAAATGTCATCGGAAAGATTTAATTGCCAATTGAGATTGGTCCAAATACATTCAATGTATCTTTCCACGTCCTCAAGATAGACTCAGGATACAACCTGCTATTGGGGAGACCATAGATACACATGGTTGGAGCTGTTCCCTCCACCTTACATCAACAACTCAAATACTTTATCAATAACAGCCTAGTCATTGTCAACGTTGAGCCGAATTGTCCTGAACAAGGAACTCTACCAATTATCAACTTCAATTCAGAAGTTGAACTAGCCAGTTTCCATACTTTGGAAGTGAATAACATACAACACCATTCTATTGGAGCGCCACTTCTCGTACCTAAGATTTCTGCCGAAGTTATGTCGGCCACTCAAGAAATGATGTTATTGGGTCATCAACCTGGATAAAGGCTTAGTAAGGATAAGCAGGATATTAAGCACCCTATCCAAATATACAGTCAAATTGGGATTGTCGTACTAGGCTATTCTGCCAGTCCCAGTTACAAGAATCCTCATAAGCACAAGCAGGTTCCTCAAGCTTCCACCGCACGACGATTCTCTATACCTTTACCTCATGAGTTGATGTAATCTCCAGAAAAGGTTCCAGCCCATGTTATGGCTAAGCTATTTCCGAAATTAGTGCCAATCAAAGCAAAAGAGGTGCTGATTCCTGATCCCGAAGCGAAAGGAAAGGAACGGAAACATAAACATGACATTGCCTTGATGATGGCAAGCCTACGCGTCATTGTTCATGATAAACATACAAACAGATACACCCCAGACGATGATTGCCCAGATGTCATGGTTATCATTCGGGAGAAGGAAGACAATGACGATCCTTCCATCACTGCAGTCCATCAGGACTTTGCCCTCGACAATTGGAGCAGCACTCCATTCATTGGTCAACAAGGGTAAAATGGGCAGAAAATCCCTCTGCCCTATAGATAATTTTAATTGCTCGCTTTCCTTTACATCACTAGCAGTTATTTTATCAAGTACATGCTAACACTTTTGTATGATCGAACAGTTGTATATATTAAGTGAAATCATCTATTATTTCAGGACTCTAAATTTAGATGTGCCTGTCCTTGCTGATGACATGCCTTCTCTCAACAAGGGCTATAACTTTGATGCAAAATTAGACTCAGACTTGATGGACATCAAAGAGGACATTGAGACACCTCAAGAGATTAAGGAATGGGTCACAGACAAACCTAAACCCAATCTTGATCAAACCACTCCTTTCACTCTCGGAACCTTAGACAACCCTAAGCTAATCCAGATTGGTTCAGTCCTTACCACAAATCAACGGAATGACATGATTGCACTATTAACCCAATTCCAGGATGTGTTTGCATGGTCTCATGAAGACATGCTGGGTTTGTCCACAGACATTGTTCTTCATCGCCTTCTCATTAAAGAAGGATTCAAGCCAGTTAGGCAAAAACTCAGGCGATTGAAACCTGAATGGAGTTTAAAGGTCAAAGAGGAAATTGTGAAACAATTTCAAGCTGGCATCATCATGGTGTCTACATATCCAGAGTGGATATCCAACATTTTTCCCGTGCCTAAACCAGGGGGAAAGATGGGAGTTTGCGTAGATTATTGGGATTTGAACAAAGCTTGTCCTAAAGATAGCTTTCCCGTGCCTTTTATCCACATTCTTATTGACAATACTGCTCAATACGGCATGTACTCCTTTGCTGATTGCTTTACGGGGTACCATCAAATTATGGTCATTTGAGGAAGATCGTGAGAAAGCGCTTTCATCACGCCTTGGGGAACCTTTTGCTTACTGAGGGCGGTTGTCATTCGGCCTCATCAACGCCAGGGCAACCTATCAGCGAGCTATGATGGCTCTTTTCCACGATTTAATGCACAAGGAGATAGAGATCTACGTGCATGACATCATTGTCAAATCCCAGAAGGAGGATGACCATTTAGACCATCTCACAAAACTTTTCAACCGGTTGCGTAAGTACAACTTGAAGTTGAATCCCGCCAAGTGCGCCTTTGGTGTTAAGTCAGGCAAGTTGGTAGGTTTCCTAGTCAGCCGCAAAGGGATTGAACTAGATCCTACCAAAATCCAGGCCATCAAGGAGATGCCCATTCCGCAGACAGAGAAGGAAATACGAGGATTTTTGGCAGATTCATTTCTCAACTCACAGCAACCTGTGAGCCTATCATCAAGTTGTTAAGGAAGAACTCCTCCATGAAATGGAATGATGAGTGTCAGAAAGCCTACCTCACAATCAAAGAGCAACTGATTAACGGTCATGTTTTGGTACCTCCCAGGGATGATGTTCCCCTGTTCATGTACCTGTCCATAAATGACAATGCCATGGAAATTTGCGTCTTTGGGGGCAAAAAAGACAATAGAGGCCGAGCAGCTATCTATTACCTCAAAGAAAAGATTTGACATCGGTGAACACAAGTACACTCTGATTGAGAAGACTTTTTGTGCTTTAGCATGGGCTTCCATGAGGTTACAACATTACCTCCATGGTCACATAACCCATCTCATATCCTGAATGTATCCTCTCAAGTATGTGTTCAGCAATCCCATACTAAATTATCGACTATCCAGATGGCAGTTGATCCTACAACAATTTGACATCGTCTATGAGATGCAAAAGTCAGTTAAAGGTCAGGGAATTGCGTATCAACTGGTCGCTGCACCTGCAGGGGATTACAAACCCTTAGAAACATACTTTCCTGACGAAGGAGTAATGACAATTCAGCTACAACATCAGTACGATACATCCCATACGTGGAGAATATATTTTGATGGAGCTGTTAACACAGAAGGCTCTAGAGCTGGAGTAGTTTTAATATCCTATACGGGGGAGCAGTATCTCGTCGCCGTCAAATTACAGTTTGTCAGCACCAACACATCTGAGTATGAAGGCTGTATCATGGGGCTAAAACTTGCCCATTCAATGGGCATCAGGCGGTTAACTGTCTTTGGGGATTCTGAATTGGTAATTAAGCAATCCACAGGAATCTATCAAACCAAAGATTTACATTTGCTGCCTTACCATCGACAAGTTCTACAGATGGCTCTGGAGTTCGAAGAAGTCTCCTTTCTACACATTCCTCGTAATAGGAATGATTTTGCAGATGCATTAGCAATGTTGGCCTCCTTGGTTTATATACCGGACAAGGAAAGCATGCCAAACATCACGTTTGCTCTGCAAAAATCCCAAGTTTATGGGAATTACATTGGAGAAGTATCGGATGAGTTACCCTTGGTATCAGCACATCAAGGAGTATCTATGAGATGGATCTACACCCGCTAAGGCAAGCCTAACTGAGAAGAGGCGGATTCATCGACTTGCTATGAAATTCTACCTGAGCAGAGATGCACTCTACAAAAGAGATGCAGGATTAGGTCTCCTCAGATGTCTGGACAAAGACCAAGCTCAGAGACTCATGGATGAGATCCATGGTGGAGTATGCGGCCCTCACATGAGCGGACCCCTACTTGTCAAGAAAATTCTCAGAACAGGGCATTATTTGCTTACACTCAATGCTGACTGTGATGATCACGTCAAGAGGTGCTATCAATGTAAGATTCATGGGAATGCTATCCACGCCCCTCCAAGGGAACTCCACAATATGAGTTCGCTATGGCCCTTCTTAATGTGGGGAATGGACGTGATCGGGCACATCGAGCCCAAAGCCAATAATGGACATCGATTCATATTCACCATGATCGACTACTTCACCAAATGGGTAGAAGCAGCCTCCTTCCCCAAGGTTACTAAAGAAGTTATCATTGCTTTCATCAGAAACAATGTCATCTGTCGATATGGACAACCAGAGGTCATTGTGTCAGACAATGCTAAGAACCTCAACAACAAAATGATGGAGGTGTTACGCAGAAAATTCCACATCAAACATCTCAACTCCGTCATCTACCGTTTAAAGATGAATGGTGCTGTTGAAGCTGCTAATTAAAACATCAAAAATATCATGCAGAAAATGTCCGCCAATCACAAAGGATGGCCTGACCTCTTGCCTCTGACTTTATTAGCCTATAGAACTTCCATGCGAACTTCCACTGGGGCAACCCCCTACTCATTAGTCTATCGGATGGAAGCAGTGCTCCCCATAGAAGTGGAAGTAGAATCCCTCAGAGTATTAATGGATGCTCAGTTGGATGAAGACCAATGGGTACAAGACAAGTATCACCAATTGTCTCTGATAGACGAAAGGCAATCCGCGGCTATCTTCCATGGTCAGTTATATCAGCAAAGGATCGCACGATCCTACAACAGAAAAGTCCGACTACAGCAATTCAAACGACATGACTTGGTTTTGAAGAAGATCATTGACAACCAAGATCAATCTAAGGGAAAATTCACTCCTAACTGGGAAGGCCCATTTGTTGTCAAGGAAGTATTGACAAGAGGTGATCTCAGATTGTAGGAAATGGATGGAGATGAATTTCCACAGCTCATCAACTCGGACACCGTGAAACGGTACTATGTTTGAAGTTACCATCAAACAAACATCCTAGTTTTGATCATCAAATCACCAGTCATTCCTGTTTTGAAGCCTTTCCTTTTGAATACTCTTCTGCCCCTCAGGGAAACATACACTTCAAGCCAGCAGCTTGACTTTACTTTATTTCAAACCTTTCATACAATCTCGGTTATCCTAAAGACTGGATTTAACCTTTCACAATTTCAATTATCCTGAAGACGGGATTGAACATTTCGCACCTGCAGTTTATCCTGAAGACGGGATTAAACTTTTCTACGCCTGCAGTTTGTCCTGAGGACGGGATCAAACTTTTTACACACTTGCAGTTTGTCCCCATTATGGGATCAAACTTTATTTTCCCCGCAGTATAGCCTGCACATGGGATTCACACTTCTCTTCGCCTCCAATTTGTCCTGAGGGGCGAACTATGTCGACCTGATCTCCTTGATTTCTGGGGGTACGTAGGCAACCATATTCTATATGGCCCGGTCGCAATAAAGAAAAGCAACAAAAACATTTCTTCCCTTTCTCTACAAAATAACAAAAACAACAAAAATACTTCTACACCCATTTGCCTTCCGCATTCAGCGTTGAACCTCCTACACTAGGTTCGAACTACGCAGACTTGATCTCCTCTTTAATAGGAGTACTTATGCAGCCATTCATGGTGCAGTCTAACCCCTACCAGAACAACATACTTGTCACACGGTACCGGGATCTACCTTCAATTTGCCTCATTTCATCGGTTTCAGATCAAAGGGATGGAATTACCCAACCTCTTCTCATAAATAGAAAATTCGGTGACCATCTAAGCTGCGATCGTGCCTCAAAGACCATTACCAACCCATAAGAGATGGAATTAACTAGGCTTCTCACAAATAGAAGTACTGGCGACCATTTGTGGTGCGGTCAATCTCAGAGAGGGAGAAACCATCCTCCTCTCCACATTCCATACAGATACCAGTCCCAAGACACCAAAGATGGTAGGGATTCTGTAAATCGGTGATACATTACGAGAGATCTTGAAACGTCTCAATGTCCATCTATCAAGGATAAGTTCAGAATGCATCAAGATCACAAGGCCCTGGAGAAATAGGCAAACATCAAGCAAGTATCAAGGCATAATTAAAAGGGAAGTGAATCAAAATATATTTCCCTGCCATACATAATACTGTTTGATATATACATCTATGTTGTACATGACAAAATGGCTAAGCTAGTCTGTGCAGGAAAATACAAAGCTATCTACAGATCTGTGTGTATGCGGACTATCACATCTACTATAGCATCCCTCTCTGACGACTCCTGCCCAAGGGTATCTACACGAGCTAGCAGATCAGAGGCTAACTGCATGGTAGCATAATGCTCATCAATGTAAGCACTCATGTCATCAAGACTGACAGTTATCTGGGATTTAACTGAAGTACTATTTGTGATGGCCACATCCCTAGCAGATAAGGCGGCATCCCGCTCCACTATCAATGCATCCCTGGCTGATCTAGCCTCATCCCTCTCTAACAGAGCAGTATCTCTCTCATCAAGAGCTGTCAACATCGCGGCCCTAGCCAGATCTCTATCATAGGTCATCAGATATTAGCTCTGCTCCAAATCTTTGTCTTAGAATCTTAATGCTTGATGCTTTTCGGGGTGGGAGAATCCATCACAAATCTTTGGCGACCCAACGATCAAATCATCGATGGGAATAATGACCCTCTATAGGCTCCTCATTGTCGTAATCAATCCCTACTGCGTGGATAATGCCATGCCGATGCGATCTGTCTCCATCCATGCGGAATGCTCTGCAGAACAACCTGGATGACTGACAGAAAACTCAGCCAACTCTCGCTGATCCCAATAGGCATAGCGCTAACTAACTCACTTCCCCCTCATACGGATGTAAATCCTGAAACTGGTCAAACAGACACATCATGGCCAGTGGGTGGTAAGTGATCATGCCCCTCAATCCAGCCAGAGAGAGATAATTTGTGCCTGGAGCATGCGTAATGAAGCTGTAGGGTGAACTAAGCCCTGAACACGACAATATGGCAAACAGATCCCTAATCCCTGCCAGGAAAGCTGACCACGATGCAACATCTGTACACTCCGCATGCTGAAAGGAGTACGACATGGCTATCTCATGGGCGAAACAAAACCCCTGCCGTCTAAGTGTGCCAATCGGTCTCAAATGTGACATAAACCACACATACAACATGACCGAGCTACCTGTAAATACTCCTACCGGATAAGTGCAGTAGTATGTAGCTGACCTCAGTGTCTCTGCGATAATCATCGATACAATGGTATGACCCTCCCTGAGAGCTCTCACTACCATAATGAAGCCGATATCCATTTCATCCATGTACTGCGTGGCATGAAGGCGTATGACAACACGCATAAAGCGATAAAGACATCTACTGCGGTTGAACGCATGATGGTCCTCTAGTGTGGTGAAATCCACGAAATCGTGTGCATAGTCAGTTGTCCTCGAGCCAAAACATCAAATAGGAATCTTTGGGATATCACGTGGCCGGATGTAATCTCGTCCTGGACCACTCTACGTCTCAATCCGATGAGGGTTATGAATTGTCTACTCATGTCTCCAATAGCCATATGCACGCAAGGTCTGTCCAGCGACATCATCGTCAATCGCCGTGCATACTCCTCCAAAGTAGAGTCAACTCTCACAGGTCTCAAATCGGAAAACTTGCTCTCTCGATACCGGTGCTCTAAAGCATACCCTCTACAAATCTGTAGGAACTGAAACATCAGCAGGTCATAGTATCTGCAACCAAATCATCTATGATCACCATATCTGATGGTGATATACTATCATACCATGAGCGCATACCAGCTGCCACCACAAATGGCGGGGTATGATCAATACGGCTAATTGTCGAAGAAGATATCTGTACGGGTTGTGTCATAAGACCATCCAGGGGTCAATGTTGAATATCTCTGGACATATATACATATGCATAACATAAAAACATGCATGATATAATAGATGGCAATATGATATAGGGAATGGAAAACTGTACATACATTCCTAAGTATATCATCATCTAATACATCTCTGTACAGCTAAAATACAGGGAAATGGGGCGAAGCTACCCAACATAAAACATAGGCCTATCAAAAGAGATAGCGAAAAATACATCAAAAAAAGTCAAGAGTGTCGATGTCTACATCATCGATATTGTTCACCTGATGTAACTCCTCCTGAGTCACTGGATCTCTATCTACTGGGGATGTCGAGCCTATATCTGAGGAGGATCTGGCAAGAAAACAATATGGGTCACTGAGGGACCCGGTAGGAAGATTTGGAAGGATCAAAAGTATCTACCTCTGCAGGATCTCTGCCCAAATGCTGAATGAAAAGATGTGACAGGTTAAGCTTCCGAGTCAATCTGTCAATCTGTGTCACATGAGTCAGATCTTTGACACAGGCTAGCCAATCCATCATCATCACGGATCCTGGAACCATATCCCCCATAAATTGTGTGGCATAGGTCTGAGCTCCAATCGTACGAGGGATCCACCAATGTTGGAACATCTCCTGAGAACAGGGTCCTCTGACAATGTAAAGCCGTCGATCACCATTAATGGGATGTAAATGACTGGTGACTGCGAAACAAGCCAATAACGCCTAGCAGGAGGCAAGATCGGCATACGAATCTCTCCTATAGTGCTCCTAATATCACACTATCCTAAATAGAGCTCCCATCCTCCATCTGTGAAGAGAAGAATCATGTGGGTGGAAATGACGTACTCTACTCCAGTCCGGTACCCATCCTCAAAACCAACTCCCAAATGCTCTCCAGAGTAGGGAATCCATGTGATGACATCGGCTGTCAATAGCTCCAGCTGTAGGCGACAATGAGTGAAACCTTCAGCAACAGGGACCTCCGCCAGTATGGAATGATACCATCTCCGTCCTTGTGGATAGGTGTCTACACCTAGCATGCTCATAGGACGCAAATAAGGAAGCCTCTCATAGGCCCAAAACTGCCAACACAAAGGCAAACATCTATTGTTTGTCAACACTCTTAACCTATACATGGGAAAAGACAAGAGAAACACTCACCAGCAGAAATGTGTAGAATCCTACCCACGCCTCGGTCAAGCACTGCGATCGCATACGCATTCCCCTGAGGAAGTGGGTAAAGGTGTAGGAACCCCAATCATACTATCCTATACGGTCCACGTGTCGAGTGGCACTGATCAAAGCGAAAAACACCATAGAGGAATTAACTGCTATAAAGCAGCCCCTAATGATCATCAGGAATAATCGCCAGAGAATGCGATCCCTGACTCTCACATCATCGGGTATGGGCTCACTCAACAACCCGTTCATAGCATCTACGCTCAAAGGACCTGTACGAATAGTCCTACCCTTGAGCGCCTCCGTCGGAACTCCCAACAAGGATCTGACGGCAGTAGGGGTGATATTCGCCGTGCAAGGCATCGAATCCCCTCCAAACTCAATACATGTGATAAATCGCCAATCCATCTGCATCATCATCACCTCACAGTCCAGCAAATAGAGTGACTGAGTCTGGTAAAACCACCGCTCAGACAATGCCCTGAGGTAACCCCAGGGACAACGACGGGGTAGAATGGAGAAGAACCTCCCAAATCCCCAGCCATGGACGATCGCTCTGTAGTCATCCTGCAAGGCCTGATACATAGAGTGTATGCTAAACCAGTTCCCTTGAGGTTGTGTGAAGCTGAGAACCTACATCAAATGCAGATCAACATTAGACTCCTTGACTCCTCATCAATAGGAAATAAGGAAGATTAAAGATCTAACTTCATACCTTGTTTACGTGCAGGTATACGAAAGGATGCCTACTCAAGTCACCCAGAAGATCTGGGTTCGCCACTTGAATACCTGGCAATTCCCTACGGGGAACACGTGCAGCAGGAGCAGGAACCTCGATCAGTGCATCTTCCTCCTCGTCCTCGAAATTTGGCACTTCAACCCGAATAGGACGTATCAACGCCTCCGCTTAAATGATGAGAAATTTGTCTAATGAAGCAATGGTTTGAGTCCTTCAAAAGTCCTCCTCCGTACACCAGAAGTGGTCCTGTGGGAACTACTCGGCTGATCCGGATCCATGATATCTGGACAATAAGTCTCCAAATCACCTCAGAAAGGGTGTGGTAATTTCTTACCTAGAGTCTTTTCAAAATGCATTCTATGATTACATGCATGCATGCATTGTTTTAACATATATCTACAGTAGGGTTAAAAATGCATGACTACCCAATACCTATATTTTGGGAAAATTTTGCCATAGCCCCTTCGTAAATGGGACTATCCACATGCACATGGGCATGACTAGGTGGCCATTCAGTAGCACACTTATACACAGTCATATACATCCTGTATGCATCAATACATTGTAGTACAAAATTCGTAAGTGTTGTCTAATTACCAGGATTATGTTGCTTGTCTACCTTTACTCATTTGTCCTCATATAGGATAAGAAATGACAGTAAAAGGTGCCAATTTGATTGCTTCAAAAGTTAAATTTTTTCACATCATTATGTTCAGCATGGTTTAATACTAACATTTACTATGTTGAATATGTTTTATCAAGTCATATCAGCATGTATATTCACTACTATGTGTCTAAATGCATTTCATGCGATAAGTCATTTTCCCACGGACAGAAATTGGAAAAAAATACATGCATGTGTTACCAAGACAGTGAAGAACGCTTATACGGTGGTAGAATATGCAGAAAGTTGCCCGAACTCAGCAGATCTGAAGAAGAGCTCTTAGATTTCCTTCGCTGTGAAACTTGAAAATGACTTATGAAAGCAACCAGCCGCCTATACATAGGCACGGTTGGCCGCAGACTAACCTGCGGCTCCTACAGGTACACCTGTGGCACTCCTACATGGGTCCCACACCTCTGACTCGCTCCAGTTAGAGTTGCAAAGGAGGTCTCACAAGCTAAAAAGGCCAAATCATGAATAAAAGTGTTACGCGATTGAGCGGAATAGCCTGAAATCCTGGTTTCTTGTCTATCAAAGTTAAACTCCCATCGTCTCAAAGGTATTCACCTGAATGCAGGGTATACTATACCAATGGGCTCAACTTTCACAGATCTTGCTCGGCAATACCCCACAAAGGTCCGATGTCGTCATTTGCAGGGTCACAACCCTAAAAACTTCCCTGGTAGGGGTTACAATGCAAAACCATGACATATCAAACCTCCCCGACGAGGGTTACAACGCCGAAGTTATCAAAATCTATGTATCCCCGGTGGGGGTTACAATACAATGCATCCATTGATACACACAGCAATGAAGGTCAAGCAGCCTTGACATCATCTCAGCCGATGGCAAGTAAACCCATCAAAGCAACCTTCCCTAGCGGGGGCCACAACACAATGCTACCATTGACACATATATCAATGAAGGTCAAACAGCCTTGACAATGCATCCAGCAGGGATATATCCGGTGATACACACATCAGCAAAGATTAGGCAACCCTGATAACAACAAAACTGTTGGCAATAACTCCGATAGAATGAGGGAATATGTTATACATATCCTCGAACAGACAAAACTTTATCCCCACAGATCTCTTACATGCAAGAGGTACCTCTATGGAATATGAGCCAGTGTCTAAGATTCGGGACTTTGGTGATAGCCCCAACGTCAACATCCTTGGAAACTTGGATCGCATGTCCAAGCCATCATTGATTGTCATCCCAACAGGATTACCTGACAATCATTAATGCATTCTACATGCATTTGTATCATGTTGCCGCATATAACATCATGTTTATCTTGCTTGCATTTCAAGTGTCTAAGATTCTTTATCCTATCCATTCCTTGCATTGCATGAATATTATAAAGAGGGGCATCTGTAGACACTCAAAATTTTTTACGCTCCTATTACTAACATTGTAGGAGGGTAGATTCGTCTTTTTGAGATAACCCTGAAAGATAGCTTACATCTATTCTGGATACTACCGGAAGTTCAGCTCCAACTCGGAACACAAATCGGGAACTTCATCTCAAACCCAGAACACATACCGGGAATGTCATTTCCAATCTCGGAGATAACCCCGAGGTTTGCAAGATCAAAAGACCGGCAACAACACCGGAGAGGACAGTTCTATCTCGGCAATAACACCGCGATGCTCAGTTCCAGTCCCAGAGACAAAACTGGGAGTAGCAACCCCATCCTTGGGGATAGCCCCAAGAGATTCCATTGTAGTTCCGACGATATCCCCGGAAATGCTTGCTTCAAACATATGCAATCAGCTTCAACCACATACATTCTGTCAAGGCACACACCCCTCAGACCAGGAGATAACAACGGGCAAACAGGAACATCCACAGATGACAGTGAGACATACAAACAAGCAGCAGTCCAATTCAGATGTAACCCTGAGCAACGTCTGCTTTTCGCTTAAACTGGCGATAACCCCAGTGAGGAGTCACAACGTCATCTCATTGTCTCAACAAGATGATATCGCGGAATACCAACAAGTAGTCCAATCTCAGCTGTAACCCTGAGCAATGTCTACTTTCAACTCAAACCGGCGATAACCGCGGCGAGGAGTCAAACGTCATCTTGTTCCTTCGACAATGGCACATCGTCTTAACACTTCATACATATATACATACAACAATGTCCCACAAGAACAGAGGATTGACAATCCTGAGTGACTATTACGTGTGACAGTACTTTGGATAGAATTTAAAGCTTAAAGACCATGGGCATAGACCCCTCTTCCTTACTTCGTACAACCTCTAATCCATGTCATTACGTAACTCTCGACACAAGCGGTCCGAAGAAGGTTAAATATACCTCGTTCGGATGCTCGGATTGAAGTTCTGCAAGTTCGAGTGGACATTACAGTGCATGAGAGCACGTATTACAAGACGACGGGACCCGCGAGGCTCGAATGCATCACGACCGGTAGAAGTACAAGCTGCGGGGCGACGATGTGTACTGCTGACCATCCGTCTATATATATCAAGCCTGGGGAATTGACTATTTGAGAAGAAGAGGGAGGGAAAAAGGCGAGGAAGCCCTATCCATTTTACTCTACATACACATCTTTTGAGTGTTTCCTCACTTCTAAACCCTAGTTAGCTCACATATAGCTATCTTTTATCTGGCGGGAGTTGAGTGTTTATCCATTTAAAGTCATAGAAGTCTATTTTGGCAGCCCATTGTAAGTCTTCTTATATTCTATAAAGCCTTCTTCTCATATTAGTACACACTGTTGTACACATTGAGAGTTGTGTAAGTGTGTTTGCCCGGACTTCGGTCCGTGGTTTTCATTTCTGTCTGTATATATATACTTATATATATGTATATATTTCATACATGGACTAACATTATCGAGTTATGCCATAATTCAGACTAGACTTCAGTCTGGAGCGTTTAATTACTTATATATATATATATATACACTTATATATATAAATTGTGCGTTTAATTGCTTATATATATATATAATTGTTGTCAGACATATCTGATGAGCCTGGATTTTATATCCGGTACGTTTAATCGCTTATATATATATATTTACATTTCTGTCAGGCCTGGAGTTTACTTCGTGGCGGTTGATCATGTTTATATATATATATATATATATATATATATTTTTACAGCTTTTATATATATATAATTGCTTACTGCTTTCCATACAAATTACAATATCATGTGAGCCTAGGAATCATGTGATCACAGGTTCAGTATACTGAATCTAGATTCAATTCTTATGATGGACATATTTTTCAAATGTATGGCGACTTGTACATTATTTTACTACGATTCGAATTTCCTTGGATGGTACATCATGCCCATGAGGAGTTCGGCACTACTGTATATTATTTTCTCGAGAATGCTTCGCATCTCGAAAATAAAAGCAAACAAGTTGAACATTTAATAATAAAATGGAAGTATGAAAAGTTCTCAATTCCTATTGAGCACAGGGTTTAAAAACCACTTTTATAAAACGTCATTGCTATATCTTGGTTAAAACTAAATTTTCCTATAAAATTCAAACCTTGTGTATATAGGTGCGAACGAGGCCTCACACTACTTTCAAATAACTGCACATTGATCCACACACACACACAAACACACACATTCATATAACAATTTCTTTGAAAAGTGGTGGTCACCGTGGTAACACGGATGTCGGGGGGTGCCTAACACCATCTCCGCATAATCAAGCCCCCGGACCCAAAATAAATCTCGGTTTCATTGAGACCTCGCCTAGCAAGTGTCAAAACCTTTGGGTCAACGTCTGAAACCTTTTCCGGTTCGTTATTGGTGCAACCATTTAAATACACCAACTGGTGACTCTTAAAGTCAAATCAATGACATTATACATGTCAGACCTTTTTCACTTATTTTTTCAAACAAATCTCACATTAATATGAGAACACAAAAGAACAAGTAATGAAAAGGGACACTCAAAACTCCCGACGTCGACACCCATATCCAATATTAGTTAAATAAATAAAACTAATTACCACAAAATTATAATTTTATTTAATAAATTAACATATCACTTTAATTACTAAATTAAATTAAGACAACATTCTAGAAAACTATATAATCATTGACAACTCTCTAATTTATTTATTAAGTTAAATTAGAGTATTATCTCATAAATTTAATTCATCACTCTTTTATCTTAATTAAGTTAATTTCTATAACTCATGAATTATTTACTTACTAATAAATAATCCAACAAATATCTTCAATTAAAAATATTTATTTAATTCAATAAATATTTGAAATTATAAATAAAATTCTGGATTGTTACATCCTTCACACCTTATAAGGATTCCGTCCTTGGAATCACCGAAACCCTACCTTACACAGGTTTTCATCAAATCTCTTTAAAAGAAAACTTAAAAAAAATTATCGTTGACTAACTTCAACACATTACCTTAATATAGGTTTTATATTTTCTATTCCTCATAACATTTACTTAGACTTAACTATATTTGAGTATTACATATTCTTTGACCCGTTCATTATCTTTCTGTAAGGATCATTATCATGTACTTGATTCTCAAACTCTTGGGATATTACACGGACTGAGCTCATTCTTTAGCCTATGGCACACATTTTCACCCAACTACATAATGTGACGCCCCCAAAATTAGGTATACGTCACCCATTTTAGGTCACCACTTACATGGTACATAAATTTAAATACAAACTTAATTATACATCTGTCATGTAACATACGACAATACATAAACTGAGAGTTCTAATAGGAATATTGTCATTTAGACAATATCCATACTCAAGGAGTCCTCATTACATTTATTGTCACACTATTTAATGAGAATAGTGAGGACTACTAATGCTATCTTGGGACCATCACTCTTTTCCCGACTCATCCCCGGCTATATTCTCATTTTCAAGAGAAACGGTGAAAGAAAGGGTGAGCTCAACTAGCCCAAGAAGAAATATTATGACTAAGATAATGCGAGAATAAATTATCATTAGCCTTCAACAAGATGTTAAAGCGATAAAATACAATAGACAAACCGGTTTAAGCTGCGGTGGAATGTGCAATCCATTAAAAGAGTCAAGTAGAAAATAAAGTCTACTATCTTTTAGGTTTTAAAAGGTTTTCATAAATTTTATCATTAAGACTCGGTTTAATGAATAAACCACAATATCTAATCATCCACGTACTACACGGTCAAGGATTTTCATCAAATTATCAATGGTCAGCGACTATCTACGAATCACCCCTGGTCATAATCATACCAAAACTATATACGATCGCATTACTGTGCCACCGAGGACTATCCTCTTCTTCTTTCTCTCTATAGATTTTTCTCTATAGCTTCTCTCTATAATTTCTCTCTCAGAGTTTCAAGGTGAATTAAGTAAGAAAATAATGAAGGAATGAGCTTCTATTTATAGGAAAATAGAATGCATAGTAATTAATCCATGAACGGTCAGATTGATTTACTTTAATCGGCGATCCATATTTAAAGCAAAATCTTTTAAATAAAATATCATATATTCTATTTATATAAAAACATTTTACTATGCAAACACTATGCAACACTATGCAAAACACTATACAACACTATGCATAATAAAATATAATATATTCTATTTATAGAATAACTTTAATAAAGTATTACATTTTATATAAAAGATGTTTTTACATTTTTTATTACGTTAATAATCTGAATAAAACAAAAGCGTCATTATCATTATAATAATTCATATTATTAATCGTGATAATGGAATCAAACCGAGTGACTTCTCACATAAGCTATAATAATCAATACCGTGTGCTACTATACAACCACACGTATTCGCATACTTTACTACCGAGTAGTTCAACGGTATCAGCAGTAAAACTTCCGCCGTTATTTCAATAAAATATATTTTTGTCGTTTTCTCAATCAAACAATAATTACATTATGGGGTCCACCAATGATTGAGTAGTTATACGAATATTCCCTGCTAAATCGAATATTCGATGACCAATCGAATATAATATAACCACTTGCATACTTTTCAAAATTTATAAATACTACCCACAACAATAATATTATCTCAAATTCACACCATAATATTAAAAAATTATTTGACAAAATTTAAATCTTTATTGATAAAATCTGCGGTCTCACAATCTCCCCTCCTTATGGAATTTAAGCCCTCGAAATTAGGTGCGATACTGGTATGATAAGAGGTGAGGATACCTTGAATACCTTTATTGTTAAAATATTAAATTCATCTTCTAATCCGCCAAAGATATTCATTAACAATTCATCTTTGCACTACAAAAGCTAAAGATATACAATTTGTAAAACCAATAATCTTTGACGCAGCGACTTAATAGTATCACAACCACGAATTATCCATGCACCTTGGCCAAGGATATTCGTGTTTACTGATCATGATTATCCGAATAATCCGTGGTCATAATCATACCAAGTCTATCAATGCACTACTACCAAAGATGACTTTTACCACATCCATGAATTAATATTTCATTCTTTGAGACTCAAACTCAATAATTAATCCATATCATCGAATCATCCCCGCTCTACGTGCCAAGGATATTCATTAGTATCACGACCACGAATTATCCATACACTACTACCAAAGATAATCGTGTATTCATTAGTATCACGACCATAAATTATCCATGCACTACTGACCAAAGATAATCGTGTATTCATTAGTATCACGACCACAAATTATCCATGCACTACGGCCAAAAATAATCGTGTATTCATTAGTATCACGACCACAAATTATCCATGCACTACGACCAAAGATAATCGTGTATTCATTAGTATCACGACCACAAATTATCCATGCACTACGGCCAAAGATAATCGTGTATTCATTATTATCACGACCACAAATTATCCATGCACTACGGCCAAAGATAATCGTGTATTCAATTACGGTTATGATTATACCGAACATTATTATCATGGTGCATAATTTAAATACAAACTTCATTTATACAATTATTAACTGTCATGTAAAATATGACAAAACATAAGTTGTGAGTTTTAATACAAATATTATCTCGTAGACAATATCCAAACTCAAATAAAGTCCTCATTACAATTATTATCATACTATTTTATAGAATAGTGAGGACTACTATATCAACTATTTTGGACCATCACTCCATTCCCTGACTAGTCTCAGCTATATTCTCATTCTTTGAATAGAACAATGAAAGAAAAGGGTGAGCTCAACTAGCCCAGTAAAGAATATTATGAATAAGATAATGTAGAATAAATTATCCTTAGTCCTCAACAGAGAAAAATCTGATAGAATACAATAGACAACAAGTTTTAGATCAACAACTACAACGGAATAAGTAATCCATTAGAAGAGTCAAGTAGAGCGTAAAGTCTACTATATTCTATGATTTAAAATTCCATCATCAATATTTTATTCTTATAAAAACAATTAATAAATGTTTCAAATCAACAAATTATCCATGGACTACGGGACAAGGATATTCATTTGTATCACCAGTGGTCATTATCATGCCAAACAACTGTCCATCTATGCACTACAGTCCAAAAACGACTTTCACCGCAACATTTATCTGTATTATTACAGGTTATAATTATACCAATACACAATTCCTGGTCATTATCATACCAATCAACAGTCCATCTATGCTCTACGAGCCAAATATAATTTTCACCATTATATAAGCATGAGGATGATGACAATGATATAAGGAATCAATCAGGTGAGATCAATGATAAATATTAGAAATTTATAATTCAATTTATCTAGAGTTCAAGAACGTCCAAATTGTCAACATGATAATTAATTATGGAGTAAAATACAAGAATAATATTCATGTATCAAAGATAATTTGGACAGAAAAGAAACTAATTTTGTCGTGAATAGTACCCCATGAATAGTACTCGAATGAATAGTACCCGAGTGAATAGTACCCCATAAATAGTACACCGAATGAAAATATTAAAATTTAATAAGAAAGTTTTGACTAATATTCCAATGAAATGATACTAGATGAAGCGCGAAACTCAAGGATATTCTACTAATTTCAAGGATTATAGAAGCACTACTTATCAAAGTAAGTGTAGATTTAGGAATATGAAACAAAATAATATCACTTACATACTATAGAGTATGGAAGAAAATAATATTCCTTACGAGTATTCAATGAAAATAATATCCCTTACGAATACAAGAAATAATATCCCTTACGAATATTGAACGAAAATAATATCCTTTACGAATACAAAAAATAATATCCCTTACGAATATTGAACGAAAATAATATCCCTTACCTTAGTAGGAGAGTAAATCTGACTAGTATAGCGGAGATATTCTTGAGAAAATCTTTCACTATTAGCTACACTCAAAGTATACTTATACTAGGAAAAAATACGCACAATCTTATAGAAGAAGAATTCTCTGATTCTAGTGTGATTTTAATTTCTTAACTAAGCATCCTATTTATAGGAGAATGACAGGGCACTATTTAAGAAAATCATGGACACATAAAAAAAAATTCACGGGAAAAGTCACGGACGAATTTGGAAAAAATTTGATTTTACTATTCATCACAGTGCAATAAAATTTTCTAATAAAACAAAAACTTTATATAAAATATAATATATTCTAATTATAGTCTAATAAAACAAATAACTTTATATATAATATAAATAAATTTCTATTTTATTACTATTATAATAATAACAAAACAAAACTAAGACAACTTTGTACCGACGGTTTGACAAATTGGCACATAGGGGTCCATGGAATAATAAGCCAAACTTACAACAAACGCTTCATAAATATCTATCACAAATCATTTATCTTCAATCAACCCATTTTTAATCTTTCAACACTTATTTATCATTAATATTATAACTCACAATATTGACAACCAGATCATTCCCAGGAAAGAAAGGGCTTTCCGATAAGGATTTCTCCCTATTGGCGTGCAATTAAATAACCTAACCCCTTTCCTCAATAGAACTTTTTAGACATTATCAATAATGCAAATAATAATATGAATAACTGTGTCGTCTCAATTATTGATTTAATAATATAAAATATTGTGCAGATGATACTATGACAATAATAGAATCAATACCATGAGATACTATGCAGCAACTATTGTGGCAATTATTAAATGAACTGAGTGACTTCTTATGTATGTATCAATAATCAGAGATACTATACAATATCGTGTGCTACTGTGCAACCACGCGTATTACTATACTTTTATCACCAGTATTTCAACTGTTAACGGTAAAAGTTTTGACGTTATTTTTATAAAAAGGTTATTTTTGTCGCTTTTTATATCCGACAGTCATTCCATTATGGGGTCCACCAATGATTGTGTCGTCGTACGAATATTTCCCGATAAAAAGAATATTCCCCGACCAAACGAATATTTTATGATAACTTGATTACTTGTAAAATTTGCACATATCACCCATAACTATAACATTATATCAAATCACACCTTATTATTCAAAATAATATTTAGAGAAATTTAAATCTTTATTCATAAAAAGTTGGGGTCTTACAGCCTCCCCTTCTTATGAAATTTTATCCTCGAAATTGATGTACATACCTAGTATATTGAAGAGGTGAGGATACCTTGTTTTCATTTCAGATTCTAACTCCCAGGTCATTTTCTCAATATTGTGGTTTTTCCATAAAACTTTGACTTGAGGTATAACCTTTGAGCTTAGAATATGTTCCTTCTTATCTAAGATTTTAACGGGTACATCTTCAAACATTAAATATTTTGTTATCTCATCTGGTTCTAATTTAATAATGTGGTTCGGGTGTTCAGCATATTTACGTAACATAGATATGTGAAAAACATTATGAATACAAGACATACTTGGTGGTGAGGCGAGTTTATAGGCCATAGTTCCTACTCGGTCGAGGATTTCAAATGGACTAATGAATCGAGGGTTGATCTTTCCTCTCTTCGTCGATTCTTATTTTTGGAATAACAACTTCTTGTAATTTTTTCTTTATATTTATCAGCTCTGGGTCTGTAGCTTGAGCAACTTTAACTATATCGATTAAAGTCGGTTCTACTCGTATATTCGCCATCTACACGTGGGTCCCTGGATTTTTAACTCTATCTCCATCCTTTGTATGTCATACAAAATTGGCCTTTGTGTTGACACTATCGCACTCGTACCGGCATATGATCTTTATTGCCTCATTTTTGATTTAACAAAATGGACACCAACTCATGCAAGTATACATGGGTCGACAAGTAGTACAGAGTAAGAAAGTATCGATCCCACAGAGAAAGGTGATAAATATAAATTATCATGCAACAACTTAATCACTATTTCTATATGCTCAAACTATCAATCAATAAATGAATTTATATTTAAATTAATTATCAACACAATAAATAAATATATTTAAAAGAATGTAATCAAATTGGAAAGATATGGGATTCTAATATCATTTAATGCTTCATCTAAAATGTAAGACCCCAACTTATTATAAATAAAATTGAATTTTTCCTCTATTCATTATTCTAAATTAATAAGGTGTTAATTTAATATATTGCTTTGGTTATGGGTGAAATGTGCAAATTTTGCAAAATAAGCAAGTGGTTATAAAATATTCATTTATGTCGGGGAATATTCGTTTAGTCGTGGAATATTCTTGTTGTCGAGGAATATTAATACAATGGCGCAGCCATTTGTGGGCCCCATAACTGAAAACGGTTGGATGAAGGAAAACGAAAAAGTATGAGTTTTTATGAATAACGGCGTAATTGTTACCGTTAACATTGTTGGGTTACCTGGTGGTTAAAATACAGTAATACGCGTGGTGGCACAGTAGCACATGGTATTGCACAGTATTGTTGAATTATTGATTCGTATATAAGAAGGCACTATTCAATAATTGTTATAGTAGTTACTGTTCAATATTTTATTTTATTGATTCAATAATTGCTGCGTTGATATTTTATATTATTGTTATTTCAATAATTGTCACTACACAGTATTTCCCATTATTAGACCAATAATTCATATTATTTGAATAATATTATTAGATAGCATTATTGGAAATGTCTTGAAAGTTTTGTCAAGGAGAGGTTTGGTCACCTAATCATTGGCCATGATGAGGAGAAATCCTTATTTGAAAGCCCCTTTCTGAGGAACCGCACTGGTTGTCATAATTGTGATTGATAATATTATTTGTGAATAATTAATTATTGATTTATATGATAAGAAAATATTTATTTGATGTGGATAAATGATGGATTTAATTATTTTATGTGGTTATAAATAAAGTAATTAATACTGAGGTGTTTTGTCAGTATTTTGTCAGAATGGAGGTATTAGAAATCATCCGTTTGTGGATTTCGGATATTTTTTGTTTGGAATTTGAAAAAAACTCAATGCAACAAAGTTGTAGAGAATTCGATTTCATGTCGAATGGGCATAAAATTCGTATTTTTTTGATAAACGGGCTATTTTCTATGAATTACTGAAGTTTAAGAAAATAAAATGATTTTTAATAAATTATGGGTGGGACCCACTTGGGTTATAAACATGTGGGCTGCTGGGATTTTTCAAGAATGGCATGCTAGATGGCTGGTCTTTGCATGCGTAGGAAAAAAGGAAAGAAAAATATTTTATTATTTTAGTCTCCTATGGCGTTCTAGCATTTTCCTATGAATAGGCGCTTAGGTTAGAATTGAAAATCACACCAGAAACAAGTTTTCTTTCTCTCTAGATTATCGAGCGTATTTTTGGGAGTATTTTGATACTTTGAGAGTTGTTGTTCGGTACAAGTTTCCTTCGGCTTTCTATCCGATATTCCGATCAGAAGTACCGTTATTTTGAGGTAAGGGATGCTATTTTCTTCTTAAATGATATTATTTTCTTCAATATAATTATGCCGAAATATTGGTGTGAACTTTTTAATAAAATTTGGAACTTTTGTGTCGGGGTTAGTATTCATGTATACGACACTATTCACGTATACGACACTATTCAAGAATACGACACTATTCACCGAAAAACAAATTTTTTTCTTTTTGTCCAAGATGATTATTATGGTTACTATCTTTGATTGTATCCATGTTTTGATCTTTATTTTTGAATTCTGTTTCAAAATTGGTTATTATGGAGTATTATTGATCTTGAATAAATTGTAATACAAATACCTAATATTTGTTCTTCTGTCTCTCTGGATTCATTTTCTTTAAAATATTTTTCATCATCCTCAGTCCTAAATGATGATATTACAGAATATCTTTGGCATGTAGTGCAAAGATGAATGATTAACCGATGAATATCTTTGGCCCGTAGTGCAAAGATGAATAGGTGTTGAGATGATTTATGACCAATTTGGAGATCTAAAATGAGTATCTTTGGCTCAGAAAGTGCAAAGATGAATATTTTATTAAAGATGTGTATTGATTGTTGTTACAGCGATAAAATATTGATGATGGACTTTTAAATCTTAGAAGATAGTAGAATTCATTCTCTACGTGACTCTTCTAATGGATTGTTGTTTTCGCTGCATTTGTTATCTAAAACTTGTTGTCTATTATATTCTATTAGATTTTTCCCTGTTGAAGACTATTGATAATTTGTTATATATTATCTTAGTCATAATATTCTTTACTGGGCTAGTTGAGCTCACCCTTTTTCTTTTTGTTCCATTTTTCTTTTCAGGAGGTGAGAACATAGCAGGATCGAGTCGGGGTATGGAGTGATGATTCTAGAAAGATGTTTTAGCAGTCCTCACTATTTCTGTAAAATAGTGTATGAATAATTGTAATGAGGACTTATTTGAGTGTTGATATTGTCTAGAAGACAATATTTGTATTTAAAATCACAGTATGTGTTGTCGTATTTTGCACGACAATTGTATTATTGAAGTTGTAGTTTGCTTTCTGAACCATGTATTTGGCGACTAAATATGGGTGTTGTATACCTATTTTGGGGTGTCATAGTTGGTATCAAAGCTTAGAGATATGGTCTCTGGCGAAGATCGGGGAATAGAACTAGGAGGGGAGAGTTGAGTAATCCTTCGCTAGTGTGTCCTATCTAAAGCTTATTTGTTTGTCGGTCATAATATATGGATATTATGTGATATCTTAATTTGTTTAATTAACCATTGTTTTATGGCAGTATTTAAGAATGGCTGTTGAGAACGTGAACAATGGAGTGTATGAGACTGTGGTACAACCTTTAGTCACAAACCAGAAGAACGTGCAATAGGAAGACAATATTCCTCCTATAAACAACACTACCGAGCAAACGATGAATGATGAAATGTTTAGGAGTTTTTTGCAGTTCATGCAAAATCAGACGAGGGAGACTCTTCCGATCTAGAATGGCCAATGGCACTATAGTACAGACAAAAGTCCTAAACATAATCAATTTGATTGATCAATTAGGACAACGGATTTTGTCATGAATGGAGAGTTGAGCCAAGATTTGATCTTGCACTCACTCCCGGACTCCTTTCACAATTGTTGTGAATTTTTCATATGAACAAGCAAGATATCAGCCTCGCTGATTTGCTTAACATATTGAAAAATGTTGAGAGTCACTTTCCAACCAAGAAAGATCAAGTCTTACTGGTAGGGGCCAAAGGATCTTACAAAAGAAGAGCGATTCAAAGAAGGTATATAGAAAGGCAAAAACAAAGGATAATAAGAACAAAATCGTCACGGATAGCAAAGGAGTTTGCTTCCACTACAATAAGCCTGGACACTGGAAAGAAACTGTGAGAAGCATCTTGCAGAGGCTAACCAAAGAAGCTTAATGAAGTTTTACATAATACTGCTTTTTGTTCATGATTAAAATAAATTTTCTTTAAGTCAAGGTTCTACTTGGGTATTGGATCCGACTTTGGTTTTCATAAATATAGATTTATGAAGGACCAAAGTAAGTAGAAAGCTAAACAAATATAAGTAATCCTATGTGTGGGAAATGTAACAATGGTTGCTACATTAGCCATAGAAACTTATAGTTTAGCAATGCCTACGGGCAAGTCTATTAAGTAAATAAGTTGTTATTGTATTCCAGTTCTCGTTGGAAACATTATTTCCATTTTATTATTGGACAATGAAATCTTTGGTATTATAATTAAGAACAATTGTTGTTCTATTTATAATAATAATGTTTTGTATAGAAATGAAATATTACTTAATAGATTTTGTATACTTGACTTACGTGGAAAATTATTTTATAAATTGAACAAAATAATATAAGAAAAGGAGATGATCATTCAAAGAGTTGAATATATGTATTTGTTGAAATACAAGTGTGAATTATTTGAAAGGTTCAAAGAATTGTAAGTGAAACAAATTGGCAAAGTATTAAGATTCTTTGATTAGATCAAGGAATAAATACTTTGTGCAATAAGTTCCTAGATCATCTCAAATGGTTTTCTCATAATGGACACATCCGATCTGTAATAATTGATTGATGTTTACGAAAGGAAAAATCGTACCTTGTTGGACATAGTCGCGTCCATAATGATTTTATCGACATTCCAAAGATCCTCTCAGGTAATGTCCTAGAAATGGCTGCATATCTACAAAAGGTAACCTCAAAATCCGCCCCAAGACTCCATAAAAGTTATGGATGGGGAGGATTCCTAATCTTAAGTATGTTAAGATAAGGGTTGTCCAACTTATGTGAAAAGGTTTCGAAGGATAAGCTTGGGACAAGATTTGACATGTACAGAGTTGTGGGACATCCTAAAGTAAGTTTAGGGTATATGTTCTATAATTCTACTTAGCAAAAGGTGTTTGTTACGAAACACGCTGCCTTCTAAGATAAAGGTGTTAGGTTTGTAATATTCATAACGCAATCAAATTGCAAAAATTAGCGGAAGCGAGTAAAAAATCAGAGTTTAAAAAAAATTTACAAACCATATACCCGGATCATCCTTTATGCATAATTATTAATTAAACGAAAAGATAAAGAATAAATCATACCCTTGAAGATCGAGCTTCCTCAGGTACAAGTTCACCTCCAAATCCTTTCGCGTTCAATCTTGAATCCACCGGGTTTGGTTCCTTCCTTTGATCAACGTTAGCCACCCATGTGTTTGACCTCTAGAGGTGATCCACCAAGGAAGAAGAAAATTCAAGAAGAAGGGTGGTTGGCTAAACCCTAGTTTTTCTATCTCTATAGAAAAGGTGTACTCTCCCAACAATTGGAATTATGTCGTATGTTGAAAAGTCAACAACCCATACCACCCATAATAAGACTTCTCTTATTTATTGATGTGGGCAACCCTCCTTAACAATTAAGAAATTGGGTTTTATTTAATTAATTAAATTCTTTTAATTAATTAGGCTCCCTAATCTTATTAGGGATAATTAATTAAACTCCTTTAACTAATTTTCCTTCCTAATCCAATTAGGAATAAATGAGAGTACTTATATTAAATTAATTCCTAAACTCTTTTAGAAATTAAAATAATAATAATTGTAATAATATTAATAAGACTCCTCTTATTAATTTATATTTAATATTTTCAAAATATTAAATAATAAATATTAAGCTATTTAATTTATTCTATCACTATAGATTAAATTAAATATACTTAATATATTATTACGATTATGCCATTAACTTCTTAAATAATTATTCTTCCTTTTATGGTGTGACCCTTTAGGTTCTCCATATTAAATAGGTTGTGAATAAATCAATTAGAACAATTCTAATCTTATTTAAATAAATAAATTAAACAATTAATTTATTTAAATAATATTTATTCTACAATAGGATAAGCTTCTCCTAGCGATCAACGACTTTCCGGATAATATAGATTTCAACATTAATCATTAAAGAACCTTTGAGTAAATAGTTACCGTACAATTCAATCCTTCCACCATACAATGTCCCAATTAAATATAAGACATGGAATTTATCGTCAAGTCTTATTTTATTTAATTATATGTATTTCGACTCTTAAATGCACAACTCAAATAATGCAAATTAGAAACTCCTTTCTAATTTCATTTCTCCGCCAAGGACTCTTTGGGTTGTCATTTATCGAATCACATAGGACATTTCTCTTCTTTTATTAGAAGTGGTAGATTCTTTATTGATCATACATTATCTCCGTGTACAACTTATTATACCCAAGCATACCCTTTGATATACCCTAAGGGTCTTAAGGAATAAGTCAAAGTATAACTCATCATACACAAGATACTATGATGATCTCAAGTCCAAGGATCACTTGTACTACTATCACTACAGAATTTCTATTGATGAGCAAATAAAACTCCATTAGGTATTCCTTAGCGAGCCCACGTTCAAATGAACTTATTCTCTAATAAGCACCTACATACTTGCTTTAGTGTCTCCACACAAATGATCATGAGATCAATCATCCTCATCCAATAAGCAAGCAACGTATGTATTAATCTATCCGGATTCACTAATCCCCAATTTAGTAATCCAATGATTGGGAACTATTTTAGTTTTAAGCTTTCTAAGAATTTAGATCTCATTAGAATGATCATCATCATTATTCTAAAAGCATTGCTTAAAACTATGGGTTTATCACATATTATAAAACAGCATCATGTAGATAATTAAAAGCCTTTAATAAATTAATACTTTTTATTAATAAATGAATAAGATTGTTTACAAAGTATATGTTTTATCATCAAACATGATTGGCTTGTGTGCATACTACTTTCAATCTTCCACTTGCACTAAAGCCAATCGTCATGGTAACTCATACTCTTCTTCTCTAAGTGACGATTATCCTGCTGTTGGATAAGCTTTAGTTAATGGATATGTAATGTTGTTTATGAGAGTCCACTATCTCTATAGTGATTTCCCATCTTTCAATGATTCTTATAATCAAATGAAAGTGCCACAACACATGTTTAGATCCAAGATGAGACTTAGGAACTATTCCTAGTTCGTAATGAACTTTTAATCCAAACAATCAACTTGCAGACTTCATTTATAGCTATATACTTTGTCTTTATCACTAAACCAAAGAACTCTTTCTTTGTTTGGAACCTTTCAATTCTTCGCACCTTCGTTCAAGATAACGCTTTACCTTAAAGTGGATTTTTTCGTCATCTTGGTGCATCTCGAAAAACTTGAGTCCATTAAGCCCTCTAGTTTTAATTTAGACCCACCATTAATATGATCACATCCTTAGTGCCGGTTAAGCACTTTAAGATGTTTTTCACCGCATCTTCTGGTGATCTTCTCGAAATATGGTCGATCAACATCGGGTCTCGTACATTTCATTGCATACATGATTGTCACTCATGCAATCTCTCTTCTTGGAGTCTATGGGGACTATTAAGAGATACACTCCATAGCTCATCAACATGAGACATCTCTTGAGTTTGCAATGCTAAACGACTTTAGCATCAAATGAATATCGTTCCTTGGGTTAAGTCGAGCATCCTCTTAAATCTATCTATATCGATTTATATCCCCAATTAAGATACTCTTCCAAATCATTCATGGAGGAATGTTTAGATAACTTTATCTTTACTGATTGTAGCATTGGTATGTAATTTCTCATCCGTAGTATATCAACATATAATACTAGAAATTTCATGATGCTCCCATTGACCCTTTTGTACACACTAGAAGTCTTACCTCATCGAATGTAAGCGGATCATCATCTTCTATGATCGTACCTCATCATCATCATCTATGATGAATCCATACCTCCTAGGTATCTTGATGACTATTCGATTTACAATTCGATTTGTGGTACAATAGGTTCTATCTCTGTGTTCCCCTTATTTGACTTATAGTATTTTGTGGTTCTTGAACTCTTCAAGATCTATTATCCTCCCACTAGCCCTTTCAATGATAAACACCTTTATCTTAGAAGGCAGGGTGTTTCGCAATAAACACCTTTTGCTATGTAGGATTATAGAACATATGCCCTAAACTTACTTTAGGATGTCCCACAAATTGTACTTGTCAAATCGTGTCCCAAGCTTATCCTTTGAAACCGTTTCACATAAGTTGGACAACCCCTTATCTTAACATACTTAAGATTATGAATCCTCCCTGTCCATAACTTTTATGGAGTCTTGGGGCCGGATTTAGAGGTTACCTTTTCGTAGATATGCAGCCATTTCTAGGACATGATCCTAGAGGGATACTGAAATGTCGATAAAATCATTATGGACCGTACCATGTCCAACAAGGTACGATTTTTCCTTTCAGATACATAAATCATTTATTACATATCAGGAGGCGTCCATTATGAGAAAACCATTTGAGATGATCAAGAAACTTATTGCACAAGTATTTATTCCTTGATCTAATCAAAGAATCTTAATACTTTGTCAATTTGTTTCACTTCAATTCTTTGAACCTTTCAAATAATTCACACTTGTATATTCAACAAATACACACATTCAACTCTTTGAATGATCATCTCTTTTCTTATACTAATTTGTTCAATATGCAAAATTATTTTCATGTAAGTCAAGTATACAAAATTTATTAAGTAATCTTTCGATTCTATCTGAAACATTATTATTATAAATAGAACAACAGTTGTTCTTAATTATAATACCAAAGATTTCATTGTCCAACAATAAAATAAAATAATGTTTCCAACGAGAACTGGAATACAATAACAACTTATTGACTTAACAGACTTACCCGTAGGCATTGCTAAACTATAAGTTCCTATGGCTAATGCAGCAACCTTTGCTTCATTTTTCACACATAGGATTACTTATATTTGTTTAGCTTTCTACTTCTGCTTGGTCCCTTCATAAATCTATATTTATGATAACCAAAGTCGATATCCAATATCCAAGTAGAACCTTGACTTAAAGAAAAATTTATTTCAATCATGAACAAAAACGTTATAATAACCGAACTTCACTAAGCTTCTTTGGTTAGCCTTCTGCAAGATGCTTCTTGCAGTTTCTTTCCAGTGTCCATGCTTATTGCAGTGGAAGCAAACTCCTTTGCTATCCGTATCAGTTTTGTTCTTATTATCCTTTGTTTTTGCCTTTCTATTTACCTTCTTTGAATCGTTCTTCTTTTCAGAAGATCCTTTGGCCCCTACCAGTAAGACTTGATCTTTCTTGGTTGGAAAGTGACTCTCAACATTTTTCAATATGTTAAGCAAATCGCCAAAGGCGATATCTAGCTTGTTTATATGAAAAATTCACAACAATTGTGAAAGGAGTCCGGGAGTGAGTGCAAGATCAAATCTTGGCTCAACTCTCCATCCATGACAAAATTAGTTGTCCTAATTGATCAATCAAATTGATAATGTTAAGAACTTTTTTTATGCATATTTATAGTGCCATTGGCCATTCTAGATCGGAAGAGCTCCTTAGATATCTCGATATCAATCGGCCCTACTTTCCTCACCATCAACTACTTGATGTCTTTGGAATATAGTAGGAGCATCCATAGTTTTTCATCTTGACATGAAGTCATTACTCATGGATACGAGCATGATGCATTGAGCCAATTGTGCATCATCTTGCCACTTTCTAAAAGTAGCAATGTCTTCCTCGGAGGCATTTTCTACAACCATTGCGAGGATAGGCGTATTAAGGACATAAGATAGCTTTTCATTATGAGAACTATTCTCAAATTCCTTAACCAATCCGTTTAATTGATTCGATTAATTTAGCATCTAATATGCTTCATGATGATAGTAATTTTAGACATTGTAAAATTTCGTAAATGAATTTGTAATTAACAACATTTTAACATACATTCTATTATTAATTACCAAAATAATTTAGGTCTTGTTTTAAATTGGTATCTCCACTATTTTCTTCAAACTATATTACCCTCACTTATATAGTTCTGGCAAAATCTAATTAAAGATTTGCTAGTGAGAATAAGGATCCCATTTCAAATGTATATAGCCTTGTGGTGACACAACAAACTATATATAAATAAATAGGTAGACAACTCTTGTCAATTACATCAACTATGCAACTCCTTGTATTTTGCCTCTTAGATTATTTTGATCAAGTGGTGGTACATCCAAATCAAAATTATCCAAGTTAAGTCCGACCTAGCACTCTATATATTCAAAAAAGAAAAATATCATCCTTGTGGTGACACAACAAAACAATATTGTTCAATTTTCTTTATAAGCATCAAATGTGATAAATTAACATCTTAAATACTTAATACTTGCCTTGTGGTGACACAACAAACTCATATTAAATATTTAATACTCTATTAATTTTATCATGCTAGAAGGCGACGTTCGATATTCCAAATATCTTTGAACGCTTAGGACTTAATATAAAAAATTTGAGGGGTTTGTTATTAATTTGTCTCATCTTATTTAGCGCGCATGCACATATATATATAAAATACGCGTCATATTAATGAACATGCGAAGCATGTTTGCATAATATATAATATATATATAGTATAAGCATGCACATATAGAATACTATATTCTACCCGGATTGATTATGGACTTTTATTCTAGTTTGGTTCACTAGAGCCACCAAGTGAACCAAAAGGTCAAACCCTAGGGGTGCAAGAAATAATATTTAAATATAACTATTACATTTAAACCCGGGCTCTATTACAAACGGGTCTTCAAGCGCTTCTTGCTCCTTGATCTCTAATTCTTCAAAAATTAATTCTAACTATTCCTATTACAAAACTATTTGAAATAAATAGAAACCTTGATCAGCAGTCAAGGGGAAGTACATAGGAGAGAGATAGAATTTACATTAAGAAAAATTAGAGAAGGCGAGGTACGCAGACCCCATTTATTAAAACCCATACATTCATGCATCCAACTAAAATAAAATCCAATCGCATTGGTCAATAGTCCATAATCAATCCCATTTATTATCATACACATCATCATATGCATCAATAAATAACATTCATCTCATGAATAATAAACATTTAATATATATATTGATATCATTTAATGGGCAAATTTAGTTAGTATAAAATCTATTTTTGAATCAAAATAAACTCCTTTATTTAAATCCAAATTTAAATCAAAATAAAACTATTTTATTTTAATTTATCCAATTTTGAATAAAATAAACTATTTTATTTTAATCAAAATTTTAATCAAAATAAACTCCTTTATTTTAATTAATTATGGAATCAAATTCCATGTAAAAAAAAAAAATCTTTAATTAAAATAAACTCTTTTATTTTAATTAATTATGGAATCCAATTCCATGTAAAAAAAAAATTATTAAAGGAAACACGGATATCTTTCCTATTCATAAATAAACTCCTTTATTTTGAATAATATGAAATCTAATTTCATATCTAAATAAACTCCTTTATTTAAGGAAATACGGATTTTCTTTCCTATTCACAAATAAACTCTTTTATTTTGAATAATATGAAATCTTATTTCATATCTAAACAAACTCCTTTATTTAAGGAAAGATGGATTTACTTCCCTATTCACAAATAAACTCCTTTATTTTAGGAAAAATAAAATCCAATTTCAACTCCAATTAGTTATTATGGAATCCAATTCCAACTCTAATTAGTTAGCATGAAATTCTAATTTTAAAATTAAAATAACATCTTTATTTTAAAATTAAAATAAACTTTTTATTTTAAAATTAAAATAAACTTTTAATTTAATTATAAAATAATTAAGAATATATATATAGTATATATATATATATATATAACTATTATATATATAATATATATATATATATAACCAGTAACTTGATTTAAATGCGTGCCAAGCCAGCATGTAAAAAAATGAATTGTGGCCTTCGTTTTTTAAACCGGATATCATGCTCTTTTTTTTTTTTTTTCTTTACACGAAGCAGTCCTGTTTTTAAAAAAAAAGTGACCCGATTTTTATGTGCAAATTTTTTTTTCGATTTCGTATTAAATGCGTGTTGCTTGCCTCGAAATCCGTCTTTGCTCAAGTTGCCAAGTTAGAGTTCGCCAATTTCATGTTTCACGTGCTTTGGAACTTTTGTTGCTGACTTCGGTTTTGTTGCCGAATTTTTTTTTTTTTTTTTTAAATTTTATACAATTAAATTATGCCCAATTAAATTGTTCTAAACACATATCAATATAATATCAAATTTGAACAATTAATAATTTACATAAAGGTTTGGCTCTGATACCACTGTTAGGTTTGTAATATTCATAACGCAATCAAATTGCAAAAATTAGCGTAAGCGAGTAAAAAATCGAGTTTAAAAAATTTACAAACCATATACCCGGATCATCCTTTATGCATAATTATTAATTAAACGAAAAGATAAAGAATAAATCATACCCTTGAAGATCGAGCTTCCTCGAAGTACAAGTTCACCTCCAAATCCTTTCGTTCAATCTTGAATCCACCGGGTTTGGTTCCTTCCTTTGATCAACGTTAGCCACCCATGTGTTTGACCTCAGAGGTGATCCACCGAGGAAGAAGAAAATTCAAGAAGAAAGAAGGGTGGTTGGCTAAACCCTAGTTTTTCTATCTCTATAGAAAAGGTGTACTCTCCCAACAATTGGAATTATGTCGTATGTTGAAAAGTCAACAACCCATACCACCCATAATAAGACTCCTCTTATTTATTGATGTGGGCAACCCTCCTTAACAATTAAGAAATTGGGTTTTATTTAATTAATTAAATTCTTTTAATTAATTAGGCTCCCCTAATCTTATTAGGGATAATTAATTAAACTCCTTTAACTAATTTTCCTTCCTAATCCAATTAGGAATAAATGAGAGTACTTATATTAAATTAATTCCTAAACTCTTTTATAAATTAAAATAATAATAATTGTAATAATATTAATAAGACTCCTCTTATTAATTTATATTTAATATTTCCAAAATATTAAATAATAAATATTAAGCTATTTAATTTATTCTATCACTATAGATTAAATTAAATATACTTAAATATATTATTACGATTATGCCATTAACTTCTTAAATAATTATTCTTCCTTTTATGGTGTGACCCTTTAGGTTCTCCATATTAAACCGGTTGTGAATAAATCAATTAGAACAATTCTAATCTTATTTAAATAAATAAATTAAACAATAAATTTATTTAAATAATATTTATTCTACAATAGGGATAAGCCTCCTAGCGATCAACGACTTTCCGGATAATATAGATTTCAACATTAATCATTAAAGAACCTTTGAGTAAATAGTTAAAATAATTCAATCCTTCCACCATACAATGTCCCAATTAAATATAAGACATGGAATTCTTTGTCAAGTCTTATTTTATTTAATTATATGTATTTCGACTCTTAAATGCACATAACTCAAATAATGCAAATTAGAAACTCCTTTCTAATTTCATTACGCTTAACGCCAAGGACTCTTGGGTTGTCATTTATCGAATCACATAGGACATTTCTCTTCTTTTATTAGAAGTGGTAGATTCTTTATTGATCATACATTATCTCCATGTACAACTTATTATACCAAAGCATACCCTTTGATATACCCTAAGGGTCTTAAGGAATAAGTCAAAGTATAACTCATCATACACAAGATACTATGATGATCTCAAGTCCAAGGATCACTTGTACTACTATCACTACTGAGAATTCCTATTGACAGCAAATAAAACTCCATTAGGTATTCCTTAGCGAGCCACGTTCAAATGAACTTATTCTCTAATAAGCACCTACATACTTGCTTTAGTGTCTCCACACAAATGATCATGAGATCAATCATCCTCATCCAATAAGCAAGCAACGTATGTACCAATCTATCCGGATTCACTAATCCCCAATTTAGTAATCCAATGATTGGGAACTATTTTAGTTTTAAGCTTTCTAAGAATTTAGATCTCATTAGAATGATCATCATCATTATTCTAAAAGCATTGCTTAAAACTATGGGTTTATCACATATTATAAAACAGCATCATGTAGATAATTAAAAGCCTTTAATAAATTAATACTTTTTATTAATAAATGAATAAGATTGTTTACAAAGTGTATGTTTTATCATCAAACATGATTGGCTTGTGTGCATACTACTTTCAAAAGGTGTTTATCATTAAAAGGGGCTAGTGGGAGGATAATAGATCTTGAAGAGTTCAAGAACCACAAAACACTATAAGTCAAATAAGAGGAACTTGTAGATAGACCTATTATACCACAACTGAATCGTAAATCTGGAATTATACCGAAGATACCTGGGAGGTATGGATTCATCATAGATGATGATGATGAGGTACACATCATAGAAGATGATGATCCAGTAACATACGATGAGGTAAGAGTTCTAGTATGTACAAAAGGGTCAGTGGGAGCATCGTGACATTCCTAGTACTATATGTTGATATACTACGGATAAGGAATGACATATTAATGCTACAATCAGTAAAGATAAAGTTAATCGAACATTCCTCCATGAATGATTTGGGAAGAGTATCTTAATTGGGGATATAAATCTATATAGATAGATTTAAGAGGATGCTCGACTTAACCCAAGGAACGATATATTCATTTGATGCTAAAGTAGTTTAGCATGGCAAACTCAAGAGATGTCTCATGTCGATGAGCTATGGAGTGTATCTCTCTTAATAGTCCCCACAGGCACTCAAAAAAGAGAGGTCGCATGAATGACAATCATGTATGCAATGAAATATACGAGACACGATGTTGATCGGTCATATTCGGAGAAGTTAACTATGAGTCAGTGAAAAACATCTTAAAGTTCTTAACTGGCACTAAGGATGTGAACATACATGGTGGGTCTGAATTAAAACTAGAGGGCTTTACAGACTCAAGTTTTTCTGACGGAGACAAGACTAATAGAAAATCCACTTTAAGGTAAAGCGTTATCTTGAGCGATTGGTGCAAATTGAATTAGAAAGGTTCCAAACAATGAAAGAGTTCTTTGGTTTAGTGATAAAGACAAAGTACATAGCTATAAATGAAGCTGCAAGTTGATTGTTTGGATTGAAAGTTCATTACAGAACTAGGAATAGTTCCTAAGTCTCATCTTGGATCTAAACATGTGTTGTGGCACTTTCATTTGATTATTACAATCATTGACAGATGGGAAATCACTATAGAGACAGTGAACTCTCAAAAACAACATTACATATCCATTAACTAAAGCTTATCCAACAGCAGGATAATCGTCACTTAGAGAAGAAGAGTATGAGATACCATGACGATTGGCTTTAGTGCAAGTGGGAGATTGAAAGTAGTATGCACACAAGCCAATCATGTTTGATGATAAAGCATATGCTTTGTAACAATCTTATTCATTTATTAATAAAAGTATTAATTTATTAAAGGCTTTTAATTATCTACATGATGTTGTTTTATAATATGTGATAAACCCATAGTTTTAAGCAATGCTTTTTTAGACTAATGATGATGATCATTCTAATGAGATCTAAATTCTTAGAAAGCTTAAAACTAAAATAGTTCCCAATCATTGGATTACTAAATTGGGGATTAGTGAATCCAGGATAGATTGGTACATACGTTCTTGTTCATTGGATGAGGATGATTGATCTCATGATCATTTTGTGGAGACACTAAAGCAAGTATGTAGGTGCTTATTAGAGAATAAGTTCAATTGACGTGGCTCGCTAAGGAATACCTAATGGAGTTTTACTTGCTGTCAATAGGAATTCTGTAGTGATAGTAGTACAAGTAATCCTTGGACTTGAGATCATCATAGTATCTTGTGTATGATGAGTTATACTTTGACTTATTCCTTAAGACCCTTAGGGTATATCAAAGGGTATGCTTGGGTATAATAAGTTATGCATGGAGATAATGTATGATCAATAAAGAATCTACCACTTCTAATAAAAGAAGAGAAATGTCCTATGTGATTCGATAAATGACAACCCAAGAGTCCTTGGCAAGGCGAATGAAATTAGAAAGGAGTTTCTAATTTGCATTATTTGAGTTGTGCATTTAAGGATCGAAATACATATAATTAAATAAAATAAGACTTGACAGTAATTCCATGTCTTATATTTAATTGGGACATTGTATGGTGGAAGGATTGAATTATACGGTAACTATTTACTCAAAGGTTCTTTTATGATTAATGTTGAAATCTATATTATCTGGAAAGTCGTTGATCACTAGGGAGGCTTATCCCTATTGTAGAATAAATATTATTTATTTAAATAAATTAATTATTTAATTTATTTATTTAAATAAGATTAGAATTGTTCTAATTGATTTATTCACAACCGTTTTAATATGGAGAACCTAAAGGGTCACACCATAAAAGGAAGAATAATTATTTAAGAAGTTAATGGCATAATCGTAATAATATGTTAAGTATATTTAATTTAATCTATGGTGATAGAATAAATTAAATAGCTTAATATTTATTATTTAATATTTTAGAAATATTAAATATAAATTAATAAGAGGAGTCTTATTAATATTATTACAATTATTATTATTTTAATTTCTAAAAGAGTTTAGGAATTAATTTAATATAAGTACTCTCATTTATTCCTAATAGGATTAGGAGAGAAAATTAGTTAAAGGAGTTTAATTAATTATCCCAAATAAGATTAGGGAGCTTAATTAATTAAAAGAATTTAATTAAATAAATAAAACCCAATTCCTTAATTGTTAAGGTGGGTTGCCCACATCTATAAATAAGAAGAGTCTTATTATGGGTGATGTGGTTGTTGACTTTTTCAACGTACGACATAATTCCAATTTGTTGGAGAGTACGCCCTTTTTCTATAGAGATAGGAAAAACTAGGGTTTGAGCCAATACCCCTTCTTCTTGAATTCCTATTCTTCCTTGGTGGATCACCCCAGAGGCCAAACACATGGGTGGCTAACGTTGATCAAAGGAAGGAACCAAACCCGGTGGATTCAAGTTGAACGCGAAAAGGATTTGGAGGTGAACTTGTACCTGAGGAAGCTCGATCTTCAAGGGTATGATTTTATTCTTTATCTTTTCTTTTAATTAATAATTATGCATAAAGGGTGATCCAGGTATATGGTTTGTAAATTTTTAAACTCTGATTTTACACGTTTCCGCACTTTTTATGCAATTTGATTGCGTTCATGAATATTACAAACCTAACAGCGGTATTGCATAGTATTGTTGAATTATTGATTCATACCTAAGAAGGCACTACTTAATAATTGTTATAGTAGTTACTGTTCAATATTTATTTTTATTGATTCAATAATTGTTGTGTTGCTATTTTATATTATTGTTGTTGCAATAATTGTCATTGCACAATATTTCCCATTATCAGATCAATAATTCATATTATTTGAATAATATTATTAGATAGCATTATTGGCAATGTCTAGAAAGTTTTGTCAAGGAGAGGTTTGGTCACCTAATTGCGCGCCAGTACGGAGAAATCCTTATTGGAAAGTCCCCTCTTTCTTGGGAACTACTTGGTTGTCATAATTGTGATTCTGTAATATTATTTGTAAATAATTAATTATTGATTTATATGATTGGGAAATATTTATTTGATGTGGATAAATGATGGATTTATTTATTTTATGTGGTTATAAATGAAGGAACTAATATTGAGGTGTATTGTCAGTATTTTGTCAGAATGGAGGTATTAGAAATCATCCGTTTGTGGATTTCAGATATTTTCTGTTTGGAATTTGTAAAAACTCAAAGCTACAAAGTTGTAGAGAATTCGATTTCGTGTGGAATGGGTATAAAATTCATATTTTTTCGATAAACGAACTATTTTCTATGAATTACTGAAGTTTCAGAAAATAAAATAATTTTTATTAAATTATGGGTGGGACCCACTTGGGTTATAAGGATGTGGGCTGCTGGGATTTTTCAAGAAATGGCATGCTAGATGGTTGGTCTTTGCATGCGTAAGAAAAAAAGGAAAGAAATTTTTATTATTATTATTTTAGTCTCCTATAGTGTTCTAGCATTTTCCTATAAATAGGCGCTTAGGTTAAAATTGAGTATCTTTAGTCTGTAATGCAAAGATGAATATTTGATTAATGATGTATATTGATTGTTGTTACAGGGATAAAATATTGATGATGGACTTTTAAATCTTAGAAGATAGTAGAATTCATTCTCTACGTGACTCTTCTAATGGATTGTTGTTTCCGCTGCATTTGTTAATCTAAAATTTGTTGTCTATTATATTCTATCAAATTTTTCCCTGTTGAAGACTATTGATAATTTGTTATATATTATCTTAGTCATAATATTCTTTACTGGGCTAGTTGAGCTCACCCTTTTCCTTTTTGTTCCATTTTTCTTCTTAGGAGGTGAGAACATAACAGGATCGAGTCGGGGTATGGAGTGATGGTTCTAGAGAGTTGTTTTAGCAGTCCTCACTATTTCTGTAAAATAGTGTATGAATAATTGTAATGAGGACTTATTTGAGTGTTGATATTGTAGAAGACAATATTTGTATTTAAACTCACAGTATGTGTTGTCGTATTTTGCACGACAATTATATTATTGAAGTTGTAGTTTGCTTTCTGTACCATGTATTTGGCGACTCAGAATGGGTGTTGTATACCTATTTTGAGGGCATCACATAAAATGTATGCCTCATGTTTTGTTTACTTATTAACTACGGAAAGGTAGTCAAGAGCACATAAGTGAAACACAACCATTTTTCAATGAACTAAGCCTAATTTACACAAAATCCATAATTGATAGATTTCATGTAAGCATCGCAATTACTAAACTCATTATATGTTTATGTGAATTTACAGCAAATATGATTTAAGCTCAAACTCTCTTAGTGACTACAAATGGTGAAACAGTATATGCTTATCCAGATCACGAATCACAAAGCCTAACACAAATAAGCCTTATGAACATATGCCATTATGGTCTAATCAATACTAATATTTCATTTTCCAAATCCGTACAAGCAATTAGTGTGAATGGTGATCAAGCATTTATACATTTAGCACAACCATAATGGACAATCCAATATTAAATAACCAACATAACAATCAGTCATACATGTTTAAACTACGAATTAAAATCAATTAGAATCCCATAATGGAATTTAGTTTATTTTTGGACCAAAATACATTATGGGATTGAAGCAAACCATTAAAATAAGAAATGCAAACATGAGTTATGAAAGAAATGAGAGATCAAATCTATAAATTCTTGCTGCAAGTTCTGTTTCCAGGCTTGTTCCAATCCACAAAAATCTCCAGAATTGAAAACTATAATTATTAAGCAATCTAAATAAAGAGAGGAGCTTAAAGTAGTAATCCAATGCTCAAACCCTCTCTAGAGTAGTCTAAACCTTAAAACAATAATGAATACTCAAAAACCACGTCTTGGTAACCAACCATATCATCTCAGATGAGCAAAATACACTCAAATTCAAATTACAAAAAGTCAAAGATTTTAAAAGCGATTATGACCGGTAGCATGCGTCTTGATTTGATTTTATCTTTTATATCATAGCTCAAAAAGTACATCAGAAGAGTCTCCGCAAAAGGTACATTAGGTTTGTAATATTCATAACGCAATCAAATTGCAAAAAAAATGCGAAAGCGTGTAAAAATCAGAGTTTAAAAAAATTTACAAACCATATACCCGGATCACCCTTTATGCACAATTATTAATTAAACGAAAAGATAAAGAATAAAATCATACCCTTGAAGATCGAGCTTCCTCAGGTACAAGTTCACCTTTCGCGTTCAATCTTGAATCCACCGGGTTTGGTTCCTTCCTTTGATCAACGTTAGCCACCCAAATGTTTGGCCTCTAGAGGTGATCCACCAAGGAAGAAGAAAATTCAAGAAGAAGGGTGGTTGGCTAAACCCTAGTTTTTCTATCTCTATAGAAAGGGTATACTCTCCCAACAATTGGAATTATTACGTATGTTGAAAAGTCAACAACCCACTTCACCCATAATAAGACTCCTCTTATTAATAGATGTGGGCAACCCACCTTAACAATTAAGGAATTGGGTTTTATTTAATTAATTAAATTCTTTTAATTAATTAAGCTCCCTAATCTTATTAGGGATAATTAATTAAACTCTTTTAATTAATTTTCCTTCCTAATCCAATTAGGAATAAATGAGAGTACTTATATTAAATTAATTCCTAAACTCTTTTAGAAATTAAAATAATAATAATTGTAATAATATTAATAAGACTCCTCTTATTAATTTATATTTAATATTTCTAAAATATTAAATAATAAATATTAAGCTATTTAATTTATTCTATCACCATAGATTAAATTAAATATACTTAACATATTATTACGATTATGCCATTAACTTCTTAAATAATTATTCTTCCTTTTATGGTGTGACCCTTTAGGTTCTCCATATTAAACCGGTTGTGAATAAATCAATTAGAACAATTAATCTTATTTAAATAAATAAATTAAACAATTAATTTATTTAAATAAATAATATTTATTCTACAATAGGGATAAGCCTCCTAGCGATCAATGACTTTCCGGATAATATAGATTTCAACATTAATCATTAAAGAACCTTTGAGTAAATAGTTACTGCAGTCAATTCAATCCTTCCACCATACAATGTCCCAATTAAATATAAGACATGGAATTCATTGTCAAGTCTTATTTTATTTAATTATATGTATTTCGACTCTTAAATGCACAACTCCAAATAATGCAAATTAGAAACTCCTTTCTAATTTCATTCTGCCTTGGCCAAGGACTACTAGGTTGTCATTTATCGAATCACATAGGACATTTCTCTTCTTTTATTAGAAGTGGTAGATTCTTTATTGATCATACATTATCTCCATGTACAACTTATTATACCAAAGCATACCCTTTGATATACCCTAAGGGTCTTAAGGAATAAGTCAAAGTATAACTCATCATACACAAGATACTATGATGATCTCAAGTCCAAGGATCACTTGTACTACTATCACTACTGAGAATTCCTATTGACAGCAAATAAAACTCCATTAGGTATTCCTTAGCGAGCCAGCGTTCAAATGAACTTATTCTCTAATAAGCACCTACATACTTGCTTTAGTGTCTCCACACAAATGATCATGAGATCAATTATCCTCATCCAATGAAAGCAAGCAACGTATGTACCAATCTATCCGGATTCACTAATCCCCAATTTAGTAATCCAATGATTGGGAACTATTTTAGTTTTAAACTTTCTAAGAATTTAGATCTCATTAGAATGATCATCATCATTATTCTAAAAGCATTGCTTAAAACTATGGGTTTATCACATATTTTAAAACAAAGATCATGTAGATAATTAAAAGCCTTTAATAAATTAATACTTTTATTAATAAATGAATAAGATTGTTACAAAGTATATGCTTTATCATCAAACATGATTGGCTTGTGTGCATACTACTTTCAATCTCCCACTTGCACTAAAGCCAATCGTCATGGTATCTCATACTCTTCTTCTCTAAGTGACGATTATCCTGCTGTTGGATAAGCTTTAGTTAATGGATATGTAATGTTGTTTATGAGAGTCCACTATCTCTATAGTGATTTCCCATCTTTCAATGATTCTAATAATCAAATGAAAGTGCCACAACATATGTTTAGATCCAAGATGAGACTTGGGAACTATTCCTAGTTCTGTAATGAACTTATAATCCAAACAATCAACTTGCAGCTTCATTTATAGCTATATACTTTGTCTTTATCACTAAACCAACAACTCTTTTTTGTTTGAAACCTTTCAAATTCATCGCACTAATTATTCAAGGTAACACTTTACCTTAAAGTAGATTTTTACGTCGTCTTGAGTGCGTCGAAAAAACTTGAGTCATTAAGCCCTCTAGTTTTAATTTAGACCCACCATGAATATGATCATATCTTTAGTGCCGGTTAAGCACTTTAAGATGTTTTTCACTAACTCATAGTGAACTTCTCCAGAATATGACTGATCAACATCAGGTCTCGTACATTTCATTGCATACATGATTGTCACTCATGCGATCTCTCTTTTCATTAGTCTGTGGGGACTATTAAGAGAGATACACTCCATAGCTCATCAACATGAAACATCTCTTGGAGTTTGCCATGCTAAACGACTTTAGCATCAAATGAATATACGTTCCTTGGGTTAAGTCGAGCATCCTCTTAAATCTATCTATATAGATTTATATCCCCAATTAAGATACTCTTCCAAATCATTCATGGAGGAATGTTTAGACAACTTTATCTTTACTGATTGTAGCATTGGTATGTCATTCCTTATCCATAATATATCAACATATAATACTAGGAATGTCACGATGCTCCCACTGACCCTTTTGTACACACTAGGTTCATTCTTATTTTTGATAAAGTCAAACTCTTTTGATTGCCTCATCAAAACGAATGTTCCATATTTGAGAAACTTGCTTCAATCCATTTCTCTGAGTGTCTACAACACTTACCTCATCGTATATAACTGGATCATCATCTTCTATGATGTGTACCTCATCATCATCATCTATGATGAATCCATACCTCCTAGGTATCTTGGTACTATTTCGATTTACGATTATTTTCGGTTGTGGTAATAAAGTTCATCTCTGAGTTCCTCTTATTTGACTTATAGTGTTTTGTGGTTCTTGAACTCTTCAAGATCTATTATCCTCCCACTAGCCCCTTCAATAATAAACACATTTATCTCAGAAGGCATCGTGTTTCGCAACAAACACCTTTTACTAAGTAGGATTATAGAACATATACCCTAAACTTACTTTAGGATGTCCCACAAATCGACACTTGTCAAATCTTGTCCGAAGCTTATTCTTTGAAACCTTTTCACATAAGTTGGACAACCCCTTATCTTAACATACTTAAGATTAGGAATCTTCCCTGTCCATAACTTTTATGGAGTCTTGGGGCCGGATTTTGAGGTTTTCCTTTTCGTAGATATGCATCCATTTCTAGGACATGACCCTAGAAGGATACTGGAATGTGGGTAAAATCATTATGGACCGCACCATGTCCAACAAGGAATGATTTTTCATTCGGATACATCAATCAATTATTGCGTATCAGGATGTGTCCATTATGAAAAAACCATTTGAGATGATCTAGAAACTTATTGCACAAGTATTTATTCCTTGATCTAATCAAAGAATCTTAATACTTTGCCAATTTGTTTCATTTCTGAATTCTTTGAACCTTTCAAATAATTCACACTCTTATTTCAGTAAATACACACATTCAACTCTTTGAATGATCATCTCATTTTCTTATACTAGTTTGTTCAATTTGCAAAATATATTTTTCACGTAAGTCAAGTATACAAAATCCATTAAGTAATATTCCAGTTCTATACAAAACATTATTATTATAAATAGAACAACAATTGTTCTTAATTATAATACCAAAAATTTTATTGTCCAACAATAAAATGGAAATAATATTTCTAACAAGAATTGGAATACAATAACAACTTATTGACTTAATAGATTTGCCCGTAGGGATTGCTAAACTATAAGTTTCTATGGCTAATATGGCAACCTTTGCTACATTTCCCTTACATGGGATTACTTATATTTGTTTAGCTTTCTACTTCGCTTGGTCCTTCATAAATCTATATTTATGATAACCAAAAGTCGGTATCCAATACCCAAGTAGAACCTTGACTTAAAGAAAAATTTATTTCAATCATGAACAAAATCAGACATTGTAGAAACTTCACTAAGTTTCTTTGGTTAGCCTCTGCAAGATACTTCTCATGATTTCTTTCCAAAGGTGTCAAAGCTTATTGCGGTGGAAGCAAACTCCTTTGCTATCCGTGACGCTTTTGTTCTTATTATCCTTTGTTTATGCCTTTCTATTTACCTTCTTTGAATCGTTCTTCTTTTCGGAAGATCCTTTGGCCCCTACCAAGAAGACTTGGTCTTTCTTGGTTGGAAAGTGACTCTCATCATTTTCAACATGTTAAGCAAATCGGTGAAGGCGATATCTAGCTTGTTCATATGAAAAATTCACAACAATTGTGAAAGGAGTCCGGAGTGAGTGCAAGATCAAATCTTGGCTCAACTCTCCATCCATGACAAAACCCGTTGTCCTAATTGATCAATCAAATTGATAATGTTAAGGACTTTTATCCTCAGATTTGTAGTGTCATCGGTCATTCTAGATCGGAAGAGCTCCTTAGATATCGATATCTAACGATCCTACTTTCTCTCACCATCAACTACTTGACGTGCGGGAGTATAGTAGAAGTATCCATAGTTTCAGTCGATTTCAAGCTTGTTACTCATGGATCTGAGCATGATGCATTGAATAATGTGCATCATCTTGCCACTTTCTAAAAGTAGCAATCTCTTCCTCAGAGGCATTATTCGCAACCATTGCAGGGATAGGCGTATTAAGGACATAAGATAGCTTTTCAAATTATGAGAACTATTCTCAAATTCCTTAACCAATCCGTTTAATTGATTAGGTTAATTTAGCATTTAATATGCTTCGCAGATGATAGTAATTTTAGACATTGTAAAATTACGTAAATGAATTTATAATTAACAACATTTTAACATATATTCTTTTATTAATTACCAAAATAATTTAGGTCTTGTTTTAAATTGGTATCTCCCACTATTTTCTTCAAACTATATTACCCTCACTTATATAGTTGGCAAAATCTAATTAAAGATTTGCTAGTGAGAATAAGGATCCCATTTCAAATGTATATAGCCTTGTGGTGACACAACAAACTATATATAAATAAATAGGTAGACAACTTTTGTCAATTACATCAACTATGCAACTCCTTTTCTTTTGCCTCTTAGATTATTTTGATCAAGTGGTGGCACATCCGAATCAAAATTATCCAAGTTAAGTCCGACCTAGCACTCCATATATTCAAAAAGAAAAATATCATCCTTGTGGTGACACAACAAAATAATATTGTTCAATTTTCTTTATAAGCATCAAATGTGATAAATTAACATCTTAAATACTTAATACTTGCCTTGTGGTGACACAACAAACTCATATTAAATATTTAATACTCTATTAATTTTATCATGCTGTAAAGGCGACGTTCGATATTCCAAATATCTTTGAACGCTTAGGACTTAATATAAAAAATTGAGGGTTTGTTATTAATTTGTCTCATCTTGTTTAGCATGCATTGCACATATATATATATAAAATACGCGTCATATTAATGAACATGCGAAGCATGTTTGCATAATATATAATATATATAGTATACGCATGCACATATAGAATACTATATTCTACCCGAATTGATTATGGACTTTTATTCTAGTTTGGTTCACTAGAGCCACCAAGTGAACCAAAAGGTCAAACCCTAGGGGTGCAAGAAATAATATTTAAATATAACTATTACATTTAAACCCGGGCTCCATAACAAACGGGTCTTCACGCGCTCCTTGCTCCTTTGATCTCTAATTTTCTAAAATTAATTCTAACTATTCCTATTACAAAACTATTTTAAAATAAATAGAAACCTTGATCAAAGCAGTCAAGGGGAAGTACATAGGAGGGAATAGAATTTACATTAAGAAAAATTAGAGAAGGCGAAATACTGCAGACCCCATTTAATAAAACCCATACATTCATGCATCCAACTAAAATAAAATCCAATCATATGGTCGATAGTCCATAATCAATCCCATTTATTATCATACACATCACCATATGTATCAATAAATAACATTCATCTTATGAATAATAAACATTTAATATATATATTGATATCATTTAATGGGCAAATTTAGTTAGTATAAAATCTAATTTTGAATTAAAATAAACTCTTTTATTTTAATCCAAATTTAAATCAAAATAAAACTATTTTATTTTAATTTATCCAATTTTGAATAAAATAAACTATTTTATTTTAATCAAAATCTTTAATCAAAATAAACTCCTTTATTTTAATCAATTATGGAATCCAATTCCAAGTAAAAAAATATTAAAGGAAAAACGGATTATCTTTCCTATTCACAAATAAACTCCTTTATTTTGAATAATATGAAATCTTATTTCATATTTAAATAAACTCCTTTATTTAAGGAAACATGGATTTTCTTTCCTATTCACAAATAAACTCTTTTATTTTGAATAATATGAAATCTATTTCATATCTAAATAAACTCCTTTATTTAAGGAAATTAGGATTCTCTTTCTATTCACAAATAAACTCCTTTATTTTGAATAATATGAAATCTTATTTCATATCTAAATAAATTCCTTTATTTAAGGAAAAATAGAATCCAATTTCAACTCCAATTAGTTAGCATGGAATCCAATTCCAACTCTAATTAGTTAGCATGAAATTTAATTTTAAAATTAAAATAAATCTTTTATTTTAATATTAAAATAAACCTTTTATTTTAAGATTAAAATAAACCCTTTTATTTTAATTATAAAATTATTAAAATTAAAATAAACTTTTTATTTTAATATTAAAATAAACCTTTTATTTTAAAATTAAAATAAAATTTTATTTTAATTATAAAATAATTAATATATATATATCCGTTCCATGTATGCATGAAACAATCCTGTTAACAACAACAACAACAAAAAAAAAACGTGTACGCAAAATCCTTTTTTTTTTCGGGTCAGTTAATTAACTTTTAATTAATTGAAGTTCTTTTTTTTTTATTTTTTTGTTTGTTTTCCGGCTTGCATGCCTTGATTTTCGTGCGGCCAAAAAAAAATTAACTTGTTTCTGCCGAATCCGTCATGCAATTAAAAACGGATTTAATCCAGTTTTAAAAACCAGTTTCAAAATCCAGTTTATTTTTTATTTTTTTATTTTTATTTAATAAATTTTATACAATAAAATTATGCCCAATTAAATTGTTCTAAACACATATCAATATACATATTAAATTTGAACAATTAATAATTCGCATGAAGGTTTGGCTCTGATGCCACTGTTAGGTTTGTAATATTCATAACGCAATCAAATTGCAAAAAAAATGCAGAAGCGTGTAAAAATCAGAGTTTAAAAAAATTTACAAACCATATACCCGGATCACCCTTTATGCACAATTATTAATTAAACGAAAAGATAAAGAATAAAATCATACCCTTGAAGATCGAGCTTCCTCAGGTACAAGTACACCTCCAAATCCTTTCGCGTTCAATCTTGAATCCACCGGGTTTGGTTCCTTCCTTTGATCAATGTTAGCCACCCAAATGTTTGGCCTCTAGAGGTGATCCACCAAGGAAGAAGAAAATTCAAGAAGAAGGGTGGTTGGCTAAACCCTAGTTTTTCTATCTCTATAGAAAGGGTGTACTCTCCCAACAATTGGAATTATTACATATGTTGAAAAGTCAACAACCCACTTCACCCATAATAAGACTCCTCTTATTAATAGATGTGGGCAACCCACCTTAACAATTAAGGAATTGGGTTTTATTTAATTAATTAAATTCTTTTAATTAATTAAGCTCCCTAATCTTATTAGGGATAATTAATTAAACTCTTTTAATTAATTTTCCTTCCTAATCCAATTAGGAATAAATGAGAGTACTTATATTAAATTAATTCCTAAACTCTTTTAGAAATTAAAATAATAATAATTGTAATAAGACTCCTCTTATTAATTTATATTTAATATTTCTAAAATATTAAATAATAAATATTAAGCTATTTAATTTATTCTATCACCATAGATTAAATTAAATATACTTAACATATTATTACGATTATGCCATTAACTTCTTAAATAATTATTCTTCCTTTTATGGTGTGACCCTTTAGGTTCTCCATATTAAACCAGGTTGTGAATAAATCAATTAGAACAATTCTAATCTTATTTAAATAAATAAATTAAATAATTAATTTATTTAAATAAATAATATTTATTCTACAATAGGATAAGCCTCCCTAGCGATCAACGACTTTCCGGATAATATAGATTTCAACATTAATCATTAAAGAACCTTTGAGTAAATAGTTACTGCAGACAATTCAATCCTTCCACCATACAATGTCCCAATTAAATATAAGACATGGAATTCTTTGTCAAGTCTTATTTTATTTAATTATATGTATTTAACTCTTAAATGCACAACTCCAAATAATGCAAATTAGAAACTCCTTTCTAATTTCATTTCACTTGCCAAGGACTCACTGGTGGTTGTCATTTATCGAATCACATAGGACATTTCTCTTCTTTTATTAGAAGTGGTAGATTCTTTATTGATCATACATTATCTCCATGTACAACTTATTATACCCAAGCATACCCTTTGATATACCCTAAGGGTCTTAAGGAATAAGTCAAAGTATAACTCATCATACACAAGATACTATGATGATCTCAAGTCCAAGGATCACTTGTACTACTATCACTACAGAATTCCTATTGATAGGCAAATAAAACTCCATTAGGTATTCCTTAGCGAGCCAACGCTTCGGTGAACTTATTCTCTAATAAGCACCTACATACTTGCTTTAGTGTCTCCACACAAATGATCATGAGATCAATCATCCTCATCCAATGAGCAAGAACGTATGTACCAATCTATCCGGATTCACTAATCCCCAATTTAGTAATCCAATGATTGGGAACTATTTTAGTTTTAAACTTTCTAAGAATTTAGATCTCATTAGAATGATCATCATCATTATTCTAAAAGCATTGCTTAAAACTATGGGTTTATCACATATTTTAAAACAGCATCATGTAGATAATTAAAAGCCTTTAATAAATTAATACTTTTTATTAATAAATGAATAAGATTGTTACAAAGTATATGCTTTATCATCAAACATGATTGGCTTGTGTGCATACTACTTTCAAAGGCATGGCATGACATGATTTGATTCCTTTGTTCTTTTGAGGCACACATACGTACCACCGATCCGCCTCTGTCTTTCCTATGGCGCGATCGCGCCATGTTTAGTCTATAATGGTAAAACCGCTTATTTCATTGTTACACTTTGCATTCGGCTAACTTCTTTCTATTACTGTTGTCTGCTACTTCTTTCTTCTTCATCTCTTTCCTTCTTCACTCTACTACTTCCTTGATCCTCCTACTCATCTGCTCACGTTCAGTTGTTATCTTAACTCTTGCTCAAGTCACCATGTCTTGTTCTTACTAGTTCCATTCCATTCCATGCCATTTGTGGCTAAGGGAGTTCCAACTATGCATATTGCAAAATGAACACAAAAAGCGAATAAAACATAATAAAACTACTTGAGATGAGTATAATTCCAGTGAGTTGGCAACCAATAAGTAGGTATAAAACCTACTTATCAAATACCCCTAAACTTGAACTATTGCTTGCCCTCAAGTAATGCACACAAAAATAAAATAACCAATGCAACTACATGCTATGCAAACTATACTATGATGCAAGTGAGTCCTAAGATTTCTAGCTAAATTGGAATTCCAATCAAGTATGCCTTAGAGAATTTTCCAGATTCAAGAATAAAGTATCAACCCAAGCTACAGACATAACATCATACAATCAAATAATCCATACTCACTATCAAGATGTTGTGTGTGTGTGTGATGTGTTCATAAATAAGCTTGATCAAGGCAAAGATTACACATATTATACTGCTAAAGACAGAAAATTGAAGTTTAAATCCAGAACTACACATACTAATGAAATATTAACTACTCCAACACATCAATACAAACTAAGGTTCAACAATGGGCTTATTCTGCTTTGTTTCTAGTGAGTGCGTTTTACGCTCCATCCCACTTTTTATTTCCATTTAAACGAGTGCGTTTTATGCTCCATCTCGTCCCACAACAAGATTTAATTATTCAACTCAGAAAGGTTCAAATTTTTTTTTATTTTTTTTTGTGTAGCAAGAATACCCATGTGTTCCCAAAGTTTAAATATCTGTGTTTTCATAGTTTAAGTCCATTTTCTACGTAATTCTATCTTTAAAAAAAACATTTTCTACTTAGCAGGCAAAACAAATTATTCTTTTACCAACAAGCAGACTTAAACACCTATGTGCTAACCAATAGCATCTAAATAACACGCATGAATCACATCATGTATAACATTATAACTAAGCTCATGTTATCCACTAAATTCAAAAATCCATCAAATTTCACATTCATCATCGGCTAAACTAGAACTCCACAAAACTAGATACTTGGGATATGAAACTAAACACAAAACTAAAACATATATTAATCATTAAAATGTAAAAAAATTATGCGCAATTAAACTGTACAAATAACATGCAAAAATTAAACTAAACATGCACAATATGATGCCAAATTAAACTACATGCAATTAACTACATGCTCTATGCTACTAAACACCCAATACCCTCAAACTTAAAATATTCATTGTCCCTAATGAATAAAGGTAAAGGGTTATAAGGAACTCTCCTAATTATCAGATGTACCACCCTCCTCGAGTGGTGAGTCTGGCGGTGGACATGGCACGGCTGTCCCGAACTGTGGCCATTCAAGTATGGTTCCTTGTTGCGCAAAAGTCTCGCACAGGGACCACGTTAATCCATTGGAAAACTCTAAAAAATTATCATACATCGCATCTACTTTTCTCTCTAACCTTCGGAGACTACGATCATCATTTGCAGTCCTGGCATGGGTCGAAGTGCCTGCTTCAGTTGTTCGCGAGGGTTGTGGAGATGGCATTGCTGATGCGGCTGGCAGAATGAAGCCTTTGCCCCTCGGGTGTAGTGTACCTCCTATCCAATCCTCAAAATTGGCAATAGTAGTGTGGGTGATATCTTTACTAGTATACTGTAATTGTTCATTGGCCCAGGTGACCCCTGCTCGTGCACACAGACTAGCTACAATGAACGCATGTGGGATGCTTCTTGTGGTGGTCCCCCTTATATAGCATAACATATTCTGATGAATGAGATGGCCCACATCGATGTATTTCCTTATAACTATTCCCCACAAAATAATTGCCCGCTCAGTTGTGATCTCATTCTGATGTGATGGTGGCATAAGCTTTACACAGATAAATAAATTCCAAGGCATGTCGTAGCGATTGAGGGTTGAGGCCTGAAAAGTTTTAGGCTGATTTGTACCAGGCTTGTAAGTCCACTATGTACCCAGTATGCACAAGTCAGTGATAACATTATCCAGATCGGTCTCAAACCGTGCAGCCTCGACCCAGTTTATACGTCCAGTTGGTCCATCGAGTATCCTGAAAACTTCTCTAATTGCTTGCGAGCGATAGTCCACCTGAACTCCTCTGACAAAAGATAGTCCACTCATAGTTTCTTTGGCATTGGCATAAAACTCCCGAACAATCTCCATGGGTCCAGCCATAGGAGTAGCAGTCACCCCAACCCAACCACTTTCTCGGATCATATCCCGAAGCTGGCCATCCTGTTTCTCGGGCTTGAAACCTTGTTCCCTCACAAAAGTCTTGGCCACTATCATGTAGTATTCCATTTGGGCCTCAATAATGACAAACTTTGTAAGGTCAATAATGTCCTCATTTTGGCTGCTTGAGGAAGATGATTCTAGAGTGCGAGAACGTGCCCTTTTTGGCCCCATAGTAATTGATGAAGAGAAATTCTAAGAGATGAGAAGACACTGACAGAACTCTCTGTGTATGCTAGAGATAACCCCCAAACTTGTTATTTTCCACACTCTGAAGAAACCCTAACTAAATCAATGAGGATATGTATGAGAAGTTGAATGTGGGAAGGAAACCATAGCCGTATAAATTGGTAAGGTGAGGAGTTAGGATTTGAAAAGGAACCGTTTAGAGGATGTGAAGAGATAGACATCAGTTTTGAAAAGAAATAGAGAGACACACATTTGAGAATGTAACTGATATAAGAATTGGAGTGGGGGCACGTTTTAAAGACTTATTTTTTTTTTTCTGAAGCCGAACTCGGGCGCGCTATTGATTAGTGTGTAAAGAGCGTGGGCGAGCTATGATCCAGAATGCGAAGAAGTTAGGTGCGGGCGAGCCTTATTTGAACTACTCAGTCGCGCGTCCGCGCAGCCCTGTACCTTGAACAAGACTGAACTGCTCTTGAAGAAGGAATATGAGATATACCAATTCCTCAAATCAAAATATGTACTAAATAACATGCATGAATGAATATATCCAAAATAATGCTATATGTGCTACTCCTAACCAAAATGATATGTATATTCAGCTCCAACAAAACTTCAGTTAAATTTTTTTTCTATGCAATCAAGAATTTAACATGCAGATTATGAATAAACGTGATCCACAAGAATTAAACAAGAGGTAAGAAAAAGAATTAATGGGGTGCCTCCCATTGAGCGCTAGTTTATAGTCAGTTAGCTTGACTATCTCTGATTCAATCATGTAGTAGAAAAGAATTGAGGTGACCTTCTGCCTGCCAACCTCACCACCATAATAGTGCTTAAGCTGCTATCCATTAACTTTGAAAGGCTTTTCTGGGAACTTATCAAATATATCGATTGCACCATGTGGATAAACCGTCTTCATAGTAAATGGCCCTGACCACCTTGACTTGAGTTTCCCTAGGAAGAGTTTGAGTCTAGAATTAAACAATAGAACTCGTTGCCCCGGTTCAAACACCCTTTCCATAATCTTGCAGTCATGCCATCTCTTCACCTTTTCCTTTTACATTTTGGAGTTCTCGTAGGCTTGCAATGTGAATTCGTCCAACTCATTGAGTTGGAGTAGACGTTTTTCTCTTGCAACCTTTAAGTCAAAATTCAGCTTCCTTATCGCCCAATATGCCTTGTGTTTGAGCTCCACGGGAAGGTGACAAGCCTTTCCATATACAAGCTAAAATGGTGACATTCCCAATGGTGTCTTATAAGCGGTCTTGTAAGCCCATACTGCGTCGTCAAGCTTTAATGACCAATCCTTCCTAGTGGGATTCACTATCTTTTTAAGAATTCTCTTCACTTCATGATTCGACACCTCTGCTTGACCATTAGTTTGGGGATGGTAAGCTATAGCAATACGATAACTCACCCTATACTTAGCCAATAAAGTTGTGAACTGACAATTACAAAAATGGCTGCCCTCATCACTAATAATGGCTTTTGGTGTCCCAAACCTTGTAAAAATACTCCTTTGTAAAAATATTAGGACCACCTTAGCATCATTCATTGGAAGAGCTGCCACTTCCACCAACTTAGAAACATAATCAAGTGCCAATAAGATATATAGGTTCCCACATGACGAAATGAAAGGACCCATGAAGTTTATCCCCCAAACATCAAAAATTTCTACCTCGAGGGTTGTGTTCAAAGGCATTTCATTTCTCTTTGATATGTTCCTGACTCTTTGACATCTGTAACAATTCTGAACAAAACTTTAAGCATCTTTAAAAATTGTTGGCTAATAGAATCCTACTTGCAAAACTCTAGCCGATGTCCTTTCACCACCGTAATGACCTCCATACAATAACGCGTGGTAATCCTGCAAAATTCCCTCTGTCTCGCTATATAGGATACATCTTCTTGCAAAATACCCTCTGTCTCGCTATATAGGATACATCTTTTAATCATCTGATCGGCACATTGCTTGAACAAGTACGGTTCATCCCATATAAACCACTTCACGTCATGCAAAAACTTCTTCTTTTGATGCCCCATCAAGTCAGAAGGGATTATCTTGCTCACTAAATAGTTAGCATAGTCCGTGAACCATGGCACTTCACCTTTCACCACAAATAACTGCTCATCTGGGAGGGATTCATTAATAATAACCTTATCATTTACATCTCTTCCCGAATTTTCCAATCTAGATAAGTGGTCCGCCACTTGGTTCTCAGTCCCTTTCCTGTCCTTGATTTCAAATCAAATTCTTGCAACAGAAGTATCCACCTGATTAATCGAGGCTTTACATCTTTCTTTTCCACTAAGTACCGAATTGTTGCATGATCTATGTACACTATCACCCTAGTCCCAGTCAAATACGCATGAAACTTGTCAAAAGCATACACAACTGCCAAAAGTTCCTTATCTGTGATGGTATAATTCAACTTAGCATCAGTGAGGGTCTTGCTCGCATAGTATATCACATTAAAGATCTTCTCCCTTCGCTGGCCCAAAACAGCTCCCACAACAAAGTCACTTACATCACACATCAATTTAAACGGTAGGTCCCAATTTGATGTTGTGATCACTAGTGCTGTAGTTAACTTTTTCTTCAAATGCTCAAATGCAGACATACATTCTTTATCGAACTTGAATTGTGCATCTTTCTCCAATAAACTACAAAGTGGCTTTGTGATCTTGGAGAAGTCTTTAATAAACCTCCTGTAGAAGCCTGCATGCCCTATAAAACTGCGAACACCTTTAACAGAAGTCGGTGGAGGCAAATTCTCAATAGTCTCTAGCTTAGCCCTGTCCAAATCTAATCCTTTCTTTGAAACTTTGTGTCCCACTATGATACCCTCTTATACCATAAAATGGCACTTTTCCCAATTTAAAACCAAATTTGTTTCAACACATCTCTTTAATACCATCACTAGATTCTCTAAACATAAATCAAACAAATCTTCAAATATTGAGAAGTCATCTATAAACACTTCCACATTGTGCTCCACCATATCTGAAAAGATTGCCATCATACACCTCTGAAATGTGGTCGGGGCATTGCACAACCCGAAAGACATCCTTCTGAAAGCGAATGTTCCGTATGGACATGTGAAAGTTATCTTTTCCTGGTCTACTGGAGCTATCAAAATCTGATTATAGCCTAAATATCCATCCAGAAGACAATAGTACTCGTGACCTGCTAGTCTGTCCAACATCTTATCAATAAATGGCAACAGGAAATGGTCTTTCCTTGCAGCTTTATTAAGTCTACGATAGTCCATATAGACTCTCCACCTCGTCACTGTCCTAGTTGGTATCAGTTCGTTGTTTTCGTTGGAGACTACAGTCATTCCCCCTTTCTTCGGCACACACTGTACCGGGCTAACCCAAGAGCTATCTAAAATCAGATAAATTATTCCTGCATCTAGCCACTTCATAACCTCCTTCTTGACCACTTCCTTCGTAATCGGATTTAGTCTCCGTTATTGCTCCACTGAAGGTTTACTATCATCTTCCAGCAGGATCTTGTGCATACAAAATGATGGGTTGATCCCTTTAATGTCTGCTATAGTCCATCCAATCGTCAATTTGAACTCTTAAAAATCTTAGCAGCTTTTCTTCCTGGACAGATGTTAGTGGAGAAGAAATAATAACAGGTAATTTTGAATTATCATTTAAAAATGCATACCTTAAGTGGTCTGGAAGAGGTTTCAACTCAAGTTCTGGAGGCATCTCAAGAGATGGCTTAAGTTTCACTGATGTCTCCCTATCAATCTTAAGTGGCTCGATCGGAGACTTGAATCTTTTAAAGTGTGGTGCTGTGTCAAGAATTTGAACAAACTCAGTAATCTCATCATCTTCTATCTCAGAATTTCCCAAAATAGCACTCTTCAAAGACTCATTTTCCACCAAATTCTCTACTCCATCATTCAACATCTTGTCAACTATATCAATCCTAAAACATTCCTCTTCGTATTGTAGGAAACTTCATAGCCTTGAACAAGTTGAAGGTGACTTCTTGAACATGAACCCTCATTGTCAACTCACCTTTCTGAACATCTATTAAAGTTCTTCCTATGGCTAGGAATGGTGTAACAATCGAGAAATTCGAGAAATTTGTAATTTAATTTAAATATTTATTGAATTAAATAAATATTTTAAATAATTTATTTATTGAGAAAAATAAATAATTGATGAATTGTGGTGAATTAATTTAGTAACTAAATTGATTAATGTTAATTAAATTGGGTATTGATAATTTTATTTGAAGGATTTAATTTAAGGAAATAATTAAATTAAATCAATTGCTTAATATTTAAGAAAATAATTAAGCTAAATAAATTGTTTAATTTAATGGAAACAAATAAATTAAATAAAGTGATGTGTCTAATTTATTAATTAAATTAGATATATAATTATTTATTAATTATAAGATATAATGATAATAAGAATTTTATTATTATTATAAGTTATTTAAATTAGCTAAACTAAAGTTATTTACATTAACTAAATTAACAGTGTGACAATTGGAAACTATATGATATAAATATTATTTAAATAATCTAGGGTTGGGAGTTTTTGGTTAGCCAAACAAGGCCTTGTGGCCCTTGGCTTATTATAACTGACGCGAGCCTTTTTGTGTTTTCACCTGACGTACGTGGGAGAGGCCAGTTATATTGCATATGCGTCTTATTTTTCTCTAAGTCTAGTTATCAATAAAGGGTTGAGAGAGAGAGAGAGCTAGGAAGAAGAGAGAAAAAAAAAACACATAAAGAATGGCCAATAGATTGAGGGTTTTGCTGTGGAATGGATTGAAGCCACTAAATATCAATTGCTTCAATAAACAAGGAGTAAGGTATATTGTAGTTCTAATTTCTTTTATGTTTTGAGTTCTCTGTGAAGATTTTCTGTAAATTATTAAGTCACGTGGATGATTGAATATATGTATACACTTAATAAATTGGTTGGTTATTATCTATGATTGTATGTCAGTTATCAAATTCATGAGAAATTATGTTTGAGGAAGACAATGGAATATCAGTGTTATGTTCATATAGTATGGGTCAGAAAGTATGAAAATTGATGTTTTATATGTGTTGTAATTTGAAAATGGAATATCAGTGTTATGTTCATATTGGATTGTGTTATTATGTTAAGGAACGAAAACAATGAAGTTCAACTCATGACAATTGATTAAGGAACGAGTTCGTAGCGATAAAATTCGTTAAAAGTATAAAAATGAAGAAATTTGAAAAAAAATATAGTTTTGATTCTTCAAAGTGGTGTTTATGTAATGTTTTTATATATAGAATGGTGTTGGGCATGTTTAACTAGGATATTCCAAGGTTTTAGATGTTGAAGTGTGGTGAACTTCTGTAAAATTGGGATTTTTGGCCAAAGCAGAGTCTGTTTTTGAGGTTACGTAGTGCTTGCGGTTGTACATGCATGGTAGCATGTGAAGAGATTGAAGTATGGTAGCTTGTATGATAAGCCCAATGTGTTACTAATGGTGGCAGTAAGTAGCCTATCACAGACAAAGAAGTCTGCTTAATTGCAGGTCATGCGTAACAGACTTGGGTTAGTTTAATATGCATGTTAAAGATATTAAAACATAAAGTGGACTACAATAACAGATTGTAAGGTGTTGTAATACAAAGTGTAAAAAAGTTTTAGGTGATTGTCAATTGAGTTATACAATGAAACTAAAAGTGATGTTTTCAAAAGTTAGAAATGAACGAGTAAGTTATGTTAGCTCGTAATGCAATTTCAGATTCGTTAAGTATGTTAACCTAAATGGTTTGGTACTAGGTTAGGGTTATGACCTAAATGATGGCTTAATATCCATAGTGTAAATATTCATACAACTAATTGTTGTTGCGATTGTAATGATATGTGTAGGGTAATTGGAGATTATTTTACACTTGTGTAGCTTACAAACAAGGCAAGTTCCTAAACCTTAACTCTTTACATTGAGCAAGCTTTCTAACTTCATTCTTTTCATATTAAATGCATGTTCCCATTCCTAAATCGTTATTGTACAAGTTCCTAAAATTCTTATAAGGTTGAGCAAGCCTAGTTTATCTTGAGTACGTTTGTTCAAGCTCTTGTAACCTAATTCATTACATCGAGCGAGCTTTACTTTTCTTATTATCATTCGAAGCATATATTGTTCTAATACATTGATTCATAGAAGATTGTTCTAAACTCCTTTAAATATAGCACTTTGCATGTATATCATGTTATTCAGTTATATATATTGTTGATATCCGATCTTTGTCTTTAATAGCCTTGTTCAGTTATACATTCTCATATTAAACCTTTATTGATGGAAGTTGAATATTGTTCAAAAATTCTAGAGACACTAATAAGCTAGTTCCAAACTAAACTTTCTTTAGTGTAGAAATTCTAAATTCAAACTGAGACGAACAACCCCGGTATAGGGGATTTTTGTACGTGTAACATTTAGATGTTAGTGCACAATACATGGTACAAAGGACCGATCCCCCTAAGTACGCTAAGAAGGGTCCATACAGTCTAATGACTGTTAAGGTTAAGGTAATAATACCTATATACCGGAGGCATAATTCGTGGTCTTAAGACCCTCAGACATTGATTTCGAACTTGTGTTCTATTCTTAATTCACAGAAAAAGTTCATTATTGCTAGCATTCGTTGTTCATTCTCATGTTGTTATTATTACTACTTCTTATATTAGTGAGCAATTGTTTGCTCACTCTTCCAATTAACACTGCAGCTAAAGTTGAGAAAGTCGACCAGCCGAATACTAGCAAAGGAAAGGGCAAATTATCCAAGTTTTGAAGACTTACGAGAAAGTTATTTAAATATTTACTCTATGAGACGTATTTTAATTCTATGATGTATTCCGCAACTGATGTAATAAATTTAAGGTTAAATTACTTGGGATTTATTTTGAGATGATGATGTAACCCTTTAATGGGAAAGATAATTGTTTAAGTTATTTAAATTACGTCTTTATCCTTTGATTACGGGTAGTTAGATGTAATAGTTTTAATAAGTGTGCACCAAATCTTGTGAGAATGAAGTACCTGGATTTGAGGGTGTCATAAATGGTCTCCAAAGAATGAAAGGTATACTTCTGTCTTCTTCATAATCTAATATGATGAAATTAGTCAGGAAGATGAATTTATCCACCTTTACCAACACATCTTCCACAATACCCCGTGGATAAGTAATGAACCTGTCAGCAAGCTGTAATGAAATGTTTGTCAGCCTTGGAGCCGGCAATCCCAACTAATTAATCACTGATAGAGGCATCAAGTTGATGCTCACCCCTAAATCACACAAGCATTTGCTGAAACACATCATCCTAATTGAATAAGGTATCGTGAAGCTGCCTTGATCATTTAGCTTCGCAGGTAAATTGCGTTAAGGCACAACACTACATTCTTTAGTCAAGGCTACTGTTTCAAAGTCTTATATTCTTTTATTCCTTGACAAGATCCCCTTCATGAACTTTGTATAACTTGGCATCTAATCCAATACCTCAGCGAAGGATATATTTATTTGTAGCTTCCTGAACACTTCCAAAAATATGCTAAACTACTTGTCTTCCCTTTACTTCTGTAGTCTTTGTGGATATGTAAAAGGGGGATGAACAACTGGAGGTCTAGTCAATAGTTTCTCATATAACTCTTCACTCTTTCTCTCCACTTCCCTCTGCTCAAAACTTTATTTACACAAACCCTCATCAGAAAAATTCTCTTCACCGCGTGGCCGCACGTCTTCCCTTTGTATTAGTGGCGCGGGTGTGCCATGCTGTAAATCTGCAATCTGCTTCCCTGATCTGAGAGTTATGGCTTGACACTGTTCTTTACCCTCCCTTCTTAGATTTGTTTCTGTTGTACTTGGCAATGTTTCTTGTGGTCTATTGTTGAGCATAATAGCCATTTGACCCGTCTGCGTCTCTAAATTTTTGATAGCCACTGCTTGACTTTTGATCATTACCTCGGTATTCTCCATATACTTCATCATCGTCTCCTCTATTTCTGCCTTCTTCTCTTGTTGAGGTGCAGGTGGTGGAAGATGATGTGGTTGCTATTGAAATCTTGGAGGGTAGGGTGGTTTTGGTGCATACTATTGGTGAGATGGTTGTGACTGAAACTGGGACTAAAATTGTTGATTTTATTGATGTTTTTGATTGTTTTGATTGTTGCTCCTACTGAAATTGGGATGGTTGCGGTTGTTGGGGTTATAGGAATTCTGGAACTGATTCTGATTTTTATGATAGTTGCTCACATCTTGTCATGATTCTCGAATCGATAAGACATCGATCGGTTGAATGTGACCCCGCTCATATCTCATATACAAAAGAAATTGTCTTCACTTTATTCTCTACCAACGAATCAATCTTCTTTGCCATATATGCCATCTGGGCTGACAACTATGTGATAGCATCCACCTCTAACAATCTTGCAACTTTGGGCTGTGGCATCCTGGCCGTAGGATTCTGAAAGTCATTTATTGCCATAGTCTCTATGAGATTATAAGCCTCTTTATAACTCTTAGCCCATAAAGCTCCTCCTACAGCTGTATCTATAATCGGCCTTGACTGCCATCCCAATCCATTATAAAAAGGATTTATCACCATCAAATCCGGCATTCCATGATGGGGACATTTCCTTAGCATCTCTTTGTAGCGTTCCCATGCTTCATACATTGTTTCACCATGCTGTTGTTCAAACTGGGAAATCGCGGTCCTCATTTTTGTTGTCTTAGCCATTGGAAAAAATTTGGCAAAGAACTTCTGTGCTAAGTCTTCCCATGTAGTAATAGAACTCGATGGTAAAGTGTGGAGCCAACTTCTAGCCTTGTCCCGTAAAGAAAATGGAAACAGTGTGAGCCTGATTGCATCTTCAGACACCTCATTATACTTGAAGGTGTCATAAATTTCTATGAAGCTCAATAACTGCTCGTTCGGATCATCTGTAGCAGCGCCCCCGAATTGTACTGAATTCTACACCATTTGAATAGTGCTCGGTTTTATCTCAAAAGTATTGGCTGATATAGCTAGCCTCATGATGCTCGACTGCAACTCATTTATGTTGGGCATTGAATAATCTCTTAAGGCCCTGTGTTCCTCTCTTTGCTCTTCTACTGCCATGTTGGATGTTGAAGTATCAAAATCTACTTGTATATTCTGATGTACTCTTGATTTCCAACCTCTGCGATTGATATTATCCTGTGTAGGCACCAATTTAGAGTTTGTCAATTGTGTGTGCATAAAATGTATACAAGTACCTGAAATACAAACAAAATAAAAAATAAAATAGAAATAAGATAAGAATTGAATTGTCTAAGTCATACAAATTTAGCTTTAGTTGATGACGACAATATTAAAAATAAACGCATTTCCCCGGCAACGGCGCCAAAAACTTGTTGGCTCATTTTTTATTTAACAAAATGGACTCTAACTCATGCAAGTATACATGGGTTAACAAGTAGTACAAAGTAAGAAAGTATCGATCCCACAGAAAAATGTGATAAATCTAAATTATTATACAATAACTTAATAACTATTTATATATGCTCAAACTATCAATCAATAAATGAATTTATATTTAAATTAATTATCAACACAATAAATAAATATATTTCAAAGAATGTAATCAAATTGGAAAGATGTGGGATTCTAATATCATTTAATGCTTCTCTAAAATGTATGCCTCATGTTTTGTTTACTTATTAACTACGGAAAGGTAGTCGAGAGCACATAAGTGAAACACAACCATTTTTCAATGAACTATGCCCAATTTACACAAAATCCACAATTGATAGATTTCATGTAAGCATCGCAATTACTAAACTCACTATATGTGCATGTGAATTTACAACAAATATGATTTAAGCTCAAACTATCTTAGTGACTACAAATGGTGAAACGGTATATGCCTATCCAGGTCACGAATCACAAAGCTTAACACAAATAAGCCTTATGAATATATGCTATTATGGTCTAATCTATACTTATATTTTATTTTCCAAATCCATACAAGCAATTAGTGTGAATGGTGATCAATCATTCATACATTTAGCACAACAATAATGGGTAATCCAATATTAAATAAGCAACATCACAATCAGTCATACATGTTTAAACTACGCATTAAAATCCATTAGAATCCCATAATGGAATTTAGTTCATTTCTGAACCAAAATCCATTATGGGATTGAAGCAAACCATTAAAATAAGAAATGCAAACATGAGTTATGAAAGAAATGAGAGATCAAATCTGTAAATTCGTGCTGCAAGTTTTGTTTCCAGGCTTGTTCCAATCCACAAAAATCTCCAGAATTGAAAACTATAATTATTAAGCAATCTAAATAAAGAAAGGAGCTTAAAGTAATAATCCAATGCTCAAACCCTCTCTAGAGTAGTCTAAACCTAAGAACAATAATGAATACTTAAAAACCACATCTTGGTAACCAACCACATCATCTCAGATGAGCAAAACATGCTCAAATTCAAATTAAAAAAAGTCAGCATTTTTAAACTAATTATGATCGGTGCGGCTGCGCGGTTTTATATTGCAGTTCGGGCGCGGACGCGCTGTAGGAGTCTCTAGTGAATGCATGGCACATGCACACTATATTCCTTTATTTCTGAGGCACAACTGTGCAACTACCTGATCTGCCTCTGTCTTTCTTGTGGCGTGGGCGCGTCATGTTTAGCTATAAAAGCGGCCATGCTACCTGCTACTACACTTTTGCATTCTCGACTTCTTGTTATTGTTTCATTGTCTGCTATTTCCTTCTTCTTCATCATTTTCCTTCTTCACTCTACTACTTCCTTGATCCTCCTCCTCATCTGCTCACGTCCAGTTGTTATCTTCACTTTTGCTCAAGTCACCATGTCTTGTTCTTGCTAGTTCCATTCCATTCCATGCCATTTGTTGCTAAGGGAGTTCCAGCTATGTGTACTGCAAAATGAACACAAAAAGAGAATAAAACATAATAAAACTACTTAAGATGAGCATAATTCCAGTGAGATGAAAAGCAATAAGTAGGTATAAAACAAACTTATCAATCTTCTACTTAACTCATCAGCTATCACGTTCGTTTTTCTAGGATGGTATTGAATGGTATGGTCATAATCTTTCAACAACTCGAGTCAACGTCTTTGACGTACATTAAGTTCATTCTGGATGAAGATATATTTATGGCTTTTGGAGTATATTAGGATGTCATCAATAAAGACAACCACAAAATGATCCAAATATTCATTAAATATTCGGCTCATCATGTCCATGAAAGTAAAATGGGCATTAGTGTGATGCCCCTAAAATAGGGCCACACAACCCATTCTGAGTCGCCAAATACATGGTACAAAAATAACTACAACTTCATTATTATAATTGTCGTGCAAAATACGACAACACATATGTTGTGAGTTTAAATATAAATATTGTCTTCTAGAAAATATCCAAACTCAAATAAGTCCTCATTACAATTATTGATACACTATTGTACAAAATAGTGAGGACTACTAAAACAACTGTCTTGAACCATCAATCCACACCTCGACTAGTTCCCGCTATATTCTAGCCTCCTGAGAAGAAAAATGGAACAAAAAGGAAAAGGATGAGCTCAACTAGCCTAGTAAATAATATTACAACTAAGATAATATAGAACAAATTATCCTCAGTCCTCAACAGGGAAAAATTTGATAGAATATAATAGACAACAAGTTTTAGATCAGCAACAGCAACAAAAACAACAATCCATTAGAAGAGTTAAGTAGAGAATGAAGTCTACTATCTTCTATGATTTAAAAGTCCATCATCCATAATTTATCCATGTAACATCAATTAATATACATTATGAATCAAATATTCATCTTTGCACTACGGGCCAAAGATATTCATTTATATCACTAGTTAGTCATGTTCATCTCAACACCTGTCTATCTGTGCACTACGGGCCAAAGATATTCATCAGGTAATCATTCATCTTTGCACTACAGGCCAAAGATATTCATCAAGTATCTCCATTTAAGACTTAGGATGAAGAACAATATTTTAAAGAACGAATCCACTGAGATAAAGGACACGATTAGGGATTCGTAATTTAGTTTATCCAAGTTCAAGAATACTCCATAATAATCAATTATGGAGCAAAATTCAAGAATAAAGTTTAAAACATAGATCCAATAAAAGATAGGAACCATAACAGACAACTTGGACAACGAAAAGAAAATTAAATATTTCTATGAATAGTGTCGTATACTTGAATAGTGCCGTATACGTGAATAGTGTCGTATACATGAACAGTAACCCCGACACGAAAAGATAAAAATTTCACAAGAAAAATTATACTTTGAGAATAGTACTTTATTCGTGAATAGTGCCGTATACGTGAATAGTAACCTCGACATGAAAAGGTAAAAATTTCTTAATAAAATTCATACCAATATATCGGTATAATGACATTGAAAGAAATAACATCCCTTATCTCAAAAGAATAGTATTTCTGGCTTAAATATCAGATATAATGCTAAAGGAAACTTGTACTGAATAGCAACTCTCTAAGTATCTGACTACTCACAAAAATACGCTCGATTTTATAAAGAGAGAAAACTTCTTATTCTGGTATGATTTTCAATTCTAACTAAGCACCCTATTTATAGGAAAATGCCAGAATGCCATAGTTGACAAAATTAGCTTCTGCAGCACTTCATCTTTGAAGAATAGGCACGCCACTTTTGAAATAAAATTTTAGCACATTTCTCACCAACAAAGGACAAGAGTGGGGCCAACCCATGTTTTTAATTAAAAACATTTATTTTCAAAACTTCAATAATTCATAATAAATTGCCCTTTTATCAGAAAAATATGAATTCTATGTCCATGCATATAAAATTTAATTCTCTAAAACTTTGTAGAAGAAAGTTTTTCTAAATTCCAAACAGAAAATGACTGAAATCCACATACAGATGATTTTTAATACCTCTATTCCGACAAAATACTGATAAAATATCTCAACATTAATTCCTTCATTTATAACCACATAAAATAAATATTTCCTTATCATATAAATCAATAATTAATTATTCACAAATAATATTACAGAATCACAATAATGACAACCAGGTTGTTCCCAGGAAAGAAGGGGGCTTTCCGATAAGGATTTCTCCTTACTGGCGCGCAATTAGGTGACCAAACCCCTTTCCTAGACAAAACTTCCTTAGATGTAAGAACCCAAATTTTCAGAAAATATTAAAATAAGAATTTATTAAATAAAATTATTAAAGCATGAGATGGGTTCGAACAAGAATATATAAATGTGTTACGACGTATGTCGTATGGTGTTACATAGGGTAATATGAGCTATGTAATAAGTGATGTTGTGTTTAATAAATATATATCATTATTATATATTTGTTGTAGAGGTAAATTAGTGAAAGATGGATAAGATTTATCTGTATTAAATAATTTATAGAATTAGATTATCACAGTTGGTGACATTGAATATCTTTGATAATCACCAATTTCTTGAGTATATGTACGAGTGAGAATCAAGTCTAAGATAGTGCAATGGTACTCTATAATGGTGGATGTATAGGAGATGGGCTAAACAATTCCTTCAGAGAGCGGAGGTATATACGAATTAGTAACCGATCTAACTCACTGTTAAAACAGTATAGACAAGACAGAAACCAATTTGTTGGTTGTTTATGGAAAATCACTCAGTGTACTATATTGAATACTATTAAAGACTCGACGTGTGCTAGGTTTAGACTTGTATATATGTACATTATTGACAATAGAAAAAAATCAATATACCTTTAAATTGGTTAGAGAATTATTAATTAATTTGATACACGACGAGAAGTGAGATTAAATGAATGTATGTATGTGTTATATATATTTTGAATTATGGAAAGAAATTTGATATATATATATATATATATATATATATATATATATATATATGAGATCTTTATAGTTAACAAACTAATAATGGAAATAGAGTTTTAAAACTCGAAGTGTTATCCTTAAATTGTTAAGGAAAATAGTAACCGATAATGTGGAATCAAAGAGGGGATTGATGTTAGACGAGTTAACACTTAAGGAGGATGTGTAAAGTATTTAGAAGCGTAGATTTCTTTTCTGCTAATGCAGAACTTGTCTGCCTCTAAACTTAGTATGACTCAGCTGCGCAATTTCCAAGCCTATGACCAGCGTAGCTGCGCCGATCTGTAGGATCAGTTTTTGGAATTTAAAATTTAAGAAATAGGTATTAAGGACTCATAAGGATAATAAAATCTTAAATGATGATTATGTTGTCCATGAATGGATTTGAATAAGAGTTAATTAATTAACCCGGAATAAATATGGTTAATTAAGAGATATTATAGAATATTATAATATATTAATTAGTGGAGTACATAATAATTTTTGAAAAGAAAATAAATGATTAATATAATTAATCGTTGTGATATTAAAAGGTGATAATGGGTTGAAAGTACCCAACTGAATGATATTTAGCCCAATTAAAATACTAATAGTATTACTATGTGTAATATGGAAAATGTGGCAGTAGTAATATATAATACCTATGGCCTAAGAATATATGAAGTGTGACATTTAATTGGGACTAATAATATAAGGTGACAAGTAAGACAATTGAAATCATATGTAATTTTAATACATAAATGATTAAATATCTATGTATTCTAGAAACTGAGAAATGAATTAAGTGTTTAAATAAACATTAATATTAAATAAGGCTATAATATGGTTATGTGAGTAGTAGAGATAATTATAGAACTACTCGGACAATAATACCTAACTGTGTTATTTTATTGCATGTATCAAATGTACATAGATTATATGATGTGAGTACATAAATAATCCCTAATTTTCCTAATATAGTAACAATTGTACATTAAGATTATATTTTTGGGAGTTAAAGTAACTGAACTAGACTTGTTGCTAAGAATTGATTTTTGTCCCAAAATGAGTGACCCTTTTAGTACATGAACAGTGGGCTACTTCTCTATTGCGTAAAACTTAGCAAACCAAAAAGGCTAGAATGTGTAGTGATGATGGCTAGACAATTGGTGGTTGGCCAACTCTTAATTAACCAATGTTTCCTTCCATTACACCATAGGTTCCAACCTCAGTGTAAAATGAATGCCCAGTCCATCATTCCTCTATAAAATGGCAGCTATGTTATTGAAGTCACGTTGTTGAGAATGGTTTGTAAAACCCAAGAATTAGAGTCTGAGTTACTAGTTGTTTAAAGTGTAGTTTAGCATTTGCAGAAGATAGAAGTTAAGCAAACTAAGCTCCAAAAGGTATAAATTCTTATCTTTGTTCTTAATTTGGAGTTTTGTCAAATTTTTGAAAATTTCTTGAATTCTCTGACAATTAGTATGAATTAGCATGCTATCAAGTAAGTATGAAGTTTAGATACTTGTATAGGATCTCTAAGAATGAGTTTAAGTATGATTGATTGAAAGAAATTTAAAGTGGGTTGATACTCTAAAAAACAAAGTAACTTATTGCTGATGTTCCAAGTAGGGCGCAATTGCTACCTTATTGATATTTAAGTGCAATATATATTAGGCTGCACTCTTTAATCGCCATTCGATTTTTGGTATACTAAGTGTTGTAAAATTGGTGTTATGACTTAAATACATACCTAAAAAGGAGTATAACATGAGATACAAAGATTCTCTATGAGTTATGAAGTGTCCAACAAGATTTAATAAAAGATCTTTAACAAAGACTTTAAGTTTTGAAAACAAACCTTGTGGAAACTTATGTTTTATAAGTTCTGAACTTAGTGGTTGATATACATGATTGATTTTAGATGTAAATGAGCATGATATAATGTTTATGGTGTCCTTCTCGATGACTAAACTTGTTAGGTCTTGTGTTAGAAAAGTTTTCATAAAAAACTTGATTTAACGGAACTAAGGTACATGAATGCTACATGAGGTAGTTTCTGAACTTGAAAAGATGTTAACATGACTTAGTTACTTAAGATAAGAGTTTTAAAGTTGTCTTACATGTGTCATGTAAGACCCCAACTTTTATGAATAAAGATTAATTTCTCTCAAAATATATTTTTGAATATTATGGTGTGGATATGATATAATGTTATAGTTGTGGGTAATATTTACAAATTTTGCAAAGTAAGCAAGTGGTTATACAATATTCGATTGGTCAGGGAATATTCGTTTTAACAGGGGAATATTAAATGACGATGGCACAATCATTAGTGGACCCCCACAACGGAAGTATTGTCGTAGTAAGAAAACGCATGTAATTATCTTGTTATAAAAATAAAGGTAAACTATTATCGTTTAAAGCTGTTGAACTACCCGTAGTAGTAAAAGAATACTGATGTCTGGCGTGGTTGCAGTAGTAGCACTACCGGTATTGGTTATTGATGCTTACGTGAGAAGTCACCGGTTATACTCAATTATTGCTACAAGAATTGTTGCATCATATCTCTCATATTATTGATTCGATTATTGTCAAAGTATCATCTACATTATATGATATATTATTAAATCAATAATTGAGATGACAAAGTTATTCATATTATTAAGTTGTAATATTTACAATGTCTAGAATTTCTGCCAATGAGAGGTTTGGTCACCTAATTAAGCGCCAATACGGAGAAATCCTTATTGGAAAGCCCCTTCTTTCCTGGGAATGACCTGGTTGTTAAATATTGTGAGTTATAATATTAATGATAAATAAGTTCGTGTTGATTAAAGCTGAATTTGATAGTTCAATTGTGTTGGGATTATTAGTGTTAGTGGTAATTGACATCTATTCTAATGATAATTGATGTCTGGGGGTTATATTGATAAATTGGGGAATTTATCGGATAAATGAGCAATTAATTGCTACTAATTCACATGTTTATGTAACTATTTGTTCACATATGTGTACTATTGAATCACATTCTTATACTATTAGGGAAGTTGGTGCAAGATTGATAATACTTGCATGCTTAAATTAAAGATGGAGGTATAGATGGAGGTACTATACCGTAATTCATATTTTCACATGATTATAACTATTGATTCACATTATTTACTATTACGGGAGGTGGTGCAAGTTTGATAATACTTGCAGGACTAAATAGTGTGACACCCCAAATCAGGTACTTCCATTTCCACAGGATTTGGTGTTCACTGTACAAACATGATCCATCTATCTACCCATAAATAAATGTAAACCATGCAATAGATAGAAATAATAATAAATCTTCCCTTATAGGGTTACATCAACTACATAATAAATAAATCTCGGGTTACTCTAACCTTAAATCATCTGTGCGGAAACATAAATAAATAAGTCTTAAGTAACATCAATTCTAATTATCATTACATAACCACATAAATAATCAATCTTCATTACTTGCTAAGCTTGCCCTTGCATTTACTAATGGAAGGTTCGTCTGCTCTTTTGTTCTTAACTGCAATGTTATTATTACGCAAGAGTGAGCACGATTTCCCACAAGTATAACAATATAATAATGAAATAATAACATGCGAATAAATCAAAGACTTCTGAAATAAAAGCTCAACTTTTGAACTAAGAGTGGATAACAAGAATCAAAAGATTTCTGAGGGTCATAAGACCTTGAACTATGTCTTAGGTTATCAAGGGTTATACTTGAAACCTTTAACAGTCATAAGACTATGGACTCTTCTTCTCGTACTTAGGGGGATCAACCCTTAGTACCATACTGGGCAATTATCGAAACTATATTTTTCTATAAATAAAAGCTCATTCTTCTTTCATTTCTCACCAATTCACTAAAGCTATAGAGCTATTATTATAGAGAGAAATTATAGAGAGAAACTATAGAGAGAAAATCTATAGAGAGAAAGAAGAAGAGAAGCCTGCTACGTCACTATTCCAGTATCCAGTTACTTCTGAGGTAAGGGGTATTATTTCTTTCGTATTCATGAAGACAGCTAATGTTATTCCATCCCTTATTATTCTATTGGAATAACCTATTTATTGGAAGTACCGTATACAGGGTGAAATTCTTCTGTTATTCCATTCTTCATTATTATGTTGGAATAACCTGTTTATGTAAAGTACCGCATACATGGTGAAATTCTTCTATTATTCCATTCTTTATTACTCTGTCGGAATATCCTGTCTATGCGTTTACGCCGGACCTGGTTCCATCATTTTTTATTCTGTCAGAATATCCTATCTGTGCGTTTACGCCAGACCTGGTTCCTTTATTTATTATTCTGTCTGAATATCCTGTCAGTGCGTTTACGCATGACCTAGTTCCATTCTTTATTATTCTGTTGGAATAACCTGTCTGAGCGGTCTATTGCATGCATGGTGATTTCTTTTGTTATTCCATTCTTTATCATTTTGTTAGAATAACCTGTCTGTGTGGATTATCATATGCATGGTGAATGAACCATTGTATTCATTCCTTATTAAATTATGGAAATGATCTGTCAAAGTGGATTACCGCGTGGCGGACAAAAATCCATTTGCAGTTTCATATATTCTCTTATACTCAGTTGGTTAAAGCTTTGACTTTCTATACTCCATGAAATTAGTGGAATATCCTTGATATTTGTGCTTCATCCAGTATCTTTTAATGGAAATATTCTTCTGAGCATTCTTGAATTTTTACTCCACAAAGAAGTATCATGTTGACAATTTGGACATTATTGAGTTCAGGATAAAGTAACTTATAAATCTTTAAAATTTATTCTTAAACTTGTTTTATTGAATTATTATGTCATTGTCATCATCCTCATGCTTATATTGTGATAAAAGTCATCTTTGGCTTACGTGCATAGATGGACTTTGTATGATTATGACCAGGGATCATTCGGTATAATCATGACCTGTAATGTAATAAATGAGGTGGTAAAAGTCCTCAGTAGCCTATAGTGCATTGATGGACAGTTTTTGGTATGATTATGACTATGGATTATTCGATATAGTCATGACCATGGATGATTTAATGAATATCATTCGCCCGTAGTGCAGGGATGACTCGATGATGTGGTTTATTTGATAAGCTGAATCTCAGCGATAAAAATTGATGAAAACTTTTTAAATGATAGAAGATAGTAGATTTTATTCTCTACTTGACTCTTCTAATGGATTGCTTGTTCCGCTGCAGTTAAACTTGATGTCTATTATATTTTATCAGTTTAACATTGTTTAAGACTAATGATAATTTATTCTGCATTATCTTAGTCAGGATATTTCTTACTGGGCTAGTTGAGCTCACCCTTTTCTTTCACTGTTCTCTTCACGAAATGAGAATATAGCTGGGACGAGTCGGGGAACGGAGTGATGGTCCAGATGATAGCATTAGTATTCCTCACTATTCTATTAAATAGTGTGACAATAAATGTAATGAGGACTCCATTGAGTGTGGATATTGTCTAGATGACAATATTCTTATTAAAACTCTCATTTTATGTTTTATCGTATTTTACACGACAGTTGTATTATTAAGTTGTATTTTATTTTTGTACCATGTATTTGGCGACTCAAGATGGGTGATGTATACCTATTTTGGGGGCGTCACAGTTGGTATCAAAGCTTAGGGATAAAATCCCTGGCTGAGATGTGAGACAAGAACTAGGAGGGGAGAGATGGGGAATTCCTTCGCTAGTATGACCTACCTAAGCTTATGTGTTATTTAATTGGTCGGTCAGAGTATTGGGATAATATGTGATATGTTAATTAACCCTTGTTTTGTTGCAGTATTTGAAAATGGCATCCGAAAATGTTGAGATAAGCAATGAAGCACATGAGACCGTTGAGTGACCAACAATCAATGCCCAGGGTAATGTGCAACAGGAAGACAATAATCCTCATGAAAACAATAACACCGATGAAATAGTGAACGATGGGATGTTCAGAGGTTTTATGCAATTCATGCAACATCAAACGAAGGCAGCTCCTGTCCAAAATGCAGGTGGAAACACTGACAACTCTCGGACAGTCACCGCTAAGCAGTTCAAGGAGCTGGAACCACCGGAGTTTTTTGGAGAGCCAAAACTACTTAAGGCGGAGACGTGGATAAAACAGATCAACAAGATATTTGATGTCTTGGGATGCTCCGAGGAGCAAAAGGTTCCCTTTGCCACCTTCATGTTTGCGTGCGAGGCGATTCTTGGTGAGAATCACGTAAAGCGTACACAACTGCTTGACTTGAAGATGTCTTGGGAGAAATTCAAGAGTTGTTCAACGACAAGTACTTTCCTGAAAGTATTCGTCACATGAAGGAGGTAGAGTTCATCAAGCATGAGCAAAATAATATGACCATGGCACAGTATGAAGCTAAGTTTGCTGAGTTGTCTCGGTTTACGTCCCACTTGGTTGATAATAAGGAGAGAATGACGTGGATGTTTTTAATAGGTTTAAAACCCGAGATACGTCAATACCTTATCTCTCATAAAGCGTGTTTGTATTGGATGTTGTGAATAGGGCTCTCGTTATTGGAGCATGATAATGAGTCAACCCAACGAGAGAGAAGCGGTACGACAAGTTGATAATACCGGTGGTAGCGATCATCGAGCGGTGACAACAAACGCGGAGGGAATCAACCTGCCAGAAATGATAACCACTTCGGTGGTAATCATGACCAAGACAATAGGAGTGGAAAGTTCAAGAAGAGAAGGTTAAGCAAAGATCGAATGACGTCAGCACCAGCACTCGTTGTTAAGGAAAGGGAACGACCACCGGTCGTATGTTACAAATATGGTAGGGAAGGACACATAATTTCAAACTGCACGATGTAGTCCAAAGCATGTTATAATTGTGGAAAAGAAGGCCACCTAGCCCGATTTTGCCATGCACCAAAGTTAAGTCCAGCTGGGAAGGAGGCATCAAAGGGGGTCCCAGACAAGACAAAATCGGTAGTTCAAGGGAGAGCGTTTGTCGTAACCTCCCAAAAAGCGAGGAATCTGAACGAGGCGATCACGGATAAGCTAATCATAAACTCTAGCGAAGTTTATACTTTATTTGATACTGGTTCTACCCATTCTTTCATTTCTCCTACTTGCGCTCAACGTTTAAATTTGACTCCGGAGAAATTAGACTTTGACTTATCTGTTGAAACTCCGTTGGGAGAAACCTTCATTACATCCATTGTTTATAAGTCTTGTTTGATCCAAATCAGTAACCGCACATTACTTGTCGATCTTATTTCTTTTAAAATACTTGCATTTGATGTGATTTTAGGGATTGATTGGTTAACTACTCATCATGCTAAAATCGATTGTTTTTGTAAGGTTGTTAGCTTTCATATTCCTAACCAACCTATTATACGAATTCAAGTAGCCAAACCACTAAAATCAATCACTGTCATATCAAGCCATAAAGCTATTCGTTTATTGAAAAACAGATGTCAAGCTTTCTTAGCCCATGTCACGGATTTAAATAAAAATAAATTCGATTTGAATGATATTTCTATTGTTAATAAATTTCTGACATATTCCACGAAGAACTTACGGCCTACCCCGGAGCATGAAATTGAATTTTGTATCGACCTTGAAATCGGTAAAAAACCCATTTCCAAAGCCCCATATCGAATGGCTCCTATTGAACATCAGGAGTTAAAAACCCAACTACTAGAATTGTTAGACATCGGTTTCATTCTTCCTAGTACGTCTCCTTGGGGTGTTCCTGTTCTATTCGTGAAGAAGAAAGATGGAAGTCTGCGACTTTGTATTGATTATTGGGAGTTGAATCATGTCACCATCAAAAATAGGTACCCGTTACCTCGTATTGATGATCTATTTGACCAGTTGCAAGGTGCCAAATTCTTTTCAAAGATCGATCTTCGTTCTGGATATCATCAGTTGATGATTAAAACTGATGACATTCCAAAGTCTACTTTCAGAACTCGGTACGAGCATTATGAATTTATAGTCATGTCTTTTGGATTGACTAATGCTCCTGCTGCCTTCATGGTTATGATGAACCGAGTATTCAAAGAATATTTGGATCACTTTGTGGTCGTCTTTAATGATGAAATCCTCATTTATTCCAAAACCCGTGAAGACCATGAGCAACACTTGAGGCTGATACTTCAAAAGCTTCGTGAAAACAAGCTATATGCCAAGTTGAAGAAATGCGAGTTCTGGCTTGAGGAAGTAGCATTTTTAAGCACGTAATATCAAATCATGAAATATCTGTTGACCCGGCAAAGATTGAAGCAATTCAAAGTTGGGAGCAACCTAAGTTAGTAACTGAAGTACGTAGCTTTCTCAGCTTAGCTAGTTATTATCGGAGATTTGTAGAAGGGTTTTCTCGAATTTCTACTCCATTAATGCATCTGACTCGAAAAGATAAAAAATTCGGTTGGAGTAAGGAATGTGAGAAGAGTTTTCAAGAACTCAAGAGGAGACTCATTTGAGCACCTGTTCTGATAATACCATCTAGAACGGAGGGATTTGTCATTTACAGTGATGCTTCAGGCAAAGGGTTAGGATGTGTTCTCATGCAACATGGGAAAGTCATAGCCTATGCCTCACAACAACTCAAAGAATATGAGAGGAATTATCCTACTCATGATCTAGAGTTGGCAGCTGTTGTCTTCGCACTTAAGATTTGGAGGCATTACCTGTATGGAGAGAATGTGGAGATCTATACGAATCATAAAAGCGTCAAATATTTCTTCACTCAAAAGGAACTCAATATGCAGCAATGACGATGGCTTGAGTTGTTGAAAGTTTATGATCATACCATCCAATACCATCCTGGAAAAGCGAACGTAGTAGCTGACGCATTGAGTAGAAGATCATATACTGGCATGAGTGCATTATTGTCAACACAAAGGCCCATTGTGTATGACTTGGAAAGGATGGAAATAGAGTTAAAGACTCCAGGGACCCATGTGATTATGGCAAATATACGAGTGGAACCAACTTTAATCGATAAAGTTAAAGCTGCTCAAGCTATAGACCTGGAGCTGATACGTATGAGGAAGAAAGTACAAGAAGGTGTTATTCCGAAAGCAAGAATCGATGAAGAAGGAATACTTCGAGTCAACTCCAGACTTTGTGTTCCTAACGATTCTGATTTGAAGTATAAAATCATGATGGAGGCGCACAACACACCGTTTGCAATCCATCTTGGGAGTACCAAAATATATCGTGATCTTCGACATACATTTTGGTGGAGCAATATGAAGAGAGAGATAGTGATGTTTATCTCAAGGTGTCTAACTTGTCAATGAGTCAAGGCGGAGCATCAAGTGCCAAAAGGTCCATTGCAACCACTTGAAATTCCAAAATATAAGTGGGAGCACATTACCATGAATTTTGTTACTAGTCTTCCCAAGGTTTCTCAAGGCATAGATGTGATTTGGGTCATTGTTGATAGATTGACGAAATCTGCTCATTTCTTACCGATACGAGAAACTTATACACTTGAACGTCTTGCTAGTATGTACATAAACGAGATTGTAAGACTGAATGGTATACCAGTATCCATAGTTTCTGATCGAGACCCAAGATTCGCTTCAAGGTTTTGGGTTAGTTTGCAAAAAGCTATGGGCACTGATTTACGATTTAGTTCGGCGTATCATCCTCAAACGGACGGACAATCAGAGAGGACTATTCAAACTCTTGAGGATTTATTAAGACTATTTGTCATTGACTTCAATGGAAGTTGACATTGGTGGAGTTTTCCTACAACAATAGTTATCAAGTAAGTATTGGCATGGCTCCATTTGAGGCGTTGTATAGAAGAAAGTGTCGTTCTCTAGTATGCTGGGATGAGGTGGGTGAAGCAATATTGTTGGGACCGAATTTGGTACGTATGACTACGGAAAAGATTCAAACAATCCGACAACGTATAAAAACCTCACAAGATCGAAAAAAGAGTTATGTTGATCTTCATCTAATGGACTTGGAATTCAATATTGGAGATCATGTGTTGTTACGTGTTGCTCCATGGAAAGGAGTTACAAGATTTGGAAAGATAGAAAAACTCAATACTCGAATGAGTAGGAACTGTGGCCTATAGACTCGCCTTACTGCCAATTATGTCTCGTGTTTATAACGTTTTCCACATATCTATGTTACGTAAATATGTGAAAGACCCAAACCACATTATTGAATTAGAACCAGATGAGATAGAGGAAGATTTAACGTATGAAGAGTTACATGTTAAAATCTTGGATAAGAAGGATCATATTCTACGCTCCAAGGTTATACCTCAAGTCAAAGTTTTGTAGAGATACCACGATGTGGAAGAAATGACCTAGGAGTTAGAATCTGAGACGAAGTCAAGATATCCTCACCTATTCGATATACCAGGTACGCACCCTAATTTCGACGACAAAATTTCCTAAGAAGAGGAGGTTGTAAGACCCCAACTTTTATGAATAAAGATTAATTTCTCTCGAAATATATTTTTGAATATTATGGTTTGGATATGATATAATGTTATAGTTGTGGGTAATATTTACAAATTTTGCAAAGTAAGTAAGTGGTTATATAATATTTGATTGGTCAGGGAATATTCGTTTTAACAGGGAATATTCGTATGATGGCACAATCATTGGTGGACCCCACAACGAAAGTATTGTCGTAGTAAGAAAACGATAGAATTATCTTATTATAAAAATAACGGCGAAAGTGTTACCGTTAAAACTACTAAACTACCCGGTAGTAAAAGTACAGTAATATGCGTGGTTGCATAGTAGCACACGATATTGGTTATTGATGCTTACGTGAGAAGTCACTCAGTTATACTCAATTATTTCTATAATAATTTTTGTATCATATCTCTCATATTATTGATTCGATTATTATCACAGTATTATCTGCATTATATGATATATTATCAAATTAATAATTGAGATGACAAAGTTATTTATATTATTAAATTGCAATATCTACAATGTCTAGAAGTTCTGCCAAGGAGAGGTTTGGTCACCTAACTGCGCGCCAATAGGGAGAAATCCTTATTGAAAAGCCCCCTCTTTCCTGTGAACGACCTGGTTGTTAAATATTGTGAGTTATAATATTAATGATGAATAAGTTCATGTTGATTAAAGATAAATTTGATAGTTTCATTGTGTTGGGATTATTAGTGTTAGTGGTAATCAACTTCTATTCTATTGATAATTGATGTCTGGGGTTATATTGATAAATCGGGGAATTTATCGGATAAATAAGAAATTAAGTGCTACTAATTCACATGCTTATATAACTATTTGTTCACATGTGTGTACTATTGAATCACATTCTTATACTATTAGGGGAGTTAGTGCAAGATTGATAATGCTTGCATGATTAAATTAAAGATGGAGGTATAGATGGAGGTATTATACCGTAATTCATATTTTCACATGATTATAACAATTGATTCACATGATTAAACTATTGATTCACATTATTTACTTTTAGGGGAGATGGTGCAAGTTTGATAATACTTGCAGGACTAAATTAAAAATGAAATAAAAGTTGGAGGTATTGTACTGTAATTTTTCAAGCCCCAAAACGTGCAATTATCGAAACTTTATTTTTCTATAAATAGAAGCTCATTCTTCCTTAATTTCTCATCAATTCACTAAAGCTATAAAGCAATTATTATAGAGAGAAATTATAGAGAGAAGCTATAGAGAGAAAATCTATAGAGAGAAAGAAGAAGAAAAGCCTGCTACGTCACTATTCCAGTATCCAGTTTCTTCTGAGGTAAGGGGTATTATTTCTTTCGTATTCATGAAGAGAGCTATTATTATTCCATCCCTTATTATTCTTTTGGAATAACCTGTTTATGCGAAGTACCGCATACATGGTTAAATTCTTATGTTATTCCATTCTTCATTATTATGTTGGAATAACCTGTTTATGCGAAGTATCGCATACATTGTGAAATTCTTCTATTATTCCATTCTTTATTACATTGTCGGAATATCCTGTCTGTGCGTTTACGCTGGACCTAGTTCCATCATTTATTATTCTGTCGGAATATCATGTCTGTGCGTTTACGCCAGACCTGGTTCCTTTATTTATTATTCTGTCAAAATATCCTGTTAGTGCGTTTACGCATGACCTGGTTCCATTCTTTATTATTCTGTTGGAATAACCTGTCTGTGCAGTCTATCGCATGTATGGTGATTTCTTTTGTTATTCCATTCTTTATCATTTTGTTAGAATAACCTGTCTATGTGGATTATCATATGCATGGTAAATGAACCATTGTATTCATTCCTTATTAAATTGTGGAAATGATCTGTCTAAGTGGATTACCGAATGGCGGACAAAAATCCATTTGCAGTTTCATATATTCTCTTATACTAAGTTGGTTAAAGCTTTGACTTCTATACTCCATGAAATTAGTGGAATATCTTTGATATTTTCACTTCATCCAATATTTTTTAATGAAAATATTCTTCTGAGCATTCTTGAATTCTTACTCCACAAAGAAGTATCATGTTGACAATTTGAACATTATTCAGTTTAGGATAAATTAACTTATAAATCTTTAAAATTTATTGTTGAACTTGTTTTATTGAGTTATTATGTCATTGTCATCATCCTCATGCTTATATTATGATAAAAGTCATCTTTGGCTTACGTGCATAGATGGACTTTGTATGATTATGAACAAGGATCATTCGGTATAATCATGACCTGTAATGTTATAAATGAGGTGGTTAAAGTCCTCAGTAGCCTGTAGTGCATTGATGGACAGTTTTTGGTATGATTATGACCAGGGATTATTCGGTATAGTCATGACCATGGATGATTTAATGAATATCCTTGGCCCGTAGTGCAGGGATGACTCGATGATGTGGTTTATTTGATAAGCTGAGTCTCAGCGATAAAAATTGATGAAAACTTTTTAAATAATAGAAGATAGTAGATTTTATTCTCTACTTGACTCTTCTAATGGATTGCTTGTTCTGCTGCAGTTAAACTTGATGTCTATTATATTTTATCAGTTTAACATTGTTTAAGACTAATGATAATTTATTCTGCATTATCTTAGTCACGATATTTCTTACTGGGCTAGTTGAGCTCACCCTTTTCTTTCACTGTTCTCTTCACAAAATGAGAATATAGCTGGGACGAGTCGGGGAACGGAGTGACGGTCCAGATGATAGCATTAGTAGTTCTCACTATTCTGTTAAATAGTATGACGATAAATGTAATGAGGACTCCATTGAGTGTGGATATTATCTAGATGACAATATTCTTATTAAAACTCTCAGTTTATGTTTTGTCGTATTTTACACGATAGTTATATTATTAAGTTATATTTGTATTTTTGTACCATGTATTTGGCCACTCAAGATGGGTGATGTATACCTATTTTGGGGGCGTCACATGTCATATTACATCATTCATGATAAAGTGATTTCAAAGGCAACCTTGAAAATATTTTCAAAATCTAGTTGCATCATATGAGTATTTAGATTCTAAAGGCTTGAGATGCTATGTTATGTTTTATTACGTCTCTAAACATGATTTGTAGGTGATGGACATAAAGATAAATTAATCAAACATGAGTTTAAAGCTTGTTTCAAAGTGTTAAATAATGCTAGTTATTAATAAATGATATGAACACCATGATCATAGGTATTAACATATTGTGAGACCTCTATATGTAGAAATGTGGCCAAAGTTATAAAGCATGATGAATACATAACCTTTATGTTTTAATTTCATGGAAAGTCATGAACTAAAACTTGCAAAAATGAACTTAAGAGTGGTCATATACTTATATAAAGACCCCTAGCATGCATGCATGAGAAGTGTAAGAGTCTAAGTGTGTTAAAGTTTGGACTGAAACCAAGAAAGTAGAAGCTCAACTCTAGTCAGGCTAGAGGACAAAGGTAAAGCTGGCCAGTCCCTAAGTTTAAACGGTATGCCTTGCTGCGCCACAAGGCAGTGATGCTTGACTATTTTAACTTTGATCTGAACCATAAAGCATATGTGCAATGAATGTCTAAAGCTATAATACTTGACAGAGATGATGTTTAAATCATAAGAGCATGTAATGGTTATGTAAAACACGGAGTGGTTAAATTTTATTAAGATTTGCAAAATGTAAGAACGATGTAAATCGCATATCTATAAACTTTAAATATGTGTCGAACACATAGCGAGTCAAGTGTGTGATAGAGAATTTTGAATGATGATATTAAGCATGTGTAGCTAAGGTGTACTATATATACATAGCAATTATAAGAGTTTATTAAGAAAACAAAGGGAAGGTTTTAAAAATACCAAGATAGAGAACAATGTAACATTATTATTACATTAAGAATGTATGAATGTACGACTGATGGATATGAATCCATGATTATATAACTTGTGTAGGAATACATGAAGTGCAGATAAGCTTTAAGCAGTTAAGTCGTAGTTGATAAACTATTAATCCGGCAAGTCTTTATGTAACGCCCCCAAAATTGGGACTATTTTTCTTCCTGATCTTGTGCGTTAATATTATCATGTTCTAGCTTTAAAACATTATTTGATGTTAAAATAGCTAAAAATGCGGAATATTATTTTTTTTCTTTCTTACCATTCATTCATTCCCTTAATCGCAACCTTTACAAATCTTCTTTATACTAAAATCATATTTATTATATGACTTATTTAGCCTGAGTAGATATGAATATATATATATATATATATATATATATATATATATATACAATTCATTCTTTCATGCATATCCCCTTTTTAGAACAAATAATCTTCATCTATCGAATAATTCAGAAATTTACACATTTGTGATTTACACAAGAAAATACCATCAAATGATTTAACACAGTCTCAATTAAATCACTAGTCTTCTTTTCATGCGCTCCTAATCACGATAGATCGCATCATAGCTTTAACCTGCAAATTAAGCAAGATTGAGCACGATGGCCCAACAAGTCTAATAGTCTATCATGCATCACGTAGCACATAGGTTTCACATTCAGTTCATGCATCTATATTCTTGGTGCTCAAGCATATTACAAATGCATTAACACATTTATGTCCTGCTGGTAGCAACATACATACCATAGCATACTACACATGTCATGTATATGTCATTCATTGCACATATATATTGAGTTCCCCGACTCAATTCAATAATTAGTCATAATTTGACATTCATCATTCACAAAGCAAATAATACAGTTCATAGGTATTACATCCTTATAAATATAAATCATGCTAACAGATATCTATAGCAATTATAAGTCCACATAAATAAACTGAGAAACTTGCCTTGTTCGTAGAATATTGGTACAATTTCAGCTTAACTTGTGTATTCTCATAGATCCTTTTTCTTGCTTGTTCTAACTCTTATATTGCTTCACATCTTGCATAAATCGAACAAATAAACTGGTCATAAGAGAGAGAGGATTTCGAAAACTTGGTAAGGGAGGCAGGGGAGAGAATTGGGCTGGGCGGATGAGGAGAAAGAGAGAGCAAAAGAATTTGGTTTTTCTTTTATAAATCTCAAGCCTTGATCACCACGAAGGTTTCCTTGCTCCCAAATCACAATACTTAGTCACTACATAAAGAGTTTACTGAATGCTTTTAGCCATGTAACTCCCTTTTTGTGTTAGCTCTTGTTTTAACTTCTCACAGCCCCAGCTCAAGCTATTATCTTTCTTGCAGGCTTCCCAAAAATAACAGTTTCTTTTTCTCTATTTCTCTCTTCCACCAAGACTCTTGCTCTAAAAAAACACTAGGATTTCTTCTTGTGTAACTCCTCATTTGGGTAATATTTAAGTTAATAATTAATATAATAGTAACCCCCACTAATAACATAAGGCTTATGTTACAAAACTCTTACATTCATGACCAATATCACATTAAGCCATCTTACTAGCATAACCTCATTTTTTCATCATTAGTCAAGCAACATAATGGTTAGGCTATTCATTATATAATATTATTACTTTACTATAACATATAACATATTTCTAATGTCACACTTAAATAATTTGAAGTTATAAAATGCACATCAATTATAAAATTATCTATCAAATTTTAACGCTTAATTAAATTAAGCCATAACAACCAACATCAAAATAATATTATTCAAATAATATAAATTATTGATCTGATAATGGGAAATACTATGCAATGACAATTATTGTATCAATAATATAAAATATCAATGTATCAATTATTAAATCAATAAAATAAAATATTTAGCAGTAATTACTGTAACAATTATTGAGTAGCGTCTTCTTACGTAAGACTCAATAATTAAAAAATATTGTGCAATACCGTGTGCTACTATGCAACCACGCGTATTACTTTACTTTAATCACTAGGCATTCCAACAGTGTTAACGGTAACAACCACGCTGTTATTTATAAAAAAACGCATAGTTGTCGTTTTCTTCATCCGACAATTTTCCATTATAGGGATCACAAATTGCTGCGCCATCGTACGAATATTCCCCGACAACAACAAGAATATTCCACAACCAAATGAATCTTCCTCGATAATAATGAGTATTTTATAACCACTTGCTTATTTAAAATATTTGCACATTTTACCAATAACTAACCACATTAATCGAATCAACCCCTTACTATTTCAAAATAATAAATAGAGGAAATTCCATTTTATTCATAAAAGTTGGGGTCTTATAACCTCCCCTCCTTATGAAATTTCATCCTCGAAATTGACGTACGTACCTGGTATGTCGAATAGTGAAGGATACCTTATTTTCATATCCGATTCTAACTCCCAAGTCATTTCCTCAATATCATGGTTTATCCACAAAATTTTGACTTGAGGTATAACGTTTGAGCGTAAAATATAATCCTTCTTATCCATGATTTTAACAAGTAACTCTTCATATGTTAAATCTTCTGCTATCTAGTCTGGTTCTAACTCAATAATGTGGTTCGGGTCTTTCACATATTTACGTAGCATGGATATGTAAAACACATTATGAACACGAGACATACTTGGCGGTAAAGCGAGTCTATATGCCACAGTTCCTACTCGATCGAGAATTTCAAATGGACCAAAAAATTGAGGGTTGAGATTTACTCTCTTCATCGATTCTTGCTTCTAGAATAATGCCTTCTTGCACCTTCTTCTTCACATTCATTAGCTCTGAGTCTGTAACTTGAGTGACTTTAACTTTATCGATTAAAGTCGGTTCTAATCGTATATTCGCTATTTTCACATAAGTTCTTGGAGTATTTAACTTTATCTCCATCTTTTGTAAGTAATACAAAATGGGTCTTTGTGTTAACAATGTCACACTCGTAACCGCATACGATCTTCTACTCAACGCGTCAGCTACTACGTTCGCTTTTCCATGATGGTATTGTCAGAACAGGTGCTGAAATGAGTTTCCTCTTGAGTTCTTGGAAACTCTTCTCGTATTCCTCGCTCCATATGAATTTTGTATCTTTACGATTTAGCTGAGTTAATGGAGTGGCAATTCGAACAAATCCTTCCATGAATCTTCGATAATAACCAGCTAAGCCTAGAAAGCTACATATTTTTATTACTGACTTAGGTTGCTCTCAACTGTGACTCATATCCCAACATTGGATAGCACGTCACAATGACACCTATCATTTTACCACCACACAAATATAGCGTCCCCAACAGAGAGTCTGGCTTCGGTGCATTCCACAAAGGAAGTCACCAGATAGAGGCTCGGGTACCAACTCTTTTAGTTAGGTTTTTAACTCCTGAAGTTCAATTGGAGTCATTCGATACGAGATTTTAGAAATGGGTTTTGTATCCGGTTCAAGGTCAATATAAAATTTGATTTCATGCTCTGGGGGTAGGCCATGAATTTCTTCGAGAAATACGTCAAGAAATTCACTAACAACAGAAATATTATTCAAATCTGACATATTTTTATTTAAATCCATGACATGGGCTAAGAAAGCTTGACATCCATTTTTCAATAAACAATGGCTTTAAGGCTTGATATGAAAGTGTTTGACTTTAGTGGCTTGGTTGCTTGAATTCGCATAAGAGGTTGGTTAGGAATATAAAAACTAACGACCTTACAAAAACAATCAATTTTGGCATGATGAGTAGTTAACCAATCAATCCCTAAAATCACATCAAATATAAGTATCTTTAAAGAGATGAGATCAACATGTAATGTGATGGTGCCAACTTGAATCAAGCAAGATTTATAAACTGTAGATGTAACGAAAGTTTCTTCTAACGGAGTTTTAACAGATAAGTTAAAGTCTAATTTTTCAGGGGTCAAGTTCAAACGTTGAGCACAAGTAGGAGAAATAAAAGAATGGGTAGAACTAGAATCTAATAAAGTATAGACTTCGCAAGAATTTATGATTAACTAACCTATGATAACTTTATTCGGGTTACTTGCTTTTTGAGAAGTCACGAAAAATGCTCTTCCTGAAACCACCGACTTTGTTTTGTTCTTATCCGCCTTTGGTGCCACCATCCCAGCTAGACTTGGTTTCGCTATAAGACAAAATCTAGCTATGTGACCGTCTTTTCCACAACTAAAACATACCTTGGAAGGTTGTGAATAGTTTGGACTTATGTATCCCTCCTCCCCTAGAATTTGTTGCTGGTGCTGGTGCTGCTGCCGACGTCTTCCCATCATCATTAAATCTTTTCTTCTTAAAATTTCCACTTGAATCATTTCTTCTATTATCTTGGCCATGATTACCACCAAAGTGGTTACCATTTCTGGCATGATAATTTCCTCCATGATGGTTATCATTGTTCTGATGACCGTTGGCACCGGTACTTTTATTATCGTGTTGCTGGTCGTTTTCTTTTGGTTGAGCTGGCTCATAATCCCGCTCCAATAACTGAGCCTTATTCACTACATCTGAATACAAACACAGTTTTTGTGAAGTGAGGTATTGACGTATTTCAGGTTTTAAATCTCGAAGAAACATTCGTGTCATTCTCTCCTCATTATCAACCAAATGGGATGCAAACCAGGACAGCTCGGCAAACTTAGCTTCGTACTGTGACACATTCATATTGTTTTGCTCCACCTTTATGAACTCTACCTCCTTCACGTGACAAATACTTTCGGGAAAGTACTTATCGTTGAAAAATTCTTGGAACTTTTCCCAAGACATCTTAAGTGCGGCAGGCTGAGTACGCTTTACGGATTTCCACCAGTAATCTGCCTCACCTCGCAACATAAAAGTGGCAAAGGGAACCATTTGCTCCTCTGAGAATCCCAAGACATTAAATATATTGGTGATCTGCTTTATCCACGTCTTTCCCTCAAGTGAATCTGGCTTTCCTAAAACCATCGGTGGTCTTAACTCCTTGAACTGCTTAGCGGTGACCATCTGTGAGTTGCCAGTGTTTCCACCTGCATTTTGCACAGGAGTCTCTCTCTCCTGATGTTGCATAAATTGTGGAAAGCTTCTGATCATCCCATCCTTCATCATTTGGTCGGTGTTGTTGGTTATAGGAGGATTATTTCCTTCTTGATGCACGTTATACTGGTTATTGATCAACGGTGACTCAACGGTCTCATGTGCTCCATTACTTATCGCAACATTTTCAGATGCCATTTTACTATCATAAAACAATGGTTAACTGACATGCCACATATTATCCCTATATTCTGACTGACCAATTCAATAACAAATAAGCTTAGGTAGGACTCACTAGCGAAGGATTTACTCGGTCTCTCCCCTTTTAGTTCTATTCCCCGATCTCCGCCAAAGACCATATCCCTAAAACTTGATACTAACTGTGATGCCCCCAAAATAGGTCCACACAACCCATTCTGAGTCACCAAATACGTGGTACAGAAAATAACTACAACTTCATTATTATAATTATCGTGCAAAATACGACAACATATATGCTGTGAGTTTAAATACAAATATTATCTTCTAGACAATATCCAAACTCAAATAAGTCCTCATTAAAATTATTGATACACTATTGTACAAAATAGTGAGGACTACTAAAATAACTGTCTTGAACTATAAATCCACACCCCGACTAGTTCCCGCTATATTGTCGACTCCTGAGAAGAAAAATGGAACAAAAAGGAAAAGGATGAGCTCAACTAGCCCAGTAAAAAATATTATGACTAAGATAATGTAGAACAAATTATCCTTAGTCCTCAACAAGGAAAAATCTAATAGAATATAATAGACAACAAGTTTTAGATCAATAACTGCAGCAAAAACAACAATTCATTAGAAGAGTTAAGTAGAGAATGAAGTCTACTATCTTCTAAGATTTAAAAGTCCATGATCGATATTTTATCCCTGTAACATCAATCAATATACATCATGAATCAAATATTCATCTTTGTACTACGGGCCAAAGATATTCATTTGTATCACTAGTTGGTCATGTTCATCTCAACACCTGTCCATATTTTCACTACGGGCCAAAGATATTCATCATGTAATCATTCATCTTTGCACTACAGGCCAAAGATATTCATCAAGTCACTATTTAAGACTGAGGAGATGAAAAATATTTTAAAGAACGAATCTAGTGAGATAAAGACACGATTAGGGATTCATAATTTAATTTATCCAAGTTCAAGAATACTCCATAATAATCAATTGTGGAGCAAAATTCAAGAATAAAGTTCAAAACATAGATCTAATCAAAGATAGGAACCATAACAGACAACTTGGACAACGAAAAGAAAATTTAATTTTTCTATGAATTGTGTCGTATACGTGAATAGTAACCCAAACACGAAAAGATAGAAATTTCACAAGAAAAATCATACTTCGTGAATAGTACTCGTGAATATTACCGTATTTGTGAATAGTGTCGTATACGTGAATAGTGTCATATACGTGAATAGTAACCTCGACATGAAAAGGTAAAAATTTTATAATAAAATTCATACCAATATTTCAATATAATGATATTGAAAGAAATAACATCATTTACCAAGAAAATAACATCCCTTACCTCAAAAGAATAGTACTTCTTGTTGTAATGTTGAAGGAAACTTGCACTGAATATCAATTCTCAAAGTATCTAAATACTCACAAAAATACGCTTAATATTATAGAGAGAGAAAACATTTAATTCTGGTGTGATTTTCAATTCTAACTAAGCACCCTATTTATAGGAAAATGCCAGAATGCCATAGTTGACAAAATTAGCTTCTGCAACACTCCATCTTTGACGAATAGGCACGCCACTTTTGAAATAAAATTTTAGCACATTTATCACCAACAAAGGACAAGAGTGGGGTCCACCCTTGTTTTTAATTAAAAACATTTATTTTCAAAACTTCAATAATTCATAATAAATTGCCCTTTTATCAGAAAAATACGAATTCTATGTTTATTCTATATAAAATTTAATTCTCTACAACTTTGTAGAAGAAAATTTTTCCAAATTCCAAACAGAAAATGACCGAAATTCACATATAGATAATTTTTAATACCTCCATTCCGACAAAATACTGATAAAACACCTCAGCATTAATTCCTTCATTTATAAGCACATAAAATAAATATTTTCTTATCATATAAATCAATAATTAATTATTTAAAAATAATATTACAGAATCACAATAATGAAAACCAGATCGTTCCCAGGAAATAAAGGGGCTTTTCGATAAGGATTTCTCCTTACTGGTGTGCAATTAGGTGACAAAACTCCTTTCCTAGATAGAACTTCCTTAGACATTGCCAATAATGCTATCTAATAATATTATTCAAATAATATGAATTATTGTTCTGATAATGGGAAATACTGTGCAGTGACAATTATTGAATCAATAATATAAAATATCAACATAGCAATTATGGAATCAATAAAATAAAATATTGAACAATAATTACTATAATAATTGTCGGCGTCGGGATTTTTATTGTCCCTCATCTGTTCTTGTCTTTTGGTGTTCTCATGTTAGGTGAGATTTGTTTGAAAAAATAAGTTGTGAAAAGGTCCGACATTTATATGTCGACGATTTGACTGTAAGAGTCGCCAGTTGGTTTTTTAAATGGTTGTACCAACACAACTGAGAAAAGGTTTTCACATTGACCTAATGATGTGACACTGCTAAACGGGTCTATGAAACCGAGATTCATTAGGGTTCGGGGACTTGCTTATGCGGAGGGAAGGTGTTAGGCACCCCTCGACATCTGTGTTACCACGGTGACCGCCACTTTTAAATTAAACTGTTATATGAATGTGTGTGTGTGTGTGTATGGATCAATGTACAATTTATTTGGAAGTAGTGCTATGCCTCGTTCGCACCTATATACAAATGGTTTGAATTTGTGTAAAAATTCAGTTTTAAACAAGATATGGCAATGATGTTTTGTAAAAGTGGTTTTTCAAACCCTATGCTCAATAGTAATTAAGGCCTTTGATACTTCCATTTTTATTAAATGTTCGGCTTGATTGCTTTTATTTTTGAGATGTGAAGCATCTTCAAGAAAATAATATATATATATATATATATAGCAGTACCAAATTCCTTGTAGACATGAAAGCCATCTAAGAAAATTCAGGCACCGTGAATAATTTACAAGCTGTTTATAGCTGAAAGTGTCCATCACGGGAACCGAATCTAGATTAAGTAGACTGAATCTGTGATCACATGATTCCTGAAGCTCACATGATCATAATTTATATGAAAGCGATGGCGATTATATATATATATATATAAGTTGTAAATATATATATACTGACATGATCAACCACTATGAAGCACCTCAATGGGGGATCAAAAATGTAAATATATAAAAGCGGTAAATATATATATATAGAGAGACATGATCAACCACCACGAAGCACCTCCATGGGGGATCAGAAATGTAAATAAAGTAGTAAAGACGATCAACCGCCACGAAGTAAACTCCAGGCGGGACGGAATGTAAATAAAGCAGTAAAAATTATTAACCGCCATGAAGTAAACTCCAGGCCGGACGGAATGTAAATAAAGCAGTAAAAATGATTAACCGCCACGAAGTAAACTCCAGGCGGGACGGAATGTAAATAAAGCAGTAAAAGGCCATGAAGTAAACTCCAAGCCTGAAAGAAATGTAAATATATATATATATATATATAATAGCGATAAGAACGAGGGATATATAACGATCCCTATTTGGATTTATCATTTCAAATGAAGTTATCGTTATATATATATATATATATATTTAAAAGCGAGAAACGATCGGATGTAAAATCTGTGCTCATCGAACAAAGTCCGACAACAGTTTATATATATAAATATACATATATATATATATATATATATATAAAGCAATAAAGGCTCCGAATGTAAAATCCAAGCTCATCGAACAGAGTTCAACAACAGTTCATATATATAAGTATATATATACAAAAGCAAATAAACGCTCCAGACGTGAGTTCAGGCTCAATCAAGGCATTACTCAATAATGTTAGTCCATATATATATATATATATATATATATATATATATATATATATATATATATATATAGAGAGAGAGAGCAAGGCTCAAGAGTATTCCCCTTAAATATCATTCCTCCTTAAATAGCACTCCTTTATTAAAACTACGTCGTTTTGGAGTCTTTTAAAAGAGAGTGGTCCCACTTGCTTTCGTTTTATTTACAAAAATGCCACCCACGACCCCACTTGTTTCTTAAAAAAGACTACAAAACGACGTAGTTTTAATAAAGTAATCCTGTTTAAGGAGGAATGCTATTTAAGGAGAATGCTCTTGATCCTTGCTCTCTCTCTCTCTCTCTCTCTCTATATATATATATATATATATATATATATATATATATATATATACACAAAAGGAAATAAAAGCCACGAACCGATGTCCGGGCATACACAAGCAACACGACTCTCAATGTGAAGAACGATGTGTGCAAAGTAGAAGAGAAAGGCTTTAAAAAGTGTAAGAAGGCTTACAGTGGACTGCCAAAGAAGACTTCTATAGCTTTAAATAGATGAACACTCGGCTCTCATTGATAAAAATATGACTGAATATAAGCTCACAAGTGTTTAAAATCAGAAAGCACTCAGTTTAGGGTGTGTACAGAGCAAATTGGACATGGCTTCCTCGCCGTTTTCTCTTACAAAATGGCCACCCCAAGCCCATTATTTATAGAGGGGGGAGCCGCAGGTACACCTACGGATGCCTGGGGTGCCTCGGGATCCGTGAGTCCTATCGTCTCGGAGTACGTGCACGCGTGCAAAGTGATGTCTGATCGAATTTTCAGAACTTCAATCTGGGCCTCCGATTGAGGTGTATAAGACCTTTTATAGAGTGTTGTTATCGAGAGATACATAATGACATGGGATTAGAGGTTGTACGAAGTCGGGAAGATGGGACCGTGCCCTTGGTCTTCAAGCTTCAAATTCTATCTGGTGTGCCGCCTTACGTAGTAGTCACTAGGGATTGGAACTCCTTGGTTCTTGTGGGACATTGTTGTGTAGAATGTATGTTGAACTATTTTTCAGATGGCGCAATATAGGATCGAGGTGGCAAAATGATAATTTTTCCCCTCACCGGGGTTATCTCAGGTTTGGACTGATAAAGCAGTCGTTGCTCAGGGTTATCTCTGAGATTGGGCTGCTGCAAGTACTGGATGTCCTCAGGGTTATATCTAAGGTGTGTCTGACCTCCCGTGGTTATCTCTAGGACTGGAGCTAAGTGCCTCGGTGTGGTTTCCGAGGTTGAAGCTGATTGCATAGGTTAAAATGAGCATCTCCGGGGTTATCTCCGGAACTGCAACTGCATTCCTCGGGGTTTTCTTTGAGTTTGATGCTATCTTTCCTGGTGTTATTTCCAGGATTGAGACTAAGTATCTCGGGGTTATCTCCGAGATGAAACGTTCTTCTTCGGTGTGATTTCTGGCATTGTGCTGAGCTATCTTCCAGGGTTATCTCTGAAAGACGATTCTGCCCTTCTACAATGTTAGTAACAAGTATGCATAAAATTTTGAGTGTCTACAAATGCCCCTCTTTATCATATTCATGCAATACAATGGAATGGATAGGATAAAGAATACTAGACACTTGAAATGTAATAAGATGATCATGATTGTTCTCTAACATGATGGGATGATTGTCGACTCCCCTTGACTTCTACTGGGATTGACAGTTATTACAGACAACCCTGATGAACTGTCTTGGACGTGCAATCCAATGCTCTTAGGAGCTTCCAGGATGTTGACGTTGGGGTTATCACCAAAGTCCTTAATCCTTGATACATACTTCACATTGAAGATGCATCTCTCATGTACAAGAGATTCTGTGGGGAAAAAGCTTTGTCTATTGAGGATGTGTATAACATTTCCATCATCGGTCCTCCCCGATGAGGATGTTCTTCCCTAGTTCGTACTGCCAGGTCTTTCCGCTGCTCTGTTGGAGTTACTACTAACAGTCGGTGTTGTCAGGGTTGCCTGACCTTCATTGATATGTGCATCAATGGATGAAATCCCTATTGGGGATAATATCAAGGCTTCTTGACCTTCGTTGACGTGTGCATCAACGGGAGGATTGTATGAAAACCCGCTGGAGAAAAGGTTTTAGGGCTACGACTCTGAATTGATGGCATTGAACCTTCGTGAGGTATTGCCGAATGTAGTTTGCAATAGCTGAGATAATTGGTATAGTGTACCCTGTGTTTCGGCGAATTCCAATGATTGATATGTAAAGCCACAATTTGACCCATGAAAACCAGGATTTCAGGCTATTCTGCTCAATTGCGTAGCGTTTTTATTCCTAATTTGGCCTTTTCAGCTTGTGAGAACTCCTTTACCATTCTAACTGGACCAAGCCGGAGGGGTGGGCCCGACCCAAAGGAGCCGCAGGTACACCTGTTATGACAACTTAAATTTTTATAAGTTATTAAAATAGGAATTTAATAATTAAAATTCTTATTATGAGATGTTTTGAGTTTAAGTATGTATATATTTACGTGCTATATATTTTGAAATATATATTCTGGTGTGAAGAGAAATATATATTCATATATTGGGAAAGTGAGGTTTAATAGTTAAGTTAACTATTAAAGAAATTAAATGAGATTGTTACATAAAGGAAATTAACTAAATAATATTAGTTAATTTAATTAAGTTGAAAAATATATTATGAAATAACGTAATTCGATTATTATGCTTTATGGCAATGAAATTGTTATGAATTAAATTTCATAAATAATGTGAGTAATTCACTTAATTAAAATAGTGAATTAATGTAAGCATATTTGTTTAAATAAATGAGGAAGTAGTATATTACATAATGAGTGTAATATGTTAAAGTAATACGATTATCAATATTGTAAATAGTTAAAATATTTATCGAACAAAATAAATATTTTAGTTGGAATATTTATAATATTAAATAAATATTTGATGGAAATTATTTAAGTATGATAAAATTGATGGGATTTATTCATATTTTTTATTACGAAAGTATAATGGTGATATTCTAATTTAATTAAATAATTAAATTAGAAGTGAGGATTTGTTAAATAAAATTATAATTTTATTGGGTAAGTAAATATGGTGTTGGATAAATAAAGATTATGGTTAAATCAAAAGAAGTGTGACATTTGGTGTAACTTATAATAGGAATAATATTAAAATAAATGGATAAGGAGGTTAGGGGTTCTAGCCAAACATGGCCTTGTGACCCTTTGCCTTTGTAACAGATGGGAGCCCTTGGTTTTTTAACTGATAGACTAAATAAATATACGTTAAGTTGTGCCAAGTATGAGAAAGAAGAATAGAGTAGAGAAGAGAGAAATTGAGAGAGAAAAGGAGTTCTCTGTAGAATTGGAGAAGAGCGTTGGAGAATCAAGGAGAACCAACCTTTTTCATCATCTGGTTAAAGCTAAGGGGGGATCAAGAGGTATGAAAAAATTCTTAAGTTCCTAATCTTTGTTCCTTAATTTCATTGTTAGAAATTACTATGGTTATTTGACCTTAGGAATTGGTGAAGAATCTATGTGTGTTGATTATGTAATGAATTTCTAGTGTTGTTCATATCTAAAATCAAACCAATCAAGTTAAAATTGTGTAAAAGATGGAAAAATTAGGCTCTTAGTTATTACATATGATTTAAGTTGTAAATTGATAGTGGTTTGTTGTTCTCCTCTGACAAAGGAAAACAACCCAATTGGAATGAACTAAAACGGAGTTAAAACGAATTCGTGGTGTTCGATTTCGCTAGAGATGTTAAAACATGAAAATAGAGTATGAACATGTGTTTTGGGTCAAATTTTAGGTTGGTTAATATTTTTATAAATTGTTATAATTCTAGTATGTTGTAGTTCTATGAATTGTGAATCCATAGAATTGAAAACGGACTAATTTGGATGTGTATAACTCAAGTTATGAAGATTAGTAGGAGAAAAGGGTCAAAAATCGCAAAACACTATGATTTGGGTGAGGTTCTAAGCTTTTGAAGCTGCCGCGCCGCCAGAGTGCGCGGCTGCCCAAAGATCGCCAAATGGCGCGGTCACGATGGGACTATGAAGGAATTGGGCGCGACTGCGCCCAATGTTTGTTAAGTGTGACTGCTTTAACCTAGTTTGGTAAAATGGTCATAACGTTTTCATACAAACTCTGATTGAGGTGATTCAAGATGATCCAGAACGAGAACGAACAGACCTACAATTTGTATTCTTTAAGGTTTTCAATTTGAGGTCTGTAACAGGTGTCAAAATGGTCATCTTTAGGACTATTATGTTTTCAGAGGCAATCGGAGGGCGTCGGGCATGCACAAATGCAAGTGTAGTGCTCTTGACGATAAAAGATGTTGTTATAAGTTATAGAACATGACTATTATGAATAATAATGATGCTTAACATTAATAAATGATATATTAGATAAGTTATATATGCATACTAAGCACACACAAGAGAGACAAATCAGACTGCATGACGATTGAGCGAACGAAACGCAAGTAATAAATGTAAATGAACGTAAAAAGTGTTTTAAGTCAAATGAAATGAACATTATAAGGTATGAAATGGGTTTAATATAAAACCAATAATGATTCCTAGCAAGACTTAAACACTTGATTGAACTTCAAATATGAAATATAGTGAGATATAAGTTGAAAGTTAACACAATCAAATTGAACATTGTGTATTTATGATAGGAAGGGTTATGAGACGTAGAGTAAAGTTTACATTACAACTACTATGCATTGCTATATGACTAATAGTTAATGTGAATGATTATATAATTGTGTAGGGCACGTGAAGTGCAGATGTCTGTAAGTTGTTAAACTGTTATTGGTACACAACGATCAAGGCAAGTCTTTCAGTTCCTATTTGCTATGTGAACTTGATGATTAACTGTTTTAAATCTTTATTGCAAAGAGCATGATGTGTTATATATATGGTGAAAGTATGAAATGTTAAAGTCAATTTATGACTATGTTGATTGATTAAAGCATGCTGATTGAGTAAAGACTCAATCTTTATACCTGTTATATAAACTGTAGCATGTATATTATAGGTTGAGCATGTTATTATGTGCTATGTGATGCATGAAAACTGTTAGATTTTCTTTGGTTTGTCGAGCTCAACCTTGCAAATAACCACTTTTTTGAGTTCAAGATTCAAGGTAAAGTTATGTGTTACTTGAAAAGACATAAATCGATGTGATACTTGAAGATTTATACACTTTGGTTGTGTTATTATTATTTAAACCATGTTTAAGGTTCCGAATAATGTATTAATATTGAATTGTAATATCATTTTGCGATGTAAACTATTGTAGTATTAAAATGATTCTGAGAAATTTAGATGTAAAGGTTGAAGGTTTTGGGAACTAGGATAGTTTGTAATAGAAAATTTTAATTATTCCGTAAATTTCAATGGTTGTATTATCGTTTAATGATGTAAAAATTAGAGGTTGAATGTATTATTAACGACCAATGTCAAGAATTAAATTGTATGAATTTTGGGGTCGTTACAGTTAGTATCAAAACTGTAGGTTATAAATCTTAGGTAGGAGTACCATAGGCTATAACCTTAGAGAAGGAAGGTGAAGATAATGAAAGAATAAGCTCAAGTAGAGTTTTAATAATAACAAGTAATTTAAGAAATTTATAAAGAAGGGATTAAAACATGCATGAGAGGATTCAAAGAAGAATCTCACAGAGTTATAAGGAATATGAATGTGGGGTTACCCAACTCCAATAATAAGGATGTAAGGTGATAATAAATAGACAATGTCTATAAAAAGAGAATGATACAGAAGTTAAGAATAAAAAGTTATATTTAAGTATGGTATAATTGTACTCTTTAATAGTTGATGTATGGTATCTGGGCTAAACGATTCCTTCATAGAGCGGAGGTATATACGAACTAGCAACTCAGAACCTAGTTTGTTGGTTGTTTGTGGGAAACCACTTAGTGTGCCATATTGAAACTGTTAGAGACTCGATGTGTACCAGGTATAGAAAGTGGATACGTATGATGAAAATATGAAACTTGGGTAAGAGTACCAGGTATAGAAACTGTTAGAGACTCGATGTGTACCAGGTATAGAAAGTGGATATCTTTCTAGTTACCCTCCTGGGATTTATTGGGGTAGGGTTTGCCCAACTGGTGCCGAACTCCTACATCCACATTTTGGATTTTATCGCATTCTGTCATGAATTAGGAGTCCAACCTACTCTCAACTTCTTCTTTACTGTATACAAGGTTACCCAAACCAGAGAAAAGGGGTTCAAAGTTCTGGGCAAGCACGCACAGAAAGCTGGTGAAAAGTTTGAGAGGAGGTCGCTGATAAATACTCCTTCGAGCAACAGAGGATGGCATGAGAAATGGTTTTTCGTCAAGGGACCAGAAATTGCCTCTTTACCGAACTGGACTACTAATGAAAAGACTTCTGCTAATTTTGGTGATATATCCGAAGAATGTGTAGCCGAACTGATTGAGTTCTTGAGTAATTTCCCGAATGAGGAATGGAAACATGGACTCCTTTCTAAGCAGGCATGGCTATATGATTATAAACGTAAGTATCGAACTACTCTTGTGCATATTTCTATTAAACCTTTGATAATATTGGTTCTGATCTGTCGTTATATAATCTTTGCAGTGTCTTTGATTAGACCAAACTCTTTAGAGATAAAAGAATTTGAAGACTTTTTGGCTGCGAAGATTATGGATGCAAATGAGGAGCCTCCAACAGGGGAATCTCTCCAAGCTGATCCTCTCATTACCGAACCACCCACTGTCGATCTTTAGATTGACGAACCACAAATTGATGAGCCCATTGTACCTGAAGAATCACTCAATCCTCGACGAAGAAAGAGAGCTGCTAGGAGATCCAAATCCATCCGCCTGGATACAGACCCTGAGATAGACCCAGAAACAAACCCAGAAATAAACCCTTCACCCATTCCCACTTCTGCACCTCTTGAACCCGCTCCAACCAAGGGAAGTCTGTTTGACATACCTCTACACGAACGGGAGAAAGTCCTTCGTGTCAAGAAATTAAGGGAAAAGATTACCCCCTTAACCGCTGACGAACTTCGAGTGCCCACATCTTTGACCATTATTCCTCCAGCAGTCCCCATAGAAATTAAAGTGCCAGATGATGATGAGCCAATTGAAATCATCCCTTCATTATCTCTTAAGAGAAAACAACCGTCTGATAGTCATCCAGGTTCATTGTCGGCCCCTTCACCAGTTCGCGAACCTATTCCTGCCCGGTCGCCCTCTCTAGAAAACATATATATGGATCCATCACCAACTCATGATCAGCCCATGTCTTCCCCTCCAAGACAATCACCTTCCGAGTTTCAACATGACGCTATGGCCTCTCCAACTATGTGGCCTCAGTTTAATGCCAACTTCCCCTTTCGACTGTTTGATGCCTTCATCCGTGAGACCGATGACCATCGATTTAGTAACAGTTCAAACATGGATCTGCTTAATGAAGGCATGAGCTATCTGGCGAAGGTAAATGGTTTTCTCCTTGATTTCCATGCTTATCTTTATTCTTAGGTACTTGAAACTGATCAAGTAATGCCGAACATGTGTAGGCGAATGCTGTATTCGGACGTCTACGTCCAAAGTTTATTGAAGCCGAAGTCGAAGAAGAGGCAATAAGAAAAGAGAACGCCATCCTGAAGTCGGCTTTGGCTCGAGAAAGGTCTCAACATAAAGGCGTTCTTCACACTAATGAAGGTCTTCGAAAGGAGTTGGCCCAGACCAAAGAAGATGTGAAAACGTCCAATGAAGAATTGAAGTCAACTAAGGCCCAATACCAAGAAATCATCAAGATGAACGCTGACTTGGTTCAACGGAGTGAAATAAGGATGGAGAGAGTTAAAGAGCTGAAGGCCAGCAATAGGATTCTGGCCAAATTGATTAAAAAGCTGGAGTTAGCAGAAACTCATCATCTGAATAGGCGTCAGAAGCTCGAAGAAGAAATCCGAGAACTCTGAGTTCTTCGGGATCTTGGACCTCCTTTGACCGATGATCTTCGCAAGCAGATCTGTGAAGAGTATCAGAAATTAGATGAGATCAACGGAGAGATCATGAAGATATATTCTGAAGGCTATGAGCTCTGTCGAAGTCACGGCAAGGAAAAGCTGATATCAGCTAAAATAGACCCAGCTTTGCTCGACTCTTCAGATGGCGAGGATAATGCATGAAGTGAATATTCCTGTTTTCTTTGAAATTGTTAAAAACTTTTATGAAAATTTCTATCTTTATGTAATCGGATAATGTTATGAATAGTTAATGAAATTGCAACTTTCTTTATCATGACTTCTGTTTGGATTCGTTTCTTGTCAATAATTCAGCATCAATAACCTGCATGAGCTTAACTTAGGCTATGAATCAGATAAGGCATATAATAATTAAGTTAAGAAATGATATGAACTGAATTCAATAGACTGAACTGAATGAATCGAACTCAACACTTGAACAAAATAAAGTAATGCATACTTATCATTTCCGAAAGTGTGAGGCAGGTCATATATGAGGTGAATTTGGCTGATCCTCCTTGCACCATTAAGATCTTGTTTACCGCTCGGGGTAGAACAAGTATATAAGGACATTTGTTTACCACTCAGGGTAGAACAATTTTATAAGGACCATGGAATTTTTTTACCACTCGCGGTAGAACAAATTCATAAGGACACTCCTGACAAAAAAGCTACCATCGAATGGCCAGCGAGTCCGACCATACCTCCTTACTTCGGTGCCTTTTGTTTACCACTCGCGATAAAGCAAAATTTTAAAAGGACAGTGGAATTTGTTTACCACTCGTGGTAAATCAAACCCATAAGGACACTCCAACCGAAAAGGCTGCCATCGAATGGCCAGCAAGTCCACCCCGTCCTCTTTACACCGATGAAGTTTGCCTACCCCGAAGGGCCTAACAAATTCATAAGGACCACCTGCCAAAAAGGCTGCCATCGAATGGCCAGCGAGTCCCCCCAATCCTCCTTACTCCATTGTGAACTTAGGACCAATAAGAAGAAGATCAGTTGTGAAAAAGTGAATCTTTTATTGATGATGAACCACCATTTACAGACTTCCGATAAACTGACTCGATCTCTACTGAAAATATTTCTGAATCCTGCCAGCATGCTAAGTATTCTTGATCTCTGATCCATCCAATGCCTTCAGTCGGTAAGTTTCGGGCTTCGGTACTACAATTACTTCATATGGCCCTTCCCAGATCGGCATTAGCTTTCCCATGTTCTGAGGTGTAGACGCTTCGACTTCTTTGAGGACGAAGTCCCCCACTTCAAATCTGCGAAGCTTTACCCCCTTATTGTAATGCTTGTCCACTCTCCGCTGATATGCTGCCAGCTTGATCAAAGCCACCTCTCTGACTTCTTCCAACAGATCCAAGTTGACCTTCAGCCCTTCTTCATTGTAGATCTCTTTAAACTGACTAACCCGAACGCTTGGGGATCCAATTTCAACTGGGACTAAGGCATCAGTACCATAGGCCAATCTGAAAGGTGAATCCACTGTGGTAGTCCTCGGGGTAGTCTGATAAGCCCACAATACACTGAGAAGCTCCTCTGGCCATCTTCCTTTAGCTTCATCCAGTCTGCGCTTGATCCCATTCAGCAACGTTCTGTTTGTCACCTCCACTTGCCCATTCGACTGTGGATGAGCCACCAAAGTCTTCTTATGTTAAACTCCTAGCTCTTTCAGAAATCCTTCAAACTTCGATCCCACGAACTGGCATCCGTTGTCCGATATCACCACCTTAGGAATTCCAAATCGGAACACTATGGATTCCTTCAAGAACTTAAAGCACTCTTGCTCCATTATCAGCCTGAGTGGCTTCGCTTCTACCCATTTGGTCATATAATCGATAGCAACTATGACAAAACTTACCTGACCTTTAGCTTTCGGAATTAGACCCAGTATATCTACCCCCCAGACAGCAAAGGGTATAAGAGATAAAATCAATTATAGCTCTTCTGGTGGCTGATGTGGGATCGGACTATTTAGTTGGCACTTCTCACACTTCTTTACATACTCTGTAGCTTCCTTGAAGATCGTAGGCCAGTAGTATCCTTGCCGATGTACTTTATAAGCCAAAGACTTAGCAGCCATATGGTCGCTGCAAATACCCTCGTGAACCTCCCGAAGAGCATACTCAGCCTCAGACGGAACCAGACACTTCAGCAATGGTGACGAAAATGCCCTTCGATAAAGATCCCCATCAATAAGAAAGAAGTTGCCACTTTTGTACCTGATCTTCTTTGCTAGCATCTGATCCGAAGGAAGGACGCCATCTGTGAGATACTCAATGTAGGGAGTCATCCAACAGTTAGATCGTTCGATACACATCACCACTTCATGCTGGATACTCGGTTGCTACAGAACGTCCAAATAAACTGACCCGTTGAAAACAACAGCATCTGTAGTGGCCAGCTTCGACAATGCATCGGCAATGGAATTGTCGTTACGCTCTATGCCCTGAAACTCATAAGAGACAAAATACTGAAGCCGGTCTTTTAACTCCGCCAAATACTTGATCATCCTTGTCCCACGAGCTTCATAATCTCCTGACAACTGCTTGACGACCAACTGAGAGTCACTGTAAATGATCAGCTTCTGAACTTCTAGACTCTTCGCTAGTCGGACTCCTACCAGCACTGCTTCATATTCGGCCTCATTGTTTGTTGCTCTGAACCAAAATCGGATGGCCTGCTGCACCTTGAATCCCTCTGGACTTGTCAAAATGATCCCAGCCCCGCTGACATCCCCAGTAGAAGACCCATCTACATACAGAGTCCATGAATTCTGACCGTGCTGAAGAATTGCAACTGCTCGGTCAGACGTCTCAACTTCTGGTAGCTCAGCATATGTTTCAGAGAATGAATATTCCACCATGAAATCGGCCAAGGCTTGACTTTTGATAGCGGTTCAGGGATGATATTCAATAAAAAATTAGGATAATTCCATTGTCCACGCTGCTAATCTCCCCGAAACCTCTGGTTTACTCATCATCTTCTTCAATGGTTGATCCGTGTAGACGACCAGAAGCCGACCTTGAAAATATTTCCGAAGCTTTCGACTAGCAATTATCAAAGCAAAAGCAAATTTTTCAATATTCGGGTACCTGGTTTCAGAATCTCTTAGGACATGGCTTACATAATAAATCGGATGCTGCGTCCCCCCTGCTTCCCGAACCAAAACAGCTTCCACTGCCAACGAACTAGCTCCCAGATATAAATACAAGGTCTCAAATGGAGCAGGCTTCACCAATAAAGGGGGTGAAGACAAATAGGTCTTTATGCCTCGAAAGGCGTCTTCACACTCCAAAGTCCACTGGAACGTCTTTGCATTCTTCGGTCCCTTCAGTGTATCAAATAATGGCAAGCATCTTTCTGCAGATTTGGACATGAACCTTCTCAAAGCTACAATCCTACCAGTCAGACGTTGAATGTCTTTGAACGACTGAGGAGTCTTCATGTCGAGAATAGCCTGGATCTTCTCCGGATTTGTCTCAATGCCTCTTTGACTGACCAGATAACCCAGGAACTTCCCTACACCGAGTCCGAAGGTACATTTTTCCGGATTGAGCCTCAACTTATGATGACAAACCATCTAAAAACATTCCTCCAGGTCATCCAAATGCTTCTGAACATCCATGCACTTCACGATCATATCATCCACGTACACCTCCATGTTCCTCCCCAGCTGCCTCTCGAAGAAGAAGTTCATCATTCTTTGGTAAGTGGCTCCAGCATTTATCAGGCCAAAGGTCATCTTCTTATAGGCATACACCGAACGGTGTGTGATGAAGGCTGTCTTTGGAATGTCCTCCTTGCACATGAAAATTTGATGATAACCTAAAAAAGCATCCATAAAGCTTAGTAATGCATACCCCAAAGTGGCATCGATGAGCTGATCAATATGGGGTAGAGGATAGAAGTCCTTCGGATAAGCTTTATTTAGGTCAGTGTAGTCAATGCAAACTTGTCATTTCCCATTCTACTTTTGCACCAACACTACATTCGCCATCCACTCTGTATAATCGATCTCAAAGATGAAGTCAGCAGCTATCAGCTTCGCAATCTCCTCATCAATGATCCTCTGTCGCTTAGGCACAAAGATATGCCTTTTTTTGTCGAACTGGCTTCTTTGATAGATCCACATCCAGTCGGTGCTCGGCAATCTTTCGGTTGATCCCAGGCATGTCTTGTGGCTCCCATGCAAAGATGTCCGCATAACAACGAAGAAGTTCCATAAGGTTAGTCCGGAGAGGTTCCGGCAAACCCGAATCGATTTTCACTGTTTTATCCTTCTTCCCCAGAATTAGCTTAATTTCCTCCGTCTCTCCTGCAGGAACAACCAATGGCTCCGAACTGCTTTCAGTGAAGGGCTCAATCTCAATTGCCATGGTCTACTTCTGCTTGTTGACCCCTACTCCAGAGGAGATTACTGCATTCCTATAGCATCGTCTGGCCAGATCCAAGTCCCCTGCTACCTCTCCAACTCCGTGGGCTGTTGGGAACTTGACCTTGAAGTGAGGGATGGAAGTCACAGCTTAGAGAGCTCTTAGATTAGGTCTTCCCAGTATGGCGTTGTAGGCCGAATCTACATGCACAACATAAAATGCACATGTTATTTCTACCTGTTGTGGAGCAGTACCGAAGATGACTGGTAGCTCAATAGTTCCTACAACTTTGACTAGATCATTGCTGAAGCCGTATAGGGGAGCCTCCTGCCCAACCTCCATCTTTCGCCCATCAAGATGCATCCTCTGATAAGTATGGGCGTACAGAATATCCACATAAGAGTCGTTATCTATCATCATACGCCTCATATCCACCGAACCCACTTGTGATGTGATCACCAAGGCTCCTTCATGAGGTTCGATGGGCTCCGAAGGTTAATCTGCATCACTGAAGGATATAACTGCCCCTGGAAATGGTCTGTCGATCTTCAGGGGAGCACCTACCACGGACATGACCGAGTCCAGATATCCTCTCCTCTTCATCCCTACCATTTTTCCTGCCGTCCCACCGGTTATTACATCAACGACGTGCCTTGGTGGCTAATTTGGAGCAGGTTGCACGAGGGAACCGTTTGGACCGTCTAAACGGTACAGTCAACATTCTGCTACTCTTGCTGGTCCCTCCCGGCCACATATTGAACCAATAAATCATTTTGAACCTTCCTCTCCATAAAATCTTTCAAATTGCAACACTCATTAGTGTCGTGACCTACAGCTTGATGATAGCCACAATATTTCTGAGCATTGCCCTGTCCTGGCTTGAAGTTATCACGAGGCAGTTCATAGAACGGTTGGTTTTTGATCTGATCCAGAATCATTGACCTATTCGTATTCAGTTTGGTGTAAACCTTGTTCACCTTCGAGGTAGGAGCAGGTGAGTGATTACTTTCCTTGTCGCCATGAGTTGTTGTACTTCTTCGAACTTCCCTCTGGTCTATCATTATACCCTCCCCCTTTCTTCTAATCGCCTTCAGCCTTAGGAGCATCTGCCTCCATCATTCGGTCCAAAGAAGGACGCTTCAGGCTATTCATAGCCTCCTCCACTACGATGTAGCCTTCTTCTTTATCAAAAGCTTCGGCTAAGCTCTTCGGATGGTGAAACATCAGCTTCTTCATTAGTTTCTCAGACTTCACCAGATCTAGGCCGTTTTGAAATAACCCTACAGCCTGAATATCATTAAGGTCGGAAACTTGACCAACTGCCTCCTTGAACCTCTTCACATACTGACCTAAGGATTCATTGGTGAACTGTCGGACCTATGCCAAAGAACCTGTAGGCTTCCCTCTTCTTCGGTTGCTCCCGAAACGGGCATGGAACTTATCACAAAGCTCGATCCATGAAGATACTGAATCTGCTGGCAAAGTCCCCATCCATTGCCTCGCATCCTTTCTTAATGTTGTGACTAACGTGTGGCACTTAGCAGCATCTGTGAAATCATAATAATCCATCAGCCGGTCGAACGCCTGGCTATGGTCATAAGGGTCCCCGAACTCATCATAACTCTCCATGTGGGGCAACTTCTTGGTGGTGTCTACCTTCTCCTTAAGAATATCTGAGGAAAAGGGAGATGCCTTCTTTCCCGGAGTATCCTTCACCTATTGAACCTCAGCTAATTGCTTCCGGAGCTCCTTCAACTCCTTAACCAAGAAATCCACACCTTCTGGTTACGAGTAGACTTCTTTCTCTGGAGATTCCTTCCTCTTCTGAATGGACCGACCTCCTCTATCGGAAACCACTGCCCTTGATGGACTTCTAGATTTACTCTGACGTATGGTCTTACCCTCACGATGAGAGTGCTCATGACGCTGCTCTCTCCTTCTACTTTCTGGCACGATCTCCCTCGACCTACTCCTTTGTCTGCCACCATCCCGGCCTTGAGAACCGACGATAATAAGTGCTCCCTTCGATGCCTCAGGAGTTCTGCTCCTCGATCTCCTTCGGTCATGGGAACGGCCCCGAGATACATGCACTGAATGCTCTAGTCCTTCCCTCTCGTCGTGGTACCTCCTTATGCCTGCTACGCCTCTCGGACTAGACATAAGTGGACGCCTCATCCTTCAGATCGGCCATCTGAAGCATTTGCATAGCTATATCTTCTCTCTGCTTTAGAAGAACTTCCAAAGCTTTATCTACCTCTTCGGCCATCCTTTCCAACTTGGCAGTTCTATCATCTCGACCACTTCAGTGGTGCGTTTTAGGCGGAGAACCCCCCACCTGTCTCTGATCCTGATCATGGTCTTTGTAAGACCCCGAAATTTTTAAATAAATAGGAATTTCCTTTATTTATTATTTTGAAATAGTAAGGGTTGATTTGATTAATGTGGATAGTTAAGGGTTAAATACGCAAATATTTCAAAATAAGCAAGTGGTTATAAAATATTCATTATCGTCAGGGAATATTTGTTTGGTCGTGGAATATTAAATGCATCGGGGAATATTAAATGCGACAGCCTTGATGCCATGTGGCCCCATAACTAAAAGATTGGATGAAGAAAGCGACAAATATAAGTTGTTTTTAAATAACTGGCGTAGTTGTTGCCAATTATCATTGTTGGAATACCCGTTGGTTAAAACACACTAATACGCATTGTTGAAAGTTACTGACACGGTATTGCACCAATTATTGATTCTACGTAAGAAGGCACTACTCAATAATGGTTACTGAATTATTCTTATTCAAAGATTTTATTTTATTGATTCAATAATTCTTTGCGTTGATATTTTATATTCTTTGTTGTTTCAATAATTGTCATTACACAATATTTTCATTATCGAAGCAATAATTCATATTATCTGAATAATATTATTAGATAACATTGTTGGCAATGTCTAGAAAGTTCTGCCTAAGGAGAGGTTTGGTCACCTAATTGCGGCGCCAAGAAGAAGAAATTCTTATTGGAAGCCCCCCTCTTCTGAACCGCACGGTTGTCAATATTGTGATTCGTAATATTATTTGTGAATAATTAATTATTGATTTATATGATGAGGAAAATATTGATTTTATGTGGATATAGATGGAGAAAAATTTTAATGTGACAATTGTTGAAAATTGAAATTTTATCTTTTATAATAAAATAATTCATTTAAATATATTATTATATTTTAATAATATAATAATGGTGATATTTTACAACGAATATGGGATATATGAGTATACGAGGAGGAAGAGTATTTTTGTTGCAATAAAAGTTTAAAACATGTTAAACATGTCGGTGGACCCCATTTATTGACTAAAATTTGATTTATTTTTGTAAAATCGACCGTTTGTGGATTTTTGGTCAATTTCTATTTAGAATTTGGAAAAACTTTCTTCGCAAAGTTGTAGAGAATTGAATTTCCTATAAAAACTCGCGTGATTTGAATTTTCTGATGAAAGGGCTATTTATTATGAATTATTGAAGTTCAAGTCTCAAAATAATTGATTTTTGTAAGTTTTAATTATTTATTTTATGAAAAACGTTTTTATCATTTCTTTCTAGAAGGTTGGCATGTGGGAAATGTTGGGATCTGATTTCTAAAGAGGCGAGGAAATTTATTAATAATAATATATTTTATTAATTTTTTACGCTTTGGTGTTCTAAGCAATTTCCTATAAATAGGGTGCTTAGGTTAGAATTGAAAATCACACTTTAAATCAAGTTTTCTCTCTATATTATCGGCGTATTCTTATGAGTATTTTGAGTATACTTTGAGTATTGCTAGGCGATTGTGCAAGTTCCCTCAAAGACTATACGGTGTTTCATCTAGAAATCTTGATCTTTCGAGGTAAGGAATATTATTTTTTGTAATGATATTATTTCTTCAATATCATTATAATTGAAATGTTGATCTGAAGTTTTTATCAAATTTGGAACTTTTTCATGTCGGGGGTTACTATTCATGGGTTACTATTCATGAGTTACTATTCACGAGTTACTATTCATGAGTTACTATATTCACGAGTTACTATTCACGAGTACTATTCATGAAAGCGTGAAATGTTTTTGTGGAATTTCTATCTTTTGGTGTCTGAGTTATTATTCACGATATCTAAGACTATTCACGATATCGACAAGACTATTCACGATATCTGCATTATTCAATAGAAAAATAAAATTTCTTCTTTTCGTCTCAAAACATCTATTCGGATACTAACTCGATTGTATCCATGTTTTGATCATTCTTGAATTTTACACCACTATGATTATTTTTGAGGTATTTTTTTTGGATGTGGATAAAACCAAGTACGAATCCTAAATCCTTAATACTTGTCATTTTGTTTCATTGGATTCGTTTCTTTTAAAAATATTTTCATCATCCTCGGCCTTAAATGATGATATTATGGAATATCTTTGGCATTCGTAGTGCAAAGATGAATGATTTCTTAAGAATATCTTTGGCTCAGTAGTGCAAAGATGAATGATTTATGAAGAATATCTTTGGCCCGTAGTGCAAAGATGAGCAGTGTTTAAATGAACATGATTAATCGATGAATATCTTTGGGCTGTAGTGCAAAGATGAATATTTGATTCAGATGTATATTAATTGATGTTACAGGATAAAAGATGAGCGATGAACTTTTAAATTCATACATAGAAGATAGTAGTTTGCATTCTCTACTTAACTCTTCTAATGAATTATTATTTCATTGCGAATATTGATTTAAAATTTGTTGTCTATTGTATTCTATTATATTTTTCCTGTTGAAGACTAACGATAATTTGTTGTATATTATCTTAGTCATAATATTCTTTCTTGAGCTAGTTGAGCTCACCCTTTTCCTTTTTGTTCCATTTTTCTCGTGGAGGCGAGAATATAGCGAAATTTAGAGTCGGGGTATGGAATGAAGGTTCTAGAGAGAGTTGTTTAGTAGTCCTCACCATTTTTGTAAAATAATGTATCAATAAATGTGATGAGGATTTATTTGAGTATAGATATTGTCTAGAAGATAATATTTGTATTCAAACTCACGATTTCTTGTTGTAATAATAAAGTTGTAGTTGTTTACGTACCACGTATTGATGACTCGGAATAGGTGATGTATACCTATTTTGGGGGCGCCACGGTTGGTATCGAGCTTAGGGATATGATCTCTGGCGGAGATCTGGGGGAATAGAACTAGGAGGGAGAGACGAGTAAATCCTTCGCTAGTGTGTCCTACCTAAGCTTATTTGTTAGTTGGTCAAGTATATAGGGATATTATGTGATATATTGATTTCCTTAATTAACCCTTGTTTTATAATGATGATTTGAGAATGTCAATTGAGAATATTAACAATGGAAATGAGACCGTGGAGATGCTCTGTACTCACCAACGAGGAGAACGCGCAACAACAGTGGCAATGTTCCTCCCGTGAACAACACCATTGAAAGCGAGATGATGAACGAGGGATGTTTAGAAGTTTTTGCAGTTCATGCAAAATCGACGAGGAGACTCGTGTTCAAAATCTGAGGAGGAAATGATAGCAATTCACGGGTTGTCACAACCAAGTAGTTCAAAGAGTTGGGACCACGAATTTAAGGGAAAGCCAGATCCGATCACGTGGCGGAAACATGGGTCAAACAAATTACCAAGATATTCGATGTCTTGGGATGCACGGAGGAACGAAGGTTCCATTCGCCACCTTTATGTTCCGTGGCGAAAGCGAGATCATCTTGGTGGGAGTCAGCGTGAAGCGTACACCATCCGGCCGCTTTTCAAAGCATGTCTTGGGAGACGCGTTTGAAGCTATTTAATGACAAATACTTTCACGAAAGTGTTCGTCATATGAAGGAAGTGGAGTTCATCGATTAGAACAAAACAACATGGCGGTGTCTCGAAGACGAGGCAAAGTTTGCAGAGTTATCCAGGTTTGCACCTCATTTGGTGGAGAATGAGGAAGCGTATGACACGGATGTTTCTTAGAGGTTTGAAACCCGGCATACGTCAGTATCTCATTTCTCATAAATTTTCTCTTTATTCAGATGTTGTAAACAGGGCTAAATTATTAGAGCGAGATAACGAGTACGGTCAACTAAGGGACCACAACCAGGATCGTACCAGAGATAGCAGTCAACAGAATAATGATAACCATCGGAGAAAGAAACAGACGGACAAAAATGGTAACCACTCTGGTGGTAATCATGGCCATGAAAATAGAAGAAGCGAGTCAGGAGGAGATTTTAAAAAGAGGAGATTTAACAGCGACCATATGAAGACGACAGTGCCGGCAGCAACTAGTTCTAAGGGAGGAGAACGACCACCGGTCATATGCTACAAATGCGGAAAAGAGGGACATATTAGTCCAAACTGCCCACAACAGTTCAAGGTATGCTATAATTGTGGAAAGGAAGGACATATCGCTCGAGATTGTACGGTAGCGAAACCTAGTTCAGCGGGGACGGTGACTCAAAAGACTGTCCCAGAAAAGTCAAAGTCAACGATTAGGGAAGAGCGTTTGTTGTGGATTGGTCAAAATGCGAGGAACCCAAACGAGGTGATCACGGTAAGCTATTTATAAATTCTTACATAGTTTATACCTTACTTGATCATGGTGCTACCCATTCATTTATCTCTCTGCATGTGCTCAACGTTTAAACTTGACTCAGGAGAAATTAGACTTTGACCTATCTCTGTGGAAACTCCGTTAGGAGAAACCTTCATCACATCCATTGTTTATAAATCTTGTTTGATTCAAGTTGGCACCATTACCTTACTGTTGACCTTATCTCTTTAAAGATACTTGCTTTTGATGTGATTTTAGGGATTTATTGGTTAACTACTCATCATGCCAAAATTGATTGTTTTTTCGTAAGGTTGTTAGTTTTCATATTCCTAACCAACCCTGTTGTTATTTAATTCAAGCAACTAAACCATTAAAATCAATCACTGTCATATCTAATCATAAAGCTATTCGTTTATTGAAAAACGGATGTCAAGATTTCTTAGCCCATGTTATGGATTTGAATAAAGACACGTCAAATTTGAATAATATTCCTGTTGTTATTGACTTTCCTGACGTATTTCAAGAACTTCCGGCCTACCCCGTAAGCGTGAAGTTGAATTCTTTATTGATCTTGAACCCGGTACAAAGCCTATTTCTAAAACCCCATATCGAATGGCTCCTATTGAACTTCAGAGTTAAAGGTCCAACTACTGTGAATTGTTGGACATCGGTTTCATTCATCCTAGTACATCTCCTTGGGGTGCTCTGTTTTATTTGTAAAGAAGAAAGACGGGAGTATGCGACTTTTTGTATTGACTATCGGGAATTGAACCATGTCACCATCAAGAATAGGTATCCTCTACCTCGTATTGATGACTTGTTTGACGATTGCAAGGGGCACAATTCTTTTCAAAAATCGATCTTCGCTCCGGATATCATCGCCTAAAGATTAGGCGAGGATATTCCAAAGACCGCCTTCGTAAGAACTTCGGTATGGGCATTATGAATTCTTAGTCATGTCTTTCGGACTAACTAATGCTCCTGCGGCTTTCATGGATATGATGAACCCGAGTATTCAAGGAATATTTGGATCAATTCGTTGTTGTCTTTATTGATGACATCCTTATATATTCCAAAAGTCGTGAAGATCATGAGCACCATTTGAAAGTCGGTACTCCAAAGGCTTCGTGAAAACCAACTATATGCCAAATTGAAGAAATGCGAGTTACGGCTTGAGGAAGTAGCATTCCTTGGGCGCGATGGTGTCGAAACATGGAGTATCTGTTGATCCGTGAAGATTGAAGCAATACAAAGTTAGAGCAACCAAGTCGTGGTGATCAAGCACGTAGCTTTTTGGGCTTATTTGGTTATTATCGGAGATTCGTGGAAGGGTTTTCTCGAATCGCTACTCCATTAACTCATTTAACTTCGGAAGGATACAAAATTCGTTTGGAGTGAAGAATGCGAGAAAAGTTTCCAAGAGCTTAAGAGGAGACTTATTTTAAGACTGTTCTAACAATACCATCTGGTTCGGATGGATTTGTTATCTACAAATGATGCTTCGTGCAAAGGGTTAGGATGTGTTCTCATGCAACGTGGGAAAGTCATAGCCTATGCCTCGCGACAACTTAAAAGAGTATGAGAGGAATTATCCTACTCATGATCTAGAGTCAGTTAGTGATTTTCGCGCTAAAAATATGGAGGCACTATCTATATGGGGAGAAAGTGGAGATATATTCGCACCATAAAAAGCCTTAAATATTTCTTCACTCAAAAGAACTCAACACGCGACAATGACGTTGGCTCGAGCTATTGAAAGACTACGACCACACTATTCAATACCATCCCGGTAAAGCGAATGTGGTAGCCGATTTAATTGAGTAGAAGATCATATGAACGAAGCGAGTGCGATGTTGTCAAGTATACGATAGAGCCAACTTTAATAGAAAAAGTTAAGGTTGCTCAAGTCGCAAGGCCGGAGTCGATGCGTATGAAGAAGAAAGTACAAGAAGGAGCTATTATTAAGCGAGAATTGATGAAGAAGGAATACTTGAGTCCACTCTAGACTTTGTGTTCCTAACGACTCGATTTGAAGTACAAGATTATGATGGAGGCACACAATACGCCATTTGCAATCCATCTCGGTAGTACTAAAATGTATCGTGATCTTCGACATACATTTTGGTGGAACAATATGAAGAGAGAGATTGCAAAGTTTATCTCGATGTGTTTAACTTGACAACGTGTAAAGGCGGAGCATCTTGTACCTAAGGGTCCGTTGCAACCACTTGAGATTCCGGAATGGAAGTGGGAACACATTACTATGGATTTCATTCACGGGTCTTCCTACGGTTTCTCAAGGCATCAATGCTATTTGGGTTATTGTTGATAGATTAACCAAGTCTCGCTCATTTCTTGCCGACACGGAGACTTATTCCTTGAACATCTTGCTAGTATATGCGTGAATGAGATTGTGAGGTTGCATGGCATGCCTGTATCCATAGTTTTGGATCGTGACCCAAGATTCACTTCAAGATTTTGGGTTAGTTTGCAAAAAGCTATGGGCACGGATTTGCGATTTAGTTTGGCATACCATCCCCAAACCGGACGGACAATCGAGAGAGGACTATTCAAACTCTTGAAGATCTATTAAGACTCGTGTCCTAGACTTCAAGGGTAGTTGGGATAAGTATTTACCATTGGTGGAATTCTCCTACAACAACAGTTATCGTGCAAGTATAGGTGTGGCTCCATTTAAAGCATTATAGGCGAAAATGTCGTTCTCCAATATGTTGGGATGAGGTGGGTGAAGCAACATTGTTGGGACCCGAAGTTAGTACGTATGACTCACCGAAAAGATCCAAATAATTCGACAAGCGTACAAGCGGCACAAGATCGACAAAAGAGTTATGCGGATCTTCATTGAAAGGACGTGGAATTTAATGTGGGGATCATGTATTGTTGCGAGTTGCTCCATGGAAGGGAGTTACAAGATTTGGGAAGAGAGGAAAGCTCAATCCACGATTTATTGGTCCATTTCAAATTCTTGACCGAGTAGGAAATGTAGCCTATATAGACTTGCGTTACCTCAAAGTATGTCTCGTGTTCATAATGTGTTTCACATATCGTACTTCGTAAATATGTGAAAGACAGAACCACGTTATTGAGTTAGAAGCCGGACGTGATAATAGAAGACTTAACGATGAGGAGGTACTGTCAAGATCTTGGATAGGAAGGAGCATGTCCTACGCTAAGAAAGGTCATACCACAAGTTAAAGTTTTGTGGAGGAATCATGCTATAGAGGAAATGACACAGGAATTGGAAAGCGGAAATGAAAGCGAGGTATCCTCACCTTTTCAAAACACCAGTACGTCACGTCAATTTCGAGGACGAAATTTCATAAGGAGGGAGGTTGTAAGACCTCAAATTTTTAAATAAAAAGGAATTTCCTTTATTTATTATTTTGAAATAGTAAAGGGTTGATTTGATTAATGTGGATAGTTAAGGGTTAAATACGCAAATATTTCAAAATAATCAAGTGGTTATAAAATATTCATTATCGCTTCGGGAATATTCGTTTTTGTCGTGGAATATTAAATGCTTTGTCGGGAATATTCGTACTACTGGCCTGTGACCATGTGTGGGCCCCATAACGGAAAGTGATTGGATGAAGAAAACGACAAATATAAGTTGTTTTTAAATACTTGGCGTAGTTGTTGCAATTATCTTGTTGGAATACCCGGTGGTTAAAACACACTAATACGCGTTGTTGAAAGCGAACAGACACTGCAGTATTGCACCAATTATTGATTCTTACGTAAGAAGGCACTACTCAATAATGGTTACGATGAATTCTTATTCAAGATTTTATTTTATTGATTCAATAATTTTTGCGTTGATATTTTATATTGTTGTTGTTTCAATAATTGTCATTACACAAATTATTTTTCATTATCGAAGCAATAAATCATACTATCTCGAATAATATTATTAGATAACATTGTTGGCAATGTCTAGAAAGTTCATCTAAGGAGAGGTTTGGTCACCTAATTGCCGCCAAGAAGAAGAAATTCTTATTGAAAGCCCCTCTTTCCTGAGAACCGCACGGTTGTCAATATTGTGATTCTCGTAATATTATTTGTGAATAATTAATTATTGATTTATATGATGAGGAAAATATTGATTTTATGTGGATATAGATGGAGAAAAATTTTAATGTGACAATTGTTGAAAATTGAAATTTTATCTTTTCTAATAAAATAATTCATTTAAATATATTATTATATTTTAATAATATAATAATGGTGATATTTTTACAACGAATATGGGATATATGAGTATACGAGCAGGAAGAGTATTTTTGTTGCAATAAATGTTTAAAACATGTTAAACATGTCAGTGGACCCTATTTATTGACTGAAATTTGATTATAGCCTGTAAAATCGACCGTTTGTGGATTTCGGTCAATTTCTATTTGGAATTTAGAAAAACTTTCTTCTGCAAAGTTGTAGAGAATTGAATTTCCTATAAAAACACGTGAGATTCGAATTTTCTGATGAAAGGGCTATTTATTATGAATTATTGAAGTTCAAGTCTCAAAATAATTGATTTTTGTAAGTTTTAATTATTTATTTTATGAAAAACGTTTTTTATCATTTCTTTCTAGAAGGTTGGCATGTCGGAAATGTTGGGATCTGATTTCCAAATAGGCGTAGGAAATTTATTAATAATAATATATTTTATTAAATTTTTTCGCTTTGGTGTTCTAAGCAATTTCTATAAATAGGTGCTTAGGTTAGAATTGAAAATCACATCGTAAGCTCAAGTTTTCTCTCTATATTATCAAGTTTATTCTTGTGAGTATTTTGAGTATACTTTGAGTATTGCTAGGCGGTCTGAAGTTCCTCAAAGACTATACCGGTGTTTCATCTAGAAATCCGATCTTTCGAGGTAAGGAATATTATTTTTAAGTAATGATATTATTTCTTCAATATCATTATACTAAAATGTTGATCTGAAGTTTTATCAAATTTGGAACTTTTTCATGTCGGGGTTACTTATTCATGGGTTACTATTCATGAGTTACTATTCACGAGTTACTATTCATGAGTTACTATTCACGAGTTACTATTCACAAGTACTATTCAGTAAGCGTGAAGATGTTTTTGTGGAATTTCTATCTTTTGGTGTCTGAGTTACTATTCACGATATCGACACTATTCACGATATCTGATGATTATTCAATAGAAAAATAAAATTTCTTTTTTTCGTCCAAAACAACTATTCTGGATACTAACTCTGATTGTATCCATGTTTTGATCATTCTTGAATTTTACACCACTATGTTTATTTTTGAGGTATTTTTTTTGGATGTGGATAAAACCAAGTACGAATCCTAAATCCTTAATCCTTGTCATTTTGTTTCACTGGATTCGTTTCTTTAAAAAAATATTTTTCATCATCCTCAGTCTTAAATGATGATATTATGGAATATCTTTGGCCTGTAGTGCAAAGATGAATGATTTCTTAAGAATATCTTTGGCACTGTAGTAAAAAGATGAATGATTTATGAAGAATATCTTTGGCCCGTGAGTGCAAAGATGAGCAGTGTTTAAATGAACATGACTAATTGATGAATATCTTTGGCCTGTGAGTGCAAAAGATGAATATTTGATTCCGGATGTATATTGATTGATGTTTACAGGATAAAAGATAGCGATGAACTTTTAAATTCATACATAGAAGATAGTAGTTTGCATTCTCTACTTAACTCTTCTAATGAATTATTATTTTCATTGCGAATATTGATTTAAAATTTGTTGTCTATTGTATTCTATTATATTTTTCCTGTTGAAGACTAACGATAATTTGTTGTATATTATCTTAGTCATAATATTCTTTTCTTGAGCTAGTTGAGCTCACCCTTTTCCTTTTTGTTCCATTTTTCTCGGGAGGCGAGAATATAGCGAGTACGCAGCCTGGGGTATGGAATGAAGGTTCTAGAGAGAGTTGTTTAGTAGTCCTCACCATTTTTGTAAAATAATGTATCAATAAATGTGATGAGGATTTATTTGAGTATAGATATTGTCTAGAAGATAATATTTGTATTCAAACTCACAGTTTTACTGTTGTAATAATAAAGTTGTAGTTGTTTCTGTACCATGTATTGACAACTCAGAATAGGTGATGTATACCTATTTTGGGGGCGTCACAGTCTTTATCATCAGCAAACACCAACCTCCGTCTGGCCCCATCATGAGCACTCGAATGAGAACCCTTGGAAACATGCTTGGAAGCAGTGCTCTCACTCTCATGAGCACTCTTCGAAGGACCCAGACGATCCTTGATTGAAATGTGTTGATGACGAAATGTGACCCTCGGTTGTCCTTTCGGGCGATCGACTCTACTCCTCACCATCTTCCGACATAGAACAAATAGATCACTGTGATTGAAACTTTCAAGACACTAGAACTCAGCCCTCCTTCTAGCACCAATGTTAACGTCAAGAACTTCTTCCACGTCCAAATCACGTAAGACGCCCTAATCCTGCATAGTAAACACGATAAACACCAAAAGCTTGACGGCTTCGACCGTCGGGGGATAGCTCAGGCGTGAGAGTCAGTATCGATGTTCACAAGGGTTAACAATGGAGGATAATAATATCTAGTGTATTGAGAGAGAATTATCTTAGTTGAATGTGTGTGTGTATGTACCTCTTGCTTGAAGACTTTTTTGTTAGGTTATACTCTCTTACCCGATTTACCGTGCCACCCACTACCGTCTAACACAACCCCCCACTCCTCAGTGATTTCTGCCAACTGCATGTAGGTTATCACCTTTCTTCTCCACTGTTTATGCCGTCGGCCGGCTATAATCCCATCCACATTAATGCATGGCAGGTATCTTAATCAGCTGTCATGCTTTTTCATCATTACAAGTCAAAGTAATAGATATTTAAAAATACCAATGGGTCGACCCACTGATCCGACCCGATCTCGTAAAGACTTAACAGGGATAAAATGGTGACTAGGCCCAATAACTTTAAGACTTAATAGTGAAAACTTAATGGACTAATTAAATAAACAGGCCCAATCCTTTCGGCCCAATAGGAGAAATATCATGACCCAACAATGACGTTATGACCCTTTACCTTTGTAACAGATGGGAGCCCTTGGTTTTTTAACTGATAGACTAAATAAATATATGTTAAGTTGTGCCAAGTATGAGAAAGAAGAATAGAGCAGAGAAGACAGAAATTGAGAGAGAAAAGGAGTTCTCTGTAGAATTAGAGAAGAGCATTGGGGAATCAAGGAGAACCAACCTTTTTCATCATCTAATTAAAGCTAAGGTGGGTTCAAGAGGTATGAAGAAATTCTTAAGTTCCTAATCTTTGTTCCTTAATTTTATTGTTAGAAAATACTATGATTATTTGACCTTAGGAATTGGTGAAGAATCTATGTGTGTTGATTATGTAATGAATTTCTAGTGTTGTTCATATCTAAAATCAAGCCAATCAAGTTAAAATTGTGTAAAAGATGAAAAAAATAGGCTCTTAGTTATTACATACTATATGGTCTATTTTGGAGCTAAACAATTGGTGTAATCCTATGATTTAAGTTGTAAATTAATAGTGGTTTGTTGTTCTCCTCTGAGAAACAAAAACAACCCAATTGGAATGAACTAAAACGGAGTTAAAATGAATATGTGGTGTTCGATTTTGCTAGAGATGTTAAAACATGAAAATAGAGTATGAACATATGTTTTGGGTCAAATTTTAGGTTGGTTAATGTTTTTATAAATTTTTAGAATTCTAGTATGTTGTAGTTCTATGAATTACGAATCCATAGAATTAAGAACGGACTAATTTGGATGTGTATAACTCAAGTTATGAAGATTAGTAGGATAAAAGGGTCAAAATCGCAAAACACTATAATTTGGGCGAGGTCTAGCGCGGGCGCACTGCCCAGCACTGCCAAATGGCTCGGGTGCACTGCCTAGTATCGCCAAATGGTTAGGTCTTTTGATAGGCCTCTGTTAGTAATTGGGTGTCTGTGCCCCATTTCCTTGTATTTTTAGCTGTATAGAGATGTATTAAATGCTGATGTACTTACGAATGTATATACTGTTATTCCCTACATCATATTGCCATCTATGGTTTATCATGCATGTATCATGTTATGCATATATATGTATGCCCAGAGATATTCAGCATTGACCCCTGGACGGTCTTATGACACAGCCCATACAGATGTCTTCTTCGACAGTTACCCGTATTTATCATACCCCGCCAGTATTGGTGGCATCCCGTCTGAGATCGTGGTATGATAGTATGTCACCTTCAGACAGGGTGACTGTAGATCAGTTATTGCAGCATACTATGACTCTATTGATGTTTTAGGTTCCCGCGGGTTTTGTAGAGGGTATGCTAGAGCATTGGATACCGGAGAGGCAGGTTTTTTTGGTTTGGTATCCATGAGTTTACTCCTACTTAGAGGAGTATGCATGGTTGACGGCGCTGCCACTAGACAGACCATGCGTGCGGATGGCTATTGGTGACATGAGCTTACAGTTTTTGACCCTCACAGGGTTGAGGCGTAGAGTTGTGCAAGATGAGATCACATCTGGACACGTGGTATCCTAGCATTTTCTGATGGACAAATTTTGTGATGCCCCCAAAATAGGTATACATCACCCATTTTGAGTCGTCAATAACATGGTACAGAAATAACTACAACTTTATTAATACAACATAAAAACTGTGAGTTTAAATACAAATATTGCCATCTAGACAATATTCACACCCAAATAAGTCCTCATTACATATATTGGTATATTATTTTACAAAAATGGTAAGGACTACTAAACAACTTTCTAGAACCCTCATTCCATACCCCGACTAGTACTCGCTACATTCTCGCCTCCTGAAAAGAAAAATGGAACAAAAAGGAAAAGGGTGAGCTCAACTAGCCCAGTAAAGAATATTATGACTAAGATAATATAGAACAAATTATCGTTAGTCCTCAACAAGGAAAAATCTGATAAAATACAATAGACAACAAGTTTTAGAACAATATTCGCAGCGAAAATAATAATTCATAGATGAGTTACGTAGAGAATGAAATCTACTATTATCTATGAATTTAAAAGTCCATCATTAATATTTTATCCCTATAACATCAATAAATTTTTATCTTGAATCAAATATTCTTCTTTGCACTACAGGCCAAAGATATTCATCAGAAAATCATTAATCTTTGCACTACAGGCCAAAGATATTCAGTAATATAATCATTTAGGACTGAGGATGATGAAAAATATTTTAAAGAAAACGAATCCAGTGAAACAAAAGAACAAATATTAAGGATTCGTACTTTAAATAATCCGAGTTCAAAAATACTTCATAAATACTCATAGTGGAGCAAAATTCAAGAATGATCAAAACATGGATACAATCAAAGCTAGTATCCATAATAGATATTTTGGACAAAAAACAAAAAATTAATTTTTCTGTGAATAGTGTCGTATTCGTGAATAGTGTTGTATTCGTGAATAGTGTCGTATACGTGAATAGTAACCCCGACACTAAAAGACAAGAATTTCACAAGAAAAATCTTACCAATATTCCAGCATAATGATATTAGAAGAGAGAGAAAACTTCAGTTTCTGGTGTGATTTTCAATTCTAACCTAAACACCCTATTTATAAGAAAATGCTTAGAACACCAAAGCAGAAAATTTAATAAAATATTAATATATATATATTCAAATTTCTTATGCCCACTTTCTTAGATCTGAATTGAACAATTTATATCACATGCAAGACCCACAATTAATGACAAAAACGTTTTTCATATTAAAAATAATTAAAACTTCCAAAAATCAATTATTTCAGAACTTCGGAACTTCAATAATTCATAATAAATAGTCCTTTTGCCAGAAAAATTCAAACGTTATGTCTTTTTTATAGGAAATTTCATTCTCTACAACTTTGCAAAAGAATGTTTTTCCAAATTACAAACAGAAACTGACCGAAATCCAGAAACGGGTGATTTTACAAGCTATAATCACATTTCAGTCAAGAAATGGGCCCACAGACATGTTTAACATGTTTTAAACAACTTTTGTAACAAAAATACTCTTCCTTCTCATATATTCATATATCTTACATTCATTGGAAAAATATCACCATTATTATATTATTAAAATGTAATAATATATTTAAATGAATTATTTATCAGAAAAAATAAAATATCAATTTTTCAACAATTGTCACTTTAAAACTTTCTCCATCTATATCCACTTAAAATGAATATTTTCCTTATCATATAAATCAATAACTAATTATTCACAAATAATATTACATAATCACAATACTGGCAACCAGGCCGTTCCCAAGAAAGAGGGGACTTTCCAATAAGGATTTCTCCTTATTGGCACGCAATTGGTTGACCAAACCTCTCCTTAGACAGAACTTTCTAGACATTGCCAATAATGTTATCTAATAATATTATTCAAATAATATGAATTATTAATCTATTAAAGGAAAATACTGTGTAATGACAATTATTGAAACAACAATAATATAAAATATCAACGTAGCAATTATTGAATCAATAAAATAAAATATTAAACAGTCATTACTGTAACAATTATTGAGTAGTGCCTTCTTACGTAAGAATCAATAATTGATGCAATATTGTGTGCCACTGTGTTTTAACCACGGGGTATTCCAACAAGATAACTGATAATAACTACGCTGGTCAGAAGACCCCAAAATTTTTTAAATAAAAAAAGAATTTCCTTTATTTATTATTTTGAAATAGTAAGGGTTGATTTGATTAATGTGGATAGTAAAGGGTTAAATACGCAAATATTTCAAAATAAGCAAGTGGTTATAAAATATTCATTTTGTCGGGAATATTCGTTTGGTCGTGGAATATTAAATCGCTTGGGGAATATTAAATGCTGCCAGTAATGACCATGTGTGGGCCCATAACTTGAAAGCGATTGGATGAAGAAAACGACAAATATAAGTTGGTTAAAAATAACTGGCGTAGTTATTACCAATAAGACTGTTGGAATACCCTTGGTTAAAATACGAGAATACGCGTGGTCGCATAAAGAGACACCAGTATTGCACAAGTATTGTTGAATTATTGATCCTTACGTAAGATGGCACTACTCAATAATTTTCACGAAGAGTTAATCGCTCAATATTTTATTTTATTGATTCAATAATTGCTGCGTTGATATTTTATATTATTGTTGTTCAATAATTGTCAACGCACAAGATTTCCCATTATCGATCAATAATTCATATTATTTAAATAATATTATTAGATAAGCATTATTGGCAATGTCTAGAAAGTTCTCGTCAAGGAGAGGTTTGGTCACCTAATGCGGCGCCAAGAAGAGAGAAATCCTTATCGAAAGCCCCTCTTTCCGGGAATAAATTTGGTTGTCATAAATGTGATTCTCGTAATATTATTTGTGAATAATAAATTATTGATTCATATGATAAGGAAATATTTATTTTATATGAATATAAATGATGGATTTATTTATGTGGTTATTAATGAAGGAATTAATGTTGAGGTGTTTTATCAAGATTTTATCGGATTGGAGGTATTAAAAATCAAATCGGGGTTTTGAGATATATCATGGGGTTATAATTTTTAATCCGACCGTTGGATTGTGGTAATTTTGGGTATGTTATACATACATAAGTTGAGTATATGTCCACAAATTTTGAACCGTTAAAAATGCACGAATGATTTGTTGTGAATTTTAAGAGGTGTCTGATTCTAAAGTAGGGTTATAATTGATTTTGGTGGAAAATTCTAGAATTGAGTGGGCCCCACATGTGGTTGGTGAAGAAATGTGCTGAATTTTATTTCAAATGTGGTGGGTGGCAATAGTAGCAGGTAAAGCCATCGGTGTAGCAAGTCAAGTCCGCTTTACGGCTAACATTTTCCTATAAATAGAGGGCTAAGTTAGAATTGAAAATCACACCGTAAACAAAGTTTTCTCTCTTTCTCTCTATATTATTGAGCGTATTTTGTGAGTATTTAGATACTTTGAGAGTTCTTTGTTCAAGACAAGTTTCATTCAAAGATCACTTGAGACCTTTCCTTAGAAATCATCGATTCTTTGAGGTAAGGGGATATTTTTTTCAAATAATGATATTATTTCTTCAATATCATTATCTTTGAAATATTGGTTGGAACTTTTTATCAAATTTGGAACTTTTTCATTCTGGGGGTTACTATTCATGAGTTACTATTCACGAGTTACTATTCACGAGTACTATTCATGAAGCGTGAAAATGTTTTTTGTGGAATTTCTATCTTTTGGTGTCTGAGTTACTATTCACGATACTCAAGACTATTCACGATACTAAGACTATTCACGAATCACTAAGACTATTCATAGAAAAATGAAAATTTTTCTTTTGTCTAAAATATCTATTCGGATACTAGCTTTGATTGTATCCATGTTTTGATCATTCTTGAATTTTACTTCACTATGATTATTTATGAAGTATTTTTGAACTTCGGATTGTTTAAAGTACTAATCCATAATATTTGTCATTTTGTTTCCTTTGGATTCGTTCTTTAAAAGTATTTTCATCATCCTCGGTCTTAAATGATGATATTATTGAATATCTTTGGCCAGTAGTGCAAAGATGAATGATTTTGAAGAATATCTTTCATTCGTAGTGCAAAGATGAGCAGTGTTTAAATGAACATGATTAATCGATGAATATCTTTGGCCTTTAGTGCAAAGATGAGCAGTGTTGAGATGAACACGACCGATTGATGAATATCTTTGGCTTCAGTGTAAAGATGATGAGGTGTTTAAATGAACATGATGACCGATCGATGAATATCTTTGGCCTTTAGTGCAAAGATGAGCAGTGTTGAGATGAACATGACCGATTGATGAATATCTTTGGCCTTTAGTGCAAAGATGAAGCAGTGTTGAGATGAACATGACCGATTGATGAATATCTTTGGCACGTAGTGCAAAAGATGAATATTTGATTTGAGATGAATATTGATTGATGTTACAGGATAAAATATTGATGATGGACCTGTTAAATTCATAGATTATAGTAGATTTCATTCTCTACGTAACTCTTCTATGAATTATTATTTCACCGCGCGAATATTGATCCGAAACTTGTTGTCTATTGTATTCTATCGATTTTTCCTCGTTGGAGACTAACGATAATTTATTGTATATTATCTTAGTCATAACATTCTTTATTGGGCTAGTTGAGCTCACCCTTTTCCTTGTTGTTCCATTTTTCTTCTCGGGAGGCGAGAATGTAAGCGAGTACTTAGTGGGGTATGGAATGAAGGTTCTAGAGAGAGTTGTTTAGTAGTCCTCATCATTATTGTAAAATAATGTATCAATAAATGTGATGAGGATTTATTTGAGTATAAATATTGTCTAGAAGATAATATTTGTATTTAAACTCATAGTTTTATTGTTGCGATAATAAAGTTGTAGTTGTTTTACATGTACCATGTATTTGGCGCACTCGAGAATGGGTTGGATGGAATGGACCTATTTTGGGGTCGTCACGTTTGGTATCGAGCTTAGGGATATGATCTCTGGCGGAGATCGGGGAATAGAACTAGGAGGGAGAGACGAGTAAATCCTTCGCTAGTGTGTCCTACCTAAGCTTATTGTTGGTTGGTCATAATATAGGGTATTATGTGATTTGTTAATTTATTTAATTAACCCTTGTTGTTTTATGAAGAATTGAGAATGTCGATCGAGAATATTAATAGTGGTGTAAATGAGACCGTGGAGATGCTCTGACTTAACAACGAGGAGAACGTGCAACAGTGGCAATGTACCTCCCGTGAATAACACCACCGAGCGAGATGATGAACGAGGGATGTTTAGAAGCTTTTTGCGATTCATGCAAAATCGCACGAGGAGACTTGTGTTCAAAATACTGAGGAGGAGATGATAGCAATTCACGGGTGGTCACATTGCAAGCAGCGGTTCAAAGAGTTGGGACCACCGCAAGTGGGAAAGCGAGATCCGATCATGGCGGAAACATGGGTCAAGCAAATTACCAAGATATTCGATGTCTTGGGATGCACGAAGGAATAGAAAGTTCCATTCGCTACTTTTTTTATGTTCCGTGGCGAGGCAAATTATCGGTGGGGAATCGTGAAGCGTACCCATTCACCGCACTCAAAGATGTCATGGGAGACGTTTGAAAGCAGTTCAATGACAAGTACTTCCTCGAAAGTATTCGCTATATGAAGGAAGTGGAGTTTATTAGATTGGAGCAGTAATAATATGACGGTGTCCCAAAGACGAGGCGAAGTTTGCGGAGTTATCCGTGTTTGCACCTCATTTGGTGGAGAATGAGGAACGATGACGCGGATGTTTCGAGAGGTTTGAAACCCTAAGATACGTCAAGATCTCATTTCTCATAATTTTTTCTCTATTCGAGATGTTGTAAATAGGGCTCAATTGTTAGAGCGAGATAACGAGTACGTTCAACCGAGGGACCATAACCAGGATCATACCAAAGATAGCAGTCATCAGAATAACGATAACCAGTGGAGAAAGAAGAATACGGACAAAGGCGGTAACCACTCTGGTGGTAATCGTGGCCATGAAAATAGAAGAAGCGAGTTGGGAGGAGATTTTAAAAAGAGGAGATTCAACAACGACCATGTGAAGACGCGGCCACAAAGGGCAACCGGTTCCAAGGAGGAGAAAGACCATCGGTCAGATAAGTTACAAAAATGCGGGAAAGAGGGACATATCACCCAAAATGCCCACAACAGTTTAAGGTATGCTATAATTGTGGAAAAGAAGGACATATCGCTTCGAGATTGTACGATATCGAAACCTAGTGTGCGGGAATGGTGACTCAAAAGGATGTCCCATAAAAGTCAAAGTCAACGGTTCTTGGAAGAGCGTTTGTCGTCGACTTCCGGTCAAAATGTGAGGAACCCGAACAAATTTAGCACAGGTTAGTTAATTATAAATTCTTGCGAAGTTTATACCTTACTAGATATTGGTTCTACCCATTCTTTTATCTCTCTCTTGTCATCAACGCTTGAACTTGACTACGGAGAAATTAGACTTTGACCTATTTATGGAGACTCCGTTAGGAGAAACTTTCATTACATCCGTTGTTTAAAAAATCTTGTTTGATTCAAGTTGGCACCATTACCTTACCTTTTGACCTTATCTCTTTAAAGATACTTGCTTTTGGGGATTGATTGGTTAACTACTCATCATGCCAAAATTGATTGCTTTTTGTAAGGTTGTTAGTTTTCATATTCCTAAGCAAACCGTTATTCGAACTCAAGCAATCAAACCATTGTAGTCAAACATTTTCATATCAAGCCATGAAGTCATTCGCTTATTATTACGGATGTCAAATTTTCTTAGTCCATGTTATGGATTTGAATAAAGACACGCCGATTTGAATAATATTCTTGTTGTTATATGATTTTTCCCGACGATATTTCTGAAGAATTTATTGGCTTACTCCCAAAGATCGATATTAAATTTTGTATCGACTTTGAACCCCAGACAAAACTCATTTCTAAAATCTCATATCGAATGGCTCCTATTGAACTTCGTGGAGTTAAAATTCAACTATAGAATTTGGTACACGAGCCTTTATCTTGTGACTTCCTTTGTGGAATTCACCTAAGCCGAGACTCTCTATAGGGGACGCCATATTCGATGCGATAGTAAATCGATAGGTGTCATTGTGACGCTATCCAAGATTGGGATATGAGTCACGCTTGAGAGCAACCTAAGTCAAGAATCGAAATACGTAGCTTTCTAAGCTTAGTTGGTTATTATCGGAGATTCGTTGAAGGATATTCTCGAATCGTTATTTCATTATCGCAATTGACTCGTAGAGATACAAAATTCGAATGGAGCAAGGAATGTGGGAAGAGCTTCAAGAACTCAAGAGGAGACTCATTTCAAAGACATGTTTCGACCATGCCATCCTCGAAAACCGAACGTGGTAGCCGACGTGTTGAGTAGAAGATCGTATACAAGCACGATGAGTACAATATTGTCAAAGACTCATTTCAGTATAATATACAAATAATAGAGATGGAGATGAAAACTCTAGGTACCCACGTGATGATATGATGAGTAACGTGATGATATACGAGTATAATCGACTTTAATCGATAAAGTTAAAGTCATTCAAGCTACACACAATCGAAATGATGAATTTGAAGAAGGAGGTGCAAGAAGTTGTTATTTTAAAAGCGAGAATCGGTGAGGTGAGGAAAGCTCAAACCTTCGATTTATTAATCCATTTGAAATTCTCGATCGAATAGGAACCGTGGCCTATAGACTCGTTTTTACCACCAAGTATGACGCGTGTTCATAACGTTTTTCACGTATCGATGTTACGTAAATATGTGGACGAATTCAAACACGTCATTGAGTTAGAACCCGGACGAGATAGCCAAGACTTAACGACGAGGAGGTACCGTCAAGATTTTGTAGAGGAAAGAACAATTACCTATGTACCGAGGTTATACCATAAGTTAAAGTTTTGTGGAGAAACCATGCTATTGAGAAAATGACCTGGGAGTTGGAAACAAAAATGAAAGCGAGGTATCTTTACCTTTTCGAAACACCAGTCGTGACGTCAATTTCGAGGACGAAATTTCATAAGGAGGGAGGTTGTAAGACCTCAAATTTTTTAAATAAAAAAGAATTTCCTTTATTTATTATTTTGAAATAGTAAGGGTTGATTTGATTAATGTGGATAGTAAAGGGTTAAATACGCAAATATTTCAAAATAAGCAAGTGGTTATAAAATATTCATTTTGTCGTGAATATTCGTTTGGTCGTGGAATATTCAATCGTCTTCTGGGAATATTCGCATTTATACAGCGACCATGTGTGGGGCCCATAAACGGAAAGCGATTGGATGAAGAAAAACGACAAATATAAGTTGGTTAAAAATAACGGCGTAGTTGTTACCAAGTTAAGATCGTTGGAATACCCGGTGGTTAAAATACATGAATACGCGTGGTTGCATAAAGAAAGACACGGTATTTGCATAAAGATTGTTGAATTATTGATCCTTACGTAAGATGGCACTACTCAATAATTTTCACGATGAATTCTTCGCTCAATATTTTATTTTATTGATTCAATAATTCTGCGTTGATATTTTATATTATTGTTGTTCAATAATTGTCATCGCAGACAAGATTTCCCATTATCGGATCAATAATTCATATTATTTAAATAATATTATTAGATAGCATTATTGGCAATGTCTAGAAAGTTCATCAAGGAGAGGTTTGGTCACCTAATTGCGGCGCCAAGAAGGAGAAATCCTTATGGAAAGCCCCTTTCCCTGGGAAACTACTGGTCATCATAAATGTGATTCTGTAATATTATTTATGAATAATTAATTATTGATTCATATGATAAGGAAATATTTATTTTATATGAATATAAATAATGGATTTATTTATGTGGTTATTAATGAAGGAATTAATGTTGAGGTGTTTTATCAAGATTTTATCGGATTGAGGTATTAAAAATCAAATCGTGGGTTTTGAGATATATTATGGGTTATAATTTTTAATCCAACTGCGTTGGATTGTGGTAATTTTTGGGTATGTTATACATACATAAGTTGAGTATATGTCCACAAATTTTGAACCGTTAAAATGCACGAATGATTTGTTGTGAATTTTAAGAGGTGTCGGATTCGGAAAGTAGGGTTATAATTGATTTTGGTGGAAAATTCTAGAATTGAGTGGGCCCCACATGTGGTTGGTGAAGAAATGTGCTGAATTTTATTTCAAATGTGGTGGGTGGCAATAGTAGCGAGTAAAGCCATCGTGTAGCAGTGTCAAGTCTGCCTTCTACGGGCTAACATTTTCCTATAAATAGAGGGCTAAGTTAGAATTGAAAATCACACCGTAAACAAAGTTTTTCTCTTTCTCTCTATATTATTGAGCGTATTTTGTGAGTATTTAGATACTTTGAGAGTTCTTTATCAAAGACAAGTTTCATTCAAAGATCACTTGAGACCTTTCCTTCCAAATAATCGATTCTTTGAGGTAAGGGATATTATTTTTTCAGAATGATATTATTTCTTCAATATCATTATCTTTGAAATATTGGTTGGAACTTTTTATCAAATTTGGAACTTTTTCATGTCTGGGGTTATTTATTCATGAGTTACTATTCACGAGTTACTATTCATGAGTTACTATTCACGAAAGTTACTATTCACGAGTACTATTCATGAAGCGTGAAAAATTTTTTTGTGGAATTTCTATCTTTTGGTGTTGAGTTACTATTCACATGATATCAAGACTATTCACGATATCTGGCACTATTCACTTAATACTAAGACTATTCAATAGAAAAATGAAAATTTTCTTTTCGTCTAAAATATCTATTGCGGATACTAGCTTTGATTGTATCCATGTTTTGATCATTCTTGAATTTTACTTCACTATGATTATTTATGAAGTATTTTTGAACTCGGATTGTTTAAAGTACGAATCCATAATATTTGTCATTTTGTTTCATTGGATTCGTTCTTTAAAAGTATTTTTCATCATCCTCGGCCTTAAATGATGATATTATTGAATATCTTTGGCCCAGAAAGTGCAAAAAGATGAATGATTTGAAGAATATCTTTGGCTGTAGTGCAAAGATGAACAGTGTTTAAATGAACATGACTAATCGATGAATATCTTTGGCCCTTTTAGTGCAAAGATGAGCAGTGTTGAGATGAACATGACCGATTGATGAATATCTTTGGCCCGTAGTGCAAAGATGAGCGGTGTTTAAATGAACATGACCGATCGATGAATATCTTTGGCCTTTAGTGCAAAGATGAACAGTGTTGAGATGAACACGACCGATTGATGAATATCTTTGGCCTTTAGTGCAAAGATGACAGTGTTGAGATGAACATGACCGATTGATGAATATCTTTGGCTGTAGTGCAAAGATGAATATTTGATTTGAGATGAATATTGATTGATGTTACTGTGGATAAAATATTGATGATGGATCGTTAAATTCATAGATTATAGTAGATTTCATTCTCTACGTAACTCTTCTATGAATAATTATTATTTCACTGCGAATATTGATCCGAAACTTGTTGTCTATTGTATTCTATCGATTTTTTCCTGTTGGAGACTAACGATAATTTATTGTATATTATCTTAGTCATAACATTCTTTATCGGGCTAGTTGAGCTCACCCTTTTCCTTGTTGTTCCATTTTTCTTCTCGTGGAGGTGAGAATGTAGCGAGTACTAGTCTGGGGTATGGAATGAAGGTTCTAGAGAGAGTTGTTTAGTAGTCCTCATCATTATTGTAAAATAATGTATCAATAAATGTGATGAGGATTTATTTGAGTATAAATATTGTCTAGAAGATAATATTTGTATTTAAACTCATAGTTTTATTGTTGCGATAATAAAGTTGTAGTTGTTTCTGTACCATGTATTTGGCGACTCAGAATGGGTTGGATGGAATGGACCTATTTTGGGGTCGTCACACCGTTATTTATAAACAACTTATATTTGTCATTTTCTTCATCCAATCGCTTTCCGTTATGGTGCCCACACAAAGCTACGCCGACAACAATGAATATTTTATAACCACTTGCTTATTTAAAATATTTTCACATTTTACCCATAACTAACCACATTAATCAAATCAACCCTTACTATTTCAAAATAATAAATAGAGGAAATTTAATTTCATTTATAATAAGTTGGGGTCTTACAACCTCCCCTCCTTATTAAATTTCATCCTCGAAATTGACGTACGTACCTGGTGTTTCAAAAAGGTGAGGATACTTCGCTTTCATTTTTGTTTCCAACTCCTAGGTCATTTCCTCAATAACATGGTTCCTCCACAAAACTTTGACTTGTGGTAAGACCTTTGTGCATAGGATATGTTCCTTCCTATCCAAGATCTTGACAGGTACCTCTTCATATCTTAAGTCTTCGGCTATCTCGTCCGATTATAACTCAATAACGTGGTTCGGGTCTTTCACATATTTACGTAGCACAGATATATGAAAAACATTATGAACACGAGACATACTTGGAGGTAACGCGAGTCTATAGGCTACATTTCCTACTCGGTCAAGAATCTGAAATGGACCAATAGATCGTGGATTGAGTTTTCCTCTCTTCCCAAATCTTGTAACTCCCTTCCATGGAGCAACACACAACAATACATGATCCCCAATACTAAATTCCACGTCCTTTCGATGAAGATCCGCATAACTCTTTTGTCGATCCTGTGCCGTTTGTATACGTTGTCGAATAATTTGGATCTTTTTCGTAGTCATACGTACCAACTCGGGTCCCAACAATGTTGCTTCACCCACCTCATCCCAACATATTGGAGAGCGACACTTTCGTCCATACAATGCTTCGAATGGAGCCACACCTATACTTGCCTGATAACTGTTATTGTAGGAGAATTCCACCAATGGTAAATACTTATCTCAACTCCCTTTGAAATCTAGGACACAGCGTCTTAATAGATCTTCAAGAGTTTGAATAGTCCTCTCTGATTGTCCGTCCGTTTGAGGATGGTATGCCAAGCCAATCAGAATCCGTGCCCATAGCTTTTTGCAAGCTAACCCAAAATCGTGAACTAAATCTTGGGTCGCGATCCGAAACTATGGATATTGGCATGCCATGCAATCTCACAATCTCATTTACATACATATGAGCAAGACGTTCAAGGGAATAAGTCTCCCGTAATGGCAAGAAATGAGTAGACTTAGTTAATCTATCAACAATAACCCAAATAACATTTATACCTTGAGAAACCGTGGGAAGACCCATAACGAAATCAATGGTAATGTGTTCCCACTTCCATTTCGGGATCTCAAGTGGTTGCAATGGACCCTTAGGCACTTGATGCTCCGCCTTTACATGTTGACAAGTTAAACACCTCGAGATAAACTTTGCAATCTCTCTCTTCATATTGTTCCACCAAAATATATGTCGAAGATCACGATACATTTTGGTACTTCCAGGATGGATTGCAAATGGTGTATTGTGTGCTTCCATCATTATCTTGTACTTCAAATCAGAATCGTTAGGAACACAAAGTCTGGAGTGGACTCGAAGTATTCTTTCTTCATCGATTCTTGCTTCTGGAATAGCACCCTCTTATACTTTCTTCTTCATATGCATCAGCTCCGGGTTTGTGGCTTGAGCAATTTTAACTTCATCGATTAAAGTTGGTTCTATGCGTATACTTGACATCGTCGCACTCGTTCCTGCATATGATCTTCTACTCAACGCGTTAGCTACCACGTTTTCTTTTCCAGGATGGTATTAAATAGGGTGGTCATAATCTTTTAATAGCTCGAGCCAACGTCATTGCCGCATGTTGAGTTCCTTTTGGGTGAAGAAATATTTGAGGCTTTTATGGTCTGAATATATCTCCACTTTCTCTCCATATAAATAGTGCCTCCAGATCTTTAGCGCGAAAACGACTGCTGCCAACTCTAGATCATGAGTAGGATAATTCCTCTAATACTCTTTAAGTTGTCGTGAGGCATAGGCTATGACTTTCCCATGTTGCATGAGAACACATCCTAACCCTTTGCCTGAAACATCACTGTAGATAATAAATCCATCCGAACCATATGGTATTGTCAGAACAAGTGCCGAAATGAGTCTCCTCTTAAGCTCTTGGAAACACTTCTCACATTCCTTGCTCCATACAAATTTTGTATTTTTCCGAGTCAGCTGAGTTAACGGAGTAGCGATTTGAGAAAATCCTTCCACGAATCTCCGATAATAACCAGCTAAGCCCAAAAAACTACGTACTTCGGTCACCGTCTTCGGTTGCTCCCAAATTTGTATTGCTTCAATCTTCGCTGGGTCGACAGATACTCCATGTTTTGACACCACGTGCCCAAGGAATGCTACTTCCTCAAGCCAGAACTCGCATTTCTTCAACTTGGCATATAACTTGTTTTCACGAAGCCTTTGGAGTACCAGCTTTAAATGGTGGTCATGATCTTCACGGCTTTTGGAATATATAAGGATGTCATCAATAAAGACAACAATAAACTGATCCAAAAATTCCTTGAATATTCGGTTCATCATATCCATGAAAGCCGCAGAAGCATTAGTTATTCCAAAAGACATGACTAAGAATTCATAATGCCCGTACCAAGTTCTGAAGGCAGTCTTTGGAATATCCTCAGTTCTAATCTTCAGCTGATGATATCCAGAACGAAGATCGATCTTTGAAAAGAATTGTGCTCCTCAGGTATCGGGTCAACACGGTCATCAATACGAGGTAGCGGATACCTATTCTTAATAGTGACATGGTTTAATTCTCGGTAGTCAATACAAAGTCGCATACTCCCGTCTTTCTTCTTTACAAATAAAACAGGAGCACCCCAAGGAGATGTATTAGGATGAATGAAATCGATGTCCAACAACTCATGTAGTTGGACCTTTAACTCCTGAAGTTCAGTAGGAGCCATTCGATATGGGGTTTTAGAAATGGGCTTTGTACAAGGCTCAAGATCAATAAAGAATTCAACTTCACGTTCTGGGGGTAGACCGGGAAGTTCTTCAGGAAATACGTCAGGAAATTTACTAACAACAGGAATATTATTCATATCTGACGTGTCTTTATTCAAATCCATAACATGGGCTAAGAAAGCTTGACATCCGTTTTTCAATAAATGAATAGCTTTATGACTAGATATGACAGTGATTGATTTTAGTGGTTTAGTTGCTTGAATTGCATAAACAGTTGGTTAGAATATTAAAACTAACAACCTTATGAAAACAATCAATTTTGGCATGATGAGTAGTTAACCAATCAATCCCTAAACTCACATCAAAAGCAAGTATCTTTAAAGAGATAAGGTCCACAGGTAATGTGATGGTGCCAAATTGGATCAAACAAGATTTATAAACAAGTGGATGTGATGAAAGTTTCTCCTAACTGAGTCTCCATGAGATAAATCAAAGTCTAATTTCTCCTGAGTTAAGTTTAAACGTTGAGCATGGCAGAGGAGAGATAAATGAATGGGGTAGCACCCAGTATCTAGTAAGGTATAAACTTCGCAAGAATTTATGATTAGCTTACCCGTGATCACCTCATTTCGGTTCCTCGATTTTGACCGACCACGACAAACGCTCTTCCAGAACCATTGACTTTGACTTTTCTAGGATGACCTTTGGAGTCACCATCCCAAATTGGACTTGGTTTCCCTCTTTATCTGATCTCGGCGATATGTCCTTCATTTCCACAATTATAACATACCTTGAACTGTTGTGGACGGTTTAATGATATGTGCCTCTTTCCGTGATTTATAGATATCGACCGGTGGTCGTTCTCCTCCCTTAGTACCAGTTGCTGTTGGTGCTGACGTCTTCACATGGTCATTGTTGAATCTCCTCTTTTTAAAATCACCTTCCGACTCGCTTCTTCTATTTTCATGGCCATGATTACCACCAGAGTGGTTACCATTTTTGCCCGTATATTTCTTTCTCCGCTGGTTATCACTGTTCTAATGACTGCTGTCACCGATATGATCCTGGTTGTGGTCCCTCAGTTGAATGTACTCGTTATCTCGCTCTAACAAGTGAGCCCTGTTGACAACATCTGAATAGAGAGAAAATTTATGAGAAATGAGATATTGACGTATGCCGGTTTCAAACCTCTCGTAAACATCCGCGCCATCGTTCCTCATTCTCCACTAAATGAGGTGCAAACACCGATAACTCAGTAAACTTCGCCAGATCGACTGGGACACCGTCATATTGTTTTGTTCTAACCTAATAAACTCCACTTCCTTCATATGACGAATACTTTCAGGAAAGTACTTGTCATTGAACAGCTTTCAAATGTCTCCCAAGACATCTTTGAAAAGCTTGGTGGATGGGTACACTTCATGATTCCCACCAAAGAATATGCCTCATTACGGAACATAAAAGTAGCGAATGGAACCTTATGTTCCTCCGTGCATCCCAAGACATCGAATATCTTGGTAATTTGTTTGACCCACGTCTCCGCCTTAAACGGATCCTGCTTTCCCCAGAATTCTGGTGGTCCCATGTCTTTGAACTGCTTGGCTATAACAAACCGTGCGTTGTTATCATTTCCACATGTATTTTGTACACGAGTCTCCCTCGTTTGATTTTGCATGAACTGCAAAAATCTTCTAAGCATCCCGTCGTTTATCATCTGCTCAGTGGTGTTGTTTATAGCAGGAACATTGCCAGCCTGTTGCACGTTCTCCTCGTTGGCTAGTAAAGGTGTCTCCACGGTCTCATTTACTCCACTGTTAACATTCTCAGTCGACATTCTCAAATACTGCCAGAAAAACAGGGTTAATTAAAGAAATCAACATATCACATAATATCCCTATATACTGACCAACTAACAAATAAGCTTAGGTAGGACACACTAGCGAAGGTTTTACTCATTTCTCCCCTCCTAGTTCTATTCCGCGATCTCTGCCAGAGATCATATCCCTAAGCTCTAATACCAACTGTGATGCCCCCAAAATAGGTATACATCACCCATTTTGAGTCGTCAATAACATGGTACAGAAACAATTACAACTTTATTAATACAACATAAAAACTGTGAGTTTAAATACAAATATTGTCATCTAGACAATATTCACACCCAAATAAGTCCTCATTACAATTATTGGTACATTATTTTACAAAAATGGTGAGGACTACTAAACAACTTTCTAGAACCTTCATTATACCTCGACTAGTACTCGCTGCATTCTCACCTCCTGAGAATAAAAATGGAACAAAAAGGAAAAGGTAAGCTCAACTAGGCCAGTAAAGAATATTATGACTAAGATAATATAGAACAAATTATCGTTAGTCTTCAACAGGGAAAAATCTGATAAAATACAATAGACAACAAGTTTCAGATCAATATTCGCATCGGAAATAATAATTCATAAATGAGTTACGTAGAGAACGAAATCTACTATTATCTATGAATTTAAAAGTCCATCATCAATATTTTATCCCTATAACATCAATCAATATTCATCTTGAATCAAATATTCATCTATGCACTACAGACCAAAGATATTCATCAAAAAATCATTAATCTTTGCACTACAGGCCAAAGATATTCAGTAATATCATCATTTAGGACTGAGCATGATGAAAAATATTTTTAAAAAAATGAATCTAGTGAAACAAAAGAACAAATATTAAGGATTCGTACTTTAAACAATCCGAGTTCAAAAATACTTCATAAATACTCATAGTGGAGCAAAATTCAAGAATGATCAAAATATGGATACAATCAAAGCTAGTATCCATAATAGATATTTTGGACAAAAAACAGAAATTTAATTTTTCTGTGAATAGTGTCGTATTCGTGAATAATGTAAGGTATCGTGAATAGTGTCGTATACGTGAATAGTAACCAAGACACTAAAAGACAAGAATTTCACAAGAAAAATCTTACCAATATTTCCGCATAATGATATTAGAAGAAATAATATCATTTTTAAAAAAAAATTAATATCCCTTACCTCGAAAAGAATAGTACTTCTGGCTGGAATAACAGATATAACGCTGAAGGAACTTGCACCGTATAGCAATACTCAAAGTATCAAAATATTCACAAGAATACGCTCGATAATATAGAGAGAGAAAGAGAGAGAAAACTTCAGTTTCTGGTGTGATTTTCAATTCTAACCTAACACCCTATTTATAAAAAAATGCTTAGAACATCAAAGCAAAAAATTTAATAAAATATTAATATATATATATATATATATATATTAAAATTTCATACGCCCACTTTCTTAGATCTGAATTCAGCAATTTACATCACATGAAAGACCCACAATTAATGACAAAAACGTTTTTCATATTAAAAATAATTAAAACTTCCAAAAATTAATTATTTCGGAACTTCGGAACTTCAATAATTCAGAATAAATAGACCTTTTATCAGAAAAATTCAAACCTTTTGTCTTTTACATAGGAAATTTCATTCTTTACGACTTTCCAGAAGAATGTTTTTCCAAATTCGAAACAGAAACTGACGAAAATCCATAAACCGGCGATTTTACAGGCTATAATCAAATTTCAGTCAAGAAATGGGCCCACGGACATGTTTAACATGTTTTAAACAACTCTTGCAACAAAAATACTCTTCCTTCTCATATATTCATATATCCCACATTCATTGTAAAAATATCACCATTATTATATTATTAAAATTTAATAATATATTTAAATGAATTATTTATCAGAAAAGATAAAATATCAATTTTTCAACAATTGTCACTTTAAAATTTTCTCCATCTATATCTACTTAAAATGAATATTTTCCTTATCATATAAATCAATAACTAATTTTTCACAAATAATATTACAGAATCACAATACTGGCAACCAGGCCGTTCCTAGAAAAGAGAGGGCTTTCCAATAAGGATTTCTCATTACTGGCGCGCAATTAGGTGACCAAACCTCTCCTTAGACCGAACTTTCTAGTTATTGCCAATAATGTTATCTAATAATATTATTCAAATAATATGAATTATTAATCTATTAAAGGAAAATATCACAGTAATGACAATTATCAAACAACAATAATATAAAATATCAACGTAGCAATTATTGAATCAATAAAATAAAATATTAAACAAGAATTATCGTAACAATTATTGAGTAGTGCCTTCACGTAAGAATCAATAATTGGTGCAATACTGCGTGCTATCGTATTTTAACCATCGGGTATTCCAACAAAGATTAATCTTGGTAATAATTACGTACAATTATTTATAAACAACTTATATTTGTCGTTTTCTTCATCAAATCGCTTTCCGTTATGGGGCCCACACAAAGCTGCATCGTCGTACGAATATTCCACGAGCAAACGAATATTCCCCGACAACAATGAATATTTTATAACCACTTGCTTATTTAAAATATTTGTGTATTTTACCCATAACTAACCACATTAATCATATCAACCCTTACTATTTCAAAATTATAAATAGAGGAAATTTAATTTCATTTATATTAAGTTGGGGTCTTACAAATTTGGCTCAAAGGATAGCTATACACTGCACTCCAGGGATTTTACCATGCCAGAGGATCATTGGCATTTGGCCAGAGTAGACGTACTGCTACTGTACGTATTGTCATATGTATACATGCCACGGTACATGGATGAGTTGGACATTGGTGTCATTATAGCAGTGAGAGCTCTCAGGGAGGGTCATTCCATTATGTCAATGATTGTAGTAGAGACGTTGAGGTCGGCCACCTATTGCAGCACTTACCCTACAGGGGTATTCACAAGTAGTTCGGTCATGTTGTACGTGTGGTTCATGTCACACCTGAGACCGATTGGCACTTTTAGATGGCATGGGTATTGTTTTACCCATGAGATAGCAAAATCGTACTCCTTTTCGACTGCATGTGAGTGTATGAGATCCGCATCTCGATTATTTTCTGGCAGGGATTGGAGATCCATTTGACATATTGCCGTGTACAGGGCTTAGTTCACCCTATAGCTTTATTACTCATGCTCCTGGAATGAATTATCTCCCTCTAGCTGGTTTGAGGGGCATGACTGCTTACCACCCACTGGCTGTGATGTGTCAGTTTGACTAGTTCCAGGACTTCAATCCTTTTTGGACTTGATAGTTCATATATCCATAGGATTGTAGATATATTTGTATTTTCCTGCACACATTAGCTTAGCCATTTTGTCATGTACAACACATATTATATATATCAAACAACATTATATATGGCAGGGAAATATATTTTGATTCACTTCCCTTTTAGTTGTGCCTTGATACTTGCTTGATATTTGTCTGCTTCTTTAGGACTTATGATCTTGATGTATTCTGAACTCATCCTTGATGGATGGACATTGAGATGTCATAGGATTTTTCAAAATGGATCATTGATTTGTGTGTATCCCTACCCTCTTTGGTGTCTTGGGACTGCTTTCTATATGTTGATATGGAGATGAGTGTGGCTTTTCCTCTCTGAGATTGACCGCACCACAAATGGTCACCAGTCTCCTATTCAGGAGTAGCCCAGTTAGTTCCATTTCTTATGGATTAGTGTTGCTCTTCGAGGAATCAACTACAGCTTAGATGGTCGCCAACTCTCCCATTTATGGGGAGGCCAGGTACTTCCATCCCTTTGGTCTGAAGCCGATGAAATGTGGTAGATTGAAGTTCGATCCCAGTACCATGTGACAAGTATTTATGTTTTGGTAGAGGGTTAGACTGAACCATAAATGGCTGCCTACATACTCCTATTGAAGATGATATCAGGTTTGCTTAGTTCGAACCTGGTGTAAGAGGTTCAACGCTGAATGGTGTAAGTTAAGGGTGATATGCCGAATTTTATGAAATGAAAGAATTCAATTTTTTTATAATTATTCTATTTAGAAAATGGTTAAATTGATAAAAGGTTAAAGTTAAGGATGATATGTGAATTTTTTTCAAAGTAAACAAGTTGCTATAAAATAATTGGTGATAAAAGTATAGTAATACGCGTGGTTGCATAGTAGCACGTGGTATTGTACAGTATCTTTGATTATTGATGCTTATGTGATAAGTCACTCAGTTTATTCAATTATTGTCACAGTATCATCTGCATAATATTTTATATATTATTAAATCAATAATTGAGACGACAAAGTTATTCATATTATTATTTGCAATATTGACAATGTCTAGAAGTTTTGTCAAGGAGAGGTTTGGTCATCCAATTGCGCGCCAATAAGGAGAAATCCTAATCTGAAAGCCCCCTCTTTCCTAGGAACGACTTGGTTGTTAAATATTATGAGTTATAATATTAATGATGAATGTAATTAAAAATTGAAGTTGAGTTTGGAGTTGAATTTGGAGACGCGGATGTGATATTTGAGTCCGAAATGATGAAATTAGTAGAAATAGACTATAAACACAAAATTTGATGGGGTTGACTTTTTGGTCAAAAAAATCAACAGTTGACTTTTTTGGAAAAAGTCAAACTTCGAAATTTTGAAAATGAAATTTTTGAGAAAAATATTTCCATTGTGTTGGGATTGTTAGTGTTAGTGGAAATCGACATTTATTTCGATAATAATTTATGTCTAGAGCTTATATTGACCAATCGGGTAATTAATCGAATAAATGAGTAATTAATTGCTATTAATTCACATGATTATAACTATTTGTTCACATGTGTGTACTATTGATTCACATTCATGTACTATTAGGGGAGGTGGTGCAAGATTGATAATACTTGCATGACTAAGTTAAAAGTGGAGGTATAGATGGAGGTACTATACTGTAATTCGTATTTTCACATGACCATAACTATTAAGTCACATGAATGAACTATTAATTCACATGATTTACTATTAGGGGAGGTGGTTCAAGTTTGATAATACTTATAGGACTAAATTAAAAATGAAAGAAAAGTTGAAGGTATTGTACTGTAATATTTTGAGCCCCAAAACGTGCAATTATCGAAACTATATTTTCCTATAAATAGAAGCTCATTCTTCCTTCATTTTTCACCAATTCACTAAAGCTATAGAGCAATTATTATAGAGAGAAATTATAGAGAGAAAGAAGAAGAGAAGTCTGCTACCTCACTATTCCAGTATCCAGTTTTCTTCTAAGGTAAGGAGTATTATTTCTTTCGTATTCATAAAGAGAGCTATTGTTATTCCATTCCTTATTATTATGTTGGAATAACATGTCTATGCGAAGTACTTCATATATGGTGAAATTCTTCTATTATTCCATTCTTTATTATTCTATTGGAATATCCTGTCTGTGCGGATTACGCATGACCTGGTTCCGTTCTTTATTATTCTATTATTATTCTCAAATGGAGTCCTCATTACATTTATTATCACACTATTTCATAGAATAGTGAGGATTACTATAGCCACCATCTCGGACCATCACTCCGTTTTCCAACTAGTCCCGACTACGTTCTCATTTCCTGAAAAGAACAATGAAAGCAAAAGGGTGAGCTCAACTATCCTAGTAAGAAATATTATGATTAAGATAATGCAAAATAAATTATCGTTAGCCTTCAACAGTGTTAAACTGATAATAAACAACAAGTTTAGCTGCAGCGAAACAAGAAAAGAAATATTTTTGGGACTGATTTGGTATTTTTCATGAAAATGAACTAGTTATGAGTAAATGAATTACATATGTTATATGAAGTAACAAAATTGGAAAATAGGATTTTATGGATTGGGAATCCTATATAGGGTATATGCAGATTTTTGATGAGGGATTTGATCATTGGTGATGAAATCTTATGAGTATGGCATTTTTAAATTATTAAAATGCATTATTTGGTAAAGTGTAAACAATTGAAATAAATTGTTTATAAGTTTAAGAAGTGATTAAAATATTGTTATAATATTAATAATATTAGATTATGAGTTTATTAAGTGATTGATAATATTTGGATAAATTTAAAGTCTTTAATATTTATCCTTATTTTCGTTTGATTAATGCTTATATCATTGTCATCATCCTCATGCTTATATTGTGATGAAAGTCATCTTTGGCTTAGGTGGGCTTACGTGCAAAGATGACCTGTTGATTGTTGGTTTTATAGTTGTATAACTTTGGCTTACATGCAAAGATGGACCGTTGTTTGTATGATTATAACCAGGGATTATTCGGTATAATCATGACCATTGTTGAAAACACGAATGTCCTTGGCCCGTAGTGCATGGATAATTCGTGGTCATAATACTAATAAATATCATTGGCCGTAGAGCAGGGATGATTCGATGCTATGGATTAATTATTAAGCTGAGTCTCAGCGATAACATATTTATAATAAACTTTTAATTCGTAGAAGATAGTAGATATCATGCTCTACTTGACTCTTTTATAATACAGTTGTATGTCTTTGGCCTGTAGAGCAAAGATGAATTGTTAATGAATATCTTTGGCTCGTAATGCAAAGATGATTTTATTAGTATGATTATGAATAAGAATTGTGTTTTGGTATAACCATGATTTTGATGTTTCAGGTATAGACAGGTGATGAAAATTATCATCGTCCTAAGTGCGAAGAGGAATTTAGAATCACAATTATGATTATGAGTTATTCATATGATTGTGGACATGAATTGTTGATTGATGTTACAGGGATAAAACATTGTTGGTGGACTTTTAACATGGAGAAGATAATACACCCTATGGTCTATTTGACTCTTCTAATGGATTGCTCGTTCCGCTACAACTGTGGTTGAAAAGTTTTATCATCTACCATATATTCTAAATCTCTGATTTATTACTGATAAAGGCAATTGATGATATAAATTATCTTTAGTCATGATATTCTCTACTGGACTAGTTGTGCTCACCCTTTTTGCTTCACAATTCCTTTCAGGTAATAAAAGTGTAGTTGGGTCGAGCGGGGGTAACAGGAGAATAGAACGGTGGTCTATAGCTGTTGACGTTCTCCCTAAATAGTATGGAAATAATTTTATTGAGAACTTTAGATAAGTATGTCGTATTGTATATGTCATTTGATATTTAATTTTGGTGAACCGAATAAGGTGAGGTGAACCCAACTTTGGAAGGGTGTTTTGCCACTATCATACAAGATGTCTAATGACATACAACCTCGTGTTATCATAAGATAGGGTTGTGTACATCCACTTGCTGAGTATATCTACAAGCACTACGTATATAATCTTGGAGTTTGTTTGAAATATGATTCTCAATTGGAGACAATGGAGATAATTATAAGTCAAGAGAAGACTCACCATTGGAAAGAAGATGATAACAATCTTATTGTTTTTCTTTGGGGATTATTGTGTCAACCAAGGATAATTCTGTGGACATATGATATCTATCATAACCTAGATGCATGGCCTCCATTGTACGAAGGTTTCCTTGAGTATTTTCCAAAGATTTTAATTTCTAAAACAGTTATTGACTGTACTTTTATGTAAAGTACCATTGTAAGGTTGTGGTCGAGGCACCATGAGAGTTACATACATTTGTATTAAAACTTATACTTTAACTGTGGTCATATTCTGGACGACAGTTCAACAGTTGTATAAATGAAGTTTGTAAATGATTTTTATAGTGTGATATCTGGCGACTCAAAATGGGTCATGTGGGCCTATTTTGGGGGTGTCACAATTGTTGGACATCTTTTGCATGATCTTCTTGATGTTCTTATTAGCCGCTTCAACAGCACCATTCATCTTTGGATGGTAGATGACAGAGTTAAGGTGTTTGATATGGAATTTACTTCACAACTCCTCCATCATTTTGTTGTTGAGGTTCTTAGAATTGTCTGACATAATTACCTTTGGTTGTCCATATCAATAAATGACATTATTTTTAATGAAAGCAATGATGACTTCTTTGGTAACCTTGGGGAAGGAGGCTGCTTCTACCCATTTGGTGAAGTAGTCGATCATGGTGAAGATAAACCGATGCCCATTACTAATTTTGGGCTCGATGGGCCCGATCACATCCATTCCCCACATTAAGAAGGGCCAAGGTGAACTCATATTGTTGAGTTCCTTCGAAGGGGTGTGGATAGCATTCCCATAAATTTGGCATTGGTAGCATCTCTTGACGTGATCAACACAGTCAGCTTTAAGCGAGAGCCAGTAGTGTCTTGTTCTGAGGATCTTTTTAACAAGTAGAGGGCTGCTCATGTGTGGGCTACATACTCCACCATGGATTTCATCCATGAGCCTCTGAGCTTGGCCTTGTCCAGACATCTGAGGACACCTATTCCTACATCTCTTTTGTAGAGTGAATCTCCGCTCAGGTAGAATTTCATATCCATTCGATGGATCCACCTTCTTTCAGTCGGGCTCGCCTCAACGGGTGTAGATCGAACTCATAAGTACTCCTTGATGTGCTTATACCAAGGGTGGTGGATGGGAAGTAGCTCATCCGATACTTTTCCAATATAATTTCCATAGGCTGGAGCCTTTTGTAGGGTAAATGGGATGCTTGGAATGTTTTTCTTGTCATGTATGTTCATCAAGAAGGCCAAAGTTGTTAGCGCATCTGCAAAATCATTCCTATTCCGAGGAATGTGGAGTAATTTTATTTCTTCGAACTTCGAAGCCATCTGTAAAACTTGTCGATGGTAAGGCAGCAAATGTAGCTCTATCGTGTGATAGATTCATGTGGTTTATCTAATAACCAATTTTGAATCTCCGAAGACAGTTAACCGCCTGATACCTATTGATTGGGTAAGTTTGAGTCCCATGATACAACCTTCATACTCAGTTATGTTCTTGGTGTTGACAAACTGCAATTTGATGGTGACGGGATACTGCTCCCCCGTACCGGATACTAGAACTACTCCAGCTCCAGAACCGTCCATATTTATAGCTCCATCAAAATACATTCTCCATGATTGGTGTGTATCGTACTGATGGTGTTGCTATATTGTCATTACCCCTTCATTGGGGAAGTATATTTCTAAGGGTTTGAAATACACTGCAGGTGTGGCGGCCAGTTGATCTGCAATTCCTTAACCTTGAATAGACTTTTACATCACGTAGATGATGTCAAATTGTTGTAGGATCAACTTCCATCTGGACAGCCGACAATTAAATATAGGTTTACTGAACACGTACTTGAGAGGATCCACGTGGGATATGAGATGGGTTGTATGACCATGGAGGTAATGATGTAACCTCATGGAAGCCCATGCTAAAGCACAACAAGTTTTCTCAATCAGAGTATACTCGTGTTCACTGATGCTGAATCTTTTGCTTAGGTAGTAGATAGCTTGCTCTCGGCCTCTATCGTCTTTTTGTCCCAGCAAGCAGCCCATGGCATTGTCATTAATGGACGGGTACATGAAAAGGGGAACATCATCCCTGGGTGGTACCAAAATAGAAGCGTTAACCAGCTGCTCTTTGATTGTAAGGAAGGCTTTTTGTCACTCATCATCCCATTTCATGGAGGAGTTCTTCCTTAATAGCTTGAAGATAGGCTCATAGGTTGCAGTGAGTTGAGAAATAAACCTGCTAATGAAGTTGATTCTTCCCAAAAATCCCCATATTTCCATCTCTATCTCAGGAATGGGCATTTCCCAGATGGCCTGGATTTTGGTGGGATCCATCTCAATCCCTTTGTGGCTAACTAGGAAACCTAGCAACTTTCCTGATTTAACGCCAAAGGCGCACTTGGCTTGATTTAACTTCAAGTTGTACTTACGCAACCTGCTGAAAAGCTTTGTGAGATGGTCTAAGTGGTCTTCTTTCCTTTGGCATTTGACAATGATGTCATCCACGTAGATCTCTATCTCTTTATGCATTAAGTCTTGGAGAAGAGTTATCATAGCTCGCTGATAGGTTTCTCTGGCATTAATGAGGCCGAATGACAATCGTCTATAGCAAAAGGTTCCCCAAGGCGTGATGAATGCAATTTTCTCATGATCCTCCTCAATAACCATGATTTGATGGCACCCCGCAAAGTAATCAGCAAAGGAGTACATGTCATATTGAGCAATATTGTGAATGAGAATGTGGATAAAGGGCATGGGAAAGCTATCCTTAAGGCAAGCTTTATTCAGATCCAGGTAATCCATGCAAACTCGCACCTTTCCTCCCGGTTTAGGCACGAGGACTATGTTGGATAGCCATTCAAGATATGTGGACACCATGATGATTCCAGCTTGAAATTGTTTCACAATTTCTTCTTTAACCTTTAAACTCCAATCAGGTTTTAATTGCCTGAACTTCTGCCTGATTGGCTTGAATCCCTATTTAATGGGAAGGCGATGGATGACGATGTCCATGGACAAACCCACTATGTCTTTGTGAGACCATGCAAACACATCCTAGAATTGGGTTAATAGTGCAACCTAGTCATTCCTTTGGTTTGGAGTGAGGTTTATACCAATCTTGATCAACCTAGGGCTTTCTAAGGTTCCGAGATTGAATGAGGTGGTTTGATCAAGATTTGGTTTGGGTTTGTCTTTAACCCATTACTTGATCTCCTGAGGTATCTCAATGTCCTCTTGTATTTCCATCAAGTCTGAGTCCAACTTTTCATCAAAGTTACAGTCCTTGTGGAGAAAAAATACCTCATCAGCAAGTACAGGCACATCTAAATTCAGATTCCTGAAACAAAATATGCTTTCACTTAATATATGAAACTGTTCAATCATACAAAGTGTTAGCATGTACTGATAAAACGACTGCTAATACTGTACAGAAAAGTAAGCAGTTAAAACTATCTACAGGGCAAAGGGGTTTCTGCCCTTTTTACCCTTGGCGAGGAATGCAAGGAGTGCTGCTCCAATTATCAAGGGTAAAGTCCTAGTGAAAGGCAGTAATATAGGAACTATCAGTGTCCTTCTTCTCCCTAATGATGATCATAATGTCGGGACTATCATCGTCTGAAGTGTATCTATTTGTGTGCTCATCATGTAAATGGATGCGTAGATGAGACAAACTCCTGGCGATGTCTTGTTTACATCTCCGTTCCCTTTCATCCACTTCGAGATCAAGAATCAGGACCTCTTTTGCTCTAACTAGTATCGGTTTAGGAAATAACATAGCCATAACATGGGCTGGAACCTTTACCGGAGACTGTACAGGTTCAGGATCTGTAAGTGGAGATAATCACCATATGGCTGAAGATGAAGAAATATGTTTGTGCTTGTGAGGATTCCTGTGACTGGAGCTGGCAGAATAGCCTAATCCAGATGTCCCTATTTGATTGGGAACTTGAATCGGGTGCTTAATGCCCTGTTGATTTTTTCCCAACCCTTGTCCAGGTTGATGACCCAATAACATAATCTCTTGAGTAGCCGACATTACCTCTGTAAAAATCTTGGGTGTGAGAAGTGGCGCCCCAATGGGATGGTAATGAGTGTTGCTCACCTCCAGGGCATGGAAACTGACTGCCTCAACTTCTATGTTGAAGCTGATGATTGGTATGTCACCTTATTCAGGACATTCTGGTTTCGCATTAACAGTGACTAGGCTATTGTTGATAATGTACTTGAGTTACTGGTGAAGGGTGGAAGGGACGGCTCCATCCATATGAATCCATGGTCTTCCCTAAAGCAGATTGTATCCTGTAGTTATTCGAAGCACGTGAAAGGATACACTGAATGTATGCGGACCAATCTCTATTGGTAGTTTAATCTCTTCAACGGCATTTCGTCAGGATCCATCAAAAGCTTTGATAACCGTATGGCTACTTTTGATCCTTTTGGGGTTGATATTCATCTTCTCTAAGGTAGCATAAGGATAGATATTCAGAGATGAACCTCCATCTATCAAGACTCCTCCCACCATGTATCCAGAGGAAAAAACCGCTATGTGCAGCGACTTTCAATGACCAGTCCCTTCAGCGGGTATGTCGTCATCAGTGAAAGATATCACATTGTTGTTAAAAATGTGATCAATTAGATGTTGGAATTTTTTCACATCCACTGATTTCGGTAAATGGGCTTCTTCCAAGACCCATAGCAAGATCTTTTTGTGATCTTCAAAAAAGAAAACCAAGTCCAGTATGGAAATTTGTTGTGGATCTTCACTTAAGCTTAAAACCACCTCAACTTCGTTATGGCCCATGGTACGAAGGAACTCTTCAATTTTCACCATGGGAACTTTCCCATTTGATTTGAGGGTAGGCTTCATCACCTGATGGGGAAGATACAATGGATTCTCCTTTGATATTACAACAGTTGTGTGGGACGTAGATCCTTCAGCTTGCCCATAATTCCATGGGACTTTTTTTAAGCTGACAACAGGATCTTGTGGCCTAGATGGCAAGAGAATTGGTTCTGGTGCAGCCACTTTCAAAGGATTGTCAGCACCTTTGAGTTAAATTGCGTGTATTATGAGTGGTCTGGCAGCCAAATCATCCTCAGCGGATATAATTGCTACACCGTTCCTCTATTTTGTAGGACAGCTATTCCCACTCTCGAGTAACAAAGTGTCATCGTCTGCCATCTGCAGGATACCACTATCAATTAAGTTCTGAATGAGGTGGCGGAGTGCCCAACATTCTTTTATGCTGTGACCGCGGGAATGAGAGTGATATTGCCATACTCCATTGGAATTGAACCATCTGGAACGGGGATTGATTGGAGGTAGAAGGGATGTAATTCTTCCTTCATTGATCAGCATCTGAAATATCTCCTCCATAGGTTGGACAAGGTATGTAAATTCCCTTTTGTTGGCAAAATCCTGACGGCCTTTGGCACTTGCTCTTTTTGCAACTTTATCCTCTAGTGTTTCACTTTCTGAAGGTGATGATGGAGTATTCATAACAAAATGAATGAGACTAGCATGCTCCTGACTGACTAATTGTTGTGTGACTTGGTGTTGATGGATCACCAGTTCTGCCAATTGATCCACTTGCTTACAAAGAACCTTAATCTTTCGTCCCATCATAAACTAGAACTGTGTGTAATCCCATTTGTCAGCACCTTCCTTGCTGGTTTAGGAAGATTCAACAACATAATTTGAACTTTGTCCACAGCTCCAATTAATCATATTGACCTCTTTTTCTTTATGTTGAGGAAGAGAGTTGTCTTCCACATGAGGTTGGTCAGGTTTAGTCACCATAATCTCCTCATTGTCAATTAAATCCTGGATCTTGTATTTCAAGTCCCAGCAATCCTGAGTATCATGTCCCGGTGCCCCGGTATGATAAGCACACTTCTGTGTAGCATTGTAACCCTTCTCATTCGGGTTGGCTGGTGGAAGAAGATGTGTAATTTTCTTCTAAGTAGTCAGAAGATTGAGAACATTCTCGAGCGAATCCCTTAGGGGTGTGAACACTCAATTACATCGGACTTCTCCACCCTTTGGCAATGTGGGGTTGGAAGACTGTGCTAGAAAAGGGGAGTAGTTTCTCATCTGGATAGGCATGTTCTGACTACCTTTCTAACCTTGTAGTATCAAGGAAATATCCTCCTCTTTCTTTTTATGGACCTTCCGGGGGTTGTTTCCATAAGTTCAAAACTGGATATGTTCAGCAACAGCTTTCAAAGTGGCTAGGTCTTGAATTTTTTTGGACTTCAATCCCATCTCAGCTATCTCTCCATGTTTAATCATTTCAGAAAATGGTTTGCCAATGCCAGCTAAGACTCTCTCATAGAAAGGAGCTTCTTGTATATCTATTAAGGTTATCACCATTTCTGACTCAGTCATAGAATAAATAACTTAAGCAGCAAGGCGCCTCCACCTTTGAGCATATTCTCTAAATGACTCATTGGATTGTTTCTTGACCTTGGTAATCTGGTACCGGTCATGAGCCATCTGAGACTGGAAGCTTTACTGACTGAGGAAGACATGACCTAACTCTTCTTAGCTATGGATTTTAGAATTGTCTAATCTGGTATACCATGATCGGGCTTCTCCAGTTAGACTCTTTTAGAACAGCTGCATTCTGAGCTTCGCATCCTCGGCATAAGATCTGAGTTCTCCTATAAATACCTTCAAGTGTGTGTAAGGATCTCCTAACCCATCATATTTTTCAAAGTCAGGAGTCTTGAACTTCTCTGGATAATGAACACCAGGGAATATACAAAGGTCGGTATATGAGACACTCTCGTGTGCTCCAATCCCTTTTATAGACCGAATGGTCTCTTCCATTTGAAGGACCTTTTTCCTGATATCACCGGTGTCTGAATCTTCTTTGAGATGAGTGTTTTCAGGAATTTTGTTGGTTGTATCCAACTGAAGTTCCGAAATTATTTTATCTGAACCTTGTGCTCCTCCTTGTGTAGAGGATTCTGTATATACGGGTATTCGTGAACCCTGAGTAGACTGGTGTAGTTCTTTAAGCAGAACAGTCAAATCTGTAATTTGTTTACTTAATCCATCAAACTCTTCTCGAGAGACGGGAGCAGGAATAGACTGGTCAGATGAAGGCATAATTAGTTGTAGGCTCGTGGCCTTTTTGGATTTTGAACGGGTAACAGGCCCAATTATTTCCCTACAAAAACTTATGTAGTTTAGTCTTAGGGAATGTATAAATGTTTACATGCTATCATAATGTTTCCATTTTAGGAATATTATTCTGTAAAACGGGTGTCATTTGATATCATGTAAAGCCTTAACATGCATGTACACATATTCTTCATATTTTCCATTACATAGAGATTGACATGGAATGAAATTACATGTAATTGTCTTTACAGGTAATTGAAAATGGAAAGCATGAAGAGACTTTCCTCCGTATTTGGTTTATCAGAGGCTGGCCTATCTTAGGTTACTCTCGCAGATTTTTGGCATGAAGGTTCCTAGATCATCACAATTTACTTGACGGGAAGTTAATCTGGTCTTTCAATTGGAGCGAATATAGGTGGTGCCTTTCCTGAGCATCGTTGGAATTAGTCTCCCTACGAGTCCAGTAATCAAACACCGACAGGATAGCCTCTTAATGCAGGAACCACACAACATACATTCACATGCAACGTGTCTCACCGTTTTGGGAATGATGAAATGTACGAAGCACTAATATCATAGATAGATATATGGCAGTGCAGTAAGAAAAATGCATCCGTACACATTCATCAAAAATGTAAATGCAACATCCACACACAAGCATATTACAATTTTGAAAAGCTTGTAGTAGCAGCTTAAGTCCTCTTACAGGAGTCGCCAGCAGAGTCGCCACCTGTCGACGTCGGGATTTTTATTGTCCCTCTTCTGTTCTTGTCTTTTGGTGTTTTCATGTTAGGTGAGATTTGTTTGAAAAAACAAGTTGTGAAAAGGTCTGACATTTATATGTCGACGATTTGACTGTAAGAGTCGCCAAATGGTTTTTTAAATGGTTGTACCAACACAAACTGAGAAAAGGTTTGCACATTGACCCAGTGATGTGACACTACTAAATGGGTCTGTGAAACCGAAATTCATTAGGGTTTGGGGACTTGCTTATGCGAAGGGAAGATGTTAGGCACCCCCCGACATCCGTGTTACCACGGTGACTACCACTTTTCAATTAAATTGTTATATGAATGTGTGTGTAGATCAATGTGTAATTTATTTGGAAGTAGTATTATGCCTCGTTCGCACCTATATACTAAGGGTTCAAATTTGTGTAAAAAATCAGTTTTAAACAAGATATGGCAATGATGTTTTGTAAAAGAGGTTTTTCAAACCCTGCACTCAATAATAATTGAGGCCTTTGATACTTCCATTTTTATTAAATGTTTGGTTTGAAAAATAATATATATATATAGCAGTACCAAATTTCTTGTGGGCATGAAAGCCATCTAAGGAAATTCAGAACGCATAAGTGAATAATTTACAAAAGTAACGCTACAATTTGAAAATGTCCATCACGGGAATTGAATCTACATTCAGTAGACTGAATCTGTGATCACATGATTCCTAGGCTCACATGATGCCGAAAATTATATGAAAGAAGTAAGTAGTTATATATATAGAGAGAGAGAAAGAGAGACGTGATCAACCACCACAAAGCACTTCCATGGGGGATCAGAAATGTAAATAAAGCAGTAAAGACGATCAACCGTCACGAACTAAACTCCAGGATGGACGGAATGTAAATAAAGCTGTAAAAACGATCAACCGCCACGAAGTAAACTCTAGGCGGGACGAAATGTAAATAAAGCAGTAAAAGGCCACGAAGCAAACTCCAGGCCTGACAGAAATGTAAATAAATATATATATATATATATATATATATAATCGGTAAACGCACAGGACATATATCGATCCCGACTCTGTTTATCATTTTAGCGATTTGTCGCTATATATATATAAGCAATAAATGCACCGGATGCAAAATCCAGGCTCATCGAACAGAGTCCGACAATAGTTTATATATATATATATATACAAAAGCAAATAAAAGATCCAGACGTGAGTCCAGGCTCAATCGAGGCATAACTCGATAATGTTAGTCCATATATATATATATATATATATATATATATATATATATATATATATATATATATATATACATACATATATATAAGGAAATAATAGCCACGGACCGAAGTTCAGGCATACACACGCAACACGACTCTCAATGTGAAGAATGGTGTGTGCAAAGTAAAAGAAAAAAGCTTTAAAATGTGTAAGAAGGCTTACAGCGAACTGCCAAAGAAGACTTCTATAGCTTTAAATGGATGAACACTCAGCTCCCTCAGGTAAAAATATGATTGAATATAAGCTCACAAGTGTTTAAAATGAGAAAGCACTCAGTTTAGGGTGTGTACAGAGCAAATTGGACATGGCTTTCTCGCCATTTTCTCTTACAAAATGGCCACCCCAAGCCCTTTATTTATAGAGGGGGGAGCCACAGGTACACCTACGGATGCCTGGGGTGCCCCGGGCTCCGTGAGTCCTATCGTCTCGGAGTACGTGCACGCGTGCAATGTGATGTCTGATCGAACTTTCAGAACTTCAATCTGGGCCTCCGATTGAGGTGTATAAGACCTTTTATAAGACCTTTTATAGAGGGGGCCAGGTACACCATGGCAATTGCAGAATGTACTGTGGTACGCCGCGGGGTGCCCTGTGTTTTGCAGTTCCGTCGTCTCAAAGTATATGCACGCGTGTAACGTGATATCTACTCGAACTTTCAGAACATTAATTCGGGCCTCCGATTGAGGTGTATAAGACCTTTTATGGAGTGCTGTTGTCGAGAGCTACACAATGACATGGGATTAGAGGTTGTACGAAGTCAGGAAGATGGGACCATGCCCTTGGTCTTCAAGCTTCAAATTCTATCCAGTGTGCTGCCTTACATAGTAGTCACTCAGGATTGAAACTCCTTGGTTCGTCTGGGACATTGCTATGTAGAATGTATGTTGAATTATTCTTAAGATGGCGCAATGTGGGATCGAGGTGGAAAAATGATGATTTTGCCCCTCACTGGGGTTATCTCCGGTTTGGACTGATAAAGCATTCGTTGTTCATGGTTATCTCTGAGATTGGGAAGTACTGGATGTCCTCAGGGTTATTTCTGAGGTGTGCCTGACCTCCCGAGGTTTTCTCTGGGACTGGAGCTGAGTGCCTAGGAGTGGTTTCCGAGGTTGAAGTTAATTGCATAGGTAGAAATGAGCATCTCCGGGGTTATCTCCGGAACTGCAACTGCATTCCTCAAGGTTATCTCCGAGTTTGACGCTATCTTTCCCTATGTTATTTTCGGGATTGAGACTGAGTATCTCGGGGTTATCTCTGAGATGAAACGGCCTTCTCCGGTGTGATTTCCGGTATTGAGCTGAGCTATCCTCCGGGGTTATCTCTGAAAGACAATTCTAACCTCCTGCAATGTTAGTAACAGGTATACAGTAAATTTTGAGTGTCTACAATAATTATTAAGTAGTGAATTCTTACGTAAGAATCAATAATTCAAAAATACTGTGCAATACCGTGTGCTACTGTGCACCCACGTGTATTACTTTATTTTAACCACTAGGTATTCCAACAGTGTTAACGGTAACAACCACACCGTTATTTATAAAAAAAAAACTCTCATACTTGTCGTTTTCTTCATCCGACAGTTTTTCGTTATGGGGCCTACAAATGGTTGCGCTGTCATACGAATATTCCCCGACAACAACAAGAATATTCCACGACCAAACGAATATTCCTCGATAACAATGAGTATTTTATAACCACTTGCTTATTTAAAATATTTGCGCATTTTACCCATAACTAACCACATTAATCGAATCAACCCCTTACTATTTCAAAATAATAAATAGAGGAAATTCCATTTTATTCATAAAAGTTGGGGTCTTACAATTATTCAATCCAAAAGACATGACTAGGAATTCGTAATGTCCGTACCGAGTTCTGAAAGCAGTCTTTGGAATGTCATCAGTTTTAATCTTTACTTGATGATATCCGGAACGAAGATCGATCTTTGAGAAGAATTTAGCACCTTGTAACTGGTCAAACGTGTCATCAATGCAAAGTAACGGGTACCTATTTTTGATGGTGATATGATTTAACTCCCGATAGTCAATGCAAAGTCGAATACTCCTATCTTTCTTCTTTATGAATAGAATAGAAGCACCCCAAGGAGATGTAGTAGGATGAATGAAATCGATGTCTAACAGTTCCTGCAGTTGGGTTTTTAACTCCTGAAGTTCAATAGGAGCCATTTGATATGGGGTTTTAGAAATGGGTTTTGTATCAGATTCAAGGTCAATATAAAATTCGATTTCACGCTCTGGGGGTAGGCCAGGAAGTTCTTCAGAAAATACGTCAGGAAATTCATTAACAACATAAATATCATTCAAATCAGACGTATTTTTGATTAAATCCATGACATGGGCTAAGAAAACTTTACATCCATTTTTCAATAAATGAATGACTTCATAGCTTGATATGATAGTGATTGACATTAGTGGTTTGGTTGCTTGAATTTGCATAACAGGTTGGTTAGGAATATGAAAACTAACGACCTTACGAAAATAATCAATTTTTACAAGAGGAGTAGTTGACCAATCAATCTCTAAAATCACATCAAATGCAAATATTTTCAAAGAGATGAGATCAACATGTAATGTGAAAGTGTTAATTTGAATCAAACAAGATTTATAAATGGTGGATGTAATGAAGGTTTCTCCCAACAGAGTTTCAACCAATTAGTCAAAGTCTAATTTCTCAGGAGTCAAGTTCAAACGTTAAGCATAAGCAGGTGAAATAAAAGAATGGGTAGAACTGGTATCTAATAAGGTATAGACTTCGCAAGAGTTTATGATTAGCTTACCCGTGATAACTTGGTTTGGGTTCCTCTCTTTTTGGGAAGTCATGACAAATTCACTCCCTTGAACCATTAACTTTGACTTGTCCGGGACAGCCTTTGGTGTCATCATTACCACTGGAATTAACTTTGCTATAGGGCATATTCCACCTTCAATTGCTTCGTCGTACTCCTAATCCATGATCTGAATCATTAATCTTCTATCCATATCGAATTGGGGTTAACCGCTCTGTACAGGGTAATTTAAAACTTGATGTTGGGTTCTCCCAATTGCTGTCCAAAAAGAGAAATACATATCATCTATTTTAGCCTTCATGGATCGAACTTCTCATTCTACAATATCAACTCGTCGTGCAGCTTTTACCCATGCATCCTCCATTCTCACTCATTCAATTGTTTCTTCTTTCAGATGATCTTTGACATTTGCATTCTCAGATTTCAGCTCTATTATCATATACTCTGCCAAAGAGAACTTCTGTTCAAGCATCACATATCAGGTAGTAAAATCTTGAATTGTTGCATCCCTTTGTTCCATGACCGCCTGCCGTTCTTCACCCTACTCTTCTAACTCACGAATATGATCTTGCAGTTCTATATTTCAATCATAAAATTCTCCTAACAAGTCCTCCTCAGGTTCCTCTTCTTCCTCACTCTCAGCTGCTACCTCTGCGACTAGCTCAGGTGCAACTATTAATTCTCGACTCATCACATAGATATCTCTAATTTCTTCTTTGCCTGACATCCTATAATCAAGTTTAGTAACTTAATTAGTACTCCCCAATAAAAATCTTTGTTATAACAAGATATTATACTCTAATATTTATTCTTTAAATGAATCTCCTTGATTCATCACTTAAAACTCTATATGAGTTCATCTCTTGATTTTCAGTCATTCTTAAATACTGCCACAAAACAAGAGTTAATTAACGAAATTGACATGCCACAAATTATCCCTATATTCCGATCGACCAATTAAATAACAAATAAGCTTAGGTAGGACACACTAGCAAAGGTTTTACTCGTCTCTCCCCTCCTAGTTCTAACCTCAAATCTCGGCCAGAGATCATATGCCTAAGCTTTGATACCAACTGTGACACCCCCAAAATAGGTCCATGCAACCCATTCTAAGTCGCCAAATACATAGTACATAATTTAAATACAAACTTCATTTATACAATTATTTACTATCGTGTAAAATATGACAAAACATAAGCTGTGAATTTTAATACAAATATTGTCTCATAGACAATATTCAAACTCAAATAAAGTCCTCATTACAATTATTATCACACTATTTTATAGAATAGTGAGGACTACTATATCAACCATCTTGAGCCATCACTCCATTCCCCGACTAGTCCCAGCTATATTCTCATTTCCTAAAGAAAACAATGAAAGAAAAGGATGAGTTCAACTAGCCCAATAAAGAATATTATGAATAAGATAATGTAGAATAAATTATCTTTAGTCCGCAACAGGGAAAAATCTAATAGAATACAATAGACAACAAGTTTTAGATTAACAACTACAGCGGAATAAACAATCCATTAGAAGAGTCAAATAGAGCGTAAAGTCTACTATCATCTATGATTTAAAAGTTCATCATCAATATTTTATCCTTGTAACAACAATTAATAAATGTTTCAAATCAATAAATTATCCATGCACTACGGGCCAAGGATATTCGTTTGTATCACCAGTGGTCATGATCATGCCAAACAACTGTCTATCTATGCACTGCAGTCCAAAGAGGACTTTCACCATAACATATGTCTGTAACATTACGGGTCATGATTATACGAATACATAATTCCTAGTCATAATCACACCAATCAATAGTCCATCAATGCACTACAGGCCAAAGATGACTTTCACCGTAATATAAGCATGAGGATGATGACAATGATATAAGGAATCAATCAAGTGAGATCAATGATAAATATTAGAGATTTACAATTCAATTTATCCATAGTTCAAGAACGTCCAAATTGTCCACGTGATAATTAATTGTGGAGTAAAATTCAAGAATGATTGTGACGCCCCCAAAATAGGTATACATCACCCATCTTGGGTCGCCGAATACATGGTACATAATATAAATACAAACTTCTTTTATACAATACAACAAAAGCGTAGCTGAGAGTTTTTATACGAATATTGTCTTCTAGATATATCCAAACTCAAATAGAGTCCTCATTAAATTTATTATCACACTATTTCATAAAATAGTGAGGATTACTATAGCTACCATCTCGGACCATCACTCTGTTCCCCAACTAGTCTCGGCTACGTTCTCATTTCCTAAAGAGAACAATGAAAGTAAAAGGGTGAGCTCAACTAGTCTAGTAAGAAATATTACGATAAGATAATGCAGAATAAATTATCGTTAGCCTTCAACAATGTTAAACTGATAAAATATAATAAACATCAAGTTTAACTGTAGTAGAACAAGCAATCCATTAGAAGAGTCAAGTAGAGCATAATATTTACTATCTTCTATGATTTAAAAAGTTTATCATCAATCTTATCGTTGAGATTCAACTTAATAAATAATCCATATCACTGAATTATCCCTGCACTATGGGCCAAGGATATTCATTAGTATCACGTCCACGAATTATCCATGCACTACGGGCCAAGGATATTCGTGTTATCACTAATGGTCATGATCATGCCAACAACTGTCCATCAATGCACTACAGGCCAATGAGGACTTTTACCACATCATTTGTAACATTATAGGTCATGATTATACCGAATAATCCATGGACATAATCATACCGATCAACAGTCCATCTATGCACTACGGGCCAAAGATGACTTTCATCACAATATAAGCATGAGACTGATGACAATGATATAAGAATTCAATTAAATAAGATCATGGATAAATTTTAAAGATTTATAATTTAATATATCCAGAATTCAATAATGTCCAAATTGTCAACATGATACTGCTTTGTGGAGTAAAATTCATGAATAATATTGTACAAAAAATGATTTAGACCAAAAAGAAATCAATTTTTATCATGAATAGTACCTTGGGTGAATAGTATCCCGTGAATATTACTTAGGGAATAGTACCTCATGAATAGTAACCCGGCATGAAAAGATTAAAAATTTTCAAGAATGCTCAGAATAATATTTTCATGAAAAGATACTAGATTAAGCGCAAATTTCAAGGATATTCTACTAATTTTACGGAGTATAGAAGAACTACATTAACAAAATGAGTGTAGAATTCAGAATTTGAAATGAAATAATATTACTTACATACTATAGAGTATGGAAAAAAATATTATTTCTAACGAATATTGAACAAAAATAATATCCCTTACCTTAAAAAGAGAGTACTTCTGACTAGAAGGGCAGGAATATTTTTGAAGAAAACTTATACTATTTGTTATGCTCAAAACTTTCTAAAACTCGAAAGAAATACACTCAATATTATAGAAGAAGAATTTTCTAATTTTGGTGTGATTTTCAATTCTAAACTAAGCATCCTTTTTATAAGAGAATTGAATGATACTATTTACGAAATAATCACGGACGCACCGTAGGATTTTAGATGAAAAAATCATGGGCAGGATAAAAAGAAACTCAGACGCCCATTTTTTCAAATTATTAATATAATATTCAAGTAAAACAAAAACTTTAAATAAAATAAAATATATTCTATTTTTTCATGAAAAAAACATATTATAATATATATATATATATATATATATATATATATATATATATATATCGAGTAACTTTCTCACCGATTATTTTAAAAAATGAGTAAATTAGGTGTCCATATAATAAGCAAAATTTACAACAAATACTTTATAAAAATCCCCTCAATATTTTTAACAACATTTATTCATCATTATTATAACCTGCAATATTAACAACCAGATCGTTCCCAGGAAAGAGGGGGCTTTCCGATAAGGATTTCTCTCTATTGTCGCGCAATTAGGTGACCAAACCCCTTTCCTCGATAGAACTTTCTAGACATTGTTAATTATGCAAATAATAATATGAATAACTTGTCATCTCAATTATTGATTTAATAATATAAATTATTGTGCAGATGATACTATGACAATAATAAAATCAATAATGTGAGATGCTATGCAATAATTACTGTAGCAATAATTGAATAAAACTGAGTGACTTCTCACGTAAGCATCAATAATCAATACCATGTGCTACTATACAACCACGCGTATTACTGTACTTTTACCATTGGGTATTTCTATAGTTAACGGTATAACTTTCGCCGTTATTTATAAAAAGATATTTCTGTCATTTTCTAACTCCGACAATAATTTCGTTGTGGGGTCCACCAATAATTGTGTCGTCGTACAAATATTTCCAATTAAAATGAATATTCTCCGACCAATCGAATATTTTATAAAAACTTGCATACTTTGAAAAATTTATAAATATTGCCCACAACTATAACATTATATCAAATCCACACCATAATATTCAAAAATATATTTCGAGAAAAAATCATCTTTATTCATGAATGTTGGGGTCTTACAACCTCCCCTTCTTATGAAATTTCATCCTCGAAATTAGGGTGCATACCTGGTATGTCGTAGAGGTGAGGATACCTTGATTTCATTTCAAATTCTAACTCCCAGGTTAATTCCTCAACATCGTGGTTTCTCCACAAAACTTTGACTTGAGGTATAACCTTGGAGTGTAGAATATATTCCTTTTTATCCATAATTTTAACTAGTACCTCTTCATACGTTAAATCTTCCGCTATCTCTTCTGGTTCTAAATTAATAATTTGGTTCAGGTCGTCCACATATTTACGTAACATGGATATGTGAAAAACGTTATGAACGCGAGACATACTTGACGGTAAAGCGAGTCTATAGGCCACAGTTCCTACTCGGTCAAGAATTTTAAATTGGCCAATGAATCGAGGATTGAGCTTTCCTCTCTTTCCAAATCTTGTAACTCCTTTCCATGGAGCAACACGTAACAACACATGCTCTCCAACATTGAATTCCACATCTCTTCGATGAAGATGAGCATAACTCTTTTGTCGATCTTGTGAGATTTTTATACGTTGTTGGATCATTTGAATCTTTTCCGTTGTCATGCGTACCAATTCTAGTCCCAACAATGTTTGTTCACCCACCTCATCCCAGCATACTGGAGAACGACACTTGCGTCCATACAATGCCTCGAATGGAGCCATGCCAATACTTGTTTGATAGCTGTTGTTATAGGAGAACTCCACTAATGGCAAGAACTTGTCTCAACTTCCTTTGAAGTCAAGGACACAAAGTCTTAATAGATCTTCAAGAGTTTGAATAGTCCTCTCTAACTGCCCGTCCTTTTGAGGATGATATGCCAAACTAAATCGTAGATCTGTGCCCATAGCTTTTTACAAACTAACCCAAAATCATGAAGTGAATCTTGGGTCTCGATCAGAAACTATGGATACTGGCCTACCATGCAGTCTTACAATCTCATTTATGTATATACGAGCAAGATGTTCAAGCGAATAAGTTTTTTGTATAGGTAAAAAATGAGCAGACTTGGTTAATCTATCAACAATGACCCAAATTGCATCTATGCCTTGAGAAACCTTGGGAAGACCAGTAACAAAATCCATGGTAATGTGCTCCCACTTCTATTATGGAATTTTAAGTGGTTGCAATAGACCTTTTGGCACATGATGCTCCGCCTTGACTCGTTGACATGTTAAACACCTTGAGATAAACTCCGCGATCTCCCTTTTCATATTGCTCCACCAAAATGTATGTCAAAGATCATGATACAATTTGGTACTCCCAAGATGGTTTGCAAACGATGTGTTGTGTGTCTCCATCATGATCTTATACTTTAAACTAGAGTCGTTAGGAACACAAAGTCTGGAGTTGACTCAAAGTATTCATTCTTCATCGATTCTTGCTTCCGAAATAGCACCTTCTTGCACTTTCTTCTTTATACGCATTAGCTCCAGGTCCGTAGCTTGAGTAGCTTTAACTTTATCGATTAAAGTCGGTTCTACTCGTATATTTGACATCATCACGTGGGTCCCTGGAGTCTTTATCTCTGTCTCTATCCTTTGCAAGTCATACAAAATGGGCCTTTACGTTGATAATATTGCACGCATACCCGCATATGATCTTCTACTCAACGTGTTAGTTACCACGTTCGCTTTTCCAGGATGGTATTGGATGGTATAACGTAATCTTTTAATAGCTCGAGCCAATGTCATTTTCGCATGTTGAGTTCCTTTTAGGTGAAGAAATATTTGAGGCTTTTATGATCCGTATAGATCTCCACCTTCTCCCCATACAGGTAATGCCTCCAAATTTTAAGCGCAAAAATGACTGATGCCAACTCTAGATCATGAGTAGGATAATTCCTCTCATATTCTTTGAGTTGTCATGAGTCATAGGACATGACTTTCCCATATTGCATGAGAACACATCCTAACCCTCTGCCTGAAGCATCAATGTAGATGACAAATCCCTCCGAACTAGATAGTATTATCAGAACAAGTGCTGAAATGAGTCTCCTCTTAATTTCTTCAAAACTCTACTCACATTCCTCGCTCCAACCGAATTTTGTATCTTTTCGAGTCAGCTGAGTTAATGGAGTAGCGATTCGAGAAAATCCTTACATGAATCTTCGATAATAACTAGTTAAGCCCAGAAAGCTACGTACTTCGGTTACTGATTTAGGTTGCTCCCAACTTTGTATTGCTTCAATCTTTGTTGGGTCAATAGATATTCCGTGATTTGATATCATGTGCACAAAGAATGCTACTTCCTCAAGCCAGAACTCGTATTTCTTCAACTTGGCATATAGCTTGTTTTCACGAAGCTTTTGGAGTATCAACCTCAAGTGTTACTCTTGATCTTCACGGATTTTAAAGTATATGAGGATGTCATTTTCAAACACTGCCACAAAATAAGGGTTAATTGACAACCCACATATTATCCCTATATTCTGACCGACTAATTAAATAACAAATAACTTAAGTAGGTTATACTAGCGAAGGATTTACCCGTCTCTCCCCTCCTAGTTCTAGTCTCACATCTCAGTTAAGGATCATATCCCTAAGCTTTGATACCAACTATGACGCCCCCAAAATAGGTATACATCACCCATCTTGGGTCACCAAATACATGGTACATAATTTAAATACAAACTTCTTTTATACAATACGATAAAAGCGTAGCTGAGAGTTTTTACACGAATATTATCTTCTAGACAATATCCAAACTTAAATGGAGCCCTCATTACATTTACTATCACACTATTTCATAAAATAGTGAGGACTACTATAGCTACTATCTCGGACCATCACTCTGTTCCCCGACTTGTCTCGGCTACGTTCTCATTTCCTAAAGAGAACAATGAAAGCAAAAGGGGGAGCTCAACTAGCCTAGTAAGAAATATTATGACTAAGATAATACATAATAAATTATCGTTAGCCTTCAACAGTGTTAAACTGATAAAATATAATAAACATCAAGTTTAACTGCAGCGGAACAAGCAATCCATTAGAAGAATCAAGTAGAGCATGATATCTATTATCTTCTATAATTTAAAAAGTTTATCATCAATCTTATCGCTGAGACTCGGCTTAATAAATAATTCACATCACTGAATTATCCATGCCCTACGGGCAAAGGATATTCATTAGCATCACGTCCACGAATTATCCATGCACTACAAGCCAAGGATATTCGTGTTATCACCAATGGTCATGATCATGCCAACAACTGTCCATCAATGCACTACGAGCCAATGAAGGATTTTACCACACCATTTGTAATATTACAGGTCATGATTATACCCAAAAATCCCTGGTTATAATCATACCAATCAACAGTCCATCTATGCACTACGGGCCAAAGATGACTTTCATCACAATATAAGCATGAGGCTGATGACAATGATATAAGAATTCAATTAAATGAGAGCAAAGATAAATTTTAAAGATTTATAATTTACTTTATCCAGAATTCAATAATGTCCAAATTGTCAACATGATACTGCTTTGTGGAGTAAAATTCAAGAATAATATTGTACAAAAAATGATTTAGACCGAAAAGAAATCAATTTTTATCATGAATAGTACCTCGGGTGAATAGTGCCCGAGTGAATAGTACTTCAGGAATAGTACCCCGTGAATAGTAACCTGGCATGAAAAGATTAAAAATTATCAAGAATGCTCAGAATAATATTTTCATGAAATGATATTACATGAAGCACAAATTTCAAGGATATTCTACATACTACAGAGTATGGAAGAAAATATTATTTCTAACGAATATTGAAAAAAAATAATATCTCATACCTTAAAAAGAGAGTACTTCTGACTGGAAGGGCGAGAATATTCTTGAAGAAAACTTATACTATTTTCTACACTCAAAGCTCAAAGCTTCCTAAAACTCGAAAGAAATACGCTCAATATTATAGAAGAATAATATTCTAATTCTTGTGTGATTTTCAATTCTAAACTAAGAATCCTTTTTATAAGAGAATGGAATGATACTATTTACGAAATAATCACAGACGCACCGTAGGATTTTAGATGAAAAAATCATGGGCAGGATAAAAAGAAACTCAGACGCCCATTTTTTCAAATTATTAATATAATATTCAAGTAAAACAAAAACTTTAAATAAAATATAATATATTCTATTTTTTCATAAAAAACAAAATTAATTATATATATATATATATATATATATATATATAGGGTCCGGTTCCTGTAAGGGAGCCCTTAGTTTCTTAAAATGCCCATATTTTTTTTCAAAAAAAAATTTCAGTTCCAAATCACACCCAAAACACTATATTATGAAAAAATTTCAGTTCCATTAAATATTAAACTTTTTTTTTAGTTGTTTTAAAAAAAAGCAAAAAAAAAAAATTAAAAAAATCCTGCATTTTAAGAAAGTAAGGGCTCCCTTACCTGATCCTCTTTGTGTATATATATATATATAGCAAGGATCAAGTGCATACTGTGACGCCCCCAAAATAGGTCCATTCCATCCAACCCATTCTGAGTCGCCAAATACATGGTACAGAAATAACTACAACTTTATTAATACATTTGTCGTGCAAAATACGACAACATATATACTGTGATTTTAAATACAATTATTGTCTTCTAGACAATATACATACCCAAATAAATCCTCATCACAATTATTTATACATTATTTTATAAAAATGGTGAGGACCACTAAACAACTCTCTCTATAACCATCATTCCATACCCCGAGCTGCATTGCTCGCTACATTCTAGCCTCCCCGAGAAGAAAATGGAAAAAAAAAAAGAAAAGGGTAAGCTCAACTATCCCAAAGAAAGAATATTATGACTAAGATAATATACAACAAATTAGTGTTAGTCTCAAACAGGAAAAATCTAATAGAATACAATAGACAACCGGTTTTAAATCAACAACTGCAATGAAACAACAATTCATTAGAAGAGTTAAGTAGAGAATGCAAACTACTATCTTCTATATATGAATTTAAAAGTTCATCGTCGATATTTTATCCTCAGTAACATCAATCAATATATATCCGGAATCAAATATTCATCTTTGCACTACAGGCCAAAGATATTCATCGATTAGCCATGTTCATCTAAACACTGCTCATCTTTGCACTACGCGCCAAAGATAATAATTATCGGTCATGTTCATCTCAACACTGTTCATCTTTGCACTCTACGGCCAAAGATATTCATCAAGAAATCATTCATCTTTGCACTACAAGCCAAAGATATTCAAGAATATCATCATTTAGGGTGAGGATGATGAAAATATTTTAAAGTAAACGAATCCAATGAAACAAAAGAACAAATATCAAGGATTCGTATTTTAAAAATCCAAGTTCAAAAATACTTCATAAGTAATCGAGTGGAGTAAAATTCAAGAATGATCAAAACATGGATATAATCAAAGCTAGTATCCATAATAGATATTTTGGACAAAAAGAAGAAATTTCATTTTCGATGAATAGTGTCGATTCGTGAATAGTGCCAGATATCGTGAATAAAGGCCGCTTCACGTGAATAGTAACTCCAACACCAAAAGATAGAAATTTCACAAAAAACATCTTCACGCCGTGAATAGTACTCGTGAATAAGAACTCTCATGAATAGTAACTCATGAATAGTAACTCGTGAATAGTAACTCATGAATAGTAACCCTAAGATGAAAAAGTTCCAAATTTGATAAAAATTTCCAACCAATATTTAAGCATAATAATATTGAAGAAATAATATCATTTTGAATAAAATAACATCCCTTACCTCGAAAAGACAAGATTTAGTTGAAACAGGATATAGGCTATGACTTGAACTTGCACCAGTATAGCAATACTCAAAGTATACTCAAAATACTCACAAGAATACGCTCGATAATATAGAGAGAGAAAACTTCAATTTCTGGTGTGATTTTCAATTCTAACCTAAACACCCTATTTATAGGAAAATGCTTAGAACACTAAAGTAGAAAATTTATTAAATATTATTATATTTTTTTCAAAACTTCATACGCATGCTTTTACCATCTGAACTTAGCCCCTATCACATGTTAAATGAGGGAAACAAAATGAAAAACACGTTTTTGTAAATAAAAATAATTAAAACTTTCAAAAATCAATTATTTCGGAACTTCGGAACTTCAATAATTCATAATAAATAGCTCTTTTATCAGAAAATTTGAATCTCAAAATTATTTATAGGAAATTCAATTCTCTACAACTTTGCGAAGAAGGTTTTTCCAAATTCCAAATGTAAATTCAATCAAATCCATAAACCAAGCGATTTTACTGTGCTATAATCAAATTTCGATCAATAATTGTGTCCAAAGAACACACAAAATATGTGTTAAACATTTAATGCCACAAAATACTCTTCCTCCTCATATACTCATATATCCCACATTCATTATAAAAATATCACCGTTAATATATTATTAAAATAATATATTTAAATGAATTATTTTATCCGAAAAGATAAAATATTAATTTTCAACAATTGTCACATTAAAATTTTCTCCATCTATATCCACATAAAATCAATATTTTCCTTATCATATAAATCAATAATTAATTATCCACAAATAATATTACAGAATCACAGATCTGGCAACTGTGTAGTTCCTATGAAAGAGGGGCTTTCAATAAGGATATCTCCTCATTTGGCGCACAATTAGGTGACCAAACCTCTCCTTAGACAGAACTTTCTAGACATTTCCAATAATGTTTTCTACTAATATTATTCAGATAATATGAATTATTACTTTGATAATGGAAAATACTGTGTAATGACAATTTATTGAAACAACAAGAATAATATAAAATATCAATGCAAAGAATTATTGAATCAATAAAATAAAATTTCGAATAGTAATTATTGTAACAATTATTGAGTAGTGCCTTCACGTAAGAATCAATAATTGGTGCAATACCGGTGCTATCTTGTTCAACAACGTGTATTAGTGTGTTTTAACCACGGGTATTCCAACAAGATTAATCAGAATAACTACGCCTGTTATTTATAAACAACTTATATTTGTCGTTTTCTTTCATCCAATCGCTCAGTTATGGGGCCCACAAAAGATCACCGTCATATACGAATATTCCCGACAAGATTTAATATTCCACAACCAAACGAATATTCCCAAACAATAATGAATATTTTATAACCACTTGCTTATTCAAATATTTGATATTTTACCCATAACGATCCACATTAATCAAATCAACCCTTACTATTTCAAAATAATAAATAGAGGAAAATAAATTTCATTTATTAATAATTTGGGGTCTTACACATACCCCTTATCTTACTCACCCATACTCACCCCTTTTAGCGACGGACCCGGCGACGATTTCGGTCATACAACCGTCGTCTATACTTTTAGCGACGGACAACATATAGCATAGCTAAAAGTATAGACGACGGTTGTATAACCGAAACGTCGTCGAGTCCGTTGCTAAAGAAGGGTGAGTATGGGTGAGTAAGATAAGGGGTATGCACTTGATCCAGACCGTATATATATATACCCCTTTCTCGACAGAACTTTCTAGACATTGTTAATTATGCAAAAAAATAATATGAATAACTTGTCATCTCAATTATTGATTTAATAATATAAAATATTGTGCAGATGATACTATGACAATAATAGAATAAAAAATGTGAGATACTATGCAGCAATTACTGTAGCAATAATTGAATAAAACTGAGTGACTTCTCACGTAAGCATCAATAATCAATATCGTGTGCTACTATACAACCACGCGTATTACTATACTTTTACCACCGGGTATTCTTTCAGTTAACGGTAAAACTTTTGTCGTTATTTATAAAAAGATATTTCTGTCATTTTCTAACTTCGACAATAATTTCGTTGTGGGGTCCACCAATGATGATTGTCTTTGTCACGAATAATTTTTTCGTTAAAAGCGAATATTTTTTCGATTAATCGAATTTTTTATAACAACTTGCATACTTTGCAAAATTTATAAATATTACCCACAACTATAACATTATATCAAATCCACACCATAATATTCAAAAATTTATTTCGAGAAAAAATCATCTTTATTCATGAAAGATGGGGTCTTACAATGATATTCATGTATCAAAAATTATTTGGACAGAAAAGAAACCAATTTTGTTGTGAATAGTACCCCATGAATATTACGTCGTGAATAGTACCCCGAATAAAAATATTGAAATTTAATAAGAAAGTTCAGACCAATATTCTAATGAAACGATACTAGCTGAAGCGCAAAACTCAAGGATATTCTACTAATTTTAGGGATTATAGAAGCAATACTTATCAAAGTAACTGTAGATTTAGGAATATGAAACGAAATAATATCACTTACATACTATAGAGTATGGAAGAAAAAATATTCCTTACGAGTATTGAACGAAAATAATATCCCTTACGAATATTGAACGAAAATAATATCCTTTACGAATATTGAACGAAAATAATATCCCTTAAGAATATTGAAAGAAAATAATATCCCTTACGAATACAAAAAATAATATCCCTTACGAATATTGAATGAAAATAATATCCCTTACCTAAGTAGGAGAGTAAATCTGACTGGTATAGCGGAGATATTCTTGAAGAAATCATTCATTATTAGCTGCACTCAAAGTATACTTATACTAGAAAGAAATACGCACAATCTTATAGAAGAAAAATTCTCTGATTCTGGTGTGATTTTAATTTCTTAACTAAGCATCCTATTTATAAGAGAATAACATGACACTATATAAGAAAATCACGGACGCACATAAAAAAAATTCACGTACGAATTCGGCAAAAATTTGATTTTACTATTCATCAATGTGCAATAAAATATTCTAATAAAATAAAAACTTTATATAAAATATAATATATTCTAATTATAATCTAATAAAACAAATAACTTTATAAAAAATATTCTATTTTATATATAAAGTTTTCTGTTTTATTACTATTATAAAAATAATTAAACAAAACTGAGAAACTTTGTACCGACAATTTGACATATTGGCACATAGGGGTCCATGGAATAATAAGTCAAACTTACAACAAACACTTCATAAATATCTACCACAAATCACTTATCTTAAATCAACACATTTTTAATCTTTTAACACTTATTTATCATTAATATTATAACTCACAATATTGACAACCAGATCATTCCCAGGAAAAAGGGGGCTTTCCGATAAGGATTTCTCCTTATTGGTGCACAATTAAATAACTTAACCCCTTTCCTCGACAGAACTTTCTAGACATTGTCAATAATGCAAATAATAATATGAATAACTGTGTCGTCTCAATTATTGATTTAATAATATAAAATATTGTGCAGATGATACTGTGACAATAATTGAATCAATAATATGAGATACTATGCAGCAACTAGTGTTTCAATTATTAAATGAACTAAATGACTTCTTAAATAAGCATCAATAATCAGAGATATTGTACAATACCGTGTGCTACTATGCAATCACGCGTATTACTGTTCTTTTATCACCGGTATTTTAACGGTTAACGATAAAAGTTTTGTCGTTATTTTTATAAAAAGGTTATTTCTGTCGCGTTCTATATCTGAAAATCATTCTGTTGTGGGGTCCACCAATGATTGTGCCATCTTATGAATATTCCCTGACCAAACGAATATTTTATGACAACTTGCTTACTCGTAAAATTTGCACATATCACCCATAACTATAGAATTATAGCAAATAACACCTTATTATTCAAAATAATATTTAGAGAAAATTAAATTTGTATTCATAAAAAGTTGGGGTCTTACATAAGCTACCATAAACCCTTAGCTTAACCTTAGCCAAAACTCTCAAACCCTTGGCTCAACCCTAGGCTCATTTCTTACGTCAAACCTAGCCAATTCCAAATTTCTTAGCCAAGCCTTAGAATTCTTAGGCTTAGTTAGTCTAACTAATTCTAGTTAGACATTTTTTTATCCAGTTAGGTTTCCTAACTTTTTCAGTTACTTTTTCGTAATTCTCTATGATAGCCAAAAATTGGACTTTCGAGTTTCAAAATTCCAATTTCGCCACCGATCCCCTTTTTCCAAAGAAACACTATGCCATAATTTAAAAATTCAAAAAAATGAGTTTGTGTTTTTAGCGTGAATAAAGTTTTTATGTCTTTTCTCGGAAAGAAATTATTTTCCACATTTACCCTCTAAACACACACATAACTAGTAACGCAATCATATTATTACCATAACTCACATAAAACATAAATTATCAATAAAATCTCATTTTATTAAATAATTTCACATAAATGTCATTTACAAAGATTGTTTGATCAGTGAGATCATTATAATAATGATACCAAATGATACAATCCACAGCATGCTTACGTGAGGTGACGTCGCCTGGATCATTTCTAGCAAAGTCGTAGGATGAATTACTCACAACACCTTAACCCCTCGCCTATATGTTGATGGTAATCTCGTTGCAATTGTTTGCGTTAGGAATTCTGCATCTAATGGACACCAACAACACCTTAAGCCCTCGCTTATATTGAAGCATTAGTCTCGGTACAATCCATGATTGATGCGGTAGAAGACACATTCACAACTACAAATTGTTGTATGATAAGTCAATATTGAACCTCACAAAAAAATTATGAATAGTTTGAGAGTTCTCAAAGAACCAAAGGAGAAGAATCTCAACAAAATTTTGTTATCTACTTAATACATCAGCTATCTCTTCTTTTTATACTAATATAATAAAACCTAAATTCTATAAGGAATAAAAATTTGAATGGAAATAAATCTTAGGTAAAAAAATCAAAAGGAAATCAAATCATATCCAAAAGTAACCTAATTAAAATACAAATATGAAAATATACTAAAAATTTCTAATTTAGGAAGTAGATCTGCGTCCAAATTTGTTAAAATGCGTTAAAAAATTAACAGGAAAACGATTAACTCACCGAGGCAAGTTCAAGCTCGTCGGGGTAAATACCAGCAAAAAAGACTTGGTTGGGGCAGGGTTAGAACTGGCAGAGGCGAAGTCTGTTAGAGAGGAACTCGTCGGGGCTAGTTCATTGGGCTTGACGAGCTCGCCAAGGAGAGCTCCCATTTTTCAGTGTATCCATCTTTTTTTACTTCCTAGCTTGGCACGCTCATTTGTATCCTAATCACGAACTTAGAAGTTAAATCAATAGCCGTGTAACATGAACCCAATTCACTTGTTCCATGCATTCCAACCTCTTGTTGTCGCGTGATAAATTATATGCTCCCATCCATGCTTGGATATTCAAAATGTCAGATATAAGCTTGTAATCTTCCAATGAACTAGAACATAACCTTGAAGCATATTAGACGTTTAAGACTCAAACTTTTATGAATAAAGATTAGTTTTCTCTAAATATTATTTTTGAATAATAAGGTGTGGATTTGATATAATGTTATAGTTGTGGGTAATATTTTCAAATTTTGCAAAGTATGCAAGTTGATATAAAATATTCGTTGGTCGTGGAATATTCTTTTGATCAGGAATATTCGTACGATGGTGCAATCATTGGTGGACCCCACTACGGAATTAATGTCGGAGTTAGAAGCGATAGAAATAACTTTTTAAAAATAACGGCAAAAGTTTTACCATTAACTGTTGAAATACCCGGTGATAAAAGTACATTAATACGCGTGGTTACATAGTAGCACACGGTATTGTACAATATCTTTGATTATTGATGCTTACATGAGAAGTCACTCAGTTGTATTCAATAATTGCTATAGTAGTTGCTGCATAATATCTCATATTATTGATTCCATTATTGTCAGTATTATCTGCACAATATTTTATTTTATTAAATCAATAATTGAGAAGACATAATTATTCATATTATTATTTTCATTATTGACAACGTCTAGAAAGTTCTATCGATGAAAGGGGCTAGGTCATCTAATTGCGCGCCAATAAATAGAAATCTTTATTGGAAAGCCCCCTCTTTCCTGGGAACGATCTGGTTGTCAATATTGTGAATTATAATATTAAATGATGAATAATTATTCAAAGATTAAAAATTTGTTGATTAAAGATAAGTGGTTTGTGGTAAATATTTATTCAATTTTTTGATATAAATAGAGGGGTTTGTTATGAGGCATTGTTATAAGTTTGGCTTATTATCTCATGAGGAGATGTGTTAATTTTTCAGACCGTTGGTCGAAGTTATAATAGTAAATCAATATGGATAGTTGGTTGAAATTATAATAGTAAATCAAAATGGATCGCTGGTTTAAAGTTTTAATAGTAAATCAATATGGACCGCTGCTTTAAGTTTTAATAGTAAATCAATATGGACCGTCCATTTAAAAGTAAATCAATCTGGACCGTTCGTGAATTAGTTACTATTTAGTCCATTCTCCTATAAATAGAAGCTCATTCTTTTATTATTTCTTACGAATTCACTGAAACTCTAGAGAGAGAAACTATAGAGAAAAAGAAGAAGAGTATTATGCTACTTCACTATTGCAGTATCCAATCTTCTACTAAGGTAAGTGGTATTATTCTTTCGTATTCGTAAAGAGTGTTATTTTCTTTCAATACTCATAAGGGTTGTCATTCTATTCTTTATTAATCTGTGGGAGTAACATGTCTAGAAAGTAACAATATTTTATTTTATTAAATAAATAATTGAGACGACATAGTTATTCATATTATTATTTTCATTATTGACAACGTCTAGAAATTTCTATCGAGGAAAGGGATTAGGTCATCTAATTGCGCGCCAATAAATAGAAATCTTTATTGGAAAGCCCCCTCTTTCCTGGGAACGATCTGGTTGTCAATATTGTGAATTATAATATTAAATGATGAATAATTGTTGAAAGATTAAAAATTTGTTGATTAAAGATAAGTGGTTTGTGGTAAATATTTATTCAATTTTTTAATATAAATAGAGGGGTTTGTTATGAAGCATTGTTATAAGTTTGGCTTATTATCCCATGAGGAGATGTGTTAATTTTTCAGACCGTTGGTCGAAGTTATAATAGTAAATCAATATGGATAGTTGGTTGAAATTATAATAGTAAATCAATATGGATCATTTGGTTTAAGTTTTAATAGTAAATCAATATGGACCGTCCATTTAAAAGTAAATCAATATGGACCATTCATGAATTAGTTACTATTTAGTCCATTCTCCTATTAATAGAAGCTCATTCTTTTATTATTATTTTTAATTCACTTTGAAACTCTCAGAGAGAAACTATAGAGAGAAAGAAGAAGAGTATTATGCTACTTCACTATTGCAGTATCCAATCTTCTACTAAGGTAAGTGGTATTATTCTTTCGTATTCGTAAAGAGTGTTATTTTCTTTCAATACTCATAAGGGTTGTCATTCTATTCTTTATTAATCTGTGGGAGTAACATGTCTAGAAAGTAACAATATTTTATTTTATTAAATAAATAATTGAGATTTATTATAGTTATTCATATTATTATTTTCATTATTGACAACGTCTAGAAATTTCTATCGAGGAAAGGATTAGGTCATCTAATTGCGGCCAATAAATAGAAATCTTTATTGAAAGCCCTCTTTCCGGGAACGATCCGGGTTGTCAATATTGTGAATTATAATATTAAATGATGAATAATTGTTGAAAGATTAAAAATTTGTTGATTAAAGATAAGTGGTTTGTGGTAAATATTTATTCAATTTTTTAATATAAATAGAGGGGTTTGTTATGAAGCATTGTTATAAGTTTGGCTTATTATCCCATGAGGAGATGTGTTAATTTTTCAGACCGTTGGTCGAAGTTATAATAGTAAATCAATATGGATAGTTGGTTGAAATTATAATAGTAAATCAATATGGATCGCTGGTTTAAGTTTTAATAGTAAATCAATATGGACCGTCCATTTAAAAGTAAATCAATATGGACCATTCATGAATTAGTTACTATTTAGTCCATTCTCCTATTAATAGAAGCTCATTCTTTTATTATTTCTTACGAATTCACTGAAACTCTAGAGAGAGAAACTATAGAGAGAAAGAAGAAGAGTATTATGCTACTTCACTATTGCAGTATCCAATCTTCTACTAAGGTAAGTGGTATTATTCTTTCGTATTCGTAAAGAGTGTTATTTTCTTTCAATACTCATAAGGGTTGTCATTCTATTCTTTATTAACCCGTGGGAGTAACATGTCTATGCGGACAACTGTATGCGTGGTGAATGAACCTTCGTATTCATTCTTAATTAATTTGCAGGAGTAACATGTCTACGCGGACTACCGCATGCATGGTGAATGACCCTTCGTATTCATTCTTTATTAATCTGCGGTAGTAACCTGTCTAAGCAGACTACCACATGCATGGTGAATGACCCTTTGTATTCATTCTTTATTAAATTGTCAAAATAATCTGTCAACGCGAATTACCGCATGACGGGTGAAAATTCATTGGCAATTTCATATATTCTTTTATACTCGTATGATATGTCATTTCTTTTGTACTCATCAAGGGATATCGTGTTCTTTCGTATTTCTCCATTTATGGTACAAATTTATTGTTTGTTTCCATAACCTTATTATTAAATGGTGAAAACCCTTGAAATTAGTTGAATATTCTTAATAGTTTGTGCTTTATCTAGTATTTCCACTATTGGTCTGAACTTTCTTATTAAATGACGGGATACTATTTATGTTGGGGTACTATTCACTCGGGGTACTATTCATTCTGAGTACTATTCACTCTGGTACTACTCACTCGGGGTACTATTCATGGGTTACTATTCACTTGGGTACTATTCACTCGAGTATTATTCACTGAAGAATTTGGGGTACTTTGCATGACGGGGTACACTTCATTTAGTAATATTCATTCGGGTACTATTCACGATAAAAATTGATTTCTTTTCTATCCAAATTATTTTTGATACATGAATATTATTCTTGAATTTTACTCCACAAAGCACTTGTCATGTTGACAATTTGGACATTCTTAAACTCTGGATAAATTGATTTATAAACCTTTAAAATTTATCCTTGCTCTTTCTTAATTGAATTTGTGTATTATTTTCATCATCCTAATTCTTATATTGTGATGAAAGTCATCTTTGGCCCATAGTGCTTAGATGGACTATTGATTGGTATGATTATGACTATGTATCAGTATAATCATGACCTGTAATGTTACAAATGATGTGGTAAAAGTCCTCAATGGCCCGTTGTGTATTGATGCACAATTGTTGGCATGATCATGACCACTGGTGATAATAATGAATATCCTTGGCCCGTAGTGCATGGATAATTCATGAATGTGATACTAACGAATATCCTTGACCCGTAGTGCATGGATAATTTAGTGATGTGGATTATTTATTGAGCTGAGTCTTAGTGATAAAATTGATGATAAACTTTTAAATCAAAGAAGATAGTAGATATCATGCTTTACTTGATAATGGATTGTTTGTTCCACTACAGTTAAACATGTTATCTATTGTATTCTATCAGTTTAACACTATTGAAGGCTAACAATAATTTATTCTGCATTATCTTAGTCATAATATTCTTTACTGGGCTAGTTGAGCTCACCCTTTACTTTTATTACTCTCTTCAGGAAATGAGAATATAGCTGGGACTAGTCGGGGAACGGAGTGATGGTCCGATATGGTGGCTATAGTAGTCCTTACTATTTTATAAAATAGTTTGATAATAATTGTAATGAGGACTCCATTTGAGTTTGGATATTGTCTACGAGACAATATTCGTGTTTAAACTCTCAACTTATGTATTGTCGTATTTTACATGACAGTTTTATAATTAAGTTTGTATTTGATTTCTGTACCGTATATCTGGCATCACAAGAAGGCATAAACAAACACAGTCTGGATGACTTAAATTAAGCTCCAATGAAAGCATCCTTGAGTAGATTTTAGCCCAATCACTGATGATCATTTATTGAACCCTCTAAACTTTAGTTGGGTTGTAGTTGTTCGATGCGAGCTCGGTCAGGATCATATCACGTTTACTCTTTGTTCTACACAATTTTGACTTCAATTATTTGTTTTGATCCCTTTATTCTTATTTTTTTTTCTGTAACATAGATGGCTCGTAGGTGTTCAAGAATCATTGGGAGGCAGGGTAATAATGATAGGAAGGGTTAGGGGAAACCCCATGTTGTTGCTGTTAACCAGAGTGGAAATGTTAGGCCTCAAGGTAACGTGGCAATAACCTCGACTATGGTAGCAGCAATGGTGAATGCGGAAGTAACATAGGCATTGGCACATGTTATGCAATGTATTACGCAAGTGCAAGGAAATCATCATGCAAATGGTATGAGGGGTGATGCAGAATTACCAAAACAAGAACAAAATGATCCTTCTAAGGATCAAGTGGGTCAACCAGTTTAGCCATTATATGTTTTGTTGGAAAGGTTTATTAAGCAGAAACCTAAATCTTTTCATTCAGCTCTGATTCCGATTGATGCGAAGAACTAGATCGCCCACTAGGAAAAGATTTTTGATGTGATTGGGTGTTCAGAAAATCAGAAGGTCAAACTAGTAGTTTATTAACTAGAGCATGATGCTCAACGATGGTGGAAATCATTGAAGGCTAAGCACACTATAAGGAAAAAGCTTAATTAAAATGGACTATTCCGTTGAACATATTCTTATTCTGTCGAGATTAACATTATTTCAAACAAAATAATCCGTCGACCATTCAATAGTAATGTGACGCCCCCAAAATAGGTATACATCACCCATTCTGAGTCGCCAAATACATGGTATAGAAATCAAATACAAACATTATTTATACAATACGACAAAACGTAGCTGAGAGTTTTTACATGAATATTATCTTCAAGACAATATCCAAACTCAAATGGAGTCCTCATTACATTTATTATCACATTATTTCATAGAATAGTGAGGACTACTATAGCCAACATCTCAGACCATCACTCTGTTCCCCGACTAGTCCCGGCTACGTTCTCATTTCCTGAAGAGAATAATGAAAGCAAAAGGGTGAGCTCAACCAGCCCAGTAAGAAATATTATAACTAAGATAATGCAGAATAAATTGTCATTAGCCTTCAACAGTGTTAAACTGATAATAAACAACAAGTTTAACTGCAGCAGAACAAGCAATCCATTAGAAGAGTCAAGTAGAGCATGATATCTACTATCTTCTATGATTTAAAAATTTTATCATCAACTTTATCGCTGAGACTCGGCTCAATAAATAATCCACATCACTGAATTATCCATGCACTACGGGCCAAGGATATTCGTGTAATCACCAACGGTCATGATCATGCCAACAACTGTCCATCAATGCACTACGGGCCAATAAGGAATTTTACCACATCATTTGTAACATTACGGGTCATGATTATACCGAATAATCCTTGGTCATAATCATACCAATCTATAGTCCATCAATGCACTACGGGCCAAAGATGACTTTTATCACAATATAAGCCTGAGGATGATGACAATGATATAAGAATGCAATTAAATGGAAGCAAAGAATAAATTTTTAAAGATTTATAATTTAATTTATCCAGAATTCAATAATGTCCAAGTTGTCAACATGATACTGCTTTGTGGAATAAAATTCAAGAATAATATTGTATCAAAAATAATTTGGACCGAAAGAAATCAATTTTTATCATGAATAGTACCCGGGTAAATAGTACCTGAGTGAATAGTATACCGAAATAGTATTTCATGAATAGTACTTCAGAGGAATAGTACTTTGTGAATAGTACCCCGTGAATAGTACTTCATGAATAGTATTCCGTAAATAGTACTTTGTGAATAGTATCATGTGAATACTACTTTGTGAATAGTACCCTGTGAATAGTTTTCCGGCATGAAAAGCTTAAAATTTAACAAGAAAGTTCAAAAAATATCCTCGTGAATGATACTAGATGAAGCACAAATTTCAAGGATATTCTACTAATTTCACGGAGTATAGAAACAATACTTAAACAAAATGAGTGTAGAATTAGGAATACGAAACGAAATAATATTACTTGCATACTTTAGAGTATGGAAGAAAATTTTATTTCATACGAATATTGAACAAAAAATAATATCCCTTACCTTAGTAGAAGGCTGGATACTGTAATAGTGAAGTAGCAGAATACTCTTCTTCTTCCTCTCTATAGTTTCTCTCTCTATAGTTGGTCTTGTGAGTCTTAATGAATTGGTGAGAATGAAAGAAGAAATGAGCTTCTATTTATAGAAAAACATATTTTCGAGAATTGCACGTTTAGGGGCTCGAATTATTACAGTATATTACATTCATCTTTACCTCTATTTTTAATTTAGTCCTTCAAGTATTATCAATCTTACACAACATTCACTAATAGTACATGCATGTGAACCAATAGTTTCATGCATGTGAACCAACAGTAATTTGCATGTGAACCAATAGCAATTAATTGCTCACTTATCCGATTAATTGCCCGTTGGTCAATAATAACAAAACAAGCCAATCTTAGAAATACCTCCTTTGAGGGTAATTGGGCCACGAAAGAATTAAAGAAAACTAAATGAACAAATATCTTTAATCAACACGAACTTATTCATCATTAATATTATATCTCGCAATATTTAACAACTAGATCATTCCCAGGAAAGAGGAGGCTTTCCGATAAGGAATTCTCCCTATTGGCGCGCAATTAGGTGACCAAACCCCTTTCCTCGACAGAACTTTCTAGACATCGTCAATAATGAAAATAATAATATGAATAATTTTGTCGTCTTAATTATTGATTTAAAAATATATAAAATATTGTGCAGATGATATTGTGACAATAATTGAATCATTAATATGAGAGATATTATGCAGTAATTATTGTGGCAATAATTGAATAAAACTGAGTGACTTTTCACGTAAGAATGAATAATCAAAGATATTATACAATACCGCTCGCCATGTAGGTAACCATGCAGTACATCGTACTTTTTTTACCACCGGGTATTTCAACAGTTTAATGGTAAAACTTTCGCCGTTATTTTTATAAAAAGATATTTATGTTGTTTTCTAACTCCGACAATACTTTTGTTGTGGGGTCCACTAATGGTTGTGCCATCGTACGAATATTTCCTTTTTAAACGAATATTCCCCAACCAATCGAATATTTTATAACAACTTGCTTACTTTGCAAAATTTATAAATATTACCCACAACTATTACATTATATCAAATCTACACCATAATATTCAAAAATATATTTTGAGAAAAATTAATCTTTATTCATAAAAGTTGGGGTCTTACAACCTCCCCTTCTTATGAAATTTCATCATCAAAATTGGGGTATGTACCTGGTATGTCGAAGAGGTGAGGATACCTTGATTTCATTTTTGATTCTAATTCCCAGGTCATTTGCTCAATATCGTGGTTTCTCCACAAAACTTTGACTTGAGGTATAACCTTGGAACGTAGAATATGATCCTTCTTATCCAAGATTTTAACAAGTACCTCTTCATATGTTAAATTTTCGCTATCTCATCTGGTTCTAATTCAATATTGTGGTTTGAGTCTTCCACATATTTATGTAACATAGATATGTGAAAAACATTATGAACACGAGACATAGGCCATAGTTCCTACTCGGTCAAGTATTTCAAATGGACCAATTAAATCGAGGGTTGAGATTTCAACTCTTCGTCGATTCTTGCTTCTAGAATAATGCCTTCGTGCACCTTCTTCTTCACATTCATTAGCTCTGAGTCTATAGCTTGAGCGGCTTTAAGTTTATCGATTAAATTTGGTTTTACTCGTATATTTGGTATTTTCACGTAGGTTCTTAGAGTCTTTAACTCTATCTCCATCTTTTGTAAGTAGTACAAAATGGGTCTTTATCTTAACAACGTTGCACTTATAACCGCATACGATCTTCTACCCAACGCGTCAGCTACCACATTAGCTTTTCCAGGATGGTATGGAATGGTATGATCATAATCTTTCAACAACTCGAGCCAACGTCTTTGGCGCATGATACGTTCGTTTTAGTTGAATAAATATTTGAGGTTTTAGAAATGGGTTTTGTATCAGGTTCAAGCTCGATACAAAATTCGATTTCACGCTCTGGGGTAGGCCAGGAAGTTCTTCAAGGAATACGTCAGGAAATTTATTAACAGTAGAAATATCATTCAAATCTGACGTATTTTTGTTTAAATCTGTGACATGGGCTAAGAAATCTTGACATCCGTTTTTCAATAAACGAATAACTTTATGGCTTGATATGACAGTGATTGACTTTAGTGGTTTGGTTACTTGAATTCACAGAATAGGTTGGTTACGAATATAAAAACTAACAACCTTACGAAAATAATCAATTTTAGCATGATGAGTAGTTAACTAATCAATCCCTAAAATCACATCAAATGCAAGTATTTTCAAAGAAATAAGATCGACAAGTATCGTGAGGTTGCTGATTTGAATCAAACAAGATTTATGAAAAGTGGATGTAATGAAGGTTTCTCCCAATGGAGTTTCAACAGATAAGTCAAAGTCTAATTTCTCCGGTGTTAAATTTAAACTTTGAGCGCAAATAGGAGAAATAAAAGAATGGGTAGAATCGGTATCAAATAAGGGATAGATTTCGCAAGAGTTTATGATTAGCTTACCCATGATAACTTCATTCGGGTTCTTATGAAAAAGCTCTCTCTTAAACTACCGATTTTAACTTATTTGGGATGGCCTTTGGTGTCTCCATCCCAGCTAACCTTAACTTCACTGTAAGACAAAATCGGGATAGGTGACCTTCTCTTTCCCAATTATAACATGCTTTGGAGTGCATCGTGCAGTTTGGCCTGATGTGTTCTTCCCCTCCGCGTTTGAAGCATACGATAGGTGGTTATTCTCTTTCCTTGAAAACGGGTGTTGGTGCTGCTGTCTTTCCATCATTGTTAAACCTTATCTTCTTCAAATTTTCACTTCTATTGTCTTGGCCATGATTACCACTGAAGTGGTTACCATTTCTGGCATGTTGATTCCCTTCACGTTTGTTGTCACTGTTTCGATGTCTGGTACCACTGGTATTATCAATTTATCGACTGCTTTCTCTTGGTTGGGTTGACTCATTATCGCGCTACAATAACTGAGCCCTATTCACAACATCTGAATACAAGCAAAGTTTGTGAGAAATGACGTATTGACGTATTTCGGGTTTCAAACCTCGTAGAAACATTCACATCATTCTATCCTCATTATTTACCAAATGGGATCCAAACCGGGATAACTCCGCAAATTTAGCCTCGTACTGCGACACATTCATATTGTTTTGCTCCAACTTAATGAACTCCACCTCCTTCATGTGACGAATACTTTTGGGAAAGTACTTGTCATTGAACAGTTCTTAGAACTTCTCCCAAGACATCTTTAGTGCGGTAGGTTAAGTATGCTTTACAGATTCCCACCAATGATCTGCCTCTTCTCGCAACATAAAGGTGTCAAAGGGAACCTTTTGCTCCTCTAAGCATTCCAAGTCATCAAATATCTTGGAGATCTGCTTATATCACGTCTCTGCCTTAAGTGGTTCTGGCTTTCCCAAAAACTCCAATGGTCTCAGCTCCTTGAACTGCTTAGCAGTGACCATCTGAGAGTTGTCAGTGCTTCCACCTGCATTTTGAACAGGAGTCTCTCTCACCTGATGTTGCATGAATTACATAAAGCCTCTGAACATCTCATCGTTTATCATTTGGTCGGTGTTGTTGTTTACATGAGGATTGTTGCCTCCCTGATGCACATTATCCTAGTTAACAGTCTCCTGTGTTCCATTGCTTATCTCAACATTTTTATAAGTCATTTTCAAATACTGCCACAAAACAAGGGTTAATTGACATACCATAAAATACCCCTATATTCTGACTGACCAATTAAATAACAAATAAACTTAGGTAGGTCATACTAGCGAAGGATTTACCCATCTCACCCCTCCTAGTTCTAGTCTCATATTTAATCCAGGGATCATATCCCTAAGCTTTGTTATCAACTGTGGCACCCCAAAAATAGGTATACATCACCCATTCTGAGTCACTAAATACATGGTATAGATACAAACTTTATTTATACAATACGACAAAACATAGCTGAGAGTTTTTACATGAATATTGTCTTTTAGACAATATCCAAACTCAAATGGAGTCCTCATTACATTTATTATCACACTATTTCATAGAATAGTGAGGATTACTATAGCCACCATCTCGGACCATCACTCCATTTCCCAACTAGTCCCGGCTACGTTCTCATTTCCTGAAGAGAACAATGAAAGCAAAAGGGTGTGCTCAACTATCCTAGTAAGAAATATTATGATTACGATAATGCATAATAAATTATTGTTAGCCTTCAACAGTGTTAAACAGATAATAAATAACAAGTTTAGCTGCAGCGAAACAAGCAATCCATTAGAAGAGTCAAGTAGAGCATGATATCTACTATCTTCTATGATTTAAAAAGTTTATCATCAACTTTATCAGTGAGACTCAGCTCAATAAATAATCCACATCACTGAATTATCCATGCACTACGGGCCAAGGATATTCATTAGTATCACGTCCATGAATTATCCATGCACTATAGGCCAAGGATATTCGTGTAATCACCAATGGTCATGATCATGCCAACAACTGTCCATCAATGCACTACTGACCAATGAGGACTTTACCACATCATTTGTAACATTACGGGTCATGATTATACCGAATAATCCATGGTCATAATCATACCAATCAACAGTCTATCTATACACTACGGGCCAAAGATGACTTTCATCACAATATAAGCGTGAGGATGATGACAATGATATAAGAATTCAATTAAATGAAAGAAAAGGATAAATGTTTAAAGATTTATAATTTAATTTATCCAGAATTCAATAATGTCCAAGTTGTCAGCATGATACTGCTTTGTGGAGTAAAATTCAAGAATAATATTGAATCAAAAATAATTTGGACCGAATGAAATCAATTTTTATCATGAATAGTACCCGGGTGAATAGTACCCGAGTGAATAGTACCCCGCAAACAGTACTTCGAGAATAGTATATTATGAATAGTACCCCATGAATAGTACTTCATTGAATAGTACCTCATGAATAGTATTTTATGAATAGTACCCCGTGAATAGTACTTTGTGAATAGTACCCTATAAATAGTACTTCGGCATGAAAAGCTTAATATTTAACGAGAATGTTCGAAAAATATCCTTGTGAACAATACTAGATGAAACACAAATTTCAAGGATATTCTACTAATTTCATTGAGTATAGAAGCAATACTTTAACAAAATGAGTGTAAAATTAGGAATACAAAACGAAATAATATTACTTGCATACTACAGAGTATGATGAAAATATTATTTCATACGAATATTGAACAAAAAATAATATCCCTTACCTTAGTAGAAGGCTGGATACTGTAATAGTGAAGTAGCAGAATACTCTTCTTCTTCCTATCTATAGTTTCTCTCTCTATAGTTGCTCTTGTGAGTCTTAGTGAATTTGTGAGAATGAAAGAAGAAATGAGCTTCTATTTATAAGAAAACATAGTTTCGATAATTACTCATTTAGGGGCTCGAATTATTATAGTATAATACCTCCATCTTTACCTCTATTTTTAATTTAGTCATTCAAATATTATCAATCTTGCACAACCTCCCCTAATAGTATATGCATGTGAACTAATAGTTCCATGCATGTGAACCAACAGTAATTTGCATGTGAACCAATAGCAATTAATTGCTCACTTATCCGATTAATTGCCCGTTTGGTCAATAATAACAAAACCAGCCAATCACAGAAATACCTCTTTTGAGGGTAATTGGGTCACGGAAGAATTAATGAAAACTAAATGAACAAATATCTTTAATCAACACGAACTTATTCATCATTATTATTATAACTCTCAATATTTAACAACCAGATCATTCCCAGGAAAGAGGGGGCTTTCCGATAAGGATTTCTCCCTATTGGCGCAAAACTAGGTGACCAAACCCTTTCCTCGATAGAACTTTCTAGACATAGTCAATAATGCAAATAATAATATGAATAACTTTTTCATCTCAATTATTGATTTAAAAATATATAAAATATTGTTCAGATGATACTGTGACAATAATTGAATCAATAATATGATAGATATTATACAGCAATTACTATGGCAATAATTAAATAAAACTTAGTGACTTCTCACGTAAGCATCAATAATCAAAGATACTATACAATACCCTATGCTACTATGCAACCACGCGTATTACTGTACTTTTACCACCGGGTATTTCAACAGTTTAACGGTAAAACTTTTGCTGTTATTTTTATAAGAAGATATTTCTGTCGTTTTCTAACTCCGACAATACTTCCGTTGTGTGGTCCACCAATGATTGTGTCGTCATACGAATTTTCCCCGACCAATCGAATATTTTATATCAACTTGCTTACTTTATAAAATTTATAAATATTTCCCACAACTATAATATTATATCAAATCCACACCATAATATTAAAAAAAATATTTCAAGAAAAATTAATCTTTATTCATTAATGTTGGGGTCTTACACGTAATTACGGCACTCGGCATTTAATGTGTCAATAATTCGGTCAAGAGTACATAAGATCGATGGACTATACTCGACAGAATAATTCGTCGGAAATAATATAAGATCGACGGAAGAGAACCATTTTCGACGTAATTTTCGTCAGTATTAAACATTTTTAAAATTACAAATAAATTTAAAATGCAACTAAATCCGACCGAACATCTGTCAAAAATAAACTATTCCGTCGAGAATTATTATTTTTCCAGAACTTTATTTTAAATGAAGGCAGCTACGGTCGACAGAAACTTAGTCGGAATTACCTTTTTTCGTTGAGATTAGGGAATTTTTTTTTTAATAGCTTTTTTGAAATTGTAGTTTCCAAGCTTTTAAACCCCAATGTTGTACATGTAACCTGCTTTATCCCAACAACACATACAATACTATATTTCACATTCAACATAACTGTAAAAACCTATTTGATCCCATCACATTGCTAGTAACAATATATACGCTAATACCACAATGATTACAAATATACGCTAATGCCAAATAAGCTAACAAGTACGAATATCAACTAACTCATCAATAATTACAAATAATACGCTAACGACAAAATGAGCACAAACATGTTTGATTTACAAAACTACAAAGTAAACTAAACAACAATTTTAAACAATATGTACAAAATGTTCTACAATGTAATGAATACAATGTATACAAATTAGCACGTAAAACTAGCTAGCTAATAGGAGGAGGATCATCGGAAGAGGGTGGACGACGTTGTAGCTTTGGTGTATTAAAATCAGCGTCAACATCCCTCTAATCGCCATCGCCACCTTGTTGATAGGATTAAAAATATAAACCATTAGTCTATATATATGTGAGAATTAAAAAGAGTGCTAAATGAAAAGAAAATAACATGCAGAATACCTGACGGTGTTCGGGCTAATCACCAAAAGCCTCTAATAGTAGGGTAACCACCATTCGGAGCACCTCACCACTTAACGTGATGAACTGCTCTAACGGTAATCATGTACTCTCTACGGTGGCCCCTGCTGCAATATCTTGAGCTAGCTAGTGAAGGCGAGCATGGCTAGGTAAGTGTTGGCACTGAAAAATCAGATTCGTCTAAAACTTATCTAATATCGCCGCTATAACCCTCTAGAATAACGCATCGTCCATGCTAGCGCCTGTATGAGATGGTCCAACTGGTGCTCTTGGACACTGGTGCTAGCTACAGCCAGTGATAATAAACAAGTTATTACGTAATATATATAAATTTTAGTTTATTTTATAAAGTAAGAAATATTATATATTACCTCCAGGTAAGGTATACGTGGGTATCCTTGGCAGGCCCAACACGTGATACCTGCCGGTGATGCTAGTAGGGCTATCTTCAAATGCAACCCATAGTCTCATCTCTTCATCCCGAGAAAATGAATCTCAGGTAGAGGAGTGGTGGAATTTAACTGCTCAGAATCCCCCCTAGTTTCCCACAACTCAGCTACACGGGCGTCCCGAAGCGTCTAAAATCAGTTACGTAATGTTATTTCTATACGTGAGTTAATTATATCATTTTATTAACTACTTAATATTAATATTAGCTTAAAATTTAGACTAAGTCTTACCCATATAGCTAATGTTGTGGGAGACATACGAGAGTTCTTAGGGGTGTAGGCTATATCCCAAAACTTGTTCATCGTAAGATGTCGGCCCAAGCTCTTGAACATGGCCTAATAATTAAGACAGTTAAAATTATATTAAGTATGGTACTGACAAATAACTAACTAAACAACAAAATACGCAAAACTTACCGACTTTACCTCATTAAAGGATTGTGATCCAGTCGTGTGTATGACTTGGAGCTGGCTCTGATTTTTCTTTGCTTGCTCTAACTTCTTCTTGAATACCTCATCATTCCAATTCTGAAACATAACCTCCCAAGCCAGAAAAAAGACTATGCGGGCTGATGATTTCTAATCGTAGTCCCAGGCTACTCGCCAACTGCTCGGGCGGCCTGCTGTCTCATCTCGTAAAGGTAGCCAGCGTAGTTCTTTAAGACATGTATAGTAATAACACTGTCGCTGACTGCTAGAGATATGCCCTCCTCATATCTAAAATAAATCTATAAGAAAAATTGTATTGACATATCAAAATTCATTTGAAAAGTGTATAATGCTAAATGATAATGTTTACTTTAAGCTATGTAATTCGACTTACATGAAAATTGCACAGCACAATGTCCATAAATGAGGCATCATTCTGTGCAAACTGGCTAAATCACATACAACCAGTTGGCAGGTGTGTTAGGTAGATGGCGTGGAGCATCACCTTAGCGATAGTGTCAAAGATACTACAATACGAGAGAAATAAAATAATATGTTATTTTAATAATGCAATTATATATATATATATATAGGTTGATTAATTACAATTGACATATTAAATGTGATATTTACTGTGCCGAGTCGACAGCTACCTGGACAACCTGTGGCTTTGTCGGCGGCCGGCCAAATAAACTGAGGTTAGTGCCTCGCTGACGTCGATGAACACTATCTGTATAAGTGACATTATGTAAATATAATATTTTCATATATTCTATAAATAATTTAATAAAAATAATGATAATTATTTAAGTTTGGAAACTTACTAGCTGATGATGATCCCTCGTCGTGGGTACCATCATCAGATCCTGAACGACCACCACCACGATGATCTCCCCCGCTATGTCTAGCCATATACCAGTGTACTACTGAAATAACCAACATATTAAGTAATTAAGTTGTAGTCAATTTATATAAATTAAATAATCGTTCCTATTTGTGAATTATTTGTGTTAAGAGTATGTACGTTATCAAACCCATCATAATCAAACTCAACTTCATCCTCTCATTCTGGATCCTCTAACTTTGTATTAATTTTATACTAATCGTCTTCGTGTACGACGATATAGTCATTGAAAACCATGTCTTCCTCGTCTTCCTCAGCATCAGGTATGTCAATGAGGTCACCAACCACCACATCATTATCATTTAACACAACATCTACCTTGGAATTGCTAATTTGTTCTGGCAATGGCTCATCTATTCTAGACAAATTAGTACCATCAAAAGCATAAGTCTTCGTTGTGACAACTGTATACCAGGGGCTTCTAGAATTTAAGACATTCGGAGTGTAGTACACTTGAGTGGCTTGGTTGGCTAAAATGAATACATCATTAGACTATAGTTTTGACTTTATATCTACCGTGAAGATTCTATTACGATCAATTTTAACACCCTTAACAGTATTAAACCAGCAACACCTAAATGTAACAACACTTTTACCCTTGGGATAATTGAGTACAACCACTTCCTCTAATCGTCCATAGTAATTGGACTCCGAGTCTTTGTAACAACTTCCCAACATGACAACACCAAAATTGACTGATGTCATTTCATTTAAGTCATCAACCTTGAATCTATACCCATTCACAATTTTGCTAGAAAATGAACTAATTAGTTTGTACGGGTATGAAATAACATCTCTAAAACGTTCATAAGCGCTATCTGCTTCAACCCGTCTCTTAAACCACTGGTGAAAATGTTCATTAGTGAATGCGTCCAACTGTGCTAGAGTTATTCCCATGTTAGAAGCATTCGCTTCCTCTTCAAATTCATTAAAATAATATATTAACATAGTTTAATTGTTTATTACGAGACAATAATATTTGTGTTTTGACATATATATATATATATAATAATACATATTTGATGTATTCTACTAATTCGGGAAAATTTAGAAGAACATATGTAGATACAATCTTCAAATCTATGTCTCTTAATTAAGTCATCGTTTTATGGCCAAATGGTTTAGCCAGATAGATGAATACAGCTAACTCATCATCAGAATGAGATTGAGGACCAAGGACCTCATTTCTACTTAAACGATTGTGCTTAGTTAAGACTAGATCGTCAAAGTACAGAGAGCAGAAGTTGACAAGTTCTTCCTCTGTATAACGTTCAGTAATTGAACCCTCTATACGAGCTTTGTTTTTCACTTTCTACTTTAATCGACACATATACCTGAAATATGATTGAACGCAATTAATACTAATAATATGACTTGTAAAAATCATCAAAATTTAGGTCAATAAATGATATTACTTACCTCTCAAAAGGATATATCCGTCGATATTGCAGTGGTCCTCCAAGTTTCAGTTCATATGGTAGATTAATAGGCAAATGCTTCATCGAGTCAAAGAACCCTAGAGGTAAGATCAGTTCGATCTTGCACATTGTCAGAACTATATTCTTTCCCATCTGCTCAACATCACTGTACCTTATTAACATTGAGAAAATATCTTGAAAGAAATATGATAATTCGGTCAAGGCATCAACAAATTTCTGAGGTAACATCTCAAGAAATGCAATTGGCATCAACTTCTGTATGAATACATGGAAATTGTGAGATTTGAACATAGTAATTTTTAGCTGCTCAACCTTAGTGCAACGAGAAATGTAAGAATCATATCCATCTGGGAGTTGCAATGAACTTATCCACTTGCAAACGTCTTCAACCTGTTGCTTAGTAAGACAAAATGGAGCTTTTGGTTTTATGTTGTTAGGTCAAAGCCACAATTCCAGCCTGATATTCATTGCTTCCAAATCTTTACGTCCTTTATCAGTGTCTTTTATTTTACCACTAGCATCTAACACGGTGTAAAACAAGTTCTCAAATACATTATTTTCTGTATGCATGACGTCTATGCAATAATGGACTGATAGTGTGACCCAATATGGAAACTCAAACCACATGGGTGAGTGTGTTTAGTTATGAGTTATCATGTAACTTATTGCTCTCAACTTACCATACTCCTTCCCTACCGGTGGAAATGTAAGATCATTAAGACATCCTGATTTCTCGCTGCCTGACAAACATCCAACCACCCCCTTTTTCTCTCTCTTTTAGTTAAACTGTGTACACATCTTTCTATAACTGTGGTCAGCAGGCAAGAATCTACGAGCAGTTCCAAAGAAACTAGTTTTTGCCCATGACATAGTTATATGCTTTGCACATCCCCCATACAGATTGGACAATATAGCTTCCCGTGAGTATTGAAAAGTCGATGATAGTCCACAACAAAGCTTTCTTCATCACAAAATTTTACATCTTCGCTTTATCATAAGTCTGAACACCTGTCTCCCACAACATCTTAATTCATCGACTAACGGTCTGAGGTACACTTTTATGTCTTTTGTAGGACTTTTATCCCCTGGTATGAGTAAAGTCAAAAATAGATACGGATCCCTCATGCACATTGACGGTGGAAGATTGTGAGCTACCATTATCACTAGCTAAACAAAGTAGGGCTGACTAAAATTATTAAATGGGAAAAAATCATCCATAGCCATGACAAGTCTGACATTCCTATCTTCCTCAGCAAATTTTAAAAAAAATTCATCAAACTTCTTTCATTCATCTCCATCTGCAGGGTGAGTCATCTGACCAGGAACGATGTCTCTTGTTCTATGCCAAGTCATATGATGAGTCGTGTGGGATGACAAGAATAATCCTTGAAGCCTCGGCATAATAAGAAAGTAATGTAAGATCTTCTAGGGCACATTTTTCTCCTTCCCCCCATGTTTTGCCACTTTATACTAAGGCAAGTAGCATCTATCAAACTGTCCCTTATATATGTCTACCCTATAGTATAACATGCAATCTTGCTCACAAGCATCGATCTTCTGATACCCCTTATTCAACCCCTTGACCATCTTATTTACTTCATAATAATTCACAGGCAAGGTATGATCCTTGGGAAAAAAATCACTTATAAGAGCAAGTAAATCATTGAAATCTCTCTCACTGCAGTCATGCTTATTCTTAAAGTGTACAACCTTAGTCACTGCAGATAGCCTGGTGTGCTTATCATTTCTAGGATATAATGGGACCCCCAATTCATATAACATCTTATAAAAGGCAGTAGCTGAATCATTTAGGTCTTACTGAGCACTGCCTGATGCATGCTCGTTATCATCCCAATTTAGAGTGTTAGGCCCATACACATCAACCAACATCTCCACGACATCATAGTTATTCGCGGTTGAATCACCGTGAACTGGTTGGTCAACACTGTTTGAAATTTCCCACAACTCTGTTGATTCCCCATAATGAATCCATAGGGAGTACCCATCCACAAAGCCACGAGAAAATAATTCAAATCTAATCTCGTCGGCTTTCTTCCATATCAGATTTTTATACTTGAAACACGGGCATCGCATCTTTCTATTAGGATCATCAACATGTTTTATTATTTTGTTTAAAAAGTTAGACACCCCATCATGATAAGCTGGCACTAATACCCTCCCATCAATGAGTATCCTACGGTACATCCAACTTCAGTCGGCTGACATCTTTAACTGAATTGAAGATGAATTAAGTATAGAGATATTCATGTGTTTCATGCATGAATTATATTTTCCTAGTATCTCCACTCTACAAGACAAAGGTAATTTAGGTTTCTATCCTGTTCCTCGATGCTTCTCCTCACTAGTGCCAACACGTTGATCATGTTTCATATGTTTCAAGAAAATTTCAGCAACACCTCCCCATGGTCTCTAAATACACGAAATAGACTAAGATAACTTAATGTAAGTATGCACTCGAAGAACATGTAGAGATAACATCCAAAAAATCCTCAAAATAATAAAAATGTACTGTTTCGTATTGGCAACGGCTTAAGTGCGAGACATAACATCGAGTAATAATCCCAAACTGGGGACTATTCGATATTCACTCATAATAAGTGAATGTCAAACGGGTTTCTAAGTTCCGAAGTATAGTTCATATATAATCCTTCCATTAACCTGCAAATATGTTAGTCACCTTATTTGAGCTCGCAAAGAGTTAAGTTCGACAAATAGTTGAAAAGTGCATAAAGAACTTAAGTTAGCATCAGCATGGTATTATGCAATTTATCACCCAAGTTATTGTGAAGAAAGCATTAGTTGCCTTGGCTTTCTTCACAATCCGTCCCCGCAATCGCTTTTTGGGACATTTATAAGATCTCTTTATCCACTTAATCTGACTAGTTAAACGTATTACAAATGTTATCCTTATAAAACAGAAAGTTCATAAATTACAATGAACTATATACGAATGAGCAAAGTTGAGCAACTAATTAACTGGTCAATTCTAGAACATGATATTCAAATTGTTAGATGTTTCAAAGATCTTTGACGGACAACTAATACCGCAATGAGGGCAAAAAAGGGAAGGTGGAGAATACTCTAAGTCGTCACATCACATAAAGAGTTGCCTTGTACCCATAAAATGTGGTGACGGGTTAGAGTATTTTCCACCTTTCTTTCGCTGCACCTGTTACGGTATTTGTCGTCTGCTCAAGAACTATAGAACTTCCAAGAATTCTAATCATAAATTCTACAACTAACCAATTAATTAGTTGCTCTTCTTTGCTAATTCCTATATAGTTCATTGTCATTTATGAACTTTCTATTTTAAAAGGAAAAAAGTTGTAATACTTTTAAGTAGGAAGCTTAAGAGGGGAAAGAGAACTTATAAATGTCCCAAAGTGCGGTTGCGGGGATGGTTTATGAAGAAAGCCAAGAAAGTTAATGCTTTTTTCAGAATGAGTTAACTGGTAAGTTGCATAGTACCATGTTAATGCCAACTTAAGTTATTCCTGAACCTTACAACTTTTGTCGAATAATCCCTAGCCAGCTCAATTAAGGCGGTCTACATATTTATAGGTTAATGGAATGATATATGTACTATAAAATGTATATTCGTAATTGAGTGTATTGAAGATCAAAGAGAGAGTATTATTGTGTTTATTGAAGATTGTGGCAAACTAAACAAATGTTACTTCGTTTATTTTACCAATGCAAAACTTAGTAAATGTTACTTAGTTTACGAGAACTGTTATTTGAATATATATATATATATATATATATATATATAGTGACGCCCCCAAAATAGGTATACATCACCCATTTTGAGTCGTCAATAACATGGTACAGAAACAACTACAACTTTATTAATACAACATAAAAACTGTGAGTTTAAATACAATTATTGTCATCTAGACAATATTCACACCCAAATAAGTCCTCATTGCAATTATTGATACATTATTTTACAAAAATGGTGAGGACTACTAAACAACTTTCTAGAACCTTCATTCTATACCCCGACTAGTACTCGCTACATTCTCGCCTCCTGGGAAGAAAAATGGAACAAAAAGGAAAAGGGTGAGCTCAACTAGCCCAATAAAGAATATTATGACTAAGATAATATAGAACAGATTATCGTTAGTCTTGAACAGGTAAAAATATGATAAAATACAATAGACAACAAGTTTCAGATCAATATTCGCAGCGGAAATAATAATTCATAGATGAGTTACGTATAGAATGAAATCTACTATTATCTATGAATTTAAAAGTCCATCATCAATATTTTATCCCTGTAACATCAATCAATATTCATCTTGAATCAAATATTCATCTTTGCACTACAAACCAAAGATATTCATCAGTTGGTCATGTTCATCTCAACACCTGTTCATCTTTGCACTACGGGCCAAAGATATTCATCAAAAAATCATTAATCTTTGCACTACATGCAAAAGATATTCAGTAATATCATCATTTAGGACTGAGGATGATGAATTTTTTTTTTTAAAGAAAACGAATCCAGTGAAACAAAAGAACAAATATTAAGGATTCGTACTTTAAACAATCCGAGTTCAAAAATACTTCATAAATACTCATAGTGGAGCAAAATTCAAGAATGATCAAAACATGGATACAATCAAAGCTAGTATCCATAATAGATATTTTGGACAAAAAATGGAAATTTAATTTTTACGTGAATATAAGGCAGTATTCGTGAATAGATCAGATATCGTGAATAAGTGTCGTATACGTAAATAGTAACCCCGACACTAAAAGACAAGAATTTCACAAAAAAAAATCTTACCAATATTCCGGAATAATGATATTAGAAGAAATAATATCATTTTAATAAAAATATCCCTTACCTCGAAAAGAATAGTACTTAGATTTCGGGTGGAATATCGGATATAACGTTGAAGGAACTCAGACCAGTATAAAGCAACACTCAAAGTATCAAAATACTCACAAGAATACACTCGATAATATAGAGAGAGAAAGAGAGAGAAAACTTCAGTTTCTGGTGTGATTTTCAATTCTAACCTAAGCACCCTATTTATAAGAAAATGCTTAGAACACCAAAGCAGAAAATTTAATAAAATATTATATATATATATATATATATATTCAAATTTCTTACGTCCACTTTCTTAGATCTGAATTCAGCAATTTACATCACATGCAAGACCCACAATTAATGATAAAAACGTTTTTCATATTAAAAATAATTAAAACTTCCAAAAATTAATTATTTCAGAACTTCAATAATTCAAAACAAATAGCCCTTTTGTCAGAAAAATCCGAACCTTATGTTTTTCTCATAGGAAATTTCATTCTTTACAACTTTGCAGAAGAAAGTTTTTCCAAATTCCAAATGTAAACCTAATCAAATCCACAAACCAGGCGATTTTTTGTTTATAATCAAATTTCAGTCAAGAAATGGGCCCACAGACATGTTTAACATGTTTTAAACAACTTTTGCAACAAAAATACTCTTCCTTCTCATATATTCATATATCACACATTCATTGTAAAAATATCACCATTATTATATTATTAAAATATAATAATATATTTAAATAAATTATTTATCAGAAAAGATAAAATATCAATTTTTCAACAATTGTCACTTTAAAATTTTCTTCATCTATATCCACTTAAAATGAATATTTTTCTTATCACATAAATCAATAACTAATTATTCACAAATAATAATACAGAATCACAATACTGGCAACCAGGCCATTCCCAGGAAAGAGGGGGCTTTCTAATAAGAATTTCTCCTTACTGGCGCGCAATTAGGTGACCAAACCTCTCCTTAGACAGAACTTTTTAGACATTGCCAATAATGTTATCTAATAATATTATTCAAATAATATGAATTATTAATCTGATAAAGGAAAATACTTTGTAATGACAATTATTGAAACAACAATAATATAAAATATCAACGTAGCAATTATTGAATCAATAAAATAAAATATTAAACAGTAATTACTATAACAATTATTGAGTAGTGCATTCTTACGTAAGAATCAATAATTGGTGCAATACCGTGTGCTACTGTGTTTTAACCACCGGGTATTCCAATAGTATTAACGGTAACAACTACGCCGTTATTTATAAACAACTTATATTTTTCGTTTTCTTCATCCAATCGCTTTCCGTTATGGGGCCCACACAAAGCTGTGTCGTCGTACGAATATTCCCCGACAGTAGAAATATTCTACGAATATTCCCCGACAACAATGAATATTTTATAACCACTTGTTTATTTAAAATATTTGCGCATTTTACCCATAACTAACCAAATTAATCAAATCAACCCTTACTATTTCAAAATAATAAATAGAGGAAATTTAATTCATTTATAATAAGTTGGGGTCTTACAACCTCCCCTCTTATGAAATTTCGTCCTCGAAATTGACGTACATACCTGGTGTTTGGAAAAGTTGAGGATACCTCGCTTTCATTTCTGTTTCCAACTCCCAGGTCATTTCCTCAATAGCATGGTTCCTCCACAAAACTTTGACTTGTGGTATAACCTTTGTGCGTAGGACATGTTCCTTCCTATCCAAGATCTAGACAGGTACCTCTTCATACGTTAAGTCTTCAGCTATCTTGTCCGATTCTAACTCCATAATGTGGTTCGGGTCTTTCACATATTTACGAAGCACAGATACATGAAAAACATTATGAACACGAGAGATACTTGGAGGTAACGTGAGTCTATAAGCTACATTTCCTACTCGGTCAAGAATCTGAAATGGACCCATAAATCGTGGATTGAGCTTTCCTCTCTTCCCAAATCCTGTAACTCCCTTCCATGGAGCAACACGCAACAATACATGATCCCCAATACTAAATTCCACGTCCTTTCGATGAAGATCCGCATAACTCTTTTGTGGATCCTATGCTGTTTGTATACGTTGTCGAATCATTTGGATCTTTTCCATAGTCATACGTACCAACTCGGGTCCCAATAATGTTGCTTCACCCACCTCATCCCAATATATTGGAGAGCGACACTTTTGTCCATACAATGCTTCGAATGGAGCCACACCTATACTTGCCCGATAACTGTTGTTATAGGAGAATTCCACCAATGGTAAATACTTATCCCAACTCCCTTTGAAATCTAGGACACAGAGTCTTAATATATCTTCAAGAGTTTGAATAGTCCTCTCTGATTGTCCGTCCGTTTGAGGATGGTATGCCGAACTGAATAGTAAATCCGTGCCCATTGCTTTTTGCAAGCTATCCCAAAATCGTGAAGTGAATCTTGGGTCGCGATCCGAAACTATGGATACTGGCATGCCATGGAATCTCACAATCTCATTTATATACATATGAGCAAGACGTTCAAGGGAATAAGTCTCCCGTATCGGTAAGAAATGAGCAGACTTAGTTAATCTATCAACAATAATTCAAATCGCATCTATACCTTGAGAACCCGTGGGAAGACCCGTAATAAAATCCATGGTAATGTGTTCCCACTTCCATTTTGGAATCTCAAGTGGTTGAAATGGACCCTTAGGCACTTGCTGCTCCGCCTTTACACGTCTACAAGTTAAACACCTCGAGATAAACTTTGCAATCTCTCTCTTCATATTGTTCCACCAAAATGTATGTCGAAGATCACGATACATTTTGGTACTTCTAGGATGGATTGCAAATGGTGTATTGTGTGCTTCCATCATGATCTTGTTCTTCAAATCAGAGTCGTTAGGAACACAAAGTGTGGAGTGGACTCAAAGTATTCCTTCTTCATCGATTCTTGCTTCTGGAATAGCACCATCTTATACTTTCTTCTTCATATGCATCAGCTCCGGGTTTGTGGCTTGAGCAATTTTAACTTCATCGATTAAAGTTGGTTCTATGCGTATACTTGACATCATCGCACTCGTTCCTGCATATGATCTTCTACTCAACGCGTTAGCTACCACGTTTTCTTTTCCAGGATGGTATTGAATGGTGTGGTCATAATCTTTTAACAGCTCGAGCCAACGTTATTGCCGCATGTTGAGTTCCTTTTGGGTGAAGAAATATTTGAGGCTTTTATGGTCTGAATATATCTCCACTTTCTCTCCATATAAATAGTGCCTCCACATCTTTAGCGCAAAAATGACTGCTGCCAACTCTAAATCATGAGTCGGATAATTCCTCACATACTCTTTAAGTTGTCGCGAGGCATAGGCTATGACTTTCCCATGTTGCATGAGAACACATCCTAACCCTTTGCCCAAAGCATCGCTGTAGATAACAAATCGATCCAAACCAGATGGTATTGTCAGAACAGGTGACGAAATGAGTCTCCTCTTAAGCTCTTAGAAACTCTTCTCGTATTCCTCGCTCCATACGAATTTTGTATCTTTTCGAGTCAGCTAAGTTAATGGAGTAGCGATTCGAGAAAATCCTTCCATAAATCTCTGATAATAACCAGCTAAGCCCAAAAAACTACGTACTTCGGTCACCGTCTTCGGTTGCTCCCAACTTTGTATTGCTTCAATCTTTGCCGGGTCGACAGATACTCCATGTTTTGACACCACATGCCCAAGGAATGCTAATTCCTCAAGCCAGAACTCATATTTCTTCAACTTGGCATATAACTTATTTTTACAAAGCCTTTGGAGTACCAGCTTCAAATGGTGCTCATGATCTTCACGGCTTTTGGAATATATGAGGATGTCATCAATAAATACAACAACGAACTAATCTAAACATTCCTTGAATATTCAGTTCATTATATCCATGAAATTCGTAGGAGCATTCGTTAATCCAAAAGACATGACTAAAAATTCATAATGCCTGTACCGAGTTCTGAAGGCAGTCTTTGTAATATCCTCAGTTCTAATCTTCAGCTGATGATATCCAAAACGAAGATCGATCTTTGAAAAGAATTGCGTTCCTTGCAACTGGTCAAACAGGTCATCAATACGAGGTAGCGGATACCTATTCTTGATAGTGACATGGTTTAATTTCATTAGTCAATACAAAGTCGCATACCCCGTCTTTCTTCTTTACAAATAAAACAGGAGCACCCCAAGGAGATGTACTAGGGACGAATGAAACCGATGTCCAACAACTCCTCGTAGTTGGACCTTTAACTCCACAAGTTCAATAGAGCCATTCGATATGGGGTTTTAGAAATGGGCTTTGTCTTAGGCTCAAGATCAATAAAGAATTCAACTTCACGTTCTAGGGTTAGACCAAGGAAGTTCTTCGAGAAATATGTCGAGAAATTTACTAACAACAGAATATTATTCAAATTTGACATGTCTTTATTCAAATCCATAACATGGGCTAAGAAAGCTTGACATCCGTTTTTCAATAAGCGAATAGCTTTATGACTAGATATGACAAGTTGATTGATTTTAGTGGTTTAGTTGCTTGAATTCATAACAACAAAGTTGGTTAGGAATATGAAAACTAACAACCTTACGAAAACAATCAATTTTGACATGATGAGTAGTTAACCAATCAATCCCTAAAATCACATCAAAAGCAAGTATCTTTAAAGAGATAAGGTCCACAGGTAATGTGATGGTGCCAACTTGGATCAAACAAGATTTATAAACAGTGGATGTGATGAAAGTTACTCCTAACGGAGTCTCCACAGATAAATCAAAGTCTAATTTCTCCGGAGTTAAGTTTAAACGTTGAGCACAAGCAGGAGAGATAAATGAATGGGTAGCACCGGTATGTAGTAAGGTATAAACTCCACAAGAATTTATAATTAGCTTACCCGCGATCACCTCTTTTGGGTTCCTCGCATTTTGACCAATCATGACAAACGCTCTTCCAGGAACCGTTGACTTTGACTTTTCTGGGACGGCTTTTTGAGTCACCATCTCCGCTGGACTTGGTTTCACTACTGTACAATCTCGAGCGATATGTCCTTCCTTTCCACAATTATAACATACCTTGAACTGTTGTGGACAGTTTGGGCTGATATGTCCCTCTTTCCCGCATTTATAGCATACGACCGGTGGTCGTTCTCCTCCCTTAGTACCAGTTGCTACTGGTGCTGACGTCTTCACATGGTCATTGTTGAATCTCGTCTTTTTAAAATCTCCTTCCGACTCGCTTCTTATATTTTCATGGCCATGATTACCACCAGAGTGGTTACCATTTTTGTGCGTATTTTTCTTTTTTTGCTGGTTATCATTGTTCTGATGACTGTTGTCTCCAGTATGATCCTAGTTGTGGTCCCTCGGTTGAACGTACTTGTTATCTCACTCTAACAATTGAGCTCTGTTGACAACATCTAAATAGAGAGAAAATTTATGAGAAATGAGATATTGACGTATGTCGGGTTTCAAACCTCTCAGAAACATCCGCGTCATACGTTCCTCATTCTCCACCAAATGAGGTGCAAACCTAGATAACTCTGCAAACATCGCGTCGTACTGGGACACCGTCATATTGTTTTGTTCCAACCTAATAAACTCCACTTCCTTCATATGACGAATACTTTCAGGAAAGTACTTGTCATTGAACAAATTTTGAAACGTCTCCCAAGACATGCTGAGTGCAGCTGGATGGATACGCTTCACAGATTCCCACCAGTAATCTGCCTAATTACGGAACATAAAAGTGGCGAATGGAACCTTTTGTTCCTCCGTGCATCCCAAGACATCGAATATCTTGGAAATTTGTTTGACCCACGTCTCTGCCTTAATCGGATCCGGCTTTACCCAGAATTCTGGTGGTCCCAACTCTTTGAACTGCTTGGCTGTAATAAACCGTGCGTTGTTATCATTTCTACCTTTATTATGTACACGAGTCTCCCTCGTCTGATTTTGCATGAACTGCAAAAAGCTTCTAAACATCCCGTCGTTCATCATATGCTTAGTGGTGTTGTTTACAGGAGGAACATTGCCAGCCTATTGCATGTTCTCCTCGTTGGTGAGTAAAAGTGTCTCCACGGTCTCATTTACTCCACTTTAACATTCTCAGTCGACATTCTCAAATACTACCATAAAACAAAGGTTAATTAAAGAAATTAACATATCACATAATATCCTTATATACTGACCAACTAACAAATAAGCTTAGGTAGGACACACTAGCGAAGGTTTTACTCGTCTCTCCCCTCCTAGTTCTATTCCCCGATCTTCGCCAGAGATCATATCCCTAAGCTTTGATACCAACTGTGATGCCCCCAAAATAGGTATAAATCACCCATTTTGAGTCACATAATAACATGGTATGTAAACAACTACAACTTTATTAATACAACATAAAAGCGTGAGTTTAAATACAAATATTGTCATCTAGACAATATTCACACCCAAATAAGTCCTCATTACAATTATTGGTACATTATTTTACAAAAATGGTGAGGACTACTAAACAACTTTCTAGAACCTCCATTCCATACCCCGACCAGTACTCGCTAAATTCTCGCCTCCTAAGAAGAAAAATGGAACAAAAAGGAAAAGGGTGAGCTCAACTAGCCCAGTAAAGAATATTATGGCTAAGATAATATAGAACAAATTATCGTTAGTCTTCAACAGGGAAAATCTGATAAAATACAATAGACAACAAGTTTCAGATCAATATTCGCAGCGGAAATAATAATACATAGATGAGTTACGTAGAGAATGAAATCTACTATTATCTATGAATTTAAAAGTCTATCATCAATATTTTATCCCTGTAACATCAATCAATATTCATCTTGAATCAAATATTTATCTTTGAACTACAGGCCAAAGATATTCATCAGTTGGTCATGTTCATCTCAACACCTGTTCATCTTTGCACTACGGGCCAAAGATATTCATCAGAAAATCATTAATCTTTGCACTACAGGCCAAAGATATTCAGTAATATCATCATTTAGGATTGAGGATGATGAAAAATATTTTAAAAAAACGAATCCAGTAAAACAAAAGAGCAAATATTAAGGATTCGTACTTTAAACAATCCGAGTTCAAAAATACATCATAAATACTCATAGTAGAGCAAAATTCAAGAATGATCAAAATATGGATACACTCAAAGCTAGTATCCATAATAGATATTTTGGACAAAAAACAAAAATTTAATTTTTCTGTGAATAGTGTCGATTCGTGAATATATATACGTGAATCGTGAATAGTAACCCCGACACTAAAAGACAAGAATTTCACAAGAAAAATCTTACCAATATCCCAAAGATAATGATATTAGAAGAAATAATATCATTTTTTTAAAAAAAATAATATCCCTTACCTCGAAAAGAATAGTACTTCTGGCTGGAATATCAAATATAACACTGAAGGAACTTCCACCGTATAGCAACACTCAAAGTATCAAAATACTCACAAGAATACTCTCGATAATATAGAGAGAGAAAGAGAGAGAACATTTTAGTTTTTGGTGTGATTTTCAATTCTAACCTAAGCACCCTATTTATAAGAAAATGCTTAGAACACCAAAGCAGAAAATTTAATAAAATATTAATACATATATTCAAATTTCTCACGCCCACTTTCTTAGATCTGAATTCAGCAATTTACATCACATGCAAGACCCACAATTAATGACAAAAACGTTTTTCATATTAAAAATAATTAAAACTTCCAAAAATTAATTATTTCGGAACTTCAATAATTCATAATAAATAGCCATTTTGTCAGAAAAATTTGAACCTTATATCTTTCTCATAGGAAATTTCATTCTTTACAACTTTGTAGAAGAAAGTTTTTCCAAATTCCAAACAGAAACTGACCGAAATCCACAAACGAGCGATTTTACACGCTATAATCAAATTTTAGTAAAGAAATGGGCCCACAGACATGTTTAACATGTTTTAAACAACTTTTGCAACAAAAATACTATTCCATTTCATATATTCATATATACCACATTCATTGTAAAAATATCACCATTATTATATTATTAAAATATAATAATATATTTAAATGAATTATTTATCAGAAAAGATAAAATATCAATTTTTCAACAATTGTCACATTAAAATTTTCTCCATCTATATCCACTTAAAATGAATATTTTCTTTATCATATAAATCAATAACTAATTATTCACAAATAATATTACAGAATAACAATACTGGCAACCAGGCCGTTCCTAGGAAATAAGGGGCTTTCCAATAAGGATTTTCTCTTCATCATGCGCCAAGCAATTAGGTGACCAAACCTCTCCTTAGACATAACTTTCTAGACATTGCCAATAATGTTATCTAATAATATTATTCAAATAATATGAATTATTAATCTGATAAATGAAAATACTGTGTAATGACAATTATTGAAACAACAATAATATAAAATATCAACGTAGCAATTATTGAATCAATAAAATAAAATATTAAATAAGAATTATCGTAACAATTATCGAGTAGAGCCTTCTTGCGTAAGTAAGAATCAATAATTGGTGCAATATCGCGGTGCTTCTTGTGTTTTAACCACCGGGTATTCCAACAGTATTAACGGTAAAAACTACGCCGTTATTTATAAACAACTTATATTTGTCATTTTCTTCATCCAATTGATTTCCGTTATGGGGCCCACACAAAGTTGTGCCGTCGTACGAATATTCCTCGATAGTAAGAATATTCCACGAATATTCTCAGACAACAATGAATATTTTATAACCACTTGCTTATTTAAAATATATGCACATTTTACCCATAACTAACCACATTAATCAAATCAACCCTTACTATTTCAAAATAATAAATAGAGGAAATTTAATTTTATTTATAATAATTTGGGGTCTTACATATATATATATGGACTACTGTTAGACATCAAATAACGTTTTTTCATTCTTCACAATTATAGAGGACGAAAAATTGAAGAAAGAGAATTTGGATTCACTCAATTCTAACATTAGAGGAATTAATTATGATTTTTCTAAAGTGTTGTAGTGCACAAATAAATTTTAGACGAAAATTCAACAGAGAATCGGAAAATAACTAGGGTTAAATATAATGCCCTTCAAATATAACTCTAAGGTCATGTTTGTTTTGCAAGAATTATAATCCCGGAATTATAATCCATGGGATTATAAACCTGAGACTATTATTCCTAGGATTAAATAGTCCTAGTCACATATTTATTTTTTATGGGATTATTCATGGGATAACTTAAAATAATCTCATGTTATGTTTATTTTTTGCAGGATTAATTAAAGGATTGGATAAAAAATATTGTTTAGACTATTATACCCTTACCAATAATAACATATTTTAAACTATAATGTAAGCTTATTTATATATCAAAAACTAATGAATAATTAATTATAAACTTTTAAATTTTATTTTTAAATACAATTTTAGTACACACAAGTTTATATATCAAATATTATGTATAAACAAATTATTTTAGTAGTATTTCATATAATATTATGCTTTATAAATATTTAGTGATGTATAAACAAGTTTATATATAATATAATATTATTTATAAAACTTGTTTATACATCAAATATATATGTATAAACAAGTTTTAGTTAATTGATATAATATTTTGCTTTATAAATATATTAGAGTACGTTGAATTTTAGTAGCACTACCATTTGATATAATATTATGGTTTATATATATTTGTAGCTTATTATGGTATTTTCAATATATTTCAAATTTTAAATATATATCATTCTCAATCATTAATTGGTCTTCCGATTGTATGACGCCCCAAAATAGGTATACATCACCCATTCCGAGTTGTCAATACATGGTATGTAAACAACTACAACTTTATTATTACAACAAGAAATCGTGAGTTTGAATACAAATATTATCTTCTAGATAATATCTATACTCAAATAAATCCTCATCACATTTATTGATACATTATTTTACAAAATGGTGAGGACTACTAAACAATTCTTTCTAAAACCTTCATTCCATACCCCGACTGTACTCGCTTATATTCTCGCCTCCCGAGAAGAAAAATGGAACAAAAAGGAAAAGGGTGAGCTCAACTAGCCCAAGAAAGAATATTATGACTAAGATAATATACAACAAATTATCGTTAGTCTTCAATGGAAAAAATCTAATAGAATACAATAGACAACAAATTTTAAATCAATATTCGCATAATGAAATAATAATTCATTAGAAGAGTTAAGTAGAGAATGCAAACTACTATCTTCTATGTATGAATTTAAAAGTTCATCGCTCTATCTTTTATCCTCGTAACATCAATCAATATACATCCGAATCAAATATTCATCTTTGCACCATAAAGCCAAAGATATTCATCGATTGGTCATGTTCATCTAAACACTTGTTCATCTTTGCACTACTACCAAAGATATTCTTCAGAAATCATTCATCTTTGCACTACGTGCCAAAGATATTCAATAATATCATCATTTAAGACCGAGGATGATGAAAAATATTTTTAAAGAAACGAATCCGATTGAAACAAAATGACAAGGATTAAGGATTAAGGATTCGTACTTTTGTTTTATCCATGTTCAAAATACCTCAAAAATAATCATAGTGGTGTAAAATTCAAGAATGATCAAAACATGGATACAATCAAAGCTAGTATCCGTAATAGATATTTTGGACAAAAGAAGAAATTTTATTTTCTATTGAATAATTGTCAGATACGTGAATAGTGCCGTATACGTGAATAAGTAACTCGACACCAAAAGATAGAAATTTCCACAAAAAACATCTTCACGCTTCATGAATAGTACTCGTGAATAGTAACTCGTCGCATAAGAATCATGAATAATAGTAACTTGTGAATAAGTAACTCATGAATAGTAATTCATGAATAGTAACTCGTGAATAGTAACTCATGAATAGTAACCCCATACATGAAAAAGTTCCAAATTTGATAAAAAGTTCCAACCAATATTTCAAAGATAATGATATCAAGAAATAATATCATTCGAGAAGAAAATAACATCCCTTACCTCGAAAGATTAGTACTTCTAGTTGGAATACCTGGTATAAGGTCAAGGGAACTGCACCGCTTCTAACAATACTCAAAGTATACTCACAAGAATACGCTCAATATATCGAGAGAGAAATAGAGAGAAACTTCGCTTTTCGATGTGTTTTTCAATTCTAACCCAAGCACCCTATTTATAGGAAAATGCTTAGAACACCAAAGCGTAAAAATTGAATATAATATTAATATATTTTTCACATTTTCTTTAGCCCACCTTAGACAAACTGATCTCAGCCCATTTGAATCACATGTGAGGCCAAACTTAGTTGCAAAAAACGTTTTTCTCAAAATAATTAACTAAAACTCCCAAAATTAATTATTTTTTTGAACTTCGTAACTTCAATAATTCATAATAAATAGCCATTTCATCAGAAAATTCGAATCTGCAAGTTTTTATAGGAAATTCAATTTTCTACAACTTTGCAGAAGAAAGTTTTTCCAAATTCCAAAATAAATTTGACCGAAATCCACAAACAAGCGATTTTACAAAAGCTATAATCAAATTTTCAATAATAAATGGGGTCCACCAACATGTTTAACATGTTTTAAACATTTATTGCAACAAAAAATACTCTTCCTCCTCAGATACTCATATATCCCACATTCGTTGTAAAATATCACCATTATTATATTATTAAAATATAATAATATATTTAAATGAATTATTTTATCGAAAAAGATAAAATTTTAATTTTCAAAAATTGTCACATTAAAAATTTTCTCCATCTATATCCACATAAAATCAATATTTTCCTCATCATATGAATCAATAATTAATTATTCACAAATAATATTATGTAATCACAATATCGATAAACCGTGCAGCTCCCGAGAAAGAGAGGGCTTTCTAATAAGAATTTCTTCTTCATGGCCGCGCAATTAGGTGACCAAACCTCTCCTTAGATGTAACTTTCTAGACATTTCCAATAATGTTATCTAATAATATTATTCAGATAATATGAATTATTGCTTCGATAATGAAAAATATCGTGTAATGACAATTATCAAACAACAAAGAATATAAAATATCAACGCAAAGCAATTATTAACTCAATAAAATATCGAACAATAATTATCGTAACCATTATTGAAAGTAGTGCCTTTTACGTAAGAATCAATAATTGGTGCAATACTGCAGTATCTTTCTTGTGTTTTAACCATAGGATATTTTAACAAAGATTAATCTCAGTAATAACCATGCCGTTATTTTTAAACCACTTATATTTGTCGTTTTCTTCATCCAATCGCGCTCGTTATGGGGCCACACATGGCATTACGCGCATCGTCGCATTTAATATTCCCACAAAGATTTAATATTCCACGACCAAACAAATATTCCCCGACAACAATGAATATTTTATAACCACTTGCTTATTTTCAAGTATTTGCGTATTTTACCCCCTAACTATCCACATTAATCAAATCAACCATTACTATTTCAAAATAATCAATAGAGAAAATTAAATTTCATTAATAATAAGTCAGGGTCTTACAACCTCCCTCCTTATGAAATTTCATCCTCGAAATCGACGACGACGTATTCGGTGTTTCAAAAGGTGAGGATACCTCGCTTTCATTTCGTTTCCAATTCCTGTGTCATTTCTATATAGCATGATTCCTCCACAAAACTTTAACTTGTGGGTATGACCTTTCATGGCGTAAGACATGCTCCTTCCTATCCAAAATCTTGACAGTACCTCCTCATACGTTAAGTCTTTGGCTATCTCGTCCTGGTTCTAACTCTATAACGTGGTTCGGGTCTTTCACATATTTATGAAGTACGAGATATGTGAAACACATTATGAACACGAGACATACTTGGAGGTAACGCGAGTCTATAAAGGCTACATTTCCTACTCGGTCAAGAATTTGAAATGGACCAATAAATCGTGGATCGAGCTTTCCTCTCTTCCCAAATCTTGTAACTCCTTCCATGGAGCAACTCGCGCAATAATACACGATCCCCTACACTAAATTCCACGCCCTTTCGATGAAGATCCGCATAACTCTTTTTTGTCGATCTTGTGCCGTTGGTATACGTTGTCGAATCATTTGGATCTTTTCCAGTAGTCATACGTACTCAACTTGGGTCCCAACAGTTGTTGCTTCACCCACCTCGTCCCAACATATTTGGAGAGCGACACTTTCGTCCATATAATGCTTCAAATGGAGCTACACCTATACTTGCTCGATAATCGTTGTTGTAGGAGAATTCCACCAATGGTAAATACTTATCCCAACTACCCTTGAAGTCAGGACACGAGTCTTAATAAACTTCAAGAGTTTGAATAGTCCTTTTCGATTGTCCGTCCGCTTGAGGATGGTATGTCGAATCAATCAGTAAACCGCGCCCATAGCTTTTTGCAAGCTAACCCAAAATCTTGAAGTGAATCTTGGGTCACGATCCGAAACTATGGATACAGCATGCCATGCAACCTCACAATCTCATTCACGTACATACTAGCAAGACGCTCAAGTGAATAAGTCTCCGTGACGGCAAGAAATGAGCGCACTTGGTTAATCTATCAACAATAACCCAAATAGCATTGATGCCCGAGAAACCGTAGGAAGACCCAGAACGAAATCCATGGTAATGTGTTCCCACTTCCATTTCGAATCTCAAGTGGTTGCAACGGACCCTTAGGTACTAGATGCTCCGCCTTTACACGCTGACAAGTTAAACACATCGAGATAAACTTTGCAATCTCTCTCTTCATATTGTTCCACCAAAATGTATGTCAACATCACGATACATTTTAGTACTTCCGTGATGGATTGCAAATGGTGTATTGTGTGCCTCCATCATAATCTTGTACTTCAAATCGAGTCGTTAGGAACACAAAGTCTAGAGTGGACTCAAGTATTCCTTCTTCATCAATTCTCGCCCTAATAGCTCCTTCTTGTACTTTCTTCTTCATACGCATCGCCTTCGGCCGGTGGCTTGAGCAACCTTAACTTTTTCTATTAAAGTTGGCTCTACGCGATACTTGACATCATCGCACTCGCTCCTCGTGATATAATCTTCTACTCAACGCGTCGCCTACCACGCTCACTTTTCCGGATGGTATTGAATAGTGTGGTCGTAGTCTTTCAATAGCTCGAGCCAACGTCACGCCGCATGTTGAGTTCTTTTTGAGTGAATAAATATTTAAGGCTTTTATGGTCCGAATATATCTCCACTTTCTCCCCATATAGATAGTGCCTCCATATCTTAAGCGCTGAAAACGATGCCGCCAACTCTAGATCATGAGTAAGATAATTCCTCTCATACTCTTTAAGTTGTCATGAGGCATAGGCTATGACTTTCCACGCTGCATGAGAACACATCCTAACCCTTTTCCTCAAGCATCATCAGTAGATAAAAAATCCATCCGAACTAGATGGTATTGTTAGAACAAAGCCGAAATAAGTCTCCTCTTAAGCTCTTGGAAACTCTTCTCGCATTCTTCGCTCCAAACGAATTTTGTATCCTTCCGAAGTTAGCTGAGTTAATGGAGTAGCGATTCGAGAAAACCCTTCCACGAATCTCCGATAATAACCATTAAGCCCAAAAAGCTACGTATACTTCACCACCGACTTCGGTTGCTCCTAACTTCAGATTTCTTTAATCTTCACGGATCAACAGATACTCCATGTTTCGACACCACGTGCCCAAGGAATGCTACTTCCTCAAGCCGTAACTCGCATTTCTTCAATTTGGCATATAGTTTGTTTTCACGAAGCCTTTGGAGTACCAACTTCAAATGGTGCTCATGATCTTCACGACTTTTGGAATATATAAGGATGTCATCAATAAAGACAACAACAAACCGATCCAAATATTCCTTGAATACGGTTCATCATATCCATGAAAGTCATAGGAGCATTAGTCATCCGAAAGACATGACTAAGAATTCATAATGCCCGCATCGAAGTTCTAAAGCGCGTCTTTGAATATCCTCGCCTAATCTTCATTGATGATATCCGTAAGCGAAGATCGATTTTTGAAAAGAATTGTGCCCCCTTGCAATCGGTCAAACAAGTCATCAATACGAGGTAGAGGATACCTATTCTTGATGGTGACATGGTTCAATTCCCGAAAGTCAATACAAAGTCGCATACTCCCGCCTTTCTTCTTTACAAATAAAACAGAGCACCCCAAGGAGATGTACTAGATTAATGAAACCGATGTCCAACAATTTCGTAGTTGGACCTTTATCTCCGAAATTCAATAGAGCCATTCGATACATGGGTTTTAGAAATGGGCTTTGTACCAGTTCAAGATCAATAAAGAATTCAACTTCACGCTCGGGGTAGACCGGAAGTTCTTCTGAAATACGTCAGAAAGTCAATAACAACAGAATATTATTCAAATTTGACGTGTCTTTATTCAAATCCATAACATGGGCTAAGAAAGCTTGACATCCGCTTTTTAATAAACGAATAGCTTTATGATTAGATATGATGTTGATTGATTTTAATGGTTTAGTTGCTTGAATTCGCACAACAAAGTTGGTTAGGAATATGAAAACTAACAACCTTATTTAAAATAATCAATTTTGGCATGATGAGTAGTTAACCAATCAATCCCTAAAATCACATCAAAAGCAAGTATCTTTAAAGAGATAAGGTCAACGGTAAGGTAATGGTGCCAACTTGAATCAAACAAGATTTATAAACAAGTGGATGTGATGAAAGTTTCTCCTAACGGAGTTTCCACAGATAAGTCAAAGTCTAATTTCTCCGAGTCAAGTTTAAACGCTGAGCACATGCAGGAGAGATAAATGAATGGGTAGCACCTAGATCAAGTAAGGTATAAACTTCGCAAGAATTTATAAATAGCTTACCCGTGATCACCTCGTTTGGGTTCCTCGATTATGACCAATCACAACAAACGCTTCTTCCTAATCGTTGACTTTGACTTTTTTCGGAACAGTCTTTTTGAGTCACCGTCCTCATTGAACTAGGTTTCGCTACTGCATAATCTCGAGCGATATGTCCTTCCTTTCCACAATTATAGCATACCTTGAATCTGTTGTGGGACGGTTTGGACCGATATGTCCCTCTTTCCCGCATTTATAAATATATGACCGGTGGTCGTTCTCCTCCCTTAGAACCGATTCTTTGCCAAGACTTTGCGCCTTCACATGGTCATTGTTAAATCTCCTCTTTAAAATCTCCTCCTAACTCGCTTCTTCTATTTTCATGGCTATGATTACCACCAGAGTGGTTACCATTTCTATCCGTCTGCTTTCTTTCTCATTTGGTTATCATTATTCTGCTGATCGCTATCTCCGTACGATCTTGGTTGTGGTCCTCAGTTGACCGTAGAGACTCAAGTTATCTCGCTCTAATAATTGAGCCTCGCTTACAACATCCGAATAGAGAGAAAGTTTATGAGAAATGAGATATCGACGATGCCGGGTTTCAAACCTCTAAGAAACATCCGCGCCATAACGCTCCTCATTCTCCACCAAATGAGGTACAAACCGGATAACTCGTAAACTTTGCCTCGTCATCGAGACACCGCCATGTTGTTTTGCTCTAATCGATGAACTCCACTTCCTTCATATGACGAACACTTTCGTGAAAGTATTTGTCATTAAATAGTTTCAAACGTTTCCCAAGACATGCCGAAGTAATTTGGGATGGTACGCTTCACTGACTCCCACCAAGAGTCCGCCTCGCGCCACGGAACATAAAGGTGGCGAATGGAACCTTTTGTTTCTCCGTGCATCCCAAGACATCGAATATCTTGGTAATTTGCTTGACCCATGTTTCCGCCATGATCGGATCCGCTTTCCTTAAATTCGTGGTCCCAACTCTTTGAATCGCTTCATTTGTGACAACCCGTGAATTGCTATCATTTCCTCCTCAGATTTTGAACACGAAGTCTCCTCGTCTCGATTTTGCATGAATCGCAAAAGCTTCTAAACATCCCCTCATTCATCATCTCGCTTCAGTGGTGTTGTTCACGGGAGGAACATTGCCAAAGATGTTGCACGTTCTCCTCGTTGGTGAGTACAAAGGCGTCTCCACGGCCTCATTTCCATTGTTAATATTCTCAATCGACATTCTCAAATATCCGTCATAAAAACAAGGGTTAATTAAGGAAATCAATATATCACATAATATCCTTATATCTTGACCAACTAAAAAATAAGCTTAGGTAGGACACACTAGCGAAGGATTTACTCGCTCTCCCTCTTAGTTCTATTCCCGATCTCCAGAGATCATATCCCTAAGGTCTCGATACCAACCGCGACGCCCAAAAAATAGGTATACATCACCCATTCGAGTTGTCAATACATGGTATGTAAACAACTACAACTTTATTATTACAACAAGAAATCGTGAGTTTGAATACAAATATTATCTTCTAAACAATATCTATACTCAAATAAATCCTCATCACATTTATTGATACATTATTTTACAAAATGGTGAGGACTACTAAACAATTCTTTCTAAAACCTTCATTCCATACCCCGACTGACTCGCTTATATTCTCGCCTCCCGAGAAGAAAAATGGAACAAAAAGGAAAAGGGTGAGCTCAACTAGCCCAAAGAAAGAATATTATGACTAAGATAATATACAACAAATTATCGTTAGTCTTCAACAGGAAAAATCTAATAGAATACAATAGACAACAAATTTTAAATCAATATTCGCAATGAAATAATAATTCATTAGAAGAGTTAAGTAGAGAATGCAAACTACTATCTTCTATGTATGAATTTAAAAGTTCATCGCTCATCTTTTATCCCCAGTAACATCAATCAATATACATCCGAATCAAATATTCATCTTTGCACTACAAAGCCAAAGATATTCATCATTGGTCATGTTCATCTAAACACTTGTTCATCTTTGCACTACTACCAAAGATATTCTTCAGAAATCATTCATCTTTGCACTATGTGCCAAAGATATTCAATAATATCATCATTTAAGACCGAGGATGATGAAAATATTTTTAAAGAAACGAATCCGGGAAACAAAATGACAAGGATTAAGGATTAAGGATTCAGTACTTTGTTTTATCCATGTTCAAAAATACCTCAAAAATAATCATAGTGGTGTAAAATTCAAGAATGATCAAAACATGGATACAATCAAAGCTAGTATCCAGAATAGATATTTTGGACAAAAAGAAGAAATTTTATTTTTCGGTGAATAGTGTCGTATACGTGAATAGTGCCGTACACGTGAATAGTAACTCCGACACCAAAAGATAGAAATTTCCACAAAAAACATCTTCACGCTTCATGAATAGTACTCGTGAATAGTAACTCGTGCATAGTAACTCATGAATAGTAACTTGTGAATAGTAACTCATGAATAGTAATTCATGAATAGTAACTCGTGAATAGTAACTCATGAATAGTAACCCCGACATGAAAAAGTTCCAAATTTGATAAAAAGTTCCAACCAATATTTCAGCATAATGATATTGAAGAAATAATATCATTTGAGAAGAAAATAACATCCCTTACCTCGAAAGATTAGTACTTCTAGCTGGAATACCGGGTATAGTGCTGAAGGGAACTTGCATCGTCTAACAATACTCAAAGTATACTCACAAGAATACGCTCAATATATCGAGAGAGAAATAGAGAGAAACTTCAGTTTCTGATGTGTTTTTCAATTCTAACCTAAGCACCCTATTTATAGGAAAATGCTTAGAACACCAAAGCAGAAAATTGAATATAATATTAATATATTTTTCACATTTTCTTTAGCCCACCTTAGACAACTGATCTCAGCCCATTTGAATCACATGTGAGGCCAACTTAGTTGCAAAAAACGTTTTTCTCAAAATAATTAACTAAAACTCCCAAAATTAATTATTTGAACTTGTAACTTCAATAATTCATAATAAATAGTCCTTTCATCAGAAAATTCAAATCTTGCAGTTTTTATAGGAAATTCAATTCTCTACAACTTTTGCGAAGAAAGTTTTTCCAAATTCCAAATAGAAATTTATCAAATCCACAAACCAAGCGATTTTAAAGCTATAATCAAATTTCAAATCAATAAATGGGGTCCACCAACATGTTTAACATGTTTTAAACATTTATTGCAACAAAAATACTCTTCCTCCTTGTATACTCATATATCCCACATTCGTTGTAAAATATCACCATTATTATATTATTAAAATATAATAATATATTTAAATGAATTATTTTATCGGAAAAAGATAAAATTTCAATTTTTAACAATTGTCACATTAAAATTTTCTCCATCTATATCCACATAAAAATCAATATTTTCCTCATCATATGAATCATTAATTAATTATTCATAAATAATATTACAGAATCACAATATCGACAACTGTGCAGCTTCCCATGAAAGAGGGGCTTTTAATAAGAATTTCTTCATCTTGCGCGCAATTAGGTGACTCAAACCTCTCCTTAGATGTAACTTTCTAGACATTGCCAATAATGTTATCTAATAATATTATTCAGATAATATGAATTATTGCTTCGATAATGAAAAATACTGTAATGACAATTATTGAAACAACAAAGAATATAAAATATCATCACAAAGCAATTATTAACTCAATAAAATAATCGAATAAAGAATTATCGTAACCATTATCGAAAGTAGTGCCTTTCACGTAAGAATCAATAATTGGTGCAATACCGTAGCACCGTGTTTTAACCACGGGTATTTTAACAAAGATTAATCTGTGAATAACCACGCCGTTATTTTTAAACCACTTATATTTGTCGCTTTCTTCATCCAACGCTTTTCAAGTTATGGGCCCACACACGGTCGCGCCATTCGCATTTAATATATTCGACAAGCATTTAATATTCCACGACCAAACGAATATTCCCCGACAACAATGAATATTTTATAACCACTTGCTTATTTTGAAGTATTTGCGTATTTTACCCCTAACTATCCACATTAATCAAATCAACCATTACTATTTCAAAATAATCAATAGAGAAAATTAAATTTCATTAATAATAAGTTGGGGTCTTACAAGTATGTTGGAATTGAATCGAAAAAAGTAGATCAAACAACATTCAATTAATTACACTTAAAGGATACGCTGGTCATATTTGAAAAAAAGGTTCATTTTGTTCATAAATTTTTAATCCCTCATGATATGGTATTAAATAGTATTTCATATTAAGTTATTTTATAATCCCTAGACTAATAGTCTAAAATTCAAATTTAAAAACAAACAAGACACTTGAGATTAATAATCATAACTCAAGTTTAATCTTTGCAAACAAACATAGCCTAAGTCTCTAACTAATGTAGGAGTTACCAAAACCCTAATTGACTCCTTAAATTTAATTAAATCAATTATTAAATTATCTACTAAAAGAATTTAACTTTCCAAATGAAATAAAAATAATAGTAACTTACCTTCTTCAACTCAATTATACTTTTATAAAATAAAATTAATTTGTTAGTTCCTAGAGACACAAAAGTTATCTAGAAGGGGGGGTTGAATAGATATTTTAAAATTTTCTTTTTCAAAATACTTGTCAGATTTGTTAATAAATTAATCACAGCGGACTATATGATTTGTTTGTCCCCTTTTTAAGATAAACTAATTTTATGGGTGATAAGTAGTTATGACAGATATAGCAGTTATAGCAAGTATATAGAAGACACGGTGATTTTAAATGGTTTAGAGCACTCAAGGCTCCTAGTCCACTCTTCTACTCCTCGAGTAGGAAATCCACTAAGGATATCTTTACAATCTTTGAATCACTTAGATTCTTTCAAGACCAGCAGTCTTGAAACTTCTTAGTTCACTTAGAACTCTTCAAGTCTAGCAGACTTGGAATACACTTGATGAGAGTTGAGTTCTTGGGTTGTGCTACTCAGTTGTAGTTAGGCATACGTTCGAAAGAACTAAGTAGCAAAGAAAGCTTTTCTTTCTAGATCGTAGAGTTTGAACGTTAAGTGTTCTTTAGCTTTCGTTGTGCACTTGCTTATCTTTGCATCTATGTCTGATTTCCTTATAAAGGAACCTTTGAAATGTGTCCGTTGAAGGCATCTGTTGTAGCATTAAATGTATTAAACATTTATGAGCATCGATGTTGACTTCCTGGGAATTTGTTGTTCAGCCGTCTGACCCACTAACATAGCAGACTGCTATCTCACCTAACACCTAAAAAGGTGTTTTCAGTAGTCATGGATTCATTTTCTTAGCTTCTTATATACCCTTCTTCGATACATACTAAGGGTAAGTGTTGGATCATTGGGATTCCTGAAGGTCCCAATATCTATAATCCATTATTCATTTATTGTACTTCATCCTTCAGTAAATGGACAAGGCTCGGTGCTTCTGATGCTGACTGGAGAGACACCACGATCGTTGTGTCTTGACATATTCATGTTTGATTTAGCATTGATAAAAGAGAACACTACGATTTCTCTTAAGTTCTGATAAACTACGATCTTTACTTGCTTGTTTAACAGACTCCACGATTCCGAGAGCTGACTGTGATTCTTAACTCGGCTCGGCAGGCGCTCGGACCATCTCTACGATTCTGAGTGTGGCTTCCAAGACAGACTACAATTCTGAAGCAAATTTCTTTATACTCCACGATTCTACCTTGGCTTCTGCAATGTCTTGACAGACTACGATTTTATTGAGGCCTATCTATTACACTTCAAAATAGATCATCCTAATAGTTTTGTTCTTTCTTCTATACATTCATTTATAGAATGATAAATATTAAGCACAGATCAACCTAATAATTTTTGATCTACCATCTAAGTCCTTGTACATATGTTCTTTAAAGGACTTTACATGTGACGCTCCCAAAATAGGTATACATCACCCATTCTGAGTCGCCAAATACATGGTACAAAATTCAAATACAACTTAATTAATACAACTGTCGTGTAAATACGACAAAACATATGCTGAGAGTTTTGATACGAATATTGTCTTCTAGACAATATCCACACTCAAATTAAATCTTATTACAACTATTATCACATTATTTCATAGAATAGTGAGGACTGCTAAAACAACCATTTGGACCGTCACTCCGTTCCCCGACTAGTCCTAGCTATATTCTCATTTCCTGAATAGAACAATGAAAGCAAATGGTGAGCTCAACTAGCCCAGTAAAGAATATTATGACTAAGATAATGCAGAATAAATTATCGTTAGCCTTCAACGGTGTTAAACTGATAGAATATAATAGACAACAAGTTTTACTGCAGCGGAACAAATAATCCATTAGAAGAGTCAAGTAGAGCATGATATCTACTATCTTCTATGATTTAAAAGTTTATCATCAATTTTATTGATGAGACTCAGCTAAATAAATAATTCACATCACTGAATTATCCACGCACTAGGGGACAAGGATATTCATTATTATCACCAATGGTCATGATCGTGCCAACAACTGTCCATCAATTCACTACGGGCCAATGAGGACTTTTATCACATCATTTATAACATTATGGGTTATAATTATACCGAATGATCCCTGGTCATAATCATACCAATCCACAATCCATCTATGCACTATGGGCCAAAGATGACTTTCATAACAATATAAACATGAGGATGATGACAATGATATAAGAATTCAATTAAATACAAGCAAAGGATAAATTTTAAAGATTTATAATTTAATTTATCCAGAATTCAATAATTTTCAAATTGTCAACATGATACTGCTTTGTGGAATAAAATTCAAAAATAATATTGTATTAAAAATGATTTAGACCGAAAAGAAATCAATTTTTGCCATGAATAGTACCCCGGGTGAATAGTACCCGAGTGAATAGTACCCCATGATCAGTACTTCGGTAATAGTACCCTGTGAATAGTACTCCGGCATGAAAAGGTTAAAACTTATCAAGAATGCTCAGAATAATATTTTCATGAAAAGATACTGGATGAAGCACAAATATCATGGATATTCTACTAATTTGAGGAATTATAGAAGAAATACTTACCATAGTAAGTTTAAATTTAGGAATATGAAATGAAATAATATCCCTTCCATACTATAGAGTATGAAAGAAAATAATATTTCTTACGAGTATTGAAATAAAATAATATCATTTACCTTAGTAGAAACTGGATTTTACTGAAATATCGGATATTATTCTGAGAAAATTTTGTAGAAAAAACTACACTCAAAGTATCCTTATACTCAAGAAAATACTCACAATACTATAGAATAAGAATTTCTGATATTGGAATGGTGTGTTGAGGAAGGAGAGATTACCCCCTATTTATAGTGTAGTACGGAGGGAAAAACAAACCACTGAGCCTAACTCTTCAGCCTAACTTCTGCCTAATTCCATTTTTTCAAGGTTGAGGGCCCACACCAAATGAAACACTTACAAGTAATGTCTTTGCAGGAGAATCTCAACTTTAAAAAAAACAACCAAAAGCATACTGCTTTTGAAAACAAAGCACTAGAATTCAACTTGCTCAGTTCCGCCCCTTTAATCACATTATATATATATATATATATATATATATATATATATATATATATAAATTTAAAAAACTATAATATATTATAATAATATATTTGAATGAATATTTTATTGAAGAAGATAATTGTAATTCCACAGAAAAATATGCCAAACTTTCAACAAATATCTCATGTTGAATTCCTTTATTTATATAAAAATTGAACCAATATCCAGCACATAATAATTAATATTATATGCTCACAATATCAACAACCAGATCATTCCCAGGTAATAGGGGGATTTCTGATAAAGATTCATCCTTATTGGCGCGCAATTAGATGGCCAAACTCCTTTTTTGATAGAATTTTATAGACATTATCAATAATGCAAACTAATAATATGAATAATTATGTCGCGTCAATTATTGATTTAATAATATAAAATATTGTGCAGATGAAACTGTGACAATAATTCAATCAATAATATAAGAAATTGTGTAACAATTATTGTGGCAATTATTGAATGAAACTGAGTGACTTCTCGCGTAAGCATCAATAATCAAAGATACTGTACAATACCGTGTGCTACTATGCAACCACGTGTATTACTGTACTTTTATCAACGGGTATTTCAACAGTTAACGGTAAAATTTTCGCAGTTATTTTTATAAAAAGATATTTTTGTCATTTTCTAACTCCAACAATAATTTTGTTGTGGGGTCCACCAATGATTATGTCGTCGTACGAATATTTCCTGATAAAAAGAATATTCCCGACCAATCGAATATTTTATAACAACTTGCTTACTTTGCAAAATTTATAAATATTACCCACAACTATAACATTATATCAAATCCACACCATAATATTCCAAAAATAATATTTAGAGAAAAATTAATCTTTATTCATAAAAGTTGGGGTCTTACAACCTCCCCTTCTTATGAAATTTTGTCCTCGAAATTGGTGTACGTACCTGGTATGTCAAAGAGGTGAGGATACCTTGATTTCATTTCAGATTCTAACTCCTAGGTCATTTCCTCTATATCGTGGTTTCTCAACAAAACTTTGACTTGAGGTATAACCTTGGAGCGTAGGATATGTTCCTTCTTATCCAAGATTTTAATAGGTATCTCTTCATACGTTAAGTCATCCTCTATCTCGTCTGGTTCTAATTCAATAATGTGGTTTGGGTCTTCCACATATTTACGTAACATAGATATGTGAAAAACGTTATGAACACGAGACATACGTGGCGGTAAGGCGGGTCTATGAAAGTAATATGCAGACAAGCCAATCATGTTTGATGATAAAGCATATACTTTGTAACAATCTTATTCATTTATTAATAAAAAGTATTAATTTATTAAATGCTTTTAATTATCTACATGATGATGCTTTATAAAATGTGATTAACCCATAGTTTTAAGCAATGCTTTTAGAATAATGATTATAATCATTCTAATGAGATCTAAATTCTTAAAAAGCTTAAAACTAAAATAGTTCCCAATAGTTGGATTACTAAATTGGGGATTAGTGAATCTGGATAGATTGGTACATACGTTACTTGCTCATTGGATGAGGATGATTGATCTCATGATCATTTGTGTGGAGACACTAAAGCAAGTAAGTAGGTGCTTATTAGAGAATAAGTTCACTGAACCTGGATCGCTAAGGAATACCTAATGGAGTTTTACTTGCCTGTCAATAGGAATTCCTGTAGTGATAGTAGTACAAGTGATCCTTAGACTTGAGATCATTATAGTATCTTGTGTATGATGAATTATACTTTGACTTATTCCTTAAGACCCTTAGAGTATATCAAAGGGTATGCTTGGGTATGATAAGGTGTACATGGAGATAATGTATGATCAATAAAAAATCTACCGCTTCTAATAAAAGAAGAGAAATGTCCTATGTGATTCGATAAATGACAACCTAGTAGTCCTTGGCCAAGGCAGAATAAAATTAGACAGGAGTTTCTAATTTGCATTATTTAGAGTTGTGCATTTAAGAGTCGAAATACATATATATAAATAAAATAAGACTTGACAGTAATTCCATGTCTTATATTTAATTGGGACATTGTATGGTGGAAGGATTGAATTGTGCAGAACTATTTACTCAAAGGTTCTTTTATGATTAATGTTGAAATCTATATTATCCTAAAAGTTGTTAATCGCTAGGAAGGCTTATCCTATTGTAGAATAAATATTATTTATTTAAATAAATTAATAGTTTAATTTATTTATTTAAATAAGATTAAAATTGTTCTAATTGATTTATTCACAATAGGTTTAATATGGAGAACCTAAAGGGTCACACCATAAAAGGAAGAATAATTATTTAATAAATTAATGGCATAATCGTAATAATAAGTTAAGTATATTTAATTTAATCTATGGTGATAGAATAAATTAAATAACTTAATATTATTATTTAATATTTTAGAAATATTAAATATAAATTAATAAGAGGAGTCTTATTATTATTATTACTATTATTATTATTTAATTCCTAAAGGAGTTTGGGAATTAATTAATAAAAGTACTCTCATGTAATCCTAATAATTAAGATTATGAGGTTAAATTAATTAAAAGATTTTAATTAATTATTCCTAATAAGATTGGGAGCATAATTGATCAAAGGAATTTAATTAATTAAAATAAAATCTAATTCCTTAATTGTTAAGGAGGGTTGCCCACATCTATAAATAAGAGGAGTCTTCTTATGGGTTGTTATTGACTTTTTCACACCATACGTAATTCCAATAGTTGGAAGAGTACGCTCTTTTTCTATAGAGATAGAAAACTAGGGTTTAGCCAACCACCCTTCTTCTTGAATATTTCTTCTTCATTGGTGGATCACCTCTAGAGGCCAAACACTTGGGTGGCTAACGTTGATCAAAAGAATGAACCAAACCCGGTGGATTCAAGTTGAATGCGAAAAAGATTGGAGGTGAACTTGTACCTGAGGAAGCTCGAATCTTCAAGGGTATGATTCTTATTCTTTATCTTTTCGTTTAATTAATCGCATAAAGGATGATCCGGATATATGGTTTGTAAAATTTTAAAACTCTGATTTTTCATGCTTCCGCTTATTTTTGCAATTTGATTGCGTTCATGAATATTTCAAACCTAATAGTGGCATCAGAGCCAAACCTTTATGCAAATTATTAATTATCAAATTTGATATGTATATTCATATGTATTTAGAACAATTTAATTGAGCATAATTTTGTTGTATAAAAAAATTGCGAAAGCTGCTTTTGAAAAACGTGGACTACGAGATTTTGAATCATATATGATATATATTATCATATTATCAACATGTTGGCCTCGTCACTTGTTAAAAGAAGTTTATTCCTAAGGGAAACATGTTGTCTATATATATATATATATATATATATATATATATATATATATATATAATTCCATTATTATTATATTATATATATAATGATATAATGATTACGATTTTATATATATACAAAGGATTCACGTTGGATGAAGCAATAATCAATATATTGATTTACGTTTAATATATATATATTCTTTATTTTAATATTAAAATAAAAGAGTTTATTTTAATTTTAAAATTGAATTTCATTCTAACTAATTAGAGTTGGAATTGGATTCCATGATAACTAATTGGAGTTAAAATTGGATTCCATATTTCCTTAAATAAAGGAGTTTATTTAGAAATGAAATAAGATTTCATATCATTCAAAATAAAAGAGTTTATTTGTGAATAGGAAAGAGAATCCTAATTTCCTTAAATAAAGGAGTTTATTTAGATATGGAATAAGATTTCCTATTATTCAAAATAAAAGTGTTTATTTGTGAATAGAAAAGAGAATCCGTGTTTCCTTTAATAAAGGAGTTTTTTTTTACTTGGAATTGGATTCCATAATTAATTAAAATAAATGAGTTTATTTTGATTAAAATAAAATAGTTTATTTTATTCAAAATAGGATAAATTAAAATAAAAGAGGTTTATTTTGATTTAAATTTTTGGATTAAAATAAAGGAGTTTATTTTGACTCAAAAATTAACTTTTATGCTAACTAAATTTGCCCATTAAATGGTATCAATATATATATTGAATGTTTATTATTCATGAGATGAATGTTATTTATTGATGCATATGGTGATGTGTATGATAATAAATGGGATTGATTATGGACTATTGACCAATGTGATTGGATTTTATTTTAGTTGGATGCATGAATGTATGGGTTTTATTAAATGGGGTCTGCGTACCTCGTCTTCTCTAAATTTTTCTAAATGAAAATTATATCTCCCTCCTATGTACTTCCCCTTGACTTCTGATCAAGGTTTCTATTTATTTTAAATTGTTTTGTAATAGGAATAGTTAGAATTAATTTTGAAGAATTAGAGATCAAGGAGCAAGGAGTGCGTGAAGACACCCGTTTGTAATGGAGCCCGGGTTTAAATGTAATAGTTATATTTAAATATTATTTCTTGCACCCTAGGGTTTGACCTTTTGGTTCACTTGGTGGCTCTAGTGAACCAAACTAGAATAAAAGTCCATAATCAATCCAGTAGAAAATAGTATTCTATATGTGCATCTTGATACTATATATATATATATATATATATATATATATATATATATATATTATGCAAACATGTTTAGCATGTTAATTAATACGACGCGTATTTTATATATATAAGTGTAATGTACGCTTAAACAAGATGAGACAAATTAATAACAAACCCCTCAAATATTTTATATTAAGTTGTAACGTTCAAAGATATTTGGAATATCGAACGTCAGCTTTTCTAGCATGATAAAAACAATAGAGTATTAAATATTTAATATGAGTTTGTTGTGCACACACAAGGCAAGTATTAAATATTTAAGATATTATTTTATTACATATGATGTTTATTAGGAATTGAACATTATCGCTTTGTTGTGTACACACAAGGGTCACGTAGTTTTTCTTTAGTTATATGGAAATCTTTGGTTCGACTTAACTTAAATCATTTTAGTTCGGATGTGCACACACTTGACCATTATGATTTAAGAGGCAAAATACAAGGAGTTACTTAGTTGATGCAATTGACAAGAGTTGTCTACCTATTTATTTATATATAGTTTGTTGTGCACACACAAGGCTATATACATTTGAAATGGGATCCTTATTCTCACTAGCAAATCTTTAATTAGATTTTGCCGAACTATATAAGTGGGGGTAATATAGTTTGAAGAAAATAGTGGGAGATACCAATTTAAAACAAGATCTAATTTATTTTGGTAATTAATAAAAGAATGTATGCTAAAATATTGTTAATTACAAATTCATTTACAGAATTTTACAATGTCTAAATTACTATCACTGTGAAGCATATTAGATGCTATTTAACCGGACCGTATTAAATGGATTGGTTAAGGAATTTGAGAATAGTTCTCACAGCTGAAAAGCTATCTTATGTCCTTAATACGCCTATCCCTGCAATGGTTGTAGACAATGCCTCTGAGGAAGACATTGTTACTTTTAGAAAGTGATAAGATGATGCACAGTTGGCTCAATGCATCATGGTCACATCTATAAGTAACGTGCTTCAGTGTTAGCATGAAACTATGGATGCTCCTACTATATTCCTGCACATCAAGTATTTGATGGTGAAGAAAGTAGGACTGATAGATATCAGATATCTAAGGAGCTCTTCCGATCTAGAATGACCGACGACACTACAGTGTAGATAAAAGTCCTTAACATTATCAATTTGATTAATCAAATAGGACAACGAGTTTTGTCATAGATGGATAGTTGAGCCAAGATTTGATCTTGCACTCACTCCCGGACTCCTTTCACAATTGTTGTGAATTTTTTATATGAAAAAGCTAGATATCAGCCTCGCTGATTTTCTTAACATGTTGAAAGATGTTGAGAGTTATTTTCCAACAAGAAAGACCAAGTCTTACTGGTAGGGGTCAAAGGATCTTCTAAAAATAAGAACGATTCTATAAAGGTAAATATAAATAAATAAAGGATAATAAGAACAAAACTGATACGGATAACAAAGGAGTTTGCTTCCACTGCAATAAGCCAGAACACTGGAAAAGAAACTGCGAGAAGCATCTTGCAGATCTAACTAGAAGAAGCTTAGTGAAGTTTTGGTTACAAATATAGTTTTTTGTTCATGATTGAAATTAATTTTTCGTTAAGTCAAGGTTCTACTTGGGTATTGGATACCGGCTTTGGTTATCATAAATATAGATTTATGAAGGGACCAAGCAGAAGTAGAAAGCTAAACAAAGATAAATAATCCTATGTATGGAAAATGAAGCAAAGGTTGCTATATTAGCCATATGAACTTATATTTTAGCACTGTCTACGGGTAAATCTATTAAGTCAATAAGTTTTTATTGTATTCTAGTTCTTGTTAGAAACATTATTTCTATTTTGTTGTTGGACAATGAAATCTTTGGTATTATATTTAAGAACAATTATTGTTCTATATATAATAATAATGTTTTGTATAGAACTGGAATATTACTTAATGGATTTTATATACTTGACTTACGTGAAAATTTATTTTGCAAATTGAACAAACTAGTATAAGAAAAGAAGATGATCATTCAAAGAGTTGAATGTTTGTATTTGATGAATTACAAGTATGAAATATTTGAAAGGTTCAAAGAATTCAGAAATGAAACTAATTTGAAAAGTATTAAGATTCTTTGATTAAATCAAGGAATAAATACTTGTAAAATAAGTTTATAGATCATCTCAAATGGTTTTCTCACAATGGACGCCTGCTGATACGCAATAATTGATTGATGTATCTGAATGGAAAAATTGTACCTTGTTGGACATGGTGCGGTCCATAATGATTTTACCGACATTCCAGTATCCCTCTTGGGTCATATCCTAGAAATGGCTGCATATCTAGAAAAGAGGTAACCTCAAAATCCAGCCCCAAGATTTCATAAAAGTTATGGACAGGGAGGATTCCTAATCTTAAGTATGTTAAGATAAGGGGTTGTCCAACTTATGTGAAAAGGTTTCAAAGGATAAGCTTGGGACAAGATTTGACAAGTACACATTTGTGGGACATCCTAAAGTAAGTTTAGGGTATATGTTCTATAATCCTACTTAGCAAAAGGTGTTTGCGAAACACGCTACCTTCTAAGATAAAGGTGTTTATCATTGAAGGAGATATTAGGAGGATAATAGATCTTAAAGAGTTCAAGAACCACAAATCACTATAAGTCAAATAAGAGGAACCTGTAGATAGACCTATTGTACCACAACCGAATCGTAAATCTAGAATAGTACCAAAGATACCTAAGAAGTATGGATTCATCATAGATGATGATGATGAGGTACACATCATAGAAGATGATGATCCAGAGTTACATACGATGAGGTAAGAGTTCTAGTCTGTACAAAAGGGTCAGTGGTAGCGCCGTGACATTCCTAATATTATATGTTGATATACTATGGATAAGGAATGATATACTAATGCTACAATCAGTAAAGATAAAGTTGTCTAAACATTACTCCATGAATAATTTGGGAAGAATATCATAATTGGGGATACAAATCTATATAGATAGATTTAAAAGCATGGTATTGAATGGTATGATCGTAATCTTTGAACAGCTCGAGCCAATGTCGTTGCCTCATGTTTAGTTCCTTTTGGGTGAAGAAATATTTGAGGCTTTTATAATCTGTATAGATCTCCACCTTCTCTCCATAGAGGTAATGTAACGCCGCGAAATCCGGTCTATTTTCACATCCGAATTTCGTACGTCACGATCCCATCTTCTTCCAAACATACATCATTATATAGCTAAATATAACAACATACATCCTCAAATCCCAGGTTCTAAAACCTTAAAATCTCTTTCATTACAAATAATTATAATTACATTATTCTTTACATCTTGCACAAGTGACTTTTATCCGCCACCAAGGATACATAATCATTCATTAAACTATTCTATAGTTTAATTCTATCATTCTATATTACAAGTCTTCGCTTGATCTTCACGTTCATTCATATAATGAATGATACTTCTTCTGGATACCGATCAGCTTGATTTTTACGGGATCCTTCAGTTCTTTCTAACATCGTTCGCTGAAAATATTTTTATTTAAAGCAAGTGTGAGCATTCAATTTCTCAACAAGTCATAGCAGTTAAACAAACAACTTTAAGAATTTAAACATTTCTTTACGACTTCAATAACCGAACAAAGGTTATGAAGCGGCTTGAATAATAGGAATAATCTCGATTCCTATCATTTTAAAACATTAATCACATTCACTTTGAAATACATTTATTCTCTACTTTCTTTCATACACATTATGTCTGGCTAGAATCAATAGCACAGACTTAACAATAACGGTTCATGTATAAACAGAACATTCTCATATTGAACAATTCAATCATAGAACAATTCATATCATAGAAACACCGAAGTGTTCACATTGTGGCACAAGGCCTCATATATTCTAACACCTTGTACAAATATAACACATTTGCAAATAGACAGAACTTCTCAAGTTCAACATCTGAGAAATTTTATAAACTAGCATTCATTTGAAATATGAATGAAGTTAGAAAAACTTGCCTTACGCATGGCTACAGCTTATAGTTTACGCTGAACTGCTTATTCCAATTCCTATGTAGCACATAAGGAAATAATACATACACCAATTAGTCATAAACTTGACTTTACACATTGGTTTACTCAACTTCACTTCTTAGGGTTCGCGTTCTTATAAACTAAGTATACGCGACTAACTTCCTTTACCGGTTAACGACTTCATGACATATGGAGATGTCTTATGAAAACTGAGATTTTGTAATTTAATTTTAATATTTATTGGATTGAATAAATATTTTCGATGGATTAATTATTAGATTAAATAATTAATTGGTGAAGTTATGGTAGATTAATCTAATTATATATGTTATATTTATTAAATTAATGTGGAGAATTTTATTATTTCGAAGTATGTAATTATGTGAGCTTATTGTATTAAAAAGAAATATTTAATAAGCCTAATGTTATTTTAATTATTTTAATAATTAATTAGAGATTTAATAATTTGACATAATTAATAAATGAGAAATTAAATTATGTGACTATGTGAATTAATGAGAAAATATTATATGTTATTTAAAATAAATTAAATAAGATAATTGAATTATTAAGCAATTGGGTGTGACATGATTTAAAACTATATTATAAGAGAATCATTAAATTAAATGGTTTTGAAATCTATTATTGTCGACCAAACAAGGCCCTAAGGGAGTTAATAGCGATTAACCAATGATGGGTAAGCGACCTCACCACCATCGTCGCCTTCTTCTTTATTAATCGATCTTATGTTGAGAAGGCGTATTATTTTATATGAGTTAACTGAGAGAGAATTCGGGGAGAATTTCAGAGAAATAGAGAGAAGCAGTGTGAATTATTGTGGTATTTTAGAAGAACGTGAAAGTTAGAGAAATTGTTTTAAGGGTAATCTCTTCAACCCAATTGTTAATTACGTTATTAAATTTTTTATGAATATGGCTTTCAAAATTCTGTAAAGTCTCTGTAAATTGGAAAATTGTATTGATTATGTGCATATATGTGTTAAGATGTTGTTTTAATGTGTTTTCCTATGTATTAGATGGTTCCATATCATCAATTTCATAATATTATAACGTATGTTGTTGTTTCAAAAATTACAGAGCATAGAATATGGCCATAAGGACCTTATACGTAAAATTAATATGTCAAACATAAATTGTTTTGTAAAATTCTCACTTGTATATGATTATGCATGCTAAAACGAAGAAAACATAACTTGAATAGATGGATTTGGTGTCATAACAAATCTGTGGTGTTAATTTTTATGTTTTGTGTTCAAAACCTTCAAAAACATCAAGAACAGTGAAAATTGCATGTTTTAATTCTGTAATTCTGTGTTTTAATTGGTTAAAATCATTCTATAAAGGTTGGGTAATGATTATATACGAATTCTAGTATGTGGGTATGTTTAATTTGATGAAATTAATGACCATATAATGATAAATTCGATTAATTTTGTGTTCTTCGCGAACTGAGATTCAAAATCTGGAGTTTCGTGCATGTGGCTCAACTCGAGAACTAAAGTCTCAGTTGTGCAGCTTCAACTCTTAAGACTCTTAAGCTTGCCACACCGCATCGCCAAGAAAACGAGCTTAACAAAGTAGGCATAGTTTCACTTAGCACAATGTCCAAAAATGCATTTTTTTTAAGTGTTCAAGTATAGAAATGTGATAGTAACCAAATATAAAGAACATAAAATTATGTTAGACGTACAATGAGACGTTAAGATAAATTCTTAACATGTCAATAACACATTTATCTATGAATTGAATGATTAAATGCATAGTTAGGTTATTTTTCATGATGTGTTATTTGTGGCTATGAGTGTAGTAATTTGACTAAGTATAGTCATGAATCCGAGTTAGACAAAAAGAAAGAACTTGTGATGATTAGTACGTTATAATTGACTAGTATTGTGAATGTAAATGATATGTAGGATTTAAATCAAGGAACGAGTTTAATTAACGTGTAATCTACGCACGAGACAAGTTTCCTAACCTTACTCATTATCTTAATATGAGCTTATAAGTTGTCTCTTTACTTCGAGCATATACTCGTTATTATTGATCAAGTCCATTTATTACATTAAAGTGTATTAATCTTTCAAGGTATGATTCTGTTATACAATAATTATTCTCTTGTATACCTTTTGAGATTGCTATTAAATTTTAAATTATCAGATACTGTTGAACTTTTGTACACTAGTGAATCCTTAATGATTCGACTAGTCCATAGTTGATAAGCGTTCTAAATTTCAGAACCCTTGAAGAATTATCCAAACCAAACTTCCTTTGGTGCGGACTCTAATGTCAAACTGAGATAAACAACCCTGTATAGGGGATGAGTTATGCATTAGCGTTAAGATATTGTGCAAAGTATGGTACTAAGAGCTGATCCCCCTAAGTACGAGAAGAAGAGTCCATAGTCTTATGACTGTTAAAGGTTTCAAGTATAAACACTTGACAACCTAGGACATGGTTCAAGGTCTTATGACCCTCAGAAGTTCTTTTGTTTCTTATTATTCATTCTTGATTCAAAAGCTGAGTTTTATGTTTTAGAAGCCTTTGATTTATTCACATGTTATTATTCATTTGTTATATTGTTATACTTGTGGACAATCGTGCTCACTCTTGCGTAATAATAACATTGCAGTTAAGAACGAAAGATCAGACGAGCCTTCCACTAGTAAAGGCAAGGGCAAGGTTAACAAATGAGGAAGATTTGTTGTTCTTATGTATTTATTTTTAGACTTGATGTTATTAAGACTTGTTATTGTTTATGATTCCGCACAGATGTTTAAAGTTAGAGTGACATGGGATTGTATTTTTATGCAGTTGATGTAACCCCATAAGGGGAGATTTATTTATTATTTCTATCTATTGCATGGTTTGAATTTATTTATGGGTAGATAGATAGATGATATTTGTACAGTGAACACCAAATCCTGTGGAAATGGAAGTACCGGATTTGGGGGTGTCACTGGTTGGTATCAGAGCTGTAGGTTATGAACCTTAGGTGGGGGAACAACCTTAGGTAGTAGCCTTGTAGGAGATCGAGAACATAGTGGTAGCAAACTATTATCGAGTTATAAGAAATGAATTTCTAAATTCATTGAAGATAATAAAAGACTTTATGTGCTTATGTGTTAAATTATGTGCTCGCTAGTACGGGTTAGTAACTAAAACTTAAAATTTTGTTGTCAGGATGTCGGATGTTGGAGGAGCTAGTCGAGCTAGAGAGGAGGAGCCCCGAGACATTCATGTCGTCAGGGAATAGTTGGCACAGAGAGAGCCATCTCCTTTGATCACTGTTGTTGGTCAGGAGCATGAGCCTGAGACGGATCCAGAGGAGGATTATGATGAAGAAGAGGAGGAAGAGGAGTTCCCACAGAACTCCATCGATGCTGAGATGTATAATGCGCTTTATGATCGTAACATAGAGTTGTAGGACAACATTCGGGGAGTGAAGGAGAGGATCATTAATCAGTGATTACAATCGAAGCGAAGGATGGGGAAATTATGACTCTTCACACATGTTTAGGAAACGTGGAGTGGGATTTGGTTCATGAGAAGGGTCAAACCGAGAAGAAGTCCGAAGAAATAGAAAAGTTGAAGAAAGATCTGAAAGAGAGCTCAGAAAGGTTGGCCATAGCAGAGGAGGGTTGGGTAAGAGAGTCACGGCGTGCTGATCTTGCAGAAGAGGATTGTCGTGCGAAGAAGGCTAAGCTTGGGGAGGCGTACTCTACACTTCAAAATGCAATCGATGCAGCCCAAGATCGAGTTATGAGGTATCCAATCCAGTTTGAAGGTCTACCATCATATATGCTAGATCGCAGGACGATGTCCCGCATCAGGGAAGAGGAACGTGGCAAGGTTATTCAGAACCTTAACAGGCAGTGATAGAATTAGTTTGATTATGTGAAAACAATCTAGTAGTTTAAGATGTAAATTCTGATGTGTTTATAAACAAAGGAATATTTTAATGTTTTAAATTATATAGATTCTTTATCTCGGGATAGTGGATGTAAATAGCAGTGATGCTATCTTATGATGTTAAAACTTTTGAATTGAATGAAAATGTCAGAGTTTATTTGAATTGATGTGTTAAGTGAATTATGATTAAATGTTTTAGTTAAGCCTTAAATGTTTAAGAGATTGATTAAAGACCTAATAGGCGTATATTCCTAATAGAAATATGCCGCCTAGAAGAAGACAAAATCATCAGCAAGCTCAAGAAGAACCAATAAATAACAACAACGACGCCAATACTAACCCTGTTCAGAAGTTTGTGAACCTATTAGCCGGAGCAATTAACAATCAACCACAAGCTCCACCAAACACCTCGTTCAAGGATTTCAAGGTGGTGAGACCACCAGAGTTTAAGGGCTCCATAAACCCAATTGAAGCTCAAACCTGGGTTATGGAGATGGAGAAGGTGTTCGATGTCGCTAGAGTAAGGGAAGACCAGAAAACCGCGTATGCAACATTCATGCTGAAGTCTGAAGCCAGTTATTGGTGGTAGACAAACAAAGTATAGGGAGGTGAAGGTGTAATAACCTGGGAGAGATTCAAAGAGATGTTTTTTGAGATGTACTTTCCGACCAGCTCCCAAAATCAAATGGAAGTTCAGTTTCTGGAGTTGAAGCAGGGGAGTATGTCCGTAGCTGATTATTCGGCAAGGTTCAACGAGTTGTCTAGGTTCGCCACATACCAAGTCCATACTAACGAGAGGAAGGCAAGACGTTTCGAACAGGGACTGAAGCCCTAGTTGTATAGTAAGGTGTCAATGTTCCAATTGAACACTTTTGTTGGAGTATTAGAGAAGGCCATACTCGCTGAGGGTGGAAGTGATGCAGTAACTAAATATAATCAGGATCAGAAGAAGAAAAAGAGTGAAAATGAAGGAATTAGCAAGACTGGTGGAAGTAGCACGGGGGGTAGCCATAATCAGTGGAGGAAGTGGTTTGATAACTCGTCAGCTGGAAGTCAACAAGGAGGGCAGAAGAAGAAGATCGAAGCGTGCCCAACTTGCAGAAAAACTCATCTGGGAGTTAAATGAAGGGAAAACGAGTGTGCTATAATTGTGGTCAGGAAGGCCACATAGCACCTAACTGTCCTAACCCAAAGAAGGGTGCCTGTTTCACTTATGGCTCAAAGGATCATCTTGCAAGGGATTGTCTTAAGAAAGGGATCTAGAGGAAAGGGATCAGAAGGGAATAAAGGAAACAACGGTGGAAGCACTCTGACTATCACAGGGACCAATCGCAAACAACCAAATCGACCGCCAAATGCCCGAGAACATTCAACATGACGAAGACAGGATGCGGTCACCACACGATGTGGTGTCAGGTATCATTCCGATCAATAAAGTTAATGCTTATGTATTATTTGATTCGGGTGCTACTTGTTCATTTATATCCGATGACTTTGCTAAGAACTTAGAATTGTTTAAGGACGAGTTAGAATACCCCATGAACATAGAAATTGCAAATAGAGAAATAATCCATGTTAAGTACGTGCATAAGAACTTTAGAGTGGATATTAAGGGTAATATCATGAATGTAGATCTTATCCCTATTCGACTTGGAGAATTTGACGTTATTTTGGGTATGGGTGGTTATCAATTATGGGGCGATAATTATTTGCCGGAAGAAGCGTATTAACCTTATGACTCGTAAAGGTTATGTTTTATGGCGACAAAGTAGCCTAGAAACAGCCGCGAGTTGTCGGCGATGATGCAAGCCAGGAGGTTGTTAAGGCAAGGCTGTGTAGGAAATCTAGCTTACATAGTCTATAGTCGTAAAGAGAATCCAAAAATAGATGAGATACCAATAGTGAGAGATTTCGCAGACGTATTTCCGGATGATTTGCCAGGACTTCCTCCAGATAGAGCAGTTGAATTCGTGATCGATTTGGCTCCGGGAACGACTCCAATATCGAAGGCACCGTACCAAATGGCACAGGTAGAAATGAAAGAACTGATGGTCCAACTACAAGAATTACTGGACAAGAAGTATATCCAACCAAGCGTATCACCGTGGGGAGCGCCAGTTTTATTCGTGAAGAAGAAGGATGGGACAATGCGGTTTTGCATCGACTATAGAGAACCAAATAAGGTCACGATAAAGAATAGATATCCATTACCACGAATCGACGACTTATTCGATCAGTTAAAGGGAGCAAGATACTTTTCAAAGATCGATTTGAGGAGTGGTTATCATCAACTGAAGGTGAGACCAGAGGATGTACCGAAGACAGCGTTCAAAACACGATATGGTCGCTATGAATTCTTGGTAATGTCATTTGGTCTAACGAATGCTCCTGCAGCATTTATGGGCTTAATGAATGGAGTGTTCAAGCCATTTTTGGACAAATTCATAGTGGTATTTATAGATGATATTTTGGTATATTCGAAAACCAAAGAAGAGCATGAAGAACTTTTGAGGGTGACATTAGAGACATTGAGAAGGGAGAAGTTGTATGCCAAGTTTTCGAAATGTGAATTCTGGATTGAAAGAGTACAATTTCTTGGACATGTGATCGATAGGGAGGGAATTTTGGTGGATCCCTCCAAAGTCGAAGCTATGATTAACTCGGATCAGCCAAAGATGCCGTCGGGAAGTAAGAAGTTTTCTTGGATTGGCAAGTTATTATAGAAGATTCATTCAGGATTTTTCCAAGATCGCAACTCCGTTGACGAATTTGACTAGAAAATCGGTGAAATTTGTTTGGACGGAGAAGTGTGAGGAAAGCTTTCAAGAATTAAAGAAGAGGTTGAGTTTGGCACCTGTGTTATCTCTCCCGGATGACACAGGAAATTTTGTGATTTATAGTGATGCATCACATAAAGGAATTGGTTATGTGCTTATGCAGAACGGTAGAGTCATTACGTATGTGTCACGACAACTGAAAGATTATGAGAAGGGGTATTCGACCCATGACTTGGAGTTAGCTGCAGTGGTTTTTGCTTTGAAAATCTGGAGGCACTATCTCTATGGGGAGAAGTGTGAAATATATACAGACCACAAGAGTCTGAAATATATTTTTACACAGAAGGATCTGAATATGCACCAGAGAAGGTGGTTGGAATTAATTAAGGACTATGATTGCGAGATTTTTTACCATCTGGGTAAAGCAAATGTGGTTGTCGACGCCTTAAGTAGAAAGGGTCGGGAGAAACTGATGATCTTGACCGATCAGGCGGAGTTAATTTCAGCAATGGAAAAGCTGAAATTGGAAGTGAAGTGTCCTATGGAGATTGATGAGAAGCTGTTTCAAATATAATCTTGTACAACTCTACTAGACAAGGTTAAGGAGGCTCAACTTCAGGATGACGAATGTAAAATGGTGAAAAAGAAGATATTCGAAGGAACCGAATCAAGATTGAAGATGGATAAGGACGGAATACTGAGATTTGAGAGAAGAATTTGGGTACCGCCAGTAGCAGAGATTAAGGAAGAAATTTTGAACGAGGCTCATAACTCACGGTATTCGATTCACCCAGGTAGTACCAAGATGTACCAAGATCTTCGACAACATTTCTGGTGGCCGAATTTGAAACGAGAGGTTGTAGAATGTGTTGCCAAGTGTATGACATGTCAGAAAGTGAAAGCAGAACATCAGAGGCCGAGTGGGTTACTACAACCTTTAGAGATTCCAGAATGGAAATGGGAACATATTACTATGGATTTCGTGGTTGGCCTACCGACAACTCGGAAAAGGCTACTGATTTGATATGGGTTATTGTTGACCGATTGACGAAATCCGCAGACTTCTTTCTGATCAAAATCAGATTCAACTTAGATCAGTTGGCAAGGTTATATATGAAAGAGATTGTTTCGAGGCACGGAGTCCCGGTGTCAATTGTCTCACATAGAAATCCGCGCTTTACATCAAACTTCTAGAAACATCTACAAGAATGCATGGGTACACAGTTGCGAATGAGCACGGCATATCACCCTCAGATAGATGGATAAAGTGATAGAACAATTCAGACATTAGAAGACATGTTAAGATCTTGTATAATGGACTTTAAAGGAAATTGGGATGATCATCTATCGCTCGTAGAGTTCGGCTACAACAATAGTTACCACGCTAGTATTGGCATGCCACCCTATGAAGCGTTATACGGCAGAAAGTGCAGAACTCCGCTATACTGGGATGAAGTTGGTGAGAGACAATTACTAGGCCCGGAATTGGTACAACAAACAGCAGAAATAGTCAAAGTGATCCGAACAAGATTGATAGCATTTCAAGATGAGACGGAAGAAAATCTACTGATCCACGCCTTAGTAAGAATGTTGAGTTTGAACCAAGGAAGTTATGTGTTCTTAAAGGTCTCTCCCTGGAAGGGAAAGATCAGGTTCGGAAAGAAAGGGAAATTAAGCCCAAGATTCATTGGACCCTTTGAAGTTTTGCGAAGGGTCGGAGAAGTTGTTTATGAGGTAGCCTTACCTCCAGCTCTAGAGAATATCCACAACGTTTTCCATGTCTCAGTCCTGCGACCCTACAAACCCGATTACAAGCACGTGATTGAATATGAACCCCTACATTTTGACAAAGACTTATCTTACGAAGAAATTCCTATTCAAATTGTCGACCGAAAAGAGCAAGTTCTAAGAAATAAAGTAATACCTTCTGTTAAGGTAATTTGGAAGAAACACAATGCTGAGATCTATCACATTTCTATACTTGAACACTTAAAAAAATGTGGCGTAGGGCAATGGGCCCGACCGACTAGCCCCTTGTCTATGTCTGAGATCTATTCTCTTGTCCCAAATTATGGGTCACCAAGTACTGAGAACGATAGCCTAAACTCTCTTTACATGAAACTTTCAAGTCGCTAATCCTAGGCATGAGGGCTAGCTAAGTGGCTGGTATGGAGTGGTTAAACAACTCCTTAAGTAACCATTGTTCATTTCTATTGCACCAAGAATCCCAACATTGGGTAAAGCAAGTGTCTAGTCCATGCTTTTCTCTTTAAATACAAGCCACCATGGCAGTCTGTTATAGTGATAAGAGTGTTGGAGAAATCTGAGTAAAGAATTCTTAGTTGCTAAGAATTACCAAATCAGTGTGTGAGATATCAAGGTTAAAGCTCGAGAAGGTACAATTTCTACTTCGTTCTTAACTTAAGTCTTATTTGATTCTCGGTTTCCTAAATTAATAGGTCAAGTATGATGAATTAGCATGATATAGGGTGTTTAGAAAGTTTACTTTCGTGCATGAATACGTTAATAATTGCCTGGAATCAAGTTGTGGCTACTCTGCAAAGCAGAGAGAATGTTCAACGCTTACGAACTCCATAGAATGCAATTTTGCCGTACTTAGGAACTAGCTGATGGGTTCGGTCGTGTTAGTCCATGTATTAAGAAATTCCCTTAGGCTGTATGCATATAGTAAAGTCTTAATGAAATTAACCCGACTAACTTAGACTTTGTCGAAATAGTGTAGACCGAAGTCTCTAAAAGAGCTGACTTCGGAGATATCAACGGACAAAGCGTGTTGTCTTCGGACAAGTCGTAATATCTTCGGACATGGCTAAATGACTTTGGCTTCGTACATGGTCATATGTCTTCATCTTCGAACATGGGCGGGCGTCTTAGTTTCTATTCATGGCGGATCTTCTTCGACTTGGACATGGCGAGATGTCCTGGGACTCGAAGACAACATCATAACTTAATATAAGGATGGATTAATAAATATTCCTATACTGCTATAAACTATTATTACACGAATGAGTTCTAAGTATAGAATTTTACTAACTTCGGGAAAATAAATCTAATGCACCGCAAACATGCGTAGAAAGGGAATTCGGTGGGATTAATAGATGTTATGGTCTACTTAAAGCAATGAACCTCTTGGAACTACAAAGAAGAAAGATTATAAATAAACTAGCAATGGTCAAAAGTATGAGCATGTTAGTGTATATGCGACTATGAGTTTTGATGGGAAAAAGAAGATATACATAGAAAAAAAATGTGTTATGTGTACATGTTGTTTACATATGTATATTAAGTGTGTTTGGCTAATGAATACCTATACTTACATAAATAGGACAAACATAGTTCATTGAGGTGATTTTCGCTTATAAGTAGCAATCAACGCTAAAGGCAAGTTCCTAACCTCACTCAAATTTACATTGAGCAAGTATCCAAGAACACTATTATTATTTAGTTGCAAGTTCCTTACTTCTTACACTGTATACATTCGAATTGTTGTCTCAAGCAAATATCTATTTCTATTCTAAAATCATTTATATACCTTGACGTTGTTGCAAACATTGGATTTATTGTTCTTAAATGCATGATAAAAAGCATACAAGCCTTTGATTCGACTAGACTATTATTATGCTATCCAAACCAATTGACTTGGTGCGGACTATCGTAAATCTCTTGAGATGAACAACCCTCATTGAAGGGAAATTATATATTGTCGAGGGCAAGCGTGCATACGTGAGTATGATTAAATGTTACGCATAACGTAAGGTACTTTAAGCTGATCACCTATTGTACTCATTTACATTGGATTACAGTGTAATACTGTTAATTCTAGTAAGAGTTCTTAGTCCTTAGTGACTGCTCAGTACTCATTCATGTTGAACCTCGAAATGAATGAATCCTGAAATTTTGTTGATATCCTTCAGTCTATAGCGACACCTATTGAATACTCTTGATATTTCTTGATATCCTTGAATTACCAATTATTATTATACCCTTGAAAGGTTTAAATGCTATAACTGCTTGTTCTTCTGGCTATATTACTTGCTGGGCAAACTCGTTGCTCATTCTTGCTTCCTAAAATATTACAGTTAAGGCAGAGCAGGGCGGTACTTCAGGACAGGACAAGGGAAAGGGCAAGGCGACAAAATAACTTAGTCCTTAAGACTAGAAGTATTATTATTATTGTTATGCTTGTTATGATGTATTCAAGAATGATTAAGTTATGTTTAAGTTAATCACTGAATTGTCATAGTAATGGTTACGGTACCTTGGGATGCAAATATTTATATTATATCAATGTAAATTATTCTAGTATTTCCGTTGTTGATTTTAGTGAGATATTCGTAGTTGTACGTAATGCACCGAATTCGAGATATGGGTGTCCAAATTTTGGGGGCGTCACAGCCAACTCCAGAACTAAAGTCTCGTCATCTTGGTATTAACTCTTAAGCCACAGTGCCACCGCCACCGCCTTTGCCAAAACGAGGCTTAATAAAGAATGGCAAATATTACTTAAAGAGAATGTCGAAATGCATTTCTTTTAAGTGTTCAAGTATAGAAATGTGATAGAAACCAAATATAAAGAACATAAAATAATGTTAGACGTACAATGAGATGTTAAGATAAATTCTTAACATGTCAATAATACATTTATGTATGAATTGAATGATTAAATGCATAGTTATCTTATTGTTCATGATGTGTTAATTGTGGCTATGAGTATAGTAATTTGACTAAGTATAGTCATGAATTCGAGTTAGACAAAAAGAACGAACTTGTGATGATTAGTACGTTATAAATGACTGGTATTGTGAACGTAAATGATATGTAGGATTTAAATCAAGGAACGAGTTTAATTAACATGTAATCTACGCACGAGGCAAGTTAACTAGCCTTACTCATTATCTTAATATGAGCTTATAAGTTATCTCTTTACTTCGAGCAAATACTCGTTATTATTGATCAAGTCCATTTATTACATTAAACTGTACTAATCTTTCAAAGTATGATTCTGTTATACAATAATTATTCTATTGTATACCTTTTTAGATTGCTATTCAATTTTAAATTATCAGATATTGTTGAACTTTGTACTCTAGCGAACCCTTAATGATTCGACTAGTCCATAGTTGATAAGCGTTCTAAATTTCAGAACCCTTGATGAATTATCCAAACCAAACTTCCTTTGGTGCAGACTCTAATGTCAAACTGAGATCAACAACATAGTCTTATGACTGTTAAAGGTTTCAAGTATAAACACTTGACAACCTAGGACATGGTTCAAGGTCTTATGACCCTCAGAAGTTCATTTGTTTCTTGTTATTCATTCTTGATTCAAAAGCTGAGTTTTATGTTTCAGAAGCCTTTGATTTATTCGCATGTTATTATTCATTTGTTATATTATTATACTTGTGGGCAATCGTGCTCACTCTTGTGTAATAATAACATTGCAGTTAAGAACGAAAGATCAAATGAGCCTTCCACTAGTAAAGGCAAGGGCAAGGTTAACAAATGAGGTAGATTTGTTGTTCTTATGTATTTATTTTCAGACTTGATGTTATTAAGACTTGTTATTGTTTATGATTCCATACAGATGTTTAAGGTTAGAGTGACCTAGGATTGTATTTTTATGCAGTTGATGTAATCCCATAAGGGGAGATTTATTTATTATTTCTATCTATTGCATGGTTTGAATTTATTTATGGGTAGATAGATAGATGATATTTGTACAGTGAGCACCAAATCCTGTGGAATTGGAAGTACAGGATTTGGGGGTGTCACATGTCTTACTCAATACGTTTATCATCTTTGATGATTTACATTCTTATCTTCTTCTTATAACTTCTCTAGGACTGAGCACACATCATTTCTCTACTAGTAGTCCATATGGTACTCTGAGTGGTTTCCCACAAACAACCAACAAACAAGTTCCTGTCCCATCTACACTACCCATAATAGTGAGTTAGATCGGTTGCCAGTTTTGTATATACCTTCTCTCTCTGAAGGAATTGTTTAGCCCAGCTCCCATATGTCAACCATCAAAGGTTACGATTGCACCACAACCTAACTTATCTTAACTTATCCGAACTATTAAACTATAATGTTCGTTAAGTTAATTTCTTATTCCTTATGGCTTTCTGACAAATAAATGGCATACCTCAGGATTCATTCTTTATCGTCCAAGTCATACAGCCTTTTGTATATTCAGAACGATCATTCAATATTCATTCTACGCATTTATAACGTTAAGCATTTTATGTTACCTTATTCTTATATTATGACGTCCGGTTCATTCGACTCGGAACATCATCCAAGTTATAAACATTAACTCGGCTTCTTTACATTATACGTACTTGTCTTTAATTCAGCTTCTTCACCGTTCACAGGTTTAATCATAGATCTTCATTACCTTACGGTCAAACCATACACGGGGTATAGGTTCTACCCGTTTAATATTCGCGTACACTTAACCTTCCCGACGGTTCAATTGTTCAACGCTTACATTTCATTCTAACGTTCTCCTCTGACTCACATTCGGCTTTCATTAATCTTATTACCGTTCACTACGGCTTTCTTGATAATTCATATCTTACTTACTACCTTCGTCAACGTCTAAGTCATGCAACTAATGTATACTTAGAACGTTTGCCCGACGTGAATACGATTCACGAGGATCGTTTACGTATTCAATGTTTACTTTGTTCATCCCTTAATTTCTCATTTAACCTTTATCTAAGGTTTTAATCGCTTTCATTCATTACTCAACATCTGAACCCCATGTTAACTATTCTTTCTTAATGTCGAAGCCATACGATTCGTTGTATGGTAAGACCGATCTCTCATCGCAACAACGTTGCATTCACAGTGTTTAAACGCTTTACATTCATCTCTCTTTACCACGTCATAACATCGAATGGTTATTCATTACCCTCATCAATCAACGTCTAAGGAATCACAATCATAGCAATCCCTCAAGTTCGTTATTCATGACTACGGTTCCCAGATATTGGTTCCACAACACACATTCACATTCTTTATCTTTTAATCTCGATTAATCTTTTTGTTCAACCTTTATTAAAGGTTTAATACACTTAATTAAGTGATACATTAGTTGAACTACATGTTCATATTTATTTCTTGCACATCCCCCAGTAATTGAGCACTTAAAAGCTCAACAATGGGCACGGACTTGCACCGACGTTGCGGCGCCGTGTGTCTTCGTTTACCTCGCGCTGCAGTGCCACTCTGCAGTGTCAAACTGCCGAGGCTAGCACTGTGGCGCCACTCCCTTCTCTATTTCTCGCACTACGATGCCACTCGGTGATGGTGATGGCCGAAGCTCGCATTGTGGCGCCGAACCCCCAAGACACGACTTCATGTTGCTGCAAGGTATCGAAAGCGTGAAACTTAGAAAAATTTTCTAAGTCTTTTACAAGCTTAAGACGCTGACTTCAAAATCTCATATCTTATTCGTTATAACTTGGAACGAAATTGTTCCAAAGCTATTTTCTTCCTTATCTTACGTACTTCGATTACCCTTGGACTGAACTTCGTTCTGAATCCATTAACATGCCATTCAATTGGCTTAATCTTCACTCTTCGTTCATTTTATGTTATTAGTGTTCTTCGTTCGTTCATCCGTAATTCGATCATCCAAATTCGTAACTCGTTCGTTCTTGAGTCCACGACTCACGTTTGATACATTTTCTTAAATTCTTATAAAACCCTACACTTTTGGGTTCATTTACTAACTTTCTAATTCTTGTTCTTCTTTTATAAAGTTTTCGCCATAACTTCGTTATAGCTCAGTTTTAATCTATTCTTCATGAACGTTTTTAACGTTCCTAACCAAGCAATAAGCAACTAACTTATACGCAATGGTTTTAAACTTGTCCATCAACAACAATTATCCTACAATGGTTTTAAATTTGTCCATCAACAACATTCTTCGCTTGTTCTTCATTTTTAATCGATATTTTGATTACGATTTTACTTTTCCTTGGAATTTGATGTTATAGAACATCATTCCTTACTTATTTGACCTACTCATTCGTAAGATTCATTCGGATCGCTCAAAATCCTTACGAATCTTACACGTCCTTAAGAAATTTATAAACTAAATTTTTAATTCTTATTTCTTCATTTTCTTACGATTTCAACCATATGAAACCATTCTTAACATCATCTACTTCTTATTCTCATTAAGTTATGATTTAAACATATAAACTTAAAGAAAATTATCTAGAAGTTAGGTTTTCGGATTACCTTTCTTCTTTAATCTCATTCGGTCGGACAAAGCGTGCACTCAGGCAAGCTTTTCCTCTTCCTTTTCCTCTCTTCCCCCATCCGAACTCTCTCTCTCTCTCTCTGAAAGTTGTAGGATTTTTCAAAATCCCAAAACAATGAAGTTAGCTTCATATTTATAGATTTTCAAGGCGAGGGGTATTTTAGTCATTTCGCTCCCCTTAACCTCCTTACTATTAAAAGCTCAAGGAAAAAGTTTACTTGGCCTCCACACTTACTTAGCCATTAAGTTTACTTAGCCATTAAGTCTACTTAGCCATTAAGTTTACTTAGCCATTAAGTTTACTTAACTCTTAAGTTTACTTACTCATTAAGTAACTTATCCTTACTATTCCACCTCCTTACTATTCACGTAGCTTCCCTTGGAAGCTTCGTGGTTCCATCTTTCGGGTTTCGTCTGACAGTATTAAAAATTGCGATTTTCGGAATCTAAATATTTTTGGATATTTCGTCTTTCCTTTACCGATTAACTTTTACGTATTCTTCAGATTTTCGAAAAACTGGAAAACACTTTTCCATGATAGGCGTTTTCCTTCACGTTTTCCCCTAACGTAGCTAAACGAGTGAAGAGTACATAACAGTACTTTTCATCATTTTTATTTTATCCGATTTCTGCACGTTTTTTAAGAAAAAAATTTATAAGCTTACATAACTTTTTACGATATATTATTGTCAAATCTTTCGACGGAATGTCATTTCGACATACCGAACTCTCGGAAAGGCTTATGTTATTCAAACCCTAACCCTTAGGATTTCGTCGGGTGAATAGTGCCTATTTCGTCTTTATCCCCAGAAATATTTTTGTTCCCAAAAATATTTTATTTTCGTCAGTCTAGCTCGTAGCCAGAATCCTCCCGATTAATAATCATCCTAGGTTCTAGAACGATTAATAAACACATAGTACAGAATAGTATTTAATAAAATTTTGTTTCATTAATTACTAATTCTTTAAACTTAAATTCTGGACAATCCGATTTTTCGGGTTGTCACAGGTAATGCCTCCAGATTTTAAGTGCGAAAACGATAGCGGCTAGCTCTAGATAATGAGTAGGATAATTTCTCTCATATTCTTTGAGTTGTCGTAAGGCATAGGCTATGACTTTCCCATGTTGCATGAGAACACATCCTAAAACTTTGCCTGAAGCATTGCTATATATGACAAATCCCTCCGAACCAGAAGGTATTGTTAGAACAGGTGCTGAAATGAGTCTCCTCTTGAGTTCTTGAAAACTTTTCTCACATTCCTCGCTCCAACCGAATTTTATATCTTTTCGAGTTAGCTGAGTTAATGGAGTAGTGATTCGAGAAAATCCTTCCACAAATCTCCGATATGAAACAGCTAAGCCCAGAAAGCTACGTACTTCGGTCACTTACTTAGGTTGCTCCCAACTTTGAATTGTTCAATCTTCGCTGGGTCAATGGATATTCCATGATTTGATATCACGTGCCCAAGGAATGCTACTTCCTCAAGTCAGAACTCGCATTTCTTCAATATTGCCTCCTTTTTAGTTTTAATAAAAGGACTCTAACTCATGCAAGCATACATGGGTCAACAAGTAGTACAGAGTAAGAACAGTATCGATCCACAGAGAAAGTATCAAAATTAAATTATTATGCATCAATTGTATCACTATTTTTAATATGCTTAAACGAAGGCTTACAATTTTAAATTAATCTAACTCAAATAATGAATAAAATAATACTAATGGAACAATAAATCTAATTTGGAAATAATGGGATTCTAACTTCATTTCATATTTCATCTAAACATTACCATCATGTAAGATTATACATATATCATGGAAAATTAGCCAAGAGCACGAAAATAGACATAACCATTTTTCAATGCATTGTGACTTGCTTACATAACATCCACATGTAGTAAAAATTATGTAATCATCAATAAAACCAAAATCACTATATTTCTATGTGAAATTGCAGCAATATTGAATTGAAGCACAAGCTCTTATGTTACAACACATGGTGAAACATTATATTTCTATCTGATTCACGAAATATAAAGCTAAACATTTCAGCCTCATATACGCATGCTATCATGATTACAACCATACTCGCATGTCATTTTTCAATTTCATACATGTACATAAATTAAATGGTGATCAAACATTCATGCAATCTAATCAATCATAATAGAAATTCCGATGATACACACACAATCAAGCAATCAAGCCATAAATTTAAGAGTACATATCAAAATTCGTTAGAATCCCATAATGGAATTTAGTTCATTTCTGAACCAAAAGCCATTATGAGATTATAGCAAAATATGGAAAATAATTAAAATAATTGAAGGAGAAGATAGGATTGATCAAACCCAATTGCAGTTTATGTTCCAAAGCGTTGTTCAAATCTCCAATAATTTCCAGCAAAATGAAATAAAAAATTGTTCAATGATTAAATTCTAAAGAAGATGTAGAAAATATTAAGTCTATGCTCAATTCCTCTTTTGAAAATACGTTCAAAGCTTAGAACCCTAGTTCTTTAGTCTAAAAACTGATAAAAACAATAATAATTTCGTCTGGTACCAACCAAAGTAGTTTTGATAAATACAAACACTTCAAATTTTAAATTTAAAATAAAATCATATAATGACTTTAGATGGTGGCGCTTGTGCCACATGAGGTCCAAATACAAAAAAAGCGCGCGGTAGCGTGTGTGCTTTTCTAGCTATCTGCGAGGTGATGCAAGGGCACAGAATCCAAACTTGCTTTCGTGTGCGACTTACTGTATTTTGCATTTTTGTTTTCTGCTGTTGTTTCCTGTGGCTCCATTACTTGTTTCTTTTTCCTTCATCACTGTTAAATTCCTTATCTCCGCTCGTCTCACGTGCCATGCCTTCGCTATTCTCATCATACATGCCACTGTTAAGTTATGCCATTTCCTGCATTTTTACACTAGAGGAGTTCTAATTACAAGTAATGCAAAATAAACAAAATGCAACTGAAAACATACTAAAATGTACTTGAGATGGGCATAGTTCTCGTGAATTTATATCCAATAAGTAGATATAAAACCTACTTATCATTCAACTTGGAATATAACTTGTTTTCACGAAGCTTTTGGAGTATCAGCCCCAAGTGTTGCTCATGATCTTCACGCTTTTGGATTAGATGAGTATGTCATCAATAAAGACAACCAAAAAATGATCCAAATATTCCTTGAAGGCCGCATGAGCATTAGTCAATCCAAAAGACATGACTAGGAATTCGTAATGCCCATACCGAGTTCTGAAAGCAGTCTTTGGAATTTCATCAGTTTTAACTTTTAAGTGATGATATCCGAAAGGAAGATTGATCTTTGAAAAGAATTTAACGCCTTGAAACTGGTCAAATAAGTCATCAATACGAGGTAACAGGTACCTATTTTTAACGGTGACATGATTCAACTCCCGATAATCAATACAAAGTCTCATACTCCCATTTTTATTCTTTAGGAATAAAACATGAGCACCCCAAGGAGACGTACTAGGTCGAATGAAACCAATGTCTAACAACTCCTGCTGTTGGATTTTTAACTCTTGAAGTTCAACAGGAGCCATTTGATATGGGGCTTTGGAAATGGGTTTTGTACTGGGTTCAAGATCAATATAAAACTCGTATTCACACTCTGGGGGTAGGCCAGAAAGTTCTTCAGGGAATATGTCAGGAAATTTTTTAACAATAGAAATATCATTCAAATCTGACGTATTTTTGTTTAAATCCGTGACATGGGCTAAGAAAGCTTGACATCCATTTTTCAATAAACGAATAGCTTTATGGCTTGATATGACAGTGATTGACTTTAGTGGTTTGGTTGCTTGAATTCGCATATAAGGTTGGTTAAGAATATAAAAGCTAACAACCTTACAAAAATAATCAATTTTTGCATGATGAATAGTTAACCAATCAATCCCTAAAATCACATCAAATGCAAGTATTTTCAAAGAGATTAGGTCGACAGGTAATGTGAGGGTGCCGATTTGAATCAAACAAGACTTATAAATAGTAGATGTAATGAAGGTTTCTCCCAATGGGGTTTCAACAGATAAGTCAAAGTCTAATTTCTCTGGAGTCAAATTTAAACGTTGAGCGCAAGTAGGAGAAATAAAAGAATGGGTAGAACCGGTATCAAATAAGGTATAGACTTCGAAAGAGTTTATGATCAGATTACTCGTGATAACCTCATCCGGGTTCCTCTCTTTTTCGGAGGTCACGACAAACACTCTTCCTTGAACTACCGGCTTTAATTTGTCTGGGACGGCCTTTGGTGTCTCCTTCCGAGCTGGACTTGACTTCCCTGCATGATAAAATTGGGCTAGGTGACCTTCTCTTCTGCAATTATAACATGCTTTGGACTGTTGCGTACAGTTTGGACTGATGTGTCCCTTCCCTCCGCACTTGTAGAATACGATTTGTGGTCGTTCTCCTTCTTTGAAAACGGGTGCTGGTGTTGACGTCTTTCCATCATTATTGAACCTCTTTTTCTTGAAATTTCCGCTTCTATTGGCTTTGATGACTGTTACCACTGGTATTATCGATTTGTCGGCTGCTCTCTCTTGGTTGGGTTAACTCATTATCGCGCTCCAATAACTGAGCCCTATTCATAACATCTAAATATAAGCAAAGTTTGTGAGAAATGAGGTATTGACGTATTTCGGGTTTCAAACCTCTTAGAAACATCCGCGTCTCACGCTCCTCATTATCAACCAAATGGGATGCAAACTGGGACAACTCGGTAAAACTTAGCCTCGTACTGCGACACGGTCATGTTGTTTTGCTCCAGCTTGATGAACTCCACCTCCTTCATGTGACGAATACTTTCAGAAAAGTACTTGTCGTTGAACAATTCTTGGAACTTCTCCCAAGACATCTTCAGTGCAGTAGGTTGAGTACACTTTACAGATTTCCACCAGTAATCTACCTCACCTCGCAACATGAAGGTGGCAAAGGGAACCTTTTGCTTCTCGGAGCATCCCAAGACATCAAATATCTTGGTGATCAGCTTTATCCATGTCTCCGCCTTAAGTGGTTTTGGCTCTCCCAAAAAATCCAGTGGTCCCAACTCCTTGAATTGCTTAACGGTGACCGTCCGAGAGTTGCCAGTGTTTCTACCTACATTTTGAACAAGTGTCTCTCTTGCTTGATGTTGCATGAATTACAGAAAGTTCCTAAACATCCTGTCGTTCATCATTTGGTCGGTGTTGTTGTTTGCATGAGGATTGTTGCCTTCCTGATGCACATTATCCTGGTTATTGATCGTTGGTGATTCAACAGTCTCATGTGCTCCATTGCTATTCTCAACATTCTTGGAAGTCATTTTCAAATACTACCACAAAATAAGGATTAATTAACATACAACATATTATCCCTATATTCTGACCGACCAATTAAATAACAAATAAACTTAGGTAGGTCATACTAGCGAAAGAATTACCCGTCTCTCCCCTCCTAGTTCTAGTCTCACATCTTAGCCAGGGATCATATCCCTAAGCATTGATACCAACTGTGATGCCCCTAAAATAGGTATATATCACCCATTCTGAGTCACCAAATACATGGTACAAAATTCAAATACAACTTAATTAATTCAACTATCGTGTGAATACGACAAAACATATGCTGAGAGTTTTAATACTAATATTATCTTCTAGACAATATCCACACTCAAATTCAATCTTATTACGATTATTATCACACTATTTCATAGAATAGGGAGGACTACTAAAACAACCATCTGGACAGTCACTCCGTTCCCCGACTAGTCCCAACTATATTCTTATTTCTTGAAGAGAACAATGAAAGCAAAGGGTGACCTCAACTAGCCCAGTAAAGAATATTATGACTAAGATAATGCATAATAAATTATCGTTAGCCTTCAACAGTGTTAAACTGATAGAATATAATAGACAACAAGTTTAACTGCAGCGGAATAAACAATCCATTAGAAGATTCATTTTCCATAGTATGGAAGGGATATTATTCTATTTTTAAAACAACATTTCTAAGTTCATTTTCCACATAATTCTATTTTTAAAACTACATTTCCTATCAAGCAATACAACACATAACTCTTACGCCTACAAGCATTAATGAACACGTCAGTGCAAACTGAAAGCATGTAAACAACATCCATGGATTACATCATGTAAAACATTATATCTACGCTCATGTTATCCAAAATACTCAACAATCCTTCAAGATTCAAATTCATCATTGGCTAGACATAAATTCCACATAGCTAGAATTGTGAAACATGCAACTAAACAAAAAATGCAACTAAACATATACTAACACAAATAATAATAATGACAAAAATTAGAATTTTTTTTTGCAATTATTAACTAACACATAAACATGCAAAATTTAAACTAACATGCAAACACTACATACAACTACCCTACTACCCAATACCCCCAAACTTAAAATATTCATTGTCTCAAAGAATGAAGGTATATGGTTAGAAGAACTCCCCTACTACTCAGCTGCATCACCCTCTTCGGGTGGTGAATCCGGTGGTGGAAATGGCATGGCTGTCCCAAACTGTGGCCACTCAAGCATAGTTCCCTCCTGCGCAAATGCCTCCGCTAGCAACCGTGTCAAACCCGTAGCAAACGCTGTAAAATTATCATACATTGCATCGACCTTCCGCTCCAACCTTCGGAGCTGTCGATCCCCAGTAACAGCAGTGGCTTGGGTTGATGTTCCTTCTTCATCCGTCTTAGAGGGCTGCGATGATGGCGTATATGATGAGGGACGAAGAATAAACCCCATTCCTCTTGGATGCGGAGTACCCCCTTACCAATCTTCAAACTGCGCTATTGTGGCATGCGTAATGTCTTGGCTGGGTAACTACAACTGCTCATCCGTCCACCTAATTCCTACTTTAGCACACAAATGAGTCACTATTGAAGCATGTGGAATACTCCCTGTGGTATTTCCCTACATATATCTCATCATATTCTGATTCATCAAGTGACTTACATCGATATATTTTCCAACAATAATTCCCCATAATATAATTGCTCGCTCCACTGTAATCTAATGCTGGTGAGAAGAAGGCATAAGTTTGGCACATACAAAGAGATTCCAGGCTTTTGCATAACGATTGAGAGTGGAAGTCGAAAATGTCTTGGGTTTATTCCTGTCAGGAGTGCATGTCCACTGAGTCCCTGGAATACACAAATCAGTGATGACAACGTCTAAATCTGTCTCCAAACATTCTGTCACCACCCAATTCGTTCATCCAACTGGAGGGTCGGGTTAATTAAACACTTCACGAATAGCTCTCGGTCTGTAGTCCACTTGAATCACACGAACGAAAGAAAACCAATTCATCGTTTCACGCGCATTTGCATAAAACTCCTGCACAATAGCCATAGGTGAAGCCGTCGGCATAGAGCACACACCAAGCCAACACTTCTCTCTAATCATCTAAACTAACTCACCATCCTGCGCGTCGGGCTTAAATCCTCTCTCGCGTACAAATGACTTTCCCACAATTTGATAGTACTCTATTTGAGCATCCAAGTTAACAAACTTTGAAAAATCAAAATTATCACCGCTTTGGCTACTTGCAGAGGAGGACTCAGGAGTGCGAGATCGAGCACGCTTAGGACCCATTTGAAACTGATAAAGAAGAAGAAAACTTGCGTGCTACAATCGTGAATGATAGGTGATGAACTAAATACCACCAAACTTATGTTGCACAAACCCACTAAAACCCTAGTTTTATCAGTGTAGATGTTGAATGTGGGTAGGAGATCTGATGCGACAATCACGTAGTAGTGGAGATGAGATGTTATACTTTCACTTGGGAACGGTTCGGAAAGGAGTAGTTGTGCGTGTTGTGGAGAACAAGCGAATACGACTCTCTGTTATAACAACTGATAGAAGATATGAGTCACAACACGTTTTTAAAAACCAACTTTCAAAATCCGGTGTCGGGCGCGGTCGCGCATGTTCTCAATGGGAACATGGCGCGGGCGCGCGAGTGCCTTTTTTACACAGACATGCAGTGCGGGCGCAAAATTTTTAAAGCATTTCATGGCGCGGCCGCATGTCCCTGCTTCCTGCACTACCAATTTTATCTCCAAGACATCAAAACAGTAATGAATTCAGTCCAATTCACCTACATAAACACCAATAAACACTGTCACAGCATGAATTACTGAACAAGCATGAGTGTCTATCTTGACACCATAATTTCTATGTTATGCACAAACATAATCATATCTGCATTCAGCTTTTAAGATATTTATGTAAAGCTAATCAAACTATCACAACTAAAAATGAAAATGAACTAACAAAATTAATCTAAACAAAATAAATAAAAAGTAGAGATAGAAACAATGGGTTGCCTCCCATTAAGCGCTAAGTTATAGTCAATTAGCTTGACTGTCTCTAACTTTTCATGTTAAAGAAAGAATTGAGGTTACTTTTTGTCTGTCAACCTTGCCACCAAAATAATGCTTTAGTTGCTGTCCATTCACTTTAAATGGCTTGTCCAGGAACTTATCGAACACTTCTACCGCACCAATGCGAAAACTGTCTTCACTGTGAATGGCCCTGACCACCTTGATTTGAGCTTCCCAGGAAAAAGTTTAAGTCTTGAATTGAATAGCAAAACTCTTTGTCCCAGTACAAATACTCTCTCTAAAATCCTGCGATCATGCCATTTCTTCACCTTTTCCTTGTAAAGCTTTGAATTTTCATACGCCTGTAGTTTGAATTCATCCAACTCATTGAGTTGGAATAGGCGTTTTTTTCCTGCAGCCTTCAAATCAAAATTTAGCTTCTGAATCACCCAATATGCCTTATGCTCTAGCTCTATAGGAAGGTGACAGGCTTTGCCATAAACTAGCTAAAAAGGTGACATGCCCAACGGAGTTTTATAAGCAGTCCTATATGCCCAAACAGCATCATCAAGCTTTAAGGACCAATCTTTTTGTGTGGGATTCATACCTTTTTCTAGAATTCTCTTGACTTCACTATTTGAAACTTTTGTTTGGCCATTCGTTTGAGGATGATAAGCTGTAACAATGTGATGATTCACCCCATACTTAGCCAATAGAGTTGTGAACTGCCTATTACAAAAATGACTGCCTTCATCACTAATGATAGCCCTTGGAGTCCCAAACCTCATGAAAATACTCTTCTGCAAAAATCTGAGGACTACTTTGGCATCATCTATTGGAAAAGCTACCACTTCCACCCACTTTGACACATAATCCACTACTAGCAAGATGTAAAGATTTCTACATGAAGAAACGAAAGGACCCATGAAATCTATCCCCCACACATCAAAAATTTCCACTTTGAGGATTATGTTCAATGGCATTTCATTCCTTTTCGAAATGTTCCCGACTCTTTGACATCTGTCACATCTCTGGACGAAACTGTTAGTATCTTTGAAAATTGTTGACCAGTAGAATCCTGCTTGTAACACTCTAGCCGTTGTTCGCTCTCCACTGTAGTGACCACCATATACAGAAGCATGACAATCCTGTAAAATCCCCTTTGTCTCAGTATATGGGATATACCTCCTTATCATCTGATCATCGCATTGTTTGAACAAATATGGTTCATCCCATATAAACCATTTAACATCATGCAATAATTTCTTCTTTTGATGACCAACCAAGTCAGAAGGTACCATCTTACTCACCAAGTAGTTTGCATAGTCTGCAAACCATGCCACTTCCCCTTTTACCACAAATAACTGTTCATCTAGAAAGGATTCATTAATCACGACCTTGTCATCTGCCTCCCTTTTCGGATTCTCGAGTCAGGATAAGTGGTTCACCACTTGGTTCTCAGTTCCCTTTCTATCCTTGATATCTAAATCAAAATCCTGCAATAATAATATCCATCTGATCAAACAGGGCTTTGCATCCTTCTTTGCCACTAAGTGTGGAATTGCCGCATGATCTGTGTACACTATCACCTTCGTACCAATCAGATATGCTCGGAATTTATCAAAAGCATACACAACTGCCAGTAATTCTTTCTCTGTGGTGGTGTAATTCAACTGCGCATCAGTAAGGGTCTTGGTAGCATAGTAAATTACATGAAAAATCTTTTCCTTTCGCTGACCCAAAACAGCCCCCATAGTATAATCACTGGCATCACACATTAATTTGAATGGCAAATCCCAATCCGGTGTTGTAATGACTGGTGCTAAAGTTAACTTCCCTTTCAAATGCTCAAATGCAGTCACACAATCCTCATCAAATTTAAACTGTGTGTCCTTCTCCAATAAACAACAAAGTGGTTTAGTTATCTTGGAGAAGTCTTTTATGAATCTGCGGTAAAAGCCTGCATGTCCGAAAAAACTTTGAACACCTTTTACTGAAGTAGGTGGCGGCAAATTCTCAATAGTCTCTAATTTAGCTCTGTCCACCTCAAGTCCCCTCTTCGACACCTTTTGTCCCAGAATTATTCCTTCTTGTACCATGAAATGGAACTTTTCCCAATTCAATTCCAAATTTGTTTCAACACATCTTTTCAAAACCATCACCAAATTATCAAGACATAAATCAAAAGAATCCCCAAATACTGAGAAATCATCCATGAATACCTCCACATTCTGTTCCACCATATCCGAAAAAATAGCCATCATACATCTCTAAAAGGTGGTTGGAGCATTGCATAAACCGAAAGACATCCTTCTGAAAGCAAAAGTACCGTATGGACATGTAAAGGTTATCTTTTCTTAGTCCTCTGGAGCTATAACAATCTGATTGTAACCTGAATATCCATCCAGAAGGCAATAATACTCATGACCAGCTAGTCTATCCAACATCTGATCGATAAATGGCAGTGGGAAGTGATCTTTCCTTGTAGCTTTGTTAAGCCTGTGGTAGTCCATGCAGACTCTCCACCCCGTCACTATTCTTATTGGAATCAACTCATTATTCTTATTAGAAACCACGGTCATACCACCCTTCTTCGGTACACATTGCACTGGGCTCACGCATGAACTATCTGAAATCGGATAAATTATGCCTACATCCAGCCATTTCAATACTTCTTTCTTGACCACTTCCTTTATGATCGGATTAAGTCTTCTTTTTTGCTCCACCGACAGCTTGCTATCATCTTCTAGCAGGATCTTATGCATACAAAAAGAAGGGATGATCCCTTTTATATATGTTATAGTCCATCCAATAGCTGACTTGAACTCTCTAAGAACTCGTAGCAGTTTTTCTTCCTGAAAAGATGTTAGTGCAGAAGAAATAATCACAGGTAACTTTGAAGCTTTATTTAAAAATGCATATCTTAAATGATCAAGAAGTGGTTTCAAATCAAGTTCTGGAGGTGTCTCAAGAGATGGCTTCAATTTCACTGTCGTCTCACCAGCTTTCTTCAGTGGCTCAACAGGAGTTTTTAATTTTCTGAATTGTGGAGTAGTATCAAGAAAATGCACAAGTTCTTCAAATTCCTCATCCTCTAATTCTGAATTTCCAGCCATAACACTTCTCAACGGTTCATAATCCATCAAACTATCTACTTCATCATTTAAGACCTTTTCCACCAAATCAACCCCGAAGCATTCCTCTTCATCTGTTGGAAATTTCATTGCCTTGAATACGTTAAAGGTAACTTCCTGATCATGAACACGCATTGTAAGTTCCCCTTTCTGAACGTCTATCAAGGTCCTTCCTGTGGCTAGTAATGGTCTTCCAAGTATTATTGGTATACTTCTATCTTCTTCATAATTTAAAATGATAAAATCAGCCGGAAAGATAAATTTATCCACTTTTACCAATACATCTTTAACAATCCCTCGTGGATAAGTGATAGACCTGTTAGCAAGCTGCAACAAAATATTTGTCGACCTTGGAGCCGACAATCCCAACTGATTGAATACTAACAAAGGCATCAAATTAATACTTTCCCCAAGATCACACAAACACTTGCTGAAACTCATCTTACCAATTGTGCATGGAATTATAAAACTGCCCGAATCCTTCAGCTTTAGAGGTAATTTATGTTGAAGCACTGCACTGCATTCCTCCGTCAAGGCCACTGTCTCAAAATCTTCTGATCTCTTCTTCCTTGACAAAATACCATTCATGAACTTTGCATAACTCGGCATCTGTTCAAATGCCTCAGCGAAAGGTATGTTAATCTGCAACTTTTTAAAAACCTCCAAGAACTTGCTGATTTGCTTGTCTTCCCTCTGCTTATGCAATCTCTATGATATGGAATCGAAGGGTGAACTATTAGTATTTGATTCACGGGCGTCTCACATGATTCTTTTTTATTATTCTCTTCCTGCTATTGTCCAGATTCTTCATTAATCACTTTCTTCTCAGACAAATTTTCTACCTCGCGCGGTTGTGCGTCTTCCCCATGTAAACATGGTGTGGCCGCGCCATGCTGATTTCCTACAACCTGTTTCCCAGACCTGAGTGTGATCGCCTGACATTGTTCCTTCCCTTCTCTTCTTGGATTTGCCTCTGTGGTACTTGGCAATGAACCCTGGGGCCTGTTGTTAAGCACGCTCGCCATTTGACACATTTGAGTTTCCAAATTTTTTATAGCCACTGCTTGGTTTTTAATCAGCACTTATGTGTTTCCCATGTACTTCATCATCATCTCCTCCATCTCTGATTTCATTTCTGGCTGAGGTGCAGCTAGAGTATGATGTTGTTGTTGAGAGAATCCCGGTGGGTAAGATGGTCTTGGTGCAAACTGTTGCTGAGCTGACTGTGACTGAAATTGGTTATGTGGTTGAAACTGACTCTATTAATTTCCTTGATTATTTGACCAACTGAAGTTTGGTTGGTTGCGGTTTTTGGAGTTGTATGTGTTCTGAAATTGTCCTTGATCCTTCCTATAATTGCTCACATATTGTACAGACTCTGAACTAATAGCACATTGGTCCGTTGAATGTGACCCAGCACAAATCTCACATACAAAGGCCACTGTCTTCACCTTGGTCTCTGTCAACGAATCAATCTTCTTTGCCATGGATGCCATCTGTGATGACAATTGAGTGATAGCATCCACTTCTAACAAACTTGCAACTTTGGGCTGTGGCATCTTGGCTATAGGATTTTGAAAATCATTAGCTGCCATTGTCTCAATGAGCTTATAGGCCTTGTCATAGCTCTTCGCCCTTAAAGCTCCTCCTGCAGCTGCATCTACAATAGGCCTGGATTGCCATCCCAATCCATTATAAAATGTGTTGATAACCATCTAATTTGGCATGCCATGGTGTGGACATTTCCTTAGCATCTCTTTGTATCTCTCTCTGGCTTCATATAATGATTCACCCTGTTGCTGCTCAAACTGAGAAATTGTTGCCCTCATCTTCGCAATCTTAGCCATTGGGAAAAACTTGGCTAAGAATTTATGTGCTAGGTCCTCCCATGTGGTGATAGATCCCAGAGGTAAAGAGTGAAGCCAACTTCTTGCTTTATCTCGCAATGAGAATGGAAATAGCCTTAGTCTGATTGCATCCTCTGTCACCCCGTTATATCTAAAAGTATCACATATTTCAATGAAGCACAACAGGTGTTCATTAGGATCATCTGTAGCAGCACCCCCAAACTGTACCGAATTCTGCACCATTTGAATAGTGTCCGGCTTTATCTCAAAGGTGTTGGCTGCTATTGCTGGCCTGACTATACTCGACTGCAATCCATTAATTTTTGGCATTGAATAGTCTCTCAAAGCCCTATGCTCCTTTCTTTGCTCTTCTCTTTGTCCTTCGGATGCCATATTAGATGTTGTCCCCTCTAACTATGCTTATATATTTCTACGCGCTCTCGATTTCCAACCTCTACCGTTAATGTTGTCAAGTTCAGGTATCAACTCAGAATTGGATGATCGCGTGTGCATAAAATATATACAAGTACCTGAAACAAAAACAAAAAAAAATATAAATGAGATAAGATTAGATTTGTCTAAGTCATACAAATTTAGCTTAAAACTGATGATAATAATACAATTAAAAGCTTTTCCCCAGCAACGGCGCCAAAAACTTGTTGCCTCCTTTTTAGTTTTAATAAAAGGACTCTAACTCATGCAAGCATACATGGGTCAACAAGTAGTACATAGTAAGACAGTATCGATCCACGGAGAAAGGTTTCAAAATTAAATTATTATGCATCAATTGTATCACTATTTTTCATATGCTTAAACAAAGGTTTACAATTTTAAATTAATCTAACTCAAATAATGAATAAAATAATACTAATGGAACAATAAATCAAATTTGGAAATAATAGGATTCTAAATTCATTTCATATTTCATCTAAACATTACCATCATGTAAGATTATACATATATCATGGAAAATTAGCCAAGAGCACAAAAATAGACATAACCATTTTTAAATGCATTATGACCTGCTTACATAACATCCACATGTAGTAGAAATTATGTAATCATCAATAAAACCAAAATCACTATATTTCTATGTGAAATTGCAGCAATATTGAATTGAAGCACAAGCTCTTATGTTACAACACATGGTGAAACATTATATTTCTATCTGATTCACGAAATATAAAGCTAAACATTTCAGCCTCATATACGCATGCTATCATGATTACAACCATACTCGCATGTCATTTTTCAATTTCATACAAGTACATAAAATGAATGGTGATCAAACATTCATACAATCCAATCAATCATAATAGAAATTCTGATGATACACACACAATCAAGCAATCAAGCCATAAATTCTAGACTACATATCAAAATCCGTTAGAATCCCATAAAAGAATTTAGTTCATTTCTGAACCGAAAGCCATTATGGGATTATAGCAAAACATGGAAAATAATTAAAACAATTAAAGGAGAAGATAGGATTGATCAACCCCAATTACAGTTTATGTTCCAAAGCGTTGTTCAAATCTCCAATAATTTCTAGCAAAATGAAATGAAATATTGTTCAATGAATGAATTCTAAAGAAGATGTAGAAAATATTAAGTCTATGCTCAAATCCACTTTTGAAAATACGTTCAAAGCTTAGAACCCTAGTTCTTTAGTCTTAAAACTGATAAAAATAATAATAATTGCATCTGGTACCAACCAGAGTAGTTTTGATCAATACAAACACTTCAAATTTCAAATTTAAAATAAAATCAGACAACAACTTCAGATGACGCGCGCGGCCACGCGAGGTCCCAATATAAAAAAGGCGCGGGCGCGCGTGTATACGTTTCTAGCTACTACAGTCGATGGATGGCAAGGCATGCGTAATCAAACTTGCTTTCATCATGAGGCGGCATGGCAGATTCTCTGCATTCTTGTTTTCTGCTGCTATTTCCTATGGCTCCACTACTTGTTGCTTATTCCTTCATCACTGTTCAATTCCTTATCTCCACTCATCTCACGTGCCATGCCTTCGCTATTCTCATCACACATGCCACTGCTAAGTTATGACATTTCTTGCATTTTCACACCAGAGGAGTTCTAATTACAAGTAATGCAAACTAAACAAAATGCAACTGAAAACATACTAAAATGTACTTGAGATGGGCATAGTTCTCGTGAATTGATATCCAATAAGTAGGTATAAAACCTACTTATCATTCAACTTGGCATATAGCTTGTTTTCACGAAGCTTTTGGAGTATCAGCCCCAAGTGTTGCTCCTGATCTTCATGGCTTTTTGAGTAGATGAGGATGTCATCATTAAAGACAACCACAAAATGATCCAAATATTCCTTGAATACTCGGTTCATCATATCCATGAAGGTCGCATAAGCATTAGTCAATCCAAAAGACATGACTAGGAATTCGTAATGCCCGTACCGAGTTCTGAAAGCAGTCTTTGGAATGTCAACAGTTTTAACTTTTAATTGATGATATCTGGAATGAAGATCGATCCTTCAAAAGAATTTAACGCCTAGCAACTGGTCAAATTGGTCATCAATGCGAGGCAACGGGTACCTATTTTTGACGGTGATATGATTCAACTCATGATAATTAGTACAAAGTCTCATACTCTCATCTTTCTTCTTTATGAATAGAACATGAGCACCCCAAGAAGACGTACTAGGTCAAATAAAACCAATGTCTAATAACTCCTGCAGTTGGATTTTTAACTCTTGAAGTTCAAAAGGAGCCATTTGATAAGGGGCTTTGGAAATGGGTTTTATATCGGGTTCAAGATCAATATAAAACTCAATTTCACGCTCTGGGGGTAGGACGAAAAGTTCTTCAGGGAATACGTCAGGAAATTTATTAACAATAAAAATATCATTCAAATCTGATGTATTTTTGTTTAAATCTGTGATGGGGTAAGAAAACTTGACATCCATTTTTCAATAAATCAATAACTATATGGCTTGATATGACAGTGATTGACTTTAGTGGTTTGGTTGCTTGAATTCGCATAATAGGTTGGTTAGGAATATAAAAGCTAACAACCTTACAAAAATAATCAATTTTTGCATAATGAATAGTTAACCAATCAATCCCTAAAATCACATCAAATGCAAGTATTTTCAAAGAGAAAAGGTCGACAGGTAATGTGAGGGTGCCGATTTGAATCAAACAAGACTTATAAATAATGGATGTAATGAAGGTTTCTCCCAATGGGGTTTCAACAGATAAGTCAAAGTCTAATTTCTCTGGAGTCAAATTTAAACGTTGAGCGCAAGTAGGAGAAATAAAAGAATGGGTAGAACCGGTATCAAATAAGGTATAGACTTCGAAAGAGTTTATGATTAGATTACTCGTGATAACCTCATCCGGGTTCCTCTCTTTTTCGGAGGTCACGACAAACACTCTTCCTTGAACTACCGGCTTTAACTTGTTTGGGACGGCCTTTGGTGTCTCTTTCCGAGCTGGACTTGACTTCCCTGCATGATAAAATTGGGCTAGGTGACCTTCTCTTCCACAATTATAACACGCTTTGGACTGCTGCGTACAGTTTGGACTGATGTGTCCCTCCCCTCCGCACTTGTAGCATACCCCTTCTTTAAAAATAGCTACTGGTGTTGACGTCTTTCCATCATTATTGAACCTCCTCTTCTTAAAATTTCTGCTTCTATTGTCTTGGCCAGAATTACCACCGAAGTGGTTACCATTTCTGGCATGTTGATTTCCTCCACGTTTTTTGTCACCGCTTCGATGACTGTTACCACTGGTATTATCGATTTGTCGGCTGCTCTCTCTTGGTTGGGTTAACTCATTATCGCGCTCCAATAACTGAGCCCTATTCATAACATCTAAATATAAGCAAAGTTTGTGAGAAATGAGGTATTGACGTATTTCGGGTTTCAAACCTCTTAGAAACATCCGCGTCTCACGCTCCTCATTATCAACCAAATGGGATGCAAACCGGGACAACTCGGCAAACTTAGCCTCGTATTGCGACACGGTCATGTTGTTTTGCTCCAGCTGGATGAACTCCACCTCCTTCATGTGACGAATACTTTCAGGAAAGTACTTGTCGTTGAACAATTCTTGGAACTTCTCCCAAGACATCTTCAGTGCAGTAGGTTGAGTACACTTTACAGATTTCCACCAGTAATCTACCTCACCTCGCAACATGAAGGTGGCAAAGGGAACCTTTTGCTTCTCGGAGCATCCCAAGACATCAAATATCTTGGTGATCAGCTTTATCCACGTCTCCGCCTTAAGTGGTTTTGGCTCTCCCAAAAAATCCAGTGGTCCCAGTTCCTTGAATTGCTTAGCGATGACCGTCTGAGAGTTGCCAGTGTTTCCACCTATATTTTGAACAAAAGTCTCTCTTACCTGATGTTGCACGAATTGCTGAAATCTCCTAAACATTATGTATTTCATCATTTTCTCGGTGTTGTTGTTTGCATGAGGATTGTTGCCTTCCTGATGCACATTATCCTGGTTATTGATTGTTGGTGATTCAACGGTCTCATGTGCTCCATTGCTATTCTCAACATTCTTGGATGTCATTTTCAAATACTGCCATAAAACTAGGGTTAATTAACATGCAACATATTATCCCTATATTCTGACCGACCAACTAAATAACAAATAAACTTAGGTAGGTCATACTAGTGAAGGAATTACCCGTCTCTCCCCTCCTAGTTCTAGTCTCACATCTCAGCCAGGGATCATATCCCTAAGCTTTGATACCAACTGTGACGCCCCTAAAATAGGTATATATCACCCATTCTGAGTCACCAAATACATGGTACAAAATTCAAATACAACTTAATTAATTCAACTATCGTGTAAATACGACAAAACATATGCTGAGAGTTTTAATACGAATATTATCTTCTAGAAAATATCCACACTCAAATTCAATCTTATTACGATTATTATCACACTATTTCATAGAATAGGGAGGACTACTAAAACAACCATCTGGACAGTCACTCCGTTCCCCGACTAGTCCCAACTATATTCTTATTTCCTGAAGAGAACAATGAAAGCAAAGGATGAGCTCAACTAGCCCAGTAAAGAATATTATAACTAAGATAATGTAGAATAAATTATCGTTAGCCTTCAACAGTGTTAAACTGATAGAATATAATAGACAACAAGTTTAACTACAGCGGAATAAACAATCCATTAGAAAAGCCAAGTAGAGCATGATATCCACTATCTTCTATGATTTAAAAGTTTATCATCAATTTTATCGCTGAGACTCAGCTAAATAAATAATCCACATCACTGAATTATCCATGCATTACGGCCAAGGATATTCATTATTATCACCAATGGTCATGATCGTGACAACAACTGTCCATCAATGCACTACGGGCCAATGAGGACTTTTACCAAATCATTTGTAACATTACGGGTCATGATTATACCGAATGATCCCTGGTCATAATCATATCAATCCATAGTCCATCTATGCACTACGGGCCAAAGACGACTTTCATAACCATATAAACATGAGGATGATGACAATGATATAAGAATTCAATTAAATGCAAGCAAAGGATAAATTCTAAAGATTTATAATTTAATTTATCCAGAATTCAATAATGCCCAAATTGTCAACATGATACTGTTTTGTGGAGTAAAATTCAAGAATAATATTGTATCAAAAATGATTTAGACCAAAAAGAAATCAATTTTTGTCATGAATAGTACCCCGAGTGAATAGTACCCAAGTGAATAGTACCCTGTGAATAGTACTTTGGGAATAGTACTCGTGAATAGTACTCTGGCATGAAAAGGTTAAAACTTATCAAGAATGCTCATAATAATATTTTCATGAAAAGATACTGGATGAAGCGCAAATATCAAGGATATTATATTATTTTCAGGAAATATAGAAGCAATACTTACCATAGTAAGTTTAAATTTAGGAATATGAAATGAAATAATATCCCTTCCATACAATGGAGTATGAAAGAAAATAATATTTCTTACGAGTATTGAAATAAAATAATATCATTTACCTTAGTAGAAACTGGATTTGACTGGAATATCAGATATTATTCTTAGAAAATCTTGCAGAAAAAAACTACACGCAAAGTATCCTTATACTCAAGAAAATACGCACAATACTATAGAATAAGAATGTCTGCTATTGGAATGGTGTGTGAGGAAGGAGGGGTTACCCCCCATTTATAGTGCAGTATGGAGGGAAAAACAAACCACTGAGCCTAATTCTTTAGCCTAACTTCTGCCTAATTCCCTATTTTTTCAAGGTTGAGGGCCCACACCAAATGAAACACATGCATGTAATGTCTTTGCAGGACAATCTCAACTTTGAAAAAAACAACCAAAAGCATACTGCTTTTGAAAACAAAGCACTAGAATTCAACTTGCTCATCTCCGCCCCTTTAATCACATGCTTATATATATATATATATAATTTAAAAAAACTATAATATATTATAATAATATATTTGAATGAATATTTTATTGAAGAAGATAATTGTAATTCCACAGAAAAATATGCCAAACTTTCAACAAATATCTCATGCTGAATTCCTTTATTTATATAAAAATTAAACCAATATCCACCACATAATAATTAATATTATAAGCTCACAATATCAACAACCAGATCATTTTCAAGAAAGAGTGGGCTTTCTGATAAGGATTTATCCTTATTAACGCGCAATTAGATGACCAAACCCCTTTCCTCGACAGAATTTTCTAGACATTGTCAATAATGCTAACTAATAATATGAATAATTGTGTTGCGTCAATTATTGTACCTTTATCAACGGGTATTTCAACAGTTAACAGTAAAACTTTTGCAGTTTTTTTTTATAAAAAGATATTTCTGTCTTTTTCTAACTCCGAAAATAATTCTGTTGTGGGTTCCACCAATGATTGTTCCATCGTACGAATATTTCCTGATAAAACGAATATTCCCTGACCAATCCAATGTTTTATAACAACTTGCTTACTTTGCAAAATTTATAAATATTACCCACAACTATAACATTATATCAAATCCACACCATAATATTCCAAAAATAATATTAAGAGAAAAATTAATCTTTATTCATAAAAGTTGGAGTCTTACATTACACATAAGCATATTTATTTACTTTCAACATCAAATTTTAATATGGAATTCCCAACATTCTCCCCCTATTTGATGTTGACATAACCAAGGAGATTTGCATCAAAATATCAATTTTAAAATGCAAGATGCTAGAAAGTAAATATGACTTAATGTTTCAGTGAGCAGCTGAAATCTCTAGAAAATAAGCATAAATTTATTGATGTTTGTGAGATAGATATTACAGTCAAGTATAGTTACATCAATAAGAAAAAAAATTAATTTATCTCTATCTCATCTGCCTTTTGCTCCTTAGAGGATTGTCTTGCCCTGTAATAACCTGATATTTTTTCATATAAATAAATAAGAAATTTTGCATATAATTTTTTTTATTTATTTTAATGATGAGAATATGTGTTAAGTAATGTGTATGATAAATGCAAATATATTTAGTACCTAAAAAAATTATAAATAATTTTAGAATTATTAATCATTACAAATTATATTCTTATTGTAATTAATTTTTGTAAGCGAAATGTTTTTATTAATTATTTTCCACGAAAACATGATTTTATATTATTTAAATAATATATGAAATGATTATTAGAATTATAATAATAAATATTTTATTATATAAATGTGTTTAGAATATTTAAGTTAATTATTTTAACTTAATTGTTGACGTTGTATATGAAAGATAAACCAGATATGGAATCCAAACCCTAAATTTGGATTTTTATCAAGGGATGAGAATAATAATATAATATTAATTATATTTTGATTTTTCAGTGCTATAAATATGTACTGTTTATGTGTAGAGTGATAATGGTTGGTCAATTATGATAAATTATGTCATAACCCTTATGTCATGTTATTAAACCCTAATTGTTAAACTCAATTATGAGTTCGAGACTGTGTAGTAATTGTGTTATATGAATTTTAGTATGTATTATAGAATTTCTGTTAATTAGGAAAAACCCTAATTATTATTTGAAACCCCTAATTAGCTAAAATTAGAAACCCTAATTATTATTTTTGTAAATTATAATGATAATTAAAAAACCCTAATTTTTAATTTGGGAACCCTAATAATATTAAGGAACCCTAATTTAAAAACCCTAATTTTCTATTAAAAACCCTAATTTTAAATTAGTGTGTTTTAATTAAAATTTTATTACACTTTAATTTTAATTTTTCAAACCCTAGAAATTATTTGGAAAATTTTAAGGCTTAAAATCTAGTGATTAAACCCTAGATTCAAGCACCTTGGACAAGAATACCCTTGAAATTATAAGTGAAATTACCAAAGTGCCCTTTTTGTCCCATTTGGTGTATTACTGCTAGCCAAATCTTTGAAAATCTGGCCAGCCACCCTACACTACCTAGCTATGAGCTACAAGACTACAACTCTCAACCATTACAAGCAACCAAATTCATTGCACCAATTGATATACAAGATTCAAGAGAGAGAGAAAGCAAAACAAAGTTCATTTGTGCAACAAACACTTAACCATATTCTCTCAAGACCAAACCCACGAAATCTTAGTGTTAGATCAGTCACAAATCAGGCCCACCAACTCACATAACAGATCAGTAGACAAGGAATCAAAATTTGTGCATAATAAGGTATGAACCCTATTTTATAATTTGAACTTGAAGGCCATGTTAGATGTTAGTTTTTTTGTGTTAAACATGTAGTATGTAGTATATAATGATGATCTGGGTTGCTAGATGTTAGATCTATAACATCTAAGGACTCGGATTTGGTGTTTTATAAAATCTGAAAAAAAAAAAATCAAACTGTGGCCTGACAACGAATGTCAGTGGCCACAGATCTTTGGTCGTTTACTATTTTTTTTTTTTAAGTTGTTATGCGGACCTTGTAATGTGTTCTTTAATCTGGAAAAAGAATCAGAATTTTTTGATGTCTAGATTGGAAGTTATTAACGGTCAAAAGCCGTTGACCGGCATTGACCGAGCCTTTTTTGGGCAGCCCAGAAAGCCAAGAACAGAAGTCTGACAAGTTTTTCTATGCCTTTGATCTGTAATTCCTGATGTTGTTTTAATGATTTGTTGTATTAAACTTGTAGCATGTAATATGTTCTATGATTCCATGGCCTTAGATCGTGTAAATAAACAACAGGTAGATCATAGCAAGTGGTCAAAGTAGGCCACTCGCACTGACTTAGCATTTCGGGAATTTCGTAAAGCCAGTAGAAGCTTATTTCTGACAGTGGTTGACCGGCTTTTATCTTTTTGATTTATTGATGTTATGGTGATTTTTTGTGATAGATCTCTACACTTGAATGTTGGTTACACACTACAACTCTTAGATCACAAAAAAATCAAAAGGATTTCAAGTTGTGGGAGCTCAAGAGTGAAGCAATCGAATCGTTTCTTCATTTACGGGCAAACCCAAAATGAAGAAACGACTCGACAACGATGAGTTTGAAGACTTAGATCTTTCTTGTAGTTGATGTTTAGACTTGAACATGGCTTAAATCATGTTCTCTGTTAGTTACTCTACATATCCTGACTTGTAGACCACCCATAACATGAACCTATTGACTGGAATGAGGCCTTGAAAAGCGTTGACCGTCCATGACCATATTTTCTGGGCAGCCCAGAATATGATGAACACGTTCTGACAGCTAATTCAAGGCTTAAAAACTTATGATTGTGATGATGTATGACATGGTTATTGGTTGTTACATGTATTGTTACACTAGTACTACAAGATCCATGTATTATCTTGCCTAAGAACATCAAGATCTGACATTTATTGTTGGTCAAAATTAGTCCCTCGATAACTGGCTATGAAGGTTCTGGATTTCTCAAGAACACCTAAGGCGACACTTACTATCGCCAAAGGGCTTTAGCGACAGACTTTCTAAAATTAATTAATTTAATTTCTAAAAATTAATTAAAAATAGTAAATAAATTCTGAAAATTACAAAAATTATTTTAAGTTATAAAATTAACTTTTAATAATTTGACAAATTTTTCATAAATATTAATATTTATTTGGATATTATTGGTATTTGATTTATTTATTAAATGCGCTTAAATAAATTAATTAAAAATAATTTATTATATTAAAAATTATTTTAAATGATAATAAGGTATTTAATAATATTTTAAGTTATAAAACATAACTTTTAATATTTTAAGATAAGTTTCATTAATTATTTAATATTAATGATATTATGATTATTTAATAAATTAATTAATTTAAAAATGATTTTTAATATTAGAAATATCATTTTAAATGAAAATAAAATATTTAAAGATATATAAAGTTATAAAACATAACTTTTAATATTTAAAGGATATTTTCATTAAAAAATCAATATTATTGATAATAATGTAATATTAAGGATATTAAATTTATTTAATAATTATATTAAATAAATAGTTTTAAAATGGTTTTAATTATTTGAAAATCATTTAAAAGGATATAAATGAATTAAAAATATTTTAAGTTATAATTAATGACTTTTAATATTTGGATAAATAGTACATTAATAATTAAATATTAATGATAATTATTTAAAATGATTTTAAATTTTTAAAAATCATTTAAGGATAATATTAATACTTTAAAAATATTTTAAGTTATTATATATAACTTTAATATTTTGGTAATGGTTTCATTAATAGTTTAATATTGATTAAATATTAATGATAATAGAATAGTTTAGTATTTAAATCATTTAATAATGATTCTGATATTTGAAAATTCATGATAAATTATTATAAGTGTTTAAAAATTATTTTAAGTCAATTAAAAATAATATGACTGATAATTATAGTTATTGAAGTAACTGGATAGAGGCTTAGACTCGATTATTACCCGATAAAACCGCTTTGCATGCAAGCATGTTTTAAATTGATCTGGACTTAGATATTTTGATTGTATTCATGATTGTTTGTGATTCAATGACTATGGGATATATGTGACAAGTTGATTAGGTTATGTGTTGACTGTAATAGGCAGTATTATGTGTTGTGATATGTTATTCTAATCAGTAAAATGATCTTATTATTGATAGGTGATTACATAAAAGATAAAACTAAGTTGCCAATTATAAGCAGCGTATCAGGCAAGTATCCTACCTTTGCATTTCCTTTATGCAATGGACATGAGTAAGAATGTTTCAGAATTATATAATTACTGAACAGATTATTAGCCCTATATTATATACGTTCATTGATTATCAACATGTTAGTATATGGTAATTCAGATATATATATTACATTCGTTAATTTCTATAAATAGTTATCTGAGTGTCCCCACTTGGATAATCATTGTATTTAATCACATATTGATACACCTTTGTTAATTACCTATATATATATATATATGTTGAATTATAGATTATTGTTGAACAAGATAAAACCTTTGGTTTGGAACCCCGACAAGTATGAACATCCCTTACACCGAAAAACTTTTTATGGACCCAAGGTGGAAAGAGTGAACGATAATATCATTCTTGCATGTAGTATTGATCAATCACAGAGGTACAACGGGTGATCACCCTCCGTGTTCGTAAGTTAGTTGATGGGTTTGCGGATGAAGTTCTGCTAAACCTATTCAAAAATTGAAAACAATTTTCATAGTATGTCACCTTAACCCTATATATAGTCAATACGTAGTTTCAAAAATTTGATAGAGAGTTGTTATGTTATTATTATCGGTTCAGATTACTTCAGAACTGTTGACTTGTTGTAGAAGGGTAGTACAAAGAAAACATTTAACCCCTTTTAGTTAATATTTATAATTGTTATTACTTGCTGGGCACTCAAATGCTCACTCTTGCTTAAATTAAATGTTTTCAGTTAAGTATGATCAACCCGAAGGCTCAGGCAAGAACAAGGGGAAAGGAAAGCTGTTTGAATGAGATTTATAATATGTTGTGTAATAGTTATGGTTTATTAAGATAATGATACTTATTATCTATGATGTAATAAATGTTTAAAGGTCTCGTACCTGGGAGTAAACTTTGATGCATATGTAAATTAAGTTTGAATTTTTATATTATTATTATTATTAGTATTATTCAGCTTATAGAAATGGTATCGTGATGCACCGAGTTTGGGTTTCAAGTACCCAAATTTGGGGGCGTCACATGCTCTGCAGCTCTCCTTCTTCTAATGGCTTCATCTATCCATGAATATCTTCCAGCTCACTTTGACTTATCCTTTCTCCATGATCATATTTTTTTATGAATGAAGGCTAACCAATTGGCATGTTAAAGCTAGTAGTAGTTACTCCTTGTGAGCTAGGAGATGTCCCTTGACTCCTCAGCAGTTGCGCCATGACAATTGGTTGGCGCTGCTGCTGTTCAGTTCCTGGAGTCTTATATCAAGGCTGTCTTGTGGGAGGACTCCTTGTGGTTTGAGAAATTTGTTTTCCTTTGCCTCTGCCTTTGCCTTTCTCTCTTTAAGCTTTAATCTCCCCCTTTATGTCAACATCCAAAGTTCGAATGTCTTTTGACAGACGATTCATGCCTTGAACAAGTTTGTGGAGCTGATTCCTTGACTGAGCAATGTCTTCATGATTTTCTTAAACCAGAGAATTAGTTTGTGATTTATGTTTTTGCAGAATGGCAAAGATAGTGTCTGTTTGTTGCATATGATTCATAAAGTACGCTTGGAATTCAGTCATAGAAGATCGTAGGCTTGAGAGGTTGTCCATAAGGAGTTTGTTTTGAGCCTCTTAATTTTTCTAAAGAAGGATGACTGCTTCCTTTTTCTTCCGGGTAGATTGGAATTGAATTTGATCCCTTTCATTTATGTTGTTGATCATTTCCTTTATGATCTCCCAGAGCTTCTTTGTGAGCTCGGAACTCTGGTTACTAGGAAGAGTGTTGGCAGCATCGATCAAGTGGTTTAATCGTGTATGGACAAGCAGAGAGTGAGTTTCCAAATCTTTTTGAATTTTTGTGGTCACTTTCTGTGATGCATAAGATTACTCAGATTTAGTGGGAAGAGCTGAGAGATGCTTTTTGAATGTCCGTAGGAGAGGCTCTTATATTTTGGTCTTGCAGATTTGAGAGAGCAAGAGCAAGATCAAGATCAAAAAAATTATTGTTTAATGAAGAAGGAATGTCTGAATGAGGTGCATGAATAGTGGTTTGAGCTATGGGAAACGAGGTTGTTGAAGCTAGTAGAGAAGGTGACTCTATAATTTGAGTAGGATCAAGGTTCGTGGAGTGAAAGGTGGTTGAAGATTGTATTAATATGAAATTAGGTGTTTATGGTTCATCAATTACAGTATGTTAGAATTATGTAGCTGGAACTTGGTTTAGTGGGTGAAGAGCCACTTCCAAGCATCTTGGCAGTTCATAAAATTTATTGAAGTTTGATGGAGGGCAGTGGTTAACTATGAAAGAGATGGGAATACATTGTACCTCTCGCTCAGTCTTTAAAGAAGAATGATTTGTGATCAGATTCTGAGAAAAATTGAGGCTTCTTGGGAATCCATGAGCTAGTGTTGAAATTGCTGGATAAGTTTTGTAAGTCCAGAACATGTGATCCCAGGAGTTAAGAATTAGAGCTCTGTGATAGGACATCATTGGTAAGTAGGAGAATAATTGATTGTAGTTGGCTCTCATATATTCATTCCAGCCTAATGCGATAATCTTAACTTCTTCATCCTCTTCTTATTCCCGTCTCCATTATCTTCATTTTAGATTTCCACCACATCAATCATCTCATTATTTCTTCTTTGTTCTTCAACCCTCTCCACCTCCATAGCTTCAACTCTTTCTATTTCCACAACTTCAGAGACTACAATTTCTTGAGCGACTGAGGGAGCTTCATGAACATCTTCTTGTAGCTCCCCCTCAGCTATAGCCTTTTCTGGCTCAGGGACTTCGAAAGGCTCCCCCTCAATGTGATCATCTTTTTGATTGGAATTTTATTGATCCTCTTCAATGTTCACGCATGCTCTCATTTCCTCGTTTTTAATCGTTAGCATAGCACTTTACAACTCAAGGTCAGCCTTCTTGATTAACCTTCTCTTCGATCTTCTTGACTGCGAATTTGTGAATTTTTTAGCACGTTGTTCGTCCTTAGCAATATTTACTTTTTTATGCTGATTCGTAGTCTCAATGACTTCTTCACTTTGACTAGCAACCCTTGACTCTACGATCAGCATCCTTGATTTCTCTGTTATTGTGGTCAAGGATACTTTAGACAGGCGCCTGCTGCATTTTCCCTTCTTAAGCCGATGAGAGATAGTGGATTTATTGTCATCTTCTTCTTTAGTCTACTGCTTTTTCTTCTTTATTTCATTCAGAATTTCTTCTGGTGATTCAGTCACTTCTAGAGTGAGTTCCCTTTGTGTGAACAGACCTTGAATCTCTTTGCCCGAACCTTCTTGGGGCGCATCAGTGGTTGAGCTTTGAGGCTCTTTTGTTGAATGAACATTTAATTTCCTCTTACCCTTACCTTTTGACCAAAGCTATGGGTTTTTCTTCATTAACTTCTTCTTCTTCAACTTTCTTCACAACTAACATATTTCCCAACAGACCTGATTTCTTTGCTTCACCAGTCCTTCCACTAGATTCAAACATCATCTTCACATTTTCTGCAGAGTTTCTTTTCCAATTTTGAAACAACTGTTGGGTCATCTTTCTATTGGAGTTAATGGATTCTCCTTCGTTATCACCGATTTTATTTCCCAGAGTAGTTTGCAAAATTATGCTTATTAATCTCCCATAAAGCATTTTTCCAGAGTTTTTCATCTTCTTTGAGCTGAGTATCCACTTCCTAATCTATGCTATGAACAAAGGTTCATAGTTGAGTTAAATTCTGAAGCAGATTGCTGTCATGAGTTTTAGTTGGACCTCATTTATAGAGTTGTGGCCAGAGCTTTTGCAGCATATACATTTTCCAATAATATCAGCCAAAAATTAATACTTCTGGGGAAATTCTTTCTTCTTGTAACCCCTTGACATTCTAGGACTTCTTGTGGTGCATCTTCTTCAGACCTTCATGAAAGTTGATGACACTCATAGATGAGAGTCCCTTTGATTTAAAACATAGGGCTAGGTTTATATCTTTGTCTTTGAGTCGAATCTGCTCCCCCTTGACCTTTGTAGTGATGATGTCATTTTTGAAGACTCCATTGTAGTAGAATTCTTTAACCAGCTTCGGGTAAATCCTTGTGCTAGTGCTCAGAGCTTCTTTGAGACCATCTTTCTTTAGATGGGTCAGAACTTTATAGAACTAAGGTTCAACTATCTTGAATTCATCGAAGCATATTCGGTAATCAGATACAACATTAGAAACAACCATTGATTGCTATGACTTTTTTGAACCGAATAGAAATTTAGTTGAGCGTTCTGAAAGTTAGGGTTTCTTTTAAGAGAGAAAGAATGAATGAGCTTTTAAATTTCAAAGGTGAACCATCAAAGGATATTTTTCAAAATATATTTGTAACTTCCCTCCTCACGATCTGTAGAGTGGGACACGTGTCGAGTTCTGCAGGGCTCCACAGTTTTAAGTAATGTGGAAAATACTGATTTTCCCTTAGCTCCCCCTGAGCTGGTGGATCCTTTAGGATGACTACGATCATTGAGGCTGCTCTACAATTGTTGAGTACACTGCTAAACCTGCTCTACGATCATTGACTCTCTGGGTTCTTGTGATGCACTCTGAATTAGCATCCCTTCTGGATTAAGGTAGCTCAGGAAGGGCCAACCTCTTGTTCTAAGACTAAGGGTCAGGTTAGTCCATGAGGCGCTAATCAGAAGGGCTGCTTAGTCTTGAAAGAGATGTTGTCATCACAGTGGCTCTTTTTGCCATGTCGAGACTACTCCACGATCGTGGTTTCTCTTAGTCATCTCTATAATTTTAACATAGCCTTTTTATCTGCATAGTTAGCACCAACTAAAGCATAGATTTTATGGTTATAAATTTAGCATACCTAACTCACTTTGTAGTTTATTAAATCTGGATTCATCTAAGGGTTTTGTGAAGACATCAGCAAGTTAATTTTCACTAGGAATATATTTTAGAGATATAGTTCCATTTTGTACATGATCCCTAATAAAATGATATCTTATTTCTATATGCTTAGTCCTCGAATGCATAACAGGATTATGTGTTATTGTTATGGCACTTATGTTATCACAGTGAATAGGTATAGATTTGAAGTCAAACCCATAATCTGCTAGCTAGTTCTTCATCCATAAGATTTGAGCACAACATCTACCTGTAGCAATGTATTCACCTTCTAATGTTGAGGTAGATACTGAATTTTGCTTCTTACTAAACTAGGACACAAGTCTATTTCCTAGCAATTGACAAGTGCCACTTGTACTTTTTTTATCAATTTTTTAACTTGCAAAATCAGCATCTGTATATCCTATCATTTCAAAGAAGGACTCCTTAGGATACTAAATTCCCAAGTGAGGTGTGCCTTTAAGATACCTGAAAATTCGCTTTACATCAGTTAGGTGAGATTCATTTAGATTAGCTTGAAATCTAATACATATACATATTGCAAAAATTCTGTATGGTATACTGGCAGTTAGATATAGAAGAGAGCCTATCAGACCTCTGTATTGAGTAATGTCAATACATTTTCCTTTCTCATCTTTATCAATCTTAGTTACTAGAGCAATTGGTGTTTTCATGGGAGAGGCTGATTCTATGTCATACTTCTTAAATAATTCTTTAATGTACTTGGCTTGGTTAATGAAGATACCTTCATCAGTCTGCTTCACTTACAGTCCAAGGAAGAAATTCAACTCACCCATTATACTCATTTCGAACTTGCTTTGCATAAGTTTGGCAAATCTTTTGCACATATTTTCATCAGTAGAACCAAATATAATACCATCTACCTATATTTGAACTAGTAAGACTTTATTCTTATGCTTCCTAAGAAATAATGTGGTATCTACTCTACCTCTTGTGAAACCATTTTTAATAAGAAAGTCAGTTAGTGTTTCATACCATGCTCTAGATGCTTGTTTAAGAGGCTTTATCTAATATATAGACATAATTAGAGAGAGTTGGATTGATGAAACCAGGTGGTTGCTCCACATATACTTCTTCTTGAAGTTCACCATTCAAAAATGCACTCTTGACATCTATCTAGAAAACTTTGAACTTCATGTGGGCAGCAAAGGCAAGGAATATCCTGATAGCTTCTAGTCTGGCAACAGGTGTGAAGGTCTTATCGTAGTCGATGCCTTCTTCTTGGGAATAACCTTTGGCCACTAGTCTTGCCTTGTTCCTTGTATTTACCCCATCTTCATCCATTTTATTTCTGAGGACCCATTTGGTGCCAATAACTGGGTGACTTCTTGGTCTAGGGACTAATCTCCAGACTTTGCTTCTTTCAAACTAATTCAGTTCCTCTTGCATGGCTTATATCCAACTCGAATCTTCCATAGCATCTTCTATCTTCTTGGGTTCCATTTGGGACAAAAAGATCAGATAAAAACACTCATTTTGGGTGGCAAATCTCATCTTAACTCTTTCATTTGGGTCTCCAATAATCATGTCTTAAGTGTGATCTCTTGCCCATCTTTTCTATGTTGGAACATCTGTTTTGGTGCCTTCTTGTCTGAATTCTTCAAGATCAACCTCTGTCTCTTATTATAGAGGTTCGTCTTTTGGTGTAGCTCTCTCTACGATCTCTTCTTCAGGCTCGACGATTTCATCTTCTGGGGCTGCGATCGTGGTGTTGAGCTCAACCACCTCATTCGCAGTGTCTGAGTCGTCGATCGCAGTGTCTTAAGGCATAGATTTGTCTGAGTCTGTTTCATCAAAGATGATATGAATTTAGACTTTAACACTTAGCATCTTCTTATTGAACACTCTATAGGCCTTACTGTCTGTGGTATATCCAAGAAAGATTGCTTCGTCTGACTTGGGTTGGAACTTAGTTAGATATTGTTTTCCATTATTGAGAATGTAGCATGCACAGCCGAACACATGGAAATAGCTGACATTTGGCTTTCTTCCTCTCCACAACTCGTAGGGAGTCTTCTTTATTGTAGAGTGAACAAGAAACATGTTCTTAGAGTAGCACGTAGTGTTGATAGCTTCTGCCCAGAAGTATTCAGGAAGATGAGCTGCTTCTAGTAGAGTCCTTCCAGCTTCAATCAGTGTTCTGTTCTTTCTTTCAGCTATTCCGTTTTGCTATGGAGTTCGTGGAGTTGAGAAGTTATGACTGATGCCATTGTCTGCGCAAAACTGATCCATCTCAGAGAAGTCAAACTCTCTTCCATAATCATTCCTTATAGCTTTGATCTTTTCTTATTTTTCTTTCATCACCAGCTTGAACATCTTGATGAGTTGGGGGCTTGTTTCATCCTTAGAATTTAGGAAAAACAACCATGTGTATCTGGTGTAGTCATCCATCATGACTAATGAGTATCTCTTTCCTCCAAGGCTTATGGTTGGAATTGGCCCAAAAAGATCCATGTGAAGTAATTGTAGGGGTTTATCAATTGAGTTGATCATTTTGCATTTGAATGAAATCCTAGTTTACTTTCCAAGCTGACAGTCATTGCATGACCTTTCTCTAACGAAGCTGAGTTTGGGTAAACCTGCTACTAGATCTTTGGAGGCCAGTTTTTGACATACTCTTGAAGTTGAGATGAGACAACCTTCTATGCCATAGCCAGCTCATTTCTTCAAAGGCTTTAGCAAGAAAGAATATTGTCTTATCAGAACTCAGTTGAGCAAGATTAACAGTGTAGACGTACCCTTCTCTTGTTCTGGTCATCTTTATAGAAGAGGTCTTTAGATCTCTGACTTGACACTAATTGTTGAGGAAGGTAACTTGATGACCCTTGTCTCAGAGTTAGCTAATGCTCAGGAGATTGTGCTTTAGCCGTTCCACATAGGCTACTTTGCCGAAGGACACTGCTCCATTTCCAGCCGAGCCATATCCTCTTGTCTTGCTAGAGTTGTTGTCTCCAAAGATGATTGTTGGACCCTCCTTCTCCAAGAAGTTAGACAGGAGGGTTTTGTTCCCTGGCATGTGCCTTGAGCATCCACTGTCCAGATACCAAGTTGTGATCGTGGAGCTCTATTCCTGCAGTAAGGTTAAACTTGCATTTTGGTACCCAAACTTGCATGGGTCCTACCTTGTTAGTACCCTTGGGGACCCAAATCTGCTTAACTTTGGGTTTATTATGCAGAGGATTATTGTAACATTCTGCAGCCTTATGACCATATTTATCTAATACAAAGCATCTAGCATGATGAATGCTTGTGTGTGTGTGTGTTGATTCTTTCTCTATTTGGACTTATGTGGATTCTTGGTGGTCTTTCCCTTACACTGATTCTTCTTTTTCCATACACCTCAATATTAATTCCTTCATTAATAACCACATAAACATAAATATTTCCTTATCATATAAATCAATAAATAATTGTTCACAAATAATATTACAGAATAGCAATAATGACAACCAGGCCGTTCCCAAGAAAGAGGGGACTTTCCGATAAGGATTTCTCCTTACTGTCACGCAATTAAGTGACCAAACCTCTCCTTGACAGAACTTTCTAGACATTGCCAATAATGTTATCTAATAATATTATTCAAATAATATGAATTATCGATGGGAAATACTGTGCAGTGACAATTATTGAAACAACAATAATATAAAATATCAACACAGCAATTATTGAATCAATAAAATAAATTATTGAACAGTAATTACTGTAATAATTATTGAGAAGTGCCTTCATACGTAAGAATCAATAATTCAAAAATAATGTGCAATACAGTGTGCTACTGTGCAACCACGCGTATTACTTTATTTTAACCACCAGGTAATCCAATAATATTAACGGTAATAATTACACCGTTATTTATAAAAACTCAAACTTTTTTTTCTTCATCCAATGAGATATTACATTATGGGGCCCTAAATGGTCAAGCGTTGTCGTATGAATATTCCCGGCAATAAAGAATATTCCACGACCAAACGAATATTTCCCAACAAAAATGAGTATTTTATAACCACTTGCGTATTTTGAAAATTTTATATATATTACCCTTAACTTTAACTTTTATCAATTTAACTATTTAATAAATAGAAAAATTGAATACTTTTATTTCATAAAATTCGGGATCTCACAATCTCCCCTCCTTATGAAATTTCGCCCTCGAAATTTACGTACGTACCTGGTATATCGAAGAGATGAGAATACCTTGCTTTCTTTTCAGATTTGTACATTCCCAGTTGTTTCCTTTCTATCATGATTTTCCCATTGCTTGTCTCCTATATTTCAGATATCATTCTAGAATATAGTTTCAAAATAAGGGTTAATTGACATGCCACATATTATCCCTGTAAGACCCCAACTTATTATTAATGAAATTGAATTTCCTCTATTTATTATTTTCAAATAGTAAGGGTTGATTTGATTAATGTGGTTAGTTATGGGTAAAATGCGCAAATATTTCAAATAAGCAAGTGGTTATAAAATATTCATTGTTGTCGGGGGAATATTAGTTTGGTCGTGGAATATTCTTACTGTCGGGGAATATTCGTATGACGGCGCAGCCTTGTGTGGGCCCCATAATGAAAAATGATTGGATGAAGAAAACGACAAGTATAAGTTGTTTATAAATAACGGCGTAGTTATTCAATTATCTTTGTTGGAATACCCTTTGGTTTAAAACACAATAGCAGCACACGATATTGCACCAATTATTAATTCTTACGTAAGAAGGCACTACTCAATAATTGTTACAGTAATTAATGTTCAATATTTTATTTTATTGATTCAATAATTGCTACGTTGATATTTTATATTGTTGTTGTCTCAATAATTGTCACTACACAGTATTTTCCATTATCAGATCAATAATTTATATTATTTGAATAATATTATTAGATAACATTATTGGCAATGTCTAGAAAGTTCGTCTAAGGAGAGGTTTGGTCACCTAATCAAGGCACGATGAGAGAAATCCTTATTGAAAAGCCCCCTCTTTTCTGTGAACGGCCTGGTTGCTAGTATTGTGATTCTGTAATATTATTTGTGAATAATTAATTATTGATTTATATGATAAGGAAAATATTTATTTTATGTGGATATAGATGGAGAAAATTTTAAAGTGACAATTGTTGAAAAATTGATATTTTTTCTTTTCTGATAAATAATTCATTTAAATATATTATTATATTTTTTAATAATATAATAATGGTGATATTTTTACAATGAATGTGGGATATATGAGTATATGAGGAGGAGGAGTATTTTTTACTAAAATATTTAAAACATGTTAAACATGTTTGTGGGCCCATTCTTGATTGAAATTTGACTATAGCTTGTGTAAAATCGTCTCAGTATGTGGATTTTTGATTCAATTTTTGATTGAAATTTGGAAAAACTTTCTTCTGTAAAGTTGTAGAGAATTAAATTTCCTATTGAATGGACATAAGATTTGAATTTTTCTGATAAAAGGGCTAATTTTTATTAAGAAAAATGTTTTTCTTATTTATTGTGGGTGGGTGGCTGATGTTGTGGGTTGGTGGTGTGCGTAGGAAGTTAAGAAATATTATATTAATATTATATTAAATTTTTTGCTTTGGTGTTCTAAGCATTTTCCTATAAATAGGGTGTTTAGGTTAGAATTGAAAATTACACCAGAAACTGAAGTTTTCTCTCTCTATATTATCGAGCGTATGCTTGTGAGTATTTTGATACTTTGAGTGTTGCTATATCTGATTGCAAGTTCCTTGACGTTATATCGATATTCAAATGTAAGTACTATTCTTTTCGAGGTAAGGGATATTATTTTTTAAAATGATATTATTTCTTCTAATATCATTATGCCGGAATATTGGTAAGATTTTTCTTGTGAAATTCTTGTCTTTTAGTGTTGGGGTTACTATTCACGTATACAGCACTATTCACGAATACGGCACTATTCACAGAAAAATTAAATTTTTGTTTTTTGTCCAAAATATCTATTATGGATACTAGCTTTGATTATATCCATATTTTGATCATTCTTGAATTTTACTTCACTATGGTTATTTATGAAGTATTTTTGAACTTGGACTGTTTAAAGTACGAATCCTTATTATTTGTTCTTTTGTTTCACTGGATTCGTTTTCTTTAAAATATTTTTCATCATCCTAAGTCCTAAATGATGATATTACTTAATATCTTTGGCCTGTAGTGCAAAGATGTTTGATTTTCTTATGAATATCTTTGGCACGTAGTGCAAAGATGTACAGGTGTTGAGATGAACATGATCAACTGATGAATATCTTTGGCCTGTAGTGCAAAGATGAATATTTGATTCAAGATGTATATTGATTGATGTTACAGGGATAAAATATTGATGATAGACTTTTAAATTCATAGATTATAGTAGATTTCATTCTCTACGTAACTCGTCTATGAATTATTATTTTCGCTGCAAATATTGATCTAAAACTTGTTGTCTATTGTATTTTATCAGATTTTTTCCCTATTGAAGACTAACGATAATTTTTTCTATATTATCTTAGTCATAATATTCTTTACTGGGCTAGTTGAGCTCACCCTTTTTCCTTTTTGTTCCATTTTTCTTCTCAGGAGGCGAGAATGTAGCGAGTTCTAGACGAGGTGTGGAATAATGGTTCTAGAGAGTTGTTTTAGTAGTCCTCACCATTTTTGTAAAATAATGTACCAATAATTGTAATGAGGACTTATTTGGGTGTGAATATTGTCTAGATGGCAATATTTGTATTAAAACTCATAGTTTATATGTTGTATTAATAAAGTTGTAGTTGTTTCTATACCATGTTATTGACGACTCAAAATGGGTGATGTATACCTATTTTGGGGGCGTCACAATCCCTATACTCTGACCGACCAATTAAATACCAAATAAACTTAGGTAAGTCATACTAGCGAAAGAATTCCCCGTCTCCCCCTCCTAGTTCTTGTCTCATATCTCAGCCAGGGATCATATCCCTAAGCTTTGATACCAACTGTGACGCCCCCAAAATAGAATATACGCCACCCATCTTGGGTCGCCAGATACATGGTACAAAATTCAAATACAAACTTAAATATACAACATGAGCTGTGAGTTTTAATACAAATATTATCTTCTAGACAGTATTCAAACTCAAAAATTCTCATATATACTGTGAGTTTTAATACAAATATTGTTACGTATATAATACGACAATATTCATATTTAAATTAATTATTACAATGCCATATAAAGTACAGCAGCAAATATATCAGGCCCCCGAAGGGACACGAGAAGATTTTTGTTCTCCTCATTCTAATGGAGTGCACCTTTGACGCTTCCAAATTCTGATTCACCTCACCCTATTGTTGTTCACCAAAATTAAATATCAAATGATGTATAAAACATGTCACACACATTTTAAGTTCTCAGTACGATTATTATGCCACACCGTTTCATAATTTGATTAGGTTTGTGACTAATTCGTATCACCACTTTATACCCATGTTCTCTCTGCTAGTCCCAGCTACCCTTTTATTACCTAAAAGGGGTGGTGAAGTAAAAGGGTGAGCTCAACTAGCCCAGTAAGAAATATTATGACTAAGATAATGCAGAACAAATTATCATTAGTCTTAAATAGTATAACAACTGATAGAATATAATAGACAACAAGTTTTAGATTAACAACTACAGCGGAATAAGCAATCCATTAGAAGATTCAAGTAGAACATAATGTCTACTATCTCCTCTAGATTAAAAGTCCATCGTTAATACTTCATTCCTGTAATACTCATTAACAGTTCTTTGTTATACTCAAGACAAAGAGAACTCTCATCACCTATCTTCACCTGAAACACCACAGATCATAATTAAATCACAATTCATATTTATAATCTAGTAAATCAACAGTCCAACTTTGCACTACAGGCCAAAGATATACAACTGAAAAACCAATAACCAATAGTCCATCTTTGCACTACAGGCCAAAGATATACAACTGTAAAACCAATAATGCTGAGACTCAGCTTAATAATATCACGACCACGAATTATCCATACATTACGGGCCAAAAAAATTCGTGTTTTCAATTACGGTCATGATTCTACCGAATAATCCCTGGTCATAATCATACCAAGTCCATCTATGCACTACGGGCCAAAGATGACTTTTACCACATCATTTGTAACATTACGATCAAGATTATACTGAATAATCCCTGGTCATAATCATACCAAGTCCATCTATGAACTACTGGCCATAGATTACTTTCAACACAAATTATTCATGCACTACGGGCCAAGGATATTCGTGTTTTCAATTACGATCATGAATATACCGAATAATCCCTGGTCATAATCATACCAAGTCCATCTATGCACTACGGGCCAAAGATGACTTTTACCACATCATTTATAACATTACGGTCATGATTATACCGAATAATCCCTGGTCATAATCATACCAAGTCCATCTATGCACTACTGACCATAGATGACTTTCAACACAATATAAGCATAAGAATGATGACAAAGATATAAAGAATCAATAGAATGAGATAAAGGATAAATATTAAAGACTTTAACAATATAATTTTTCCAAAATTCAATAATGTCCAAATTGTCAACATGATCACCAATTGTGGAGTAAAATTCAAGAATAATATTATATCAAAAACGATTTGAATAATATTTCAACAAATATTTAACGAAGATAATAACATTAATCATTATATTATAACCTCCATTTAATATTATTCATTATATAATAATATTAAATTCATTTACTAATATTATTAAACTCCATTTAATATTAACAATTCATTATTCCTCTTTTAAACTATATTTAATATTATTCATTATATAATAACATTAAATTCATTTACTAATATTATTAATCATTAATCAATGTTTTCATAATACCTTAATCCAAATGTTATTAATTACTTAATAATCTCATAATCTAATATTATTAATATTATAATAATATTTTAATCATTTCTTAAAATTATAAATAATTTATTTTAATTATTTACACTTTACTAATTAATGCATTTAATCATCCTAAAATGCCACACTCATAAGATTTCATCACCAATAACCAAAACTCTCATCAAAAATCTGCATATACCTTATATAGGATTCTCAAGCCATAAAATCCTATTTTCCAATTTTCTTACTTCACATAACATATTTAATTCATTTACTCATAACTAGTCCATTTTCATAAAAAATACCAAATCAATCTCAAAAAACTTTCTTTTCTGGGATTTAGCAGAATATAGTCCCATATTGAACATATATTTTTCTCAGAATTTTTAAAATTCATTTACTATTTCTCATATGGCCAAAACTGCCGAATATTTAGACATTTATCATAAACTGTACTTTTGTCCAAAAATTTTGAAATTTACAGAGTATACTTCTGTTATATACATGTACTTCCAATAAAAATTTTATCAATTTTGGAGTTAACCGCAAGGAATTATAAGGGTTTACTTTTAAAATAGTTTTTTCCCATAAAATTCATAACTCCTAATCTATACATCCAAAAATCGCCATTTTTGGACACTATCTAGGAAACTCATCAAATTATCATTTCAATTTTTTTCAGAATTTTTGAAGGTCAGAAAAATTATGAAACATGAAAAACATAATAACCCTTAAAATCCCTGAAAAACATAATAACCTCAAAAGAGCAGTATTTCTGACTGGAATATCGGATGTAATGCCGAAGGAAACTTGCACTGAATAGCAACTCTCAAAGTATCTAAATACTCACAAAAATACGCTCGACAATATATATATAGAGAGAGAGAGAACTTATTTCTGGTGTGATTTTCAATTCTAACTTAAGCGCCTATTTATAGGAAAATGCTAGAACGCCAAATGAGACTAAATTAATAAATATATATATATATATATATATATATATATAATTTTTCCTCTTCTACGCCCACACTTGGTGAACAAGCTGAGCAGCCAACATTGAACAAAATTCAGCACATGCTTTCAAGATAAACCAAAAGTGGGTCCCACCCAATTTTAATAAAAATAATTTTATTTTTCGAAACTTCAGTAATTCATAATAAATAGCCCTTTTGTCAGAAAAATACGAATTTTATGTCCATTCCACACGAAATCAAATTCTCTACAACTTCGTAGCTTTAAGTTTTTCCAAATTCCAGACAGAAAATATCTGAAATCCATAAACGGATGATTTTTAACACCTTTTAAAATTCGTAGCAAATCATGCGTTAATTTTTAACTGTTCAAAATTTATGGACATATACTCAACTTATATATGTATAACATATCCAAAAATCACAACGATCTAACGGTCGGATTAAAATTATAACTCACGCAATAGAGCCTTAAGAACACCAATTTGATTATTTAATACATCCATTCCGATAAAATACTGATAAAACACATCAACATTAATTCCTTCATTAATAACCACATAAACATAAATAATTTCTTATCATATAAATTAATAAATGATTATTCACAAATAATATTACAGAATCACAATAATGACAACCAAGCCGTTCCCAGGAAAGAGGGAGCTTTCCGATAAGGATTTCTCCTTACTGGTGCGCAATTAGGTGACCAAACCTCTCCTTGAAAAAACTTTCTAGACATTGCCAATAATGTTATCTAATAATATTATTCAAATAATATGAATTATTGATGGGAAATACTGTGCAGTGACAATTATTAAAACAACAATAATATAAAATATCAACACAACAATTATTGAATCAATAAAATAAATTATTGAACAGTAATTACTGTAATAATTATTGAGTAGTGCCTTCATACATAAGAATCAATAATTCAAAAATATTGTGCAATACCGTGTGCTACTGTGCAACCACGCGTATTACTATATTTTAACCACCAGGTAATCCAACAATATTAACGGTAATAATTACGCCGTTATTTATAAAAACTCAAACTTGTCATTTTCTTCATCCGATAGATATTGTGTTATGAGGCCCACAAATGGTTGCGCCGTCGTACGAATATTCCTTGACAACAAGAATATTCCATGACCAAACGAATATTCCCCAACAGAAATGAGTATTTTATAACCACTTGGGTATTTTAAAAATTTTATATATATCACCCTTAACTTTAACTTTTATCAAATTAACTAGTTACTAAATAGAAAAATTTAATACTTTTATTTTATAAAATTCGTGATCTCACAGCACAGCTTGTCACGGCTGGCAATAAAAAATTTAAAAATAATATCCAACTATGCGCTGCTAAACAGATTCGAACTCGCAACCTCTAGCTCCCAACACTCGTCATATGACCACCCGAGCACCACGGGCCTAGATGTTCATTTCTAGCAAGGATATATCTTTATATTAAAACTTTACCATCCCCCAAAATCTATATATTATTATTTTATTACGATTTAATTTAATATAAATCTATTTAATAGATTGGGTTTTCTGTATAAATCTATATTCTAGATTATTATTATGTTTCTATTATTAATATTATATTAAGTTTCAATGATAGGAAATGAATGCCTAATCTATTTATGAAAGTGGTAGTAAATTGGAAATGAAATTAATTTGGAGTTAGTTTATAATAATTTATTTTATTATTACACCATATTATTATTATTATTATTATTTGAGTATGAGTAAATAATATTTTTTCCCCAATTAATAATATGAAGTGGTTTTATGTGATTAAATAATATTAATATTACTAATTTATGAATCGCAAAATCCCATACAGTTTAACCAAATAGATAGTCTTATTAATTAGTATGTACATTAGATAACGCTGGACAAGTTCTACGTCTCAGAGGCCATAAGTAATCTTGAGCATTTCTTGTAGAGCTCCCATGCGATGCGGTAACGAAAGACCGTGATTGTAATAGCCCCAAAATCCGGGTCCCAAATCACCACGGATCTGGTACAATCATTCTATAACTATTGCGGAAGATATAAACATAAATTTTTTATACAATAAACTTTACACACTATTTTTCAAGGTCGAATAACCTTAACTTATACACAATTCATTATCCTATCTGACATACAAAGATATTATCATACATTACGGTTACAAATTAAGTCGCACACATAAACTTAAAGCTGGAACTGTCTTTAACCTTTCCTTGTATCCGACGTATTCGCCTTAATCTGCAATGTTTTATCATGATATAGCAAGGGTGAACATAAGTTTGCCCAGCAAGCATAATTTATTTGAGGATATATCATGATTGAAAGAATTTGAATAATAAGCCGGTTATAATTCTTCAATATAGTTGAGAACTAGCACGAACAAACTTTTGACAGAACAAGTATTAAGCATGAACAAATATATCTGGACCGAACAGTAATGAAGGTGATCAGCCTTTAATACCTGACTTATACATGCAATATGTACAGAGTACAATTCTACAATTCTTAGACATGGCAATCAGTAATGACTAACCATAAGCATATCTGAATACAAAAACTCAAAGTAGAGTTAAGAAAAACTTGCCTGTTTCGTTGATTATCGTTACGCAATTTATTAAGCTTTGTCTGAAGACCTAATATATAAATAATATCGATATACAAATTAGAATAATATCATCATAATATAATACTATTATATATATAATCATAGAATAACCTAAACACATAACACATAACCCTATCAGTCTACAACACATATAAGACTTAGTATCAGGTCAAACTATTTCAGTCTGACTTGAACACGACAAAATTCTAACATCCTGACGGTCTAGTCGGACAAATCTTGAGTCTAAAATCACTAAGACTCGGTATAAACTAGTTCACAGATATCTTAGATAATTTATTATCAGTCAAAATAATTTTCATAGGCTTGTAATAATTTTTATATAATTATTACCATTTATCATGATTTTTCAATCATTTGTATCGTATTTATATAATATAAATACCACATTATTCTATTATCATTAATATTTATTTAATATTAAATATTAATGGAATTCATAACATAATATTATAATATATTTATAATATTACAAAGTATTTTTAATACCTTAAAATTATATTTATATGATTTTTAAACAATTAAATTTATTATCCAGATAATTGCTATTAATATTAAAACTATTAATATTTTCATGGTAAAATATCAAAAGTTATATTTTATAACTCAAAATATTTTTTAACCCTTAAATATGATTTTTAAAGCATTAATTCTAATTTTCTATAATTTATTTAATATATTCATTAAATTAATTAATTACCATTAATATGAATTTATTAATGAATTTCATCACAAAATATCAAAAGTTATTAAAAATAACTAAAAATATTTTCGCTTTACCCAATATAATTTTTCATGATTTTTAAAGTATAAAATTATTTTTAAATAATTTATTTAATATTATAATTAAATAAATTAAATACCCTTTATATTCCAAAAGTATTAAATATTTATGAAATATACTCTAAATAATTAAAAACTAATTTTCAGACTTTAAAATAATTTTTTGGAATTTAATATTAATTTTTAATAATTAAAAATCATTTTTTTCTATTTATTAACTAAAATAAATAATTTTAGAAATAAACGGTCACTAAAAGGGCCCTATAGCGATAGAATCGTCGCTATAGGTGTTCTTGAGTGTTCTTGAGCTTTTTCCATAATTCTTGAGAGTGGGCATGTGGGCATGTTTGACCATTGATAGATCTTTGTTCATACTGTTTCTGGACTTCCTAAAGTGTTAGGATTGTAGTACTAATGCAATAATACAATCCCAATCAAGTTTCATGGCAATCCTACATCATAACAGAAAGATATAGGCCTCACAAATCTTGTCAGACACTGTTCTTCAATTTCTGGATTTTCCAGAAATTGAAGAACAGTCGAGGTGCCATATTTGAGCCTTTGAATCCTTGATGTCCAGGCTTGCTAAGTATGTTTTATTGGTTCAGTCATGAAGTAGGGATGTCAAAGTACATATATACGACCTTAAACCAGTTTATCATCAACACATTAAAGAGATCTAAGACGGTCAAACTCTGACAGAAAACGTGTTCTTAAGAAATCTGGGTTTTCCAGATTTCTACAAAAGCTGGTGGTCAATGCAGGTTTGACCCACAATAACTTGAATCCTATACATGATCCGGGTATTCTAAGGACTTGTATGTGTAGTTCACATACCAGTTGTAAGACCCCGAATTTTATGAAATGAAAGTATTCAATTTTCTTATAATTATTTTATTTCGTAAATGGTTAAATTGATAAAAGGTTAAAGTTAAGGGTGATATTTGAAAATTTTTCAAAGTAAGCAAGTTGTTATAAAATATTTTTTTATCGGGGAATATCCGTACGACGGCACAATCATTAGTGGACCCCACAACGGAAGTATTGTCGTAGTAAAAAAATGACAGAATTATCTTTTTATAAAAATAACGACGAAAGTGTTATCGTTAAAACTGTTGAACTACCCGATAGTAAAAGTACAGTACTACGGGTGGTTGCAAAGTAGCACACGGTATTGATTATTGATGCTTACGTAAGAAGTCACTCAGTTATACTCAATTATTGCTACAGTAATTGCTGCATCATAACTCTCATATTATTGATTCAATTATTGTCACAGTATCATCTGCATAATATGTTATATTATTAAATCAATAATTGAGACGACAAAGTTATTCATATTATTATTTGCAATATTGACAATGTCTAGAAGTTCTGTCAATGAGAGGTTTGTTCACCTAATTGTGCGCCAATAAGGAGAAATCCTAATCGGAAAGCCCCCTTTTTCCTGGGAACAACCTGGTTGTAAATATTGTGAATTATAATATTAATGATGAATAAGTTCGTGTTGATTAAAGATGAAATTGATAGTTCCATTGTGTTGGGATTATTAGTGTTAGTTAAAATCGACATTTATTTCGATAATAATTGATGTCTGGAGGTTATATTGACCAATCAGGTATTTAACCGGATAAATGAGTAATTAATTGCTATTAATTCACATGATTATAACTATTTGTTCACATGTGTGTACTATTGTTTCACATTCTTGTACTATTAGGGGAGGGGGTGCAAGATTGATAATACTTGCATGACTAAGTTAAAAATGGAGGTATAGTTGAAGGTACCATACTGTAATTCGTATTTTCACATGATTATAACTATTGATTCACATGATTAAACTATTGATTCACATTATTTACTATTAGGGGAGGTGGTGCAAGTTTGATAATACTTGCAGGACTAAATTAAAAATGAAGGAAAAGAGGAAGGTATTATACTGTAATATTTCGAGCCCCAAAATGTGCAATTATTGAAACTATATTTTTCTATAAATAGAAGCTCATTCTTCCTTCATTTCTCACCAATTCACAAAGTCTCATAAGAGCAATTATTATAGAGAGAAAGAAGAAGAGAAGTCTGTTACCTCATTATTCCAGTATCCAGTTTCTTCTAAGGTAAGGGGTATTATTTCTTTCATTATTCATGAAAGAGAGCTATTGTTATTCCATTCCTTATTATTCGTTGGAATAACTTTTGTATCTGCGGACTCATCAGTATACATGGTGAAATTCTTACGTTATTCCATTCTTTATTATTATGTTGGAATAACTGCCTACATGCAATCACCGCATACATAGTGAAATTCTTCTATTATTCCATTCTTTATTATTATGTTGGAATAACTTTATCATCATGCCAAGTACCGCATACATGGTAAAATTCTTACGTTATACCATTCTTTATTATTTCATTGGAATAACACATGCATGCGGTCTATCGCATGCACAGTGAATTATGTTGTTATTCCATTCTTTATTATTACGTTGGAATATCTTGTTTGTGCGGATTCTACGCATTGACCTAGTTCCGATTCTTTATTACTCTGTTGAATATCATATACATCACGGATTCACGCGTGACTGGTTCCATTCTTTATTATTACGTTGGAATAACTCATACATGTGGATTACCGCATACATGGTGAATGATCCTTCATATTCATTCTTTATTAAATTTTGGAAATGATCTGTCTACGTGGATTACCGCATGGGGGGTGAAAATCCATTTGCAGTTTCATATATTCTATTATACTTGTATGAGATATCATTTCTTTTGTACTCGTCATAAAATATCATTTTCTTTGGTATTTTTTTCTTTTACGAGTTACTATTCACGGGTTACTATTCACCTGGTTACTATTCACTCTGGTATTATTCACTCAGGTATTCGGGACACTTTTCGTGCCGGAGTACTATTCATGAGTTACTGCTCACCCGATTACTATTCACTCTAGTATTATTCATTCGGGTATTCGGGACACTTTTTCGTTTTGGGTACTATTCACTTGGGTACTATTCGAAGTACTATTCATGGGTACTATTCACCCGAAAAATATATTTCTTTTCTGTCCAAATTATTTTTGGTACATGAATATTATTCTTGAATTTTACTCCACAAAGCAGTATCATATTGACAATTTGGACTTTTTTGAGTTCAGGATAAATTAACTTATAAATCTTTAAAATTTATTCTTGAACTTGTTTTATCGAATTATTATGTCATTGTCATCATCCTCATGTTTATATTATGTTGAAAGTCATATGTGGCATGTAGTGCATAGATGGACATGGTATGATTATGACTAGGGATTATTCGGTATAGTGATGACCGTAATGTTACAAATGATGTGGTAAAAGTCCTCATTGGCCCGTAGTGCATTGATAGACAGTTGTTGGCATGATCATGACCATTGATGAAAACACAAGTATCCTTGGCCCGTAGTGCATGGATAATTTGTGGTGCTGATACTAATGAATATCCTTGGTCGTAGTGCAGGGATGACGTGGTTTATTTAATAAGCTGAGTCTCAGCGATAAAAGTGATAAAAAAACCTTTTAAATCATAGAAGATAATAGATTTTATTCTCTACTTGACTCTTCTAATGGATTGCTTGTTCTGCTGCAGTTAAACTTGATGACTATTGTATTTTATCAGTTTAACATTGTTGAAGACTAATGATAATTTATTCTGCATTATCTTAGCCACTGGGCTACTTGAGCTCACCCTTTTGCTTTCATAGTTCTCTTCAGGAAATGAGAACGTAGTAGGGACTAGTCGGGGAATGGAGTGACGGTCCAGATGATAGCATTAGTAGTCCTCACTATTCTATGGAATAGTGTGATAATAAATGTATTGAGGACTTATTTTGAGTTTGAATACTGTCTAGAAGATAATATTTGTATTAAAACTCACTGCTCATGTTGTATATTTAAGATTGTATTTGTATTATATACCATGTATTTGGCGACTCAGAATAGGTGATGTATACCTATTTTAGGGGCTTCACAATTGGTATCAAAGCTTAGGGATATGATCCCTGGCTGAGATGTGAGACAAGAACTAGGAGGGGACAAACGGGGAATTCCTTCGCTAGTATGACCTACCTAAGTTTATTTGGTATTTAATTGGTCGGTCAAAGTATAGGAATAATATGTGATATGTTAATTAACCCTTGTTTTGTGGCAGTATTTGAAAATGACATCCGAGAATGTTGAAAATAGCAATGGAGCACAGGAGACCGTTGAGTCTCCACAGATCAATAATCAGGATAATGTGCATCAGGAAGGTGACAATCCTCATGCAAACGACAACATTGACCAAATGATGAATGATGGAATGTTCAGAGGCTTTATGAAATTCATGCAACATCAGGCGAGAGCGGCCCCTGTCCAAAATGCAGGTGGAAACACTGGCAACTCTCAAACGATCACTGCTAAACAGTTCAAGGAGCTGGGACCACCGGCGTTTTTTGGAGAGCCAAAACCACTTATGGCGGAGACGTGGATAAAGCAGATCAACAAGATATTTGATGTCTTGGGATGCTCCGAGGAGCAAAAGGTTCCCTTTGCCACCTTCATATTGCATGCGCAGGCGATTCTTGGTGGGAATCAGAAAGCGTACTCAACCCGCCGCATCAAGATGTCTTGGGAGAAGTTCCAAAAGCGTTCAACGACAAGTACTTTCCCGAAAGTATTCGTCACATGAAAGAGGTAGAGTTCATTAAACTGGAGCAAAACAACATGACCGTGTCGCAGTACGAAGCTAAGTTTGCCGAGTTGTCCCGGTTTGCGTCCCATTCGGTTGATAATGAGGAGAGAATGACGAGAATGTTTCTAAGAGGTTTGAAACCCGAGATACGTCAATATCTTATCTCTTATAAACTGTGTTTATATTCAGATGTTGTTAATAGGGCTAAGTTATTGGAGCGCGATAATGAGTCAACCCAACCAAAAGAGAGCAGCCGGCAAAATGATAATATCAGTGATAGCAGTCATCGAAGTGGTGATAATAAGCGTGGAGGGAATAAACATGCTAGAAATGGTAACCACTTTGGTGGTAATCATGGCCAAAACAATAAGAATGGACATTTCAAGAAGAGGAGATTCAATAATGATGGAAAGACGTCAGCATCAGCACCCATTGTTAAGGAAGGAGAACGACCACCTATCATATGCTTCAAATGCGGAGGGGAGGGACATATCAGTCCAAACTATACGCAGCAGTCCAAAACCTATTATAATTGTGGAAGAGAAGATCACCTGGCTCGATTTTATCATTCAGGGAAGGCAAGTTCAGCTAGGATGGAGGCACCAAAGGCCGTCCCAGAAAATTCAAAGCCGGTAGTTCAAGGGAGAGCGTTTGTTGTGACCTCCCAGAAAGCAAGGAACCCGAATGAGGTCATCACAGGTAAGCTTATCATAAACTCTAGCGAAGTCTATACCTTATTTGATACCAGTTCTACCCATTCTTTTATTTCTCCTACTTGCGCTCAACGTTTAAATTTGACTCCGGAGAAATTGGACTATGACTTATCTGTTAAAACTTCATTGGGAGAAACCTTCATTACATCCACTGTTTATAATTCTTGTTTAGTTCAAATCGGCAACCGCACGTTACCTGTTGATCTTATTTCTTTGAAAATACTTGCATTTGATGTGATATTAGGGATTGATTGGTTAACTACTCATCATGCTAAAATCGATTATTTTCGTAAGGTTGTTAGCTTTTATATTCCTAACCAACCTATTATGCAAATTCAAGCAACCAAACCACTAAAATCAATCACTGTCATATCAAGTCATAAAGCTATTCATTTATTAAAAAACGGATGTCAAGCTTTCTTAGCCCATGTCAATTAAATTAAATAAAATACGCCGATTTGAATTATATTTCTATTGTTAATAAATTTCGACGTATTCACGAAGAACTTCGGCCTACCCCAGAGCGTGAAATTGAATTTTGTATCGACCTTGAAACCCAGACAAAACCCATTTCCAAAGCCCCATATCGAATGGCTCCTATTGAACTTCAGGAGTTAAAAACCCAACTACAGGAATTTTTTGACGTCGGTTTTATTCGTCCTAGTACGTCTCCTTGGGGTGCTACTGTTCTATTTGTGAAGAAGAAAGATGGAAGTATGCGACTTTGTATTGATTATCAGGAGTTGAATCATGTCACCATCAAAAATAGGTACCAGTTGCAAGGAGCCAAATTCTTTTCAAAGATTGATTTTCGTTCCGGATATCATCAGTTGAAGATTAAAACTGATGACATTCCAAAGACTGCTTTTAGAACTCGGTACGGGTATTATGAATTCCTAATCAAGTCTTTTGGATTGACTAATGCTCCTGCTGCCTTCATGGACATGATTAACCGAGTATTCAAGGAATATTTGGATCACTTTGTGGTCGTCTTTATTGATGACATCCTCATATACTCCAAAACCCGTGAAGACCATGAGCAACACTTGAGGCTGATACTCCAAAAGCTTTATGAAAACAAACTATATGCCAAGTTGAAGAAATGTGAGTTCTGGCTTGAGGAAGTTACATTCCTTGGGCACGTGATATCAAATCATGAAATATCTGTTGACCTGACAAAGATTGAAGCAATTCAAAGTTGGGAGAAACCTAAGTCAGTGACTGAAGTACGTAGGTTTCTCGACTTAGCTGGTTATTATCGGAGATTCATAGAAGGGTTTTCTCGAATCGCTACTCCATTAACTCAGCTGACTCGAAAAGATAGAAAATTTGGTTGGAGCGAGGAATATGAAAAGAGTTTTCAAGAACTCAAGTGGAGACTCATTTCGGCACCTGTTTTGACAATACCATCTGGCTTGGAGGGATTTGTCATCTACAGTGATGCTTTAGGCAAAGGGTTAGGCTGTGTTCTCATTCAACATGGGAAAGTCATAGCCTACGCCTCTCGACAACTCAAAGAATATGAGAGGAATTATCTTACTCATGATTTAGAGTTGGTCGCTGTCGTTTTTGCGCTTAAGATTTGGAGGCATTACCTGTATGGAGAGAAGAAGGAGATCTATACGGATCATACAAGCCTCAAATATTTCTTCACTCAAAAGGAACTCAACATGCGAAAACGACGTTGGCTTGAGCTGTTGAAAGATTATGATCATATCATCCAATACCATCTAGGAAAAGTGAACGTAGTAGCTGACGCATTGAGTAGAAGATCATATGCGGGCACGAGTGCATTATTGTCAATGCAAAGGCCCATTGTGTATGACTTGGAAAGGATGGAAATAGAGTTAAAGACTCCAGGGACCCATGTGATGATGGTGAATATACAAGTGGAACCAACTTTAAATGATAAAGTTAAAGCTGCTCAGGCTATAGACCTGGAGCTGATACGTATGAGGAAGAAAGTACAAGAAGGTGTTATTCTAGAAGCAAGAATCAATGAAGAAGGAATACTTTGAGTCAACTCCAGACTTTATGTTCCTAACGATTCTGACTTGAAGTATAAAATCATGATGGAGGCGCACAACACACATTTTGGTGGAGCAATATGAAGAGAGAGATAGCGGGGTTTATCTCAAGGTGTCTAACTTGTCAACGAGTCAAGGCGGAGAATCAAGTGCCAAAAGGTCCATTGCAACCACTTGAAATTCCAGAATGGAAGTGGGAGCACATTACCATGGATTTCGTTACTGGTCTTCCCAAGGTTTCTCAAGGCATAGATGCGATTTGGGTCATTGTTGATAAATTGACCAAGTCTACACATTTCTTACCGATACAAGAAACTTATACACTTGAACGTCTTGCTAGTATGTACATAAACGAGATTGTAAGATTGCATGGTATGTCAGTATCCATAGTTTCTGATCGAGACCCAAGATTCACTTCAAGATTTTGGGTTAGTTTGCAAAAAGCTATGGGCACAGATTTACGATTTAGTTCAGCGTATCATCCTCAAACGGACGGACAATCAAAGAGGACTATTCAAACTCTTGAGGATTTATTAAGACTCTGTGTCCTTAACTTCAAGGGAAGTTGGGACAAGTTCTTACCACTGGTGGAGTTTTCCTACAACAATAGTTATCAAGCAAGTATTGGCATGGCTCCATTTGAGGCGTTGTATGGAAGAATGTGTCGTTCTCCAGTATGCTGGGATGAGGTGGGTGAAGCAACATTGTTGGGACCGAATTTGGTACGTATGACTACAGAAAAGATTCAAATGATCCGACAACGTATAAAAACCTCACAAGATCGACAAAAGAGTTATGCTGATCTTCATTGAAAGGACGTGGAATTTGATATTAGAGATCATGTGTTGTTACGTGTTGCTCCATGGAAAGGAGTTACAAGATTTGGAAAGAGAGGAAAGCTCAATCCTCGATTCATTGGCCCATTTTTATCCTCGATCGAGTAGGAACTGTGGCCTATAAACTCGCCTTACCGCCAAGTCTGTCTCGTGTTTATAATATTTTTCACATATCTATGTTACGTAAATATGTGAATGACCCGAATCACATTATTGAATTAGAACCGGACGAGATAACGAAAGATTTAACGTATGAAGAGGTACCTGTTAAAATCTTGGATAAGAAGGATCATATTCTACGCTCTAAAGTTATACCTCAAGTTAAAGTTTTGTGGAGAAACCATGATGTTGAGAAAATGACCTGGGAGTTAGAATCTGAAATGAAATCAAGGTATCCTCACCTCTTCGACAAACCAGGTACGCACCCTAATTTCGAGGAAGAAATTTCATAAGAAGGGGAGGTTGTAAGACCCCAACTTTTATGAATAAAGATTAATTTCTCTCAAAATATATTTTTGAATATTATGGTGTGGATATAATATAATGTTATAGTTGTGGGTAATATTTACAAATTTTTCAAAGTAAGCAAGTGGTTATATAATATTCGATTGGTGGGGAATATTTGTTTTAACAGGAATATTCATACGATAAGCACAATCATTAAGTGGACCCCACAACTAAGTATTGTCGTAGTTAGAAAATGATAGAATTATCTTTTATAAAAATAACGGCAGAAGTTTTACTGTTAAACCGTTGAACTACCCTAGTAGTAAAAGTATAATAATACGCGTGGTTGCATAGTAGAGCACGGTACCTGTGATTGATTATTGATGCTTACGTGAGAAGTCACTCGGTTATATTCAATTATTGCTACAAAGAATTCACGATCATATCTCTCATATTATTGATTCAATTATTGTCACAAGATATCTCAGATATTATGATATATTATTAAATCAATAATTGAGATGACAAAGTTATTCATATTATTAAATTACAATATTTACAATGTCTAGAAGTTACATCAAGGAGAGGTTTGGTCATCTAATTGCGGCTACCAATAAGGAGAAATCCTTATCGAAAAGCCCTCTCTTCCTAGAACGACGGGGTTGTTAAATATTGTGAGTTATAATATTAATGATGAAAAAGTTCGTGTTGATTAAAGAAGAAATTGATAGTTCCATTGTGTTGGAATTATTAGTGTTAGTGAAAATCGACATTTATTTCAATAATAATTGATGTCTGGAAGTTATCGGGTAATTAATCGGATAAATGAGGAATTAATTGCTATTAATTCATATGATTATAACTATTTGTTCACATGTGTGTACAATTGATTCACATTCATGTACTATTAAGGGAGTTGGTGCAAGATTGATAATACTTGCATGACTAAGTTAAAGATGGAGGTATAGATGGAGGTACTATACTGTTATTCGTATTTTCACATGATTATAACTATTGAACTATTGATTCACATTATTTACTATTAGGGGAGATGGTGCAAGTTTGGTAATACTTGCAGGACTAAATTAAAAATGAAAGAAAAGTTGGAGGTATTGTACTGTAATATTTCGAGCCCCAAAATGTGCAATTATCGAAACTATATTTTTCTATAAATAAAAGCTCATTCTTCCTTCATTTCTCACCAATTCACTAAAGCTATAGAACAATTATTATAGAGAGAAATTATAGAGAGAAAGAAGAAGAGAAGTCTGCTACCTCTCTATTCTAGTATCCAGCTTTATTCTAAGGTAATGGGTATTATTTCTTACATTTTCATGAAGAGAGCTATTGTTATTCCATTCCTTATTATTATGTTGAATAACCTGCCTCATAATCGGATAATCGCATACATGGTGAAATTCTTCTCGTTATTCCATTCTTTATTATTCGTTAGAATATCCCTGCCTCTCTGCATATTACGCATTTAAGTTCTACTATTTATTATTCCATTGGAATAACTGCATCATAAGTACCGCGTATATGGTGAAATTCTTTTGTTATTCCATTCTTTATTATTCGTTGGAATATCTCGTCATGCGTATTACGCATGAATTCGGTTCCATTATTTATTATTCTCGTAGGAATAACCTGTCTGTGCGATTTATCGCATGCCTGGTGAATTCTGTTGTTATTCCATTCTTTATTATTCTGTTGGAATATCCTGTCTGTGCGGATTTTGCATGACCTGGTTCCATTCTTTATTATTCTGTTGGGAATAACCTGTCTGTGTGGTCTATCGCATGCATGGTGAATTCTTCTGTTATTCCATTCTTTATTATTCTGTTAGAATAACCTGTCTATGTGGATTACCACATGCATGGTGAATGATCCTTTGTATTCATTCCTTATTAAATTGTGGAAATGACATGTCTACGTGGATTACCGCATGGTGGGCGAAAATCCATTTGCAGTTTCATATATTCTATTATACTCAGTTGGTTAAAGTTTTGGCTTCTATACTCCATGAAATTAGTAGAATATCCTGGATATTTGTGCTTCATCCAGTATCTTTTCATGGAAATATTCTTCTGAGCATTCTTGAATTTTACTCCACAAAGCAATATCATGTTGACAATTTGAACGTTTTTGAGTTCAGGATAAATTAACTTATAAATCTTTAAAATTTATTCTTGAACTTGTTTTATTGAATTATTATGCAATTGTCATCATCCTCATGTTTATATTATGTTGAAAGTCATCTGTGGCCTGTAGTGCATAGATGAACTTGGTATGATTATGACCATGGATTATTCGGTATAGTCATGGCCGTAATGTTACAAATGATGTGGTAAAAGTCCTCATTGGCCCATAGTGCATTGATGGATAGTTGTTGGCATGATCATGACCATTGATGAAAACATGAATATCCTTGGTCCGTAGTGCATGGATAATTTGTGGTTGTGATACTAATGAATATCATTGGCCGTAGTGCAGGGATGACGTGGTTTATTTAATAAGATGAGTCTCAGCGACAAAAGTGATGAAAAACCTTTTGAATCATAGAAGATAGTAGATTTTATTCTCTACTTGACTCTTCTAATGGATTGTTTGTTCCGCTGCAGTTAAACTTGATGTTTGTTATATTGTATCAGTTTAACACTGTTGAAAGCTAACGATAATTTATTCTGCATTATCTTAGCCATAATATTTTTATTGGGCTAGTTGGGCTCTCCCTTTTGCTTTCATTGTTCTCTTCAGGAAATGAGAACGTAGCAGGGACTAGTCGAGGAACGGAGTGACGGTCCAGATGATAGCATTAGTAGTCCTCACTATTCTATGAAATAGTGTGATAATAAATGTATTAAGGACTTATTTTGAGTTTGAATATTGTCTAGAAGACAATATTTGTATTAAAACTCACCGCTCATGTTGTATATTTAAGATTGTATTTGTATTCTGTACCATGTATTTGGCGACTCAGAATAGGTGATGTATACCTATTTTGGGGGCGTCACATAGAACATATGGTAGATGATAAAACTTTTCAACTATAGTTGCAGAGGAACGAGCAATCCATTAGAAGGGTCAAATAAACCATCAGATCTATTATCTTCTCCATGTTAAAAGTCTACCAATAATGTTTTATCCCTGTAACATCAATCAACAATTCCTGTCCACAATTATATGAATAACTCATAATCATAATTGTGATTCTAACTTCCTCTTCGCACCCAGGACGAAGATAATTTTCATCACATATCTTAACCTGAAACATCAAAAATCATGGTTATACCAAATCAAAATTCCTGCTCATAATCATACTAATAAATTCATCTTTGCACTACGGCCAAAGATATTCATTAACAATTCATCTTTGCACTCTGAGCCAAAGACATACAAGCTGATATTTTAGAAGAGTCAAGTAGAGCATGATGTCTACTATCTTTTACGAATTAAAAGTGTATATTCAATATTTTATTGCTGAGACTCAGCTTAATAAATAATCCACATCATCGAATCATCCCTGCACTACGGCCAAGGATATTCATGTATTCATCAATGGTAATGATTATACCGAATAATCCCTGGTTATAATCATACCAATAACTGTCCATCAATGCACTACGGGCCAATGAGGACATTTACTACATCATCTATAACATTACGGGTCATGATTATACCGAATGATCCCTGGTCATAATCATACCAATAAACAGTTCATCTATGCACATAAGCCAAATATACTCATCAATCAATAGTTCATCTTTGCACGTAAGCCAAAGATATACAACTGTAAAACCAATAATCAACAATCCATCTTTGCACGTAAGCCAAAGATATACAACTATAAAACCAATAATCAACAGTCCATCTTTGCACATAAGCCAAAGATATACAACTGTAAAGCCAATAATCAACAGTCCCATCTTTGCATGTAAGCCAAAGATGACTTTCATCATAATATAAGCATGAGGATGATGACAATGATATAAGCATTAATCAAACGAAATCAAAGATAAATATTAAAGACTTTAAATTTATCCGAGTTTAAAAATATCCAAATTGTCAACATGTAATCGCTTTGTGGAGTAAAATTCAAGAATAATATTCATGTACCAAAAATAATTTGGACAGAAAAGAAATATATTTTTCGGCTAAATAGTACCTCGCAATAGTACCCTATGAATAGTACTTCAAGAATAGTACCTCGTGAATAGTATCCTGGCATGAAAAGTACCCCAAATACCCGAGTGAATAATATTTGGGTGAATAGTAACCTGTGAATAGTAACTCATGAATAGTACTCCATCACAAAAAGTGCCCCGAATACCCGAGTGAATAATACTAGAGTGAATAGTAACCGGGTGAATAGTAACTCGTAACAGAAAAATACTAAAGAAAATGATATTTCATGACGAGTACAAAAGAAATGATATCCCAGATTAGTATAATAGAATATAAGAAACTACAAATGGATTTTCACCCGCCATGCGGTAATCCACATAGACAGATCATTTTCATAATTTAATAAAGAATGAATACGAAGGATCATTCACCATGCATGCGGTAATCCACATAGAGAGGTTATTCCAACAGAATAATAAAGAATGGAATAATAGAATAATTCACCATGCATGCGATAGACAGCACAGACAGGTTATTCCCAACAGAATAATAAAGAATAGAACCAGGTCATGCGTAATCCACACGCATGTGATATTCCAACAGTAATAATAAAGAATGGAACCAGTCACGCGTAATCGCGATGCAGACGGTGATATTCCAATGAATAATAAAGAATGGAACCGGTCATGTGTAATCGCATGCACAGGATATTCCAATAGAATAATAAAGAATGGAATAACAACAGAATTCACCGTGCATGCGATAGATCAGCCACAAACAAAGTTATTCCAATGTAATAATAAAGAATGGAATAATGAAGAAATTCACCATGTATGTGGTATCAGCATAGACAAGTTATTCCAATATAATAATAAAGAATGGAATAACAAACTCTTTACGAGTATTGAAAGAAAATAATTCTCTTCATGAATATGAAATAATAATACCCCTTACTAAAATAATGATATCCTTACCTCGGAAGAAGATCTGGATCTTTGGAATAGTGAAGTAGCGAGATTTCGCTTCTTCTTTTCTCCCTATAGATTCTCTCTCTATAATTTCTCTATAATAATTGCTCTTGTGAGACTTAGTGAATTGGTGAAAAAAAATGAAGGAATGAGCTTCTATTTATAGGAAAATATAGTTTCCATAATTGCACATTTTGGGGCTCGAAATATTATAGTATAATACCCTTATCTTTTCCTTCATTTTTAATTTAGTCATGCAAGTATTATCAAACTTGCACCACCTCCCCTAATAGTAAATCATGTGAATCAATAGTAAATCATATGACTCAAAAGTTCTAAACATGTGAAAAAATTAAATATAGTATAGTACCTTCATCTATACCTCTATTTTTAACTTAGTCATGCAAGTATTACCAATCTTGCACCAACTCCCCTAATAGTAAATTATGTGAAACAATAGTACACACATGTGAACACATAGTTATAATCATGTGAATTAATAGAAATTAATTGCTCATTTATCTGGTTAATTATCTGATTGGTCAATATAACCTCCAGACATCAATTATTATCGAAATAAATGTCGATTTCCACTAACACTAATAATCACAACACAATGGAACTATCAATTTCATATTTAATAAACACAAACTTATTCATCATTAATATTATAATTCACAATATTTAACAACCAGGTCGTTCCCAGGAAAGAGGGGGCTTTCCGATAGGGATTTCTCCTTATTGGCGCGCAATTAGGTGACCAAACCTCTCCTTGAAAAAACTTCTAGACATTGTCAATATTGTAAATAATAATATGAATAACTTTGTCGTCTCAATTATTGATTCAATAATATATAAAATATTATACAGATGATACTGTGACAATAATTGAATCAATAATATGAGAATTGAGTATAACTGAGTGACTTCTTACGTAAGCATAAATAATCAATATCATGTGCTACTATGCAACCATGCGTATTACTGTACTTTTACTACCGGGTAGTTCAATAGTTTTAACGGTAACACTTTCGCCGTTATTTTTATAAAAAGATAATTCTGTCGTTTTCTAACTACGACAATACTTCCATTGTGGGGTCCACCAATGATTGTTCCGTCGTACGAATATTCCCTGTTAAAACGAATATTCCCCGACTAATCAAATATATCCCCGGCACAACAAATAACAACTTGCTTACTTTGCAAAAAAAAAATTCAAATATCACCCTTAACTTTAACCTTTTATCAATTTAACCATTTACGAAATAAAATAATAATTATAAGAAAATTGAATACTTTCATTTCATAAAATTTGAGATCTCACAATCTTAGTCATAATATTTCTCACTGGGCTAATTGAGCTCACCCTTTATTTCATTGTTCTCTTCTGGAAATAAGAATATAGCTGGGACGAGTCGGAGAATGGAGTGATGGTCCAGGATAAATGGCTTTAGTAGTCCTCACTATTCTATGAAATAATGTGATAATAATTGTAATGAGGACACCATTGAGTGTGGATATTGTCTAGATGACAATATTCTTGTTTAAACTCTTAGCTATGTTTTGTCGTACTTTACACGACTGTTGTATAACTAAGTTGTATTTAAATTTATGTACCATGTATCTAGCGACTCAAGATAGGTGATGTATACCTGTTTTGGGGGCGTCACACCAATCTACAATTCTATTACACAAACATGACCAAATAACCTGTCAGTAGAAAGATCAAAAGCCATCAAAAGGTTTTTAGACGCTTCGTGGGAAATCTGGGTTACCCAGATTCATTCGTTCATGGTAGGTCAATGACCTTTGACCACTAATAACTTAAAATCTACACATGATCTGGGCTTGATTCAAGTTTCAGATCATAGACAACATAGCATACTACAGATCTATAACATAAAACACAACAGATCATTAACACACAAAGATCTATGGGCCCTGACATATGACTGTCAGGCCAAAAATTTCCAGTTTTCCAGATATTTAAAAACTCAAATTTCGAGAACTTTGATGTTGTGGATCTGGGATTTAACAACCCAGATCACTAAATGACATCTTATTACACAACTTTAAACAATAAATTACAACATATAACATAAGATCACCAGTTGTCTAAAATTTAGGGTTTTATACATTTTCTAGCTTTGATCTAGATTCTGACTTTGTGATCTAATCTTGGCTTGCTAATACTTGATCATGGCTCATCTTTTCTCTCTCTCTCACTCTACATTCCCGAATTTTAGAGAGAGAAGGGTCTAGGAGAAAATGAAATTAAAGTGGACCTTTTCTCTCTCTTGAATCTCTTATAATAGATGCATTGTATCTAATGTTGTAAGTTAACTAAGATTTGTTGAGATTTAAGGCACAAGAGAAGTCAAAGGTTGGTCACCAAACAAAAGCTTGGCAAGATTTACACTCAACATATTAGAAAATGTGACAAAAGGGTATTTTGGACATTTTCCTTATAATTTTAATGGCAAGTTGGTCTTTTGATCCAACCCTTAGGGTTAAAACCTAAGGTTTCCATAATTCAATTTTTTAGGATTTCCAAATTAGGGTTTTTGAAATATAAAATTAATATTTCAAAATTATAATTAGGATTCTATATATATTTAGATTTCCTAATCATAAGTTCAATCTTGCTAATTAGGATTAACATTTCCTAATTAAAATTACTAATTTAGCAATTAAGTCCATAACTGTACATTAGGGTTTTTGATAAAATAATTAGGGTTTAAAATTTTTTAATTAGGGTTTGCTAATTAATTAAGTTTTACCCTAATTAATATTATAATTAATAGCACTTAAGCATTATAATTATCCTTTAAGTTCCTAGATTAGGGTTTTAAATTCCCGAAATCTAAAATTAGAGTTTCCAAATCTGGTATTAGGGTTTTCTAATAATCAATTAGGGTTTCAAGTAATTCATTAGGGTTTTCCCTAATAAATTATAATTAATGACGTTTAAACCTTATACATAGCATTTAAATTCCCAAATTAGGGTTTTTAATTTTTGAATTAGGGTTTCAGAATCGGGTTTTAGGGTTTCTTATCAGTCGTTAGGGTTTTCTAACTGAACGTTGACGTTCTTAATATAATACTAGGGTTTGACACTGATAAAAATTTATCTGGTCAACCCTTGACCCTTAACCACATTCTGAACTCATATAATACCATATCCACAGAACATATACATATATACACTTAATCCTGAATAATTCACCAAAATCATTCACAGAAGTTTGAAATCCTCAAATTCCTTCCCAAAAATATCAAACGCATACACTTATTTTCTGTCTAGGTTCTAATATTAAACCTTAAATCAATCAATTATGATTTTAAAAATTTTCTAAATTCTCGGGTTCTCACATTCACCCCTTCTTCTAAGAATTTCGTCCCCGAAATTTACCTTACACCTTACACCATACTGCTTACACCATTCATACACATCAACACATGCTACCCAATACACCACTCACAAGAGTAAAAATTTTTAAATTGTGCTGAGGAGTCATATAGACTATTGTCTATCATTTTCGCAAAGGTTTTATAGAAATTCATCTGCAAACCATCATAACTTACGGACATAGTTGGTAATTAGCTCGGTATGCCCTGTACTGGCCAAATACTGCTGGTCTGATCTGTTTCTCATCACTACCATAGGCACAAAAATTTTACCTCAGTCTTATTGGATTCCGCGCCAAAATAATTTGGTTCAGGAAATTTCTTTCAATGAACACTTAGAGTTTTTATAACATTAGTCTAGCTGAATCGAATAGTGTTGACTCAGATCAATAATTCAATTTAATCGAATTATTTAGGTGAAGCCAAACTCCGTTGGCAAATTAAAATTTTGAAAATATTTTTGAGAATAACGTCATGATGTCATACTATATTAACAGTCCGTTTGAGGATGTCGTCATTGTATGACTTTGTCAAAGCACATCATACAATAGTGGAACAGCGACTTTAGATCAAATTCACACTACGTATTTCTATATTTACAACTCCATCAACTTTTTATCATCTCTGTACTAGGTTACATGGTACATGAGTGATAAATAAAATATATTTTGATATTTCAAATCATTTGCGTCTAGCCAAAATAAGTAGCATAGACTATACTTTAAACCGTTCCAAAAATGATTATGAGTCTATATTTTTTTTTTTCAAAAGCACATAGTGCGTATTTAGCTTGATGTCAAAATTTTGAAGTCTAGCATAGCTAGGAGTTTTGGAAAACTTAATGTCTCCACTAATAATCGTTTGCTTAAACAGTTTATCTATTCCTATTATCCTCAATACTCCATTCACATATGACTATTCCCAGTTCGTCAAACCATACTCATGAGTTCAGAAACTTTCCACAATCATATGAGTTTAAGAACTTACCCTAGTTAGACCTTTGGCGTCCATTCGCTAAGGGGTTCATAAACATTTCATATAACTATGAGTCACGAACATACCATAAGTATGAGTTTTAAGAACTCGTACTTAACCTTATATTCTCTACCTATAACATATCTATTTGTTATATACATGAGAAAGGAATCACCCTCTTAACATGCATTTAGCAAATAGCGCAACACAAATATTTCAATGATTATCAGTGTCAGAAACTAAGTAGTTGTTACACCACGTACAACTCCCCGCCCATACAAGGAATCATACAACTCAGCTGCTGACATGAGTCCTCAATTGAAATCCCCACCTAATCCTAACTCCCTTCTCAATACGAATTTCATTCTACTCGTATTCATAATCCCTTCCTGAATATGTTCTAATTCATATAGCAATCTTGCTGTAAACTTTCCAATCATCAGATTGATTCTTTTCCTTGTTATCACCTCATCAGATCACGGGGTGATCTCATCGTATATATATTATGATTCATTTCTATACTATGAACGTTTTGTTTTATGATCTTCTATCCCTGCACTTTTAGTCTTTTAGACTCTATCTATTCACCACTACTGTTCAACTTTATTATCAGAGTTAGGAAACTCTATATCTTTATAACTCGCCGAGATTCATCTTTGAATCTTACTGACCAACTAACTCTATGTGAGTTAGATCTTATCCTAATCACTACGGTTATTGGTTTCAGGTATTCCTACCCAAGGTTCATAACCAACAGCTCTAATACCAACTGTAATAGCCCCAAAATCAGGGTCCCAAATCACCACAGATCTGGTACAATCATTCTATAACTATTGCAGAAGATATAAACATAAATTGTTTATACAATAAACTTTACACACTATTCCCCAAGGTCAAGTAACCTTAACTTATACACAATTCATTATCCTATCTGACATACAAAGATATTATCATACATTACGGTTACAAATTAAGTCGCACACATAAACTTAAAGCTGAAACTGTCTTTAACCTTTCCTTGTATCCGACGTATTCGCCTTAATCTGCAATGTTTTATCATGATATAGCAAGGGTGAACATAAGTTTTCCCAGCAAGCATAATTTATTTGAGGATATATCATGATTGAAAGAGTTTGAATAATAAGTTGGCTATAATTCTTCAATATAGTTGAGAACTAGCACGAATAAACTTTTGACTGAACAAGTATTAAGCATGAACAAATATATCTGGACCGAACGGTAATGAAGGTGATCAGCCTTTCATAACTGACTTATACATGCAATATGTACAAAGTACAATTCTACAATTCTTAGACATGGCAATCAGCAATGATTAACCATAAGCATATCTGAATACAAAAACTCAAAGTAGAGTTAAGAAAAACTTGCTTGTTAGATAATTATTACCATTTATCATGATTTTTCAATCATTTATATCGTATTTATATAATATAAATACCATATTATTCTATTATCATTAATATTTATTTAATATTAAATATTAATAGAAATCATAACATAATATAATAATATATTTATAATATTACAAAGTATTTTTAATACCTTAAAATCATATTTATATGATTTTTAAACAATTAAATTCATTATTCGATAATTGCTATTAATATTAAAAATATTAATATTTTTATGGCAAAATATCAAAAGTTATATTTTATAACTCAAAATATTTTTCTAACCCTTAAATCATTTTTATATGATTTTTAAAGCATTAATTCTAATTTTCTATAATTTATTTAATATATTCATTAAATTAATTAATTACCATTAATATGAATTTATTAATAAATTTCATCACAAAATATCAAAAGTTATTAAAAATAACAAAAATATTTTCTTATACCATAATATAATTTTTTATGATTTTTAAAGTATAAAAATCATTTTAAATAATTTATTTAATATTATAATTAAATAAATTAAATACCCTTTATATTCCACAAATATTAAATATTTATGAAGTATACTCTAAATAACTAAAACTAATTTTTGGACTTTAAAATAATTTTTATGAATTTAATATTAATTTTTAATAATTAAAAATCATTTTTTTTCTATTTATTAACTAAAATAAATAATTTTAGAAATAAACTGTCACTAAAAGGGCCCTATATCGACAGAACCGTCGCTATAGGTGTTCTTGAGTGTTCTTGAGCATTTTCCATAATTCTTGTCAGTGAGCAAGTGGGCATGTTTGACCATTGATAGATCTTTGTTCATACTATTTCTGGACTTCCTAAAGTGTTAGGATTGTAGTACTAATGCAATACTACAATTCCAATCAAGTTTCATGCCAATCCTACATCATAACAGAAAGATATAGGCCTCACAAATCTTGTCAGACACTGTTCTTCAAATTCTGGGTTTTCCAAAAATTGAAGAACAGTCGAGGTGCCACATTTGAGCCTTTGAATCCTTGATGTCCAGGCTTGCTAAGTATGTTTTATTGGTTCAGTCATGAAGTAGGGATATCAAAGTACATATAAACGACCTTAAACCAGTTTATCATCAACACATTAAAGAGATCTAGGGCGGTCAAACTCTGATAGAAAACGTGTTCTTAAGAAATCTGGGCTTTCCAGATTTCTACAAAAGTTGGTGGTCAATGCAAGTTTGACCCACAATAACTTGAATCCTATACATGATCTGGGTATTCTAAGGACTTGTATGTGTAGTTCACATACAAGTCTACAATTCCATTACACAAACATGGTCAAATAACCTGTCAGTAGCAAGATCAGAAGCCATCAAAAGGTTGTCAGACGCTTCTTGGGAAATCTGGGTTACCCAGATTCATTCGGTCAACGACCTTTGACCACTAATAACTTACAATCTACACATGATCTGGGCTTGATTCAAGTTCCAGATCATAGACAACATAGCATACTAAAGATCTATAACATAAAACACAACAGATCATTAACACACAAAGATCTATGGGCCCTGACATATGGCTATCAGGCCAAAAATTTCTAGTTTTCCAGATTTCTAAAAACTCAAATTTCGAGCACTTTGATGTTATGGATCTGGGATTTAACAACCCAGATCACTAAATGACATCTTATTACACAACTTTAAACAATAAATTACAACATATAACATAAGATCACCAGTTGTCTAAAATTTAGGGTTTTATACCTTTTCTAGCTTTGATCTAGATTCTGACTTTGTGATCTAATCTTGGCTTGCTAATACTTGATCATGGCTCATCTTTTCTCTCTCTCTCACTCTACATTCCCGAATTTTAGAGAGAGGAGAGTCTAGGAGAAAATGAAATTAAAGTGGACATTTTCTCTCTCTTGAATCTCTTATAATAGATGCATTGTATCTAATGTTGTAAGTTAGCTAAGATTTGCTAAGATTTAAGGCACAAGAGAAGTCAAAGGTTGGTCACCAAACAAAATCTTGGCAAGATTTACACTCAACATATTAGAAAATATGACAAAAGGGCATTTTGGACATTTTCCTTATAATTTTAATGGCAAGTTGGTCTTTTGATCCAACCCTTAGGGTTTAACCCTTGGGGTTTGACCCTTAGGGTTTGACCCTTAGGGTTTAACCCTTAAGGTTAAAACCTAAGGTTTTCATAATTCAATTTTTTAGGATTTCCAGATTAGGGTTTTCGAAATATAAAATTAATATTTCAAAATTATAATTAGGATTCTATATTTATATTTAGATTTCCTAATCATAAGTGTAATCTTGCTAATTAGGATTAACGTTTCGTAATTAAAATTGCTAATTTAGCAATTAAGTCCACAATTGTACATTAGAGTTTCTAACGGAACAATTAGGGTTTAAAAATTTTTTATTAGGGTTTGCTAATTAATTAAGTTTTACCCTAATTAATATTATAATTAATAGCACTTAAGCATTATAATTATCCTTTAAGTTCCCAGATTAGGGTTTCAAATTTTTAATCAAATTAGAGTTTCAGATCGGTATTAGGGTTTTTAATAATCAATTAGGGTTTCAAGTAATTCATTAGGGTTTTCCCTAATAAATTATAATTAATGACGTTTAAACCTTATACATAGCATTTAAATTCCCAAATTAGGGTTTTTAATTTCCGAATTAGGGTTTCAGAATCGGGTGTTAGGGTTTCTTATCACTCGTTAGGGTTTTCTAACTGAACGTTGATGTTCTTAATATAATACTAGGGTTTGACACTGATAAAAATTTATCTGGTCAACCCTTAACCCTCAACCACATTCTGAAATCATATAATACCATATCCACCGAACATATACACATATACACTTAATCCTGAATAATTCACCAAAATCCTTCACAGAATTTTGAAATCTTCAAAATTCCTTCCCAAAAATATCAAACGCATACACTTATTTTCTGTCTAGGTTCTAATATTGAACCTTAAATCAATCAATTATGATTTTAAAAATTTTCTAAATTCTCGGGTTGTCACAGTGACTTCTTCCAAGGACCACTGCTCTTTGCAAATATCAACACTGGACCTTACGAAACCGTCAACATACTTGCATAAAAAAATGCCACAATCCGAGTTGTTGTGTTGTTTCTGTCTAATCTTTGTGGTCTGCACAGTAGGATTACCGTTGGGCCACTCACGCATCGGATTACCTTTCGCAAACAAAATGGTATCAAATGTACCTGCATGTACAAAGTAGTTGGTTAATAATTTTTTAATATTAAAGGACATTATAAAAGTAAAATATTTTAAATGTACACATACCGTAACTTTAACAAATTCTGAGTACATTTCATGTAACTTCATATGTTTGGTATCATTGTAGTACGGGTCAATTATCGTAACCATCCAATCTTCAACTGAGAATAGGAACAAGAAAAATGGCTTTGATGTGTACTACATGCCGGCATGAATATGTACTAGCATTCGTGTAAAGGTGGGCCAACATCTTAGTTCACATACGGACTGCAAAAACTCCATGCCTGATTCTCTTCAGTTGGGGGCACATAATTCTGCCCAAGATGCATGAACAATGAATTCAAGAAGCCAAATTGGGCCCACCTTTGTATTCCTTGCGACCTGTAGTATTCCTCTCTATCTCGTAGCAACAACATATAAGCGTCGAGGACATGCTCGAAAATCCAATTCCCAGGCCCTAAGGATTGCAATGCATTGTGGTCTAAATCATATAATTACTGCGGATGTGACAAAGGATATAAATTCTCTTCCGAGGCCACCACATTTCCAAACATATGTTTATTTATGAATGCCTCCTTCCAATCTTTCAGTTTTTTGGTTAAGGACCCTTTTGGTCCATAAGAGATGTGATCTCCCGCCTCTTGTTCCTGATTGAGACCCAAATGTACATTATTATTATATAGCATGCTTAAGTAATAATTAATATGCTTTAATTAAAACCATCACTATATATACCTTAAATGAACCAGCTCTTATGACGTCAGAAATTCCCGCAAAGTCAGAGTTGGTTGGAATGTAACACTCCTCATACGCTTGGGAGGTCAGAATGTAACACTCCTCGTAGGCTTGGGTGGTGGGAATGGAGCTCTCCTCATATTCTTGTGCGATGGGTATGTAGCTCTCTTGTACAACATAATCAGTTTGTTTCCCAAGCCCTTCATTAAATTGGGAGAATTGGGACTATGGTCCAAAATTTGTGGGACTCTACTGTCGAGGTATTTGTTTCCCCATTGCTTCGAAGTCGTATAGACTGTATTGGTAATCCCAATTGTGTTTTTGCTGAACCAACTCATGAGGCAGCTGAGTAAGTGCTGAAAACTTGTCAAGTAAAGACTTTTCACTCTCAACCTGTCATGTAAGATAAACACAAACAGCAATCAATAACACTAAATATGAATAAATGTAATATTAAGTATTTACTCTAACATAAATAAATTAAAGAAGACTATAATTTTCTACCATTTTAATAAGGTGTTGTTGGTTGTAAATGGCCCGAGGCTCATAACAACTGTCGAGGTCCCTTGTCTGTCGAGGTCGGTGGATTTTCCAACGTGTAATTTTCCTATACCAGGCCATGTAATCATCTACTGACACATAATTAGAAATTTCATATTGTTGTCCTTCGAGATGATCCATGTATGCCTCCCAAATCGAAATGTATTCCCCTCTCAAGGCCATACAATCCTCGACATCAATAAATTTATACTTTTTCTCCTTCCTAAGGTCACCATGGTTTTTGGCGGGTGATGGTATGCCTTGCATGAACCCGAACTGTCTCATCACACGGTCCGGCATCTGGTATTCCACAATATCAAAGTGAATCGAGGAGACCCCACCAGATCCCAACAACCTGCCTTCAAAGTTAAATCCACTGATATCATCATCCCACATTATGTAAGGCTACCAAACCACATCCCACATAGACTTAATATCTAACAGCAATCAAATAAGTATGGCATGTCGTTTGTTCCATTTGTCGGGGTCAACCACCATTATCAGTCTATATTATTTGGATTTTCATTGTTACGAGACGAGACAGAGGACACTTTCATTTGGGTATTACAGACATGGCTTGAAGCTATGGACTACAAGGCACCTACAACCATCATCACTGATCAAGCAGAGCCATGAGTAATGTTATTGCTACGGTACTTCCTTCTAGTTATCATTTATTGTGTTCTTGGCATATTAGCAATAAATTTCCTGAAAAATTGCATCATGTTTATTCTTAGCACCCATCGTTCAAAAATAATTTTAACAACTGTGTGTATAATTCATTGTCCATCGGGGAATTTGAAGAGCGTTGGCATATTCTGATAAGTTCCTATGAATTTTATACCAATGAATGGCTTGGAAGTTTGTATGATGTACGCCAGAAATGGATTCTAGCATATACAAAGAGATATTTTGCCGCGGGATAGACTACCACCGGAAGAAGCAAGAGCATGAATGCCTTTTTTGATGAGAACATTAATGCATCAACAGGTATGCTATGTTTTGTACTGCAGAGTCAGAAGGCTATAGAAAAATAATTTATCAGGGAGAGGAAGGCCGGCTACATAACAAAACGTCGTAAAAGGATTATGGTACTCGGTTCATCTTTAGAAGTTCATGCTGCACAAGTATACACAAAAGAGATGTTTAGAAGTTTCCAACGTCAATTCGTCGATTCCATGAAATACAATGTTCATAAACTTAGTGAGTTGTGTGTCACTGATACTAAGGTTTATGCATTGTATAATGCAGATGCAACTGAAAGTGGTGGAAGATATAAAGAAGTTGTCAACAATCGTCAACTGGGATCGATAACATGTAACTACCAAATATTTTCTCACTCTGGTGAATTATGCAGGCACATCTTGAGATATTTCATAGCAAAGAGTATTTCACAAATACCGAGCGACATGATTCTTCATCGGTGGACAAGAGACGCGAAAAAAGCTCTGGTGAAGACTTACTCTTTAACTCCACATCTGCTGACTTCGAACAAGATCAAGCAATGCGATATAATAATTTAATGAGTGATTACCAGGAGTTAGCGAGCAAAGCGGCTTGCTCAGTCCGAGGTTACAAAACTGTTCTTAAACTGAATGCACGAGGGAAAGCTTTGGTTGACCAGTATGATCCGGATGAGAATATTACTGAACTGGCAGATGACGACATTGATTGCATAGTTGGAGATCCAAATCATGATATGGGATACGATAATGACGATGAAGATGCAGAGGTGGAAGCAGAAGAAGAGTTTTTGCCGCCTATTATTTCTCAGACAAAGGGCCGTAAAAAACAATCTAGATTCAAGAGTGCACTCGAGAAAATCATTCCTTCTAAGCCTCATCGAAAATGTGCAAGTTGTGGCTTTAAAACCAACCACGATAAGTGAAATCACTATCGAGTGTTAGGGATTCCTGAGCCAAAAAAATAGGCGTCGGTTGTATTATTTATGCTATGTTTTTTTTATTTTATGAAAATGAACATGTAATATGTACTATTCCTCTTAATGTTATGCAGTACTAGTATTGGTATAATCTGTACTTCTAATATTGATAATCACATTATTATTATTATTATTATTATTATAATACTTAAATACTTTTATAAATTGGATAAGTAAATTAATTTCTTGAAATGTCTTGAAAAATTGCCATCATTACTTATTAAACTAATTGAACTTGATATATTTTCAAAGTTAGAACTTATGTCCAAATTGTTTTCATTTCCAATTTACTATCACTTTCATAAATAGATAAGGCATTCATTTTCTATCATTGAAACTTAATATAATAATAATAATAATAATAATAATAATAATAATAATAATAATAATAATAATAATAATAATAATAGAAACATAATAATAATCTAGAATATAGATTTATATAGAAAACCTAATCTATTATATAGATTTATATAAAATAAATCGTAATATAATAATAATATATAGATTTTGGGGATGGTAAAGTTTTAATATAAAGATATATCCTCGCTAGAAATGAACTCATTAGCTGTGGTGCTTTCGGGTGGTCATATAATGAGTGTTGAGAGCTAGAGGTCATGAGTTGAATCATTTAGCAGTAAGATAGTTGGATATTATTTTACATTTTTATTGCCGGTAGTGATAAAATTTGTCTTGGCCAAGCATTATTAAAAACAAAATTATTCCATTTGATACAACTTAGGTCCTATGGGACTTCATTTTATTTTTTATTCTATTTTAATTTCTTTGAGTCATGACACATAATGGAGAAAAGCATTAAAAATAGTAGTTTTAAGACAACATGTAATTTAAGTAGAATATTTTAATATTATAAAAGCATTTTGTTTAACTTTACTTACAATATGTAAGATATGTGGGGCCCCTTATTAAAATAGAAAGTTTTAGATAGGTAAATATTTAGGCACAACAACCTGTGACGGCTTTTCCAAAAAAATTAATCCAATCTCAAACCATCAAATCTATTTATCAACTGGGTCCGAAAAGCGTTTGTTGTTATTAAAGTGTCCATGGCAACCGGTGCACATGGATGGATTATATATATATATATATATATATATATATATATATATATATATATATAAAACCTTGTCTCGCATCATCGGGCATTACCACCTATGACAATTCCATCGATCCCCCCAAAAAAAAAAAAATCAACCACACGTGGGCCCCCACTCGTGGCCCCTACCATTATTATATATATACTAAATAACTTTCTACTGATAATTTTTGAAAAATAAATAAATGGGGGTCCAAATAATACACCAAAATTTACAACAAATACTTTATAAAAATCCCCTCAATATTTTTAACATTTATTCATCATTATTATAACTCGCAATATTAACAACTAGATCGTTCCGAAGAAAGAGGGGTCATTCCGATAAGGATTTCTCCCTATTGGCGCGCAATTAGGTGACCAAACCTCTTTCCTCGACAGAACTTTCTAGACATTATTAATTATGCAAATAATTATATGAATAACTTGTCATCTCAATTATCGATTTAATAATATAAAATATTATGCAGATGATATTGTGACAATAATAAAATCAATAATGTGAGATACTATGCAGCAATTACTATAGCAATAATTGAGTATCACTGAGTGACTTCTCACGTAAGCATCAAATATCGTGTCCTACTATGCAACCACGCCAGACATCGCATGTACTTTATCAATGGGTATTTCAACAGTTAATCGGTAAAACTTTCGTAGATTATTTTTATAAAAGATATTTATGTCTGTTTTCTAACTCAAATAATAATTACATTGTGGGGTCCACCAATAATTGTGTCGTCGTACGAATATTTCCTGTTAAAACTAATATTTTCCGACCAATCAAATATTTTATAACAACTTGCTTACTTTGCAAAATTTATAAATATTACTCACAATTATAATATTATATCAAATCCACACTATAATATTCAAAAATATATTTCGAGAAAACTTAATCTTTATTCATAAAAGTTGGGATCTTACAAGCCCGCTCGACGTCGCCATCTTGTAGATAGAATTAAAAATATAAATCATTAGTGTGTATAGAGAATTAAAGATACTGCTAAATGAAAATAAAATAACATGTAGATATTTGAGTAGGCGGGGATTGACTCCCCGTCGAACTTAAAGCCTCCAATAATAAGTTAACCACCATTTAAAGTACCTAGTTGCTTAACGCGACCAATAAAGATAAATTTTAATATTTGTATTATTTTTTCTATATTTTTTTTTTTTTTTAATATGTATATGAAGTATATTTTGTTCATCATTTGGGAAAGGGAAAATAACAAGAAAAAGTTTACCACGCGCTCATGGTGTAGGGTTCATATTCTATCCCATTATTATTATTATTATTATTATTATTATTATTATTATTATTATTATTATTTATGAAATGTAACATGTTTAATGCTTAAAAAAAAATAGGCGAAGATCTAAATTGTTCAAGAAAACTCCGTGTGGAGGGGGGTCATGGAGAGACTATATAACTCATAAACTATCTCTCTCCACTCTCAATATGTCAGTCAGATGCAAATTAAAATATTTGCAATAATGGTATTAATTTAATCAAATTTTCTAAACCCGCCAACCACAAACTACATTATGCTAAACCTGAACCCAAACAGCATCTTATTCCCATTATTTGGACCCCACATTGCAACCTAAACCATACATCATGCCGTTGACTATATATATGTTTTGGCCACCATGTCTTGTCGCTGATATTGATCCAACGGTTCTTGTCATATTCAAAAAATTAGCCAATAGGGATAGAGAATGGTCTTTTCTATTGAAAAATAATATTTTTGACACTGAAAAGTTTATAACATTGTGTATAATTGTGTTCGATTAATATTTCTATTGCTGAAAATGTCAAATGTCTTTTGTTTAACTAAAAATATTTTCAACGCTGAGAATACTATTTCATTGTAACAGCTGCAATATACAATTCTACAATGTATTTAAATACTGAGAATTAATATTTTTACAGATAAATTTTATAGTTTTTACAAATTCTTCTCTCTACTTCATTTATTATTTATGTGAAAAAAAATTATATAAATATCAAATTTATTTATAAAAATATCAGTTTTCTAAATATTTTATACTATTACATCTGTCCATAGAAAACTGATTACACGACTTGTAGGTCAAATTAATTATTTTTGAAATTAAGAATTAAGCATATTTCTTATATTGTCAAACTAACGAAAATCATGACTTTTCATGTCAAATTAATTATTTTTGAAATTAAGAATTAAACATATTTCTTATATTGTCAAACTCACGAAAATTGGAGGCAGTAGTAAATTCAATTTAGGAGGGTGTATTCAATTAAGACTTTAAAAATTTAGTTGTATTCAATTAAGATATTTAAAGAGTTTATAAAAGTTTATTGATATCCAATTATAATTTTTGTAATGTCTTTGTTAGTTTCCAGTAGGCACACAATAGATCTAGAAGGGGGGTTGAATAGATCCTTTTTAATTTCAAACACTTTTTCTATTTATTTTGTTATGCTAATGAATTAGCATATGACAAACATAAGAATCTTTTCAAGTACAATGGAACAAGTAAAATATCCACTTCATTGATATATTCATAATCATACATACATTGTTCTTAGAATTAGTTAAGTGGTAAGCAGTTAATACATACATAATAGTTATAGCAGTTAAGGACATAATGTAAATGACAGAATGTAAAAGACATATGGGATTTTAAGTGGTTCAGAGACTAAAGCTCCTAACCCACTCTTCTGCTTTCAACTAGCAGGATTTTCACTAAGGAAGTGTAAGACCCCAACTTTTATGAATAAAGATCAATTTTCTATAATTATCATTTTTGAATATTATGAAATGAATTTGATATTATGTTATAATTGTGGGTAATATTTATAAATTTTGCAAAGTACGCAAGTTGTTATATAATATTCGATTGGTGGGGAATATTAAAGACGACCAAGACAATCATTAGTGGACCCCATAACGAAATTATTCATCGGATTGAGAAAACGACAAAAAATATTTTATTGAAAATAACGGCGGAAGTTTTACCGTTATTATTCTTTGTTGAACTACTCAGTAGTAAAAGTATAATAATCTGGCGTGGTTGCATAAGTAGACACACCTGTATTGATTATTGATGCTTACGTGAGAAGTCACTTAGTTTGTTCAATTATTAGCACGATAATTCTTGCGCATAATATCTCACGTTATTTGATTCAATTATTGTCGATATTTTATATATTATTAAATCAATAATTGAGGCGACAAAGTTATTAATATTATTATTTGTAATATTAACGATGTCAGAAGTTTGTCGAGGAGAGGTTTGGTCACCTAATTGCGCCGCAATAGGAGAAATCCTTATTGGAAAGCCCCTCTTCCTTTAGGAGCGACGCAGTCGATTAATATTGTGAATTATAATAATAATGATAAATGTTGTTAAAAATATTGAGAGAATTTATATATATAAGTTGGTAATGTGTGTGGTGGGTGGAATATATATATATATATATATATATATATATATATATATATATATATATTATGTGTGTGTGAGTGAATAATGGTGAAAAAATAGAATTTTGGTGGAAAAGTGGAAATGGTGGGATGAGTATTAGTATTATATACATATATGGCATGAATTGAAATTGGTGGGGAATTGATGTTAGTCGGGTGAGTGGCCAACATGTTGTTTTATGTAAAATATATATATATATATATAAGTTGTTTTTGAAACAAGGTGAGACCCCAGATTTTATCAATAAAGATTTAAATTTTGTTGAAATAATTTTTTAATATTATGGTGTGAATTTAAGATAATATTATAGTTGTGGGTAGTATTTATAAATTTTGCAAAGTATGCAAGTGGTTATATTATATTCGATTGGTCGGGGATATTCGGTTTAGCGAGAGAATATTCGCACAACGGCTCAATCATTGGTGGACCCACAATGTAATTATTATCGGATTGAGAAAGCGACAAAAATATTTTATTGAAATAACGGCGGAAGTTTTACCTGGTTATTCTTGTTGAACTACTTCGGTAGTAAAAAGTACGATGAATACGTGTGGTTGCATAAAGTAGCACACGGTATTGATTATTGATGCTTATGTGAGAAGTCACCTCGGTTTGATTCCATTATTGTCGATTAATAATATGAATTATTATAGCGATAATGACATTTTGTTTTATTCAGTATTATTAACGTAATAAAGCGAAACATCTTTTATATAAAATAGAATACTTTATTAAAGTTATTCTATAAATAGAATATATTATATTTTATTATGCATAGTGTTGCATAATGTTTTGCATAGTGTTTTGCATAGTATTGCATAGTGTTTGCATAGTAAAATGTTTTTATATAAATAGAATATATTATATTTTATTTAAAAGATTTTTCTTTAAATATGACCGAACCGTCGATTAAAGTAAATCAATCTGGACCGTTCATGGATTAGTTACTTATGCATTCCATTTTCCTATAAATGAAGCTCATTCCTTCATTATTTTTTTTTAATTCATTGAAACTACAGAGAGAGAAATTATAGAGAAGTATAGAGAAAATTATAGAAAGAAGAAGAGTATTACGCTACTTCACTACTTCTATATTAGGTTCTTTTTACGGTAAAGGGTGTTATTCTTTCTTCTTGAAGAGAACTTACATTATTCCATTCACTATTATTACATTGGAATAACTTTGTAAAAGTGGCATACCCTATACATAACTTTGTGATATGGCAGATACCCTATACTTGGTGAAATCCTTATGTTATTCCATTGCTTATTATTACATTGGAATAACTTTGTATCTGTGATTTACCTATACTTGGTGACATTCTTCTATTATTCATTGGAACATCCTCATCTGTGTGTGTTTACAGGACTGGTTAAAATTTTTATTATTACGTTGGAACATCTCATGCGTGTGTTTTACAGGACTGGTTAAAATCTTTATCATTACGTTGGAATATCCTATCGTGTGTTTTACACCGGACCGGGTTCCATCTTTATTATTCATTGGAACATCCCGCTCGGTGTGAATTTCACGACTGGTTCCGTTATTATTATTCTGTTGGAATAACGTCATCACATCAAGCACCGCATGCATGGTGATTTCTTTTGTTATTCCATTCTTTATTATACCCGGTTGGTTAAAACTTTGACTTCTATACCCCATGAAATTAGTAGAATATCCTTGATATTTTGCGTTTCATCCGATATCTTTTCATGAAAATATTCTTTCGATCATTCTTGAATTTTACTCTACGTAAAGCAATATCATGTTGATAATTTGGACGTTAATAATTCATGGATTAAATAATTCTTGAACTTGTTTTATTGAATTATTATGTCATTGTCATCATCCTCATGTTATATTATGTTATCTTTGGCTTACGTGCATAGATGAACTTAGTATGATTATGACCGAGGATCATTCGGTATAATCATGACTTGATATAAATGATGTGACAAAAAGTCCTCGATGGCTTTGTAATGCGATGATGGATAGTTTTTGGTATGATTATGACCGGGGTGATTCGGTATAGTCATGACCATTGATAATTTGATGAAAATCCTTGGCCGTAGTACGGGGATGATTAGATGTGGTGGTTTATTTATTAAGTGAGTCTCCGGTGATAAAAATTGATGAAAACCTTTTAAAACCTAAAAGATAGTAGACTTTATTCTCTACTTGACTCTTTTAATGGGTTGCTTATTCAGCTGCAGATTAAACCTGGTTGTCTATTGTATTTTATCGGTTTTAACTTTGTTGAAGGCTAATGATAATTTATTCGCATTATCTTAGTCATAATATTTCTTCTTGGGCTAGTTGAGCTCACCCTTTCTTTCCTTTGTTCTCTTCGTGAAATGAGAACATAGCCATTTGACGACGAGTCGGGAACGTAAGTAATGGTCCGGAGGATAGCATTAGTAGTCCTTACTATTACGTGAAATAGTGTGATAATAGTTGTAATGAGGACTCCTTTTGAGTTTGTATAATATCTAGTAGACAAAATTTGTATTCAAACTCACGTTTTATGTCGATTGCATACCTGACGTTATATTAGTAAGTTGTATTTGAATTTATGTACCATGTAAGTGGCGACCCAAGATGGGTGACGTATACCTAATTTTGGGGCGTCACGGTTAGTATCGAGCTTAGGGATATGATCCCTGGCTAAGATGCGAGATAAGAACTAGGAGGGGAGAGACGGGGAATTCCTTCGCTAGTATGACCTACCTAAGTTTATTTGGTATTTGATTGGTCGGTCAGAATATAGGGATAATTTATTAAATGTCAATTAACCCTTGTTTTGTGACAGTGTTTGAGAATGGCATCTGAAAATGCTGAGATAAGCAATGAAGCACATGAGAGTGTTGATTCATTTCAAACAAAAGGTAACGACCAACAACACGATAATAAATCATCTATGGTGGCAACAATTTATCGAACAATGATAACCATCGGGGAAATTATCATGCTAAGAATGGTAACCACTTCGGTGGTAATCATGGCAAAGATAATAGAAGTGGAAATTTCAAGAAGAGAAGGTCATTTAGCTCGATTTTGTTGTGTATAGTAAAGTCAAGTCTAATTTGGGATAGTGGCACCAAAGGCGGATACTGGACAAAACAAAATCGGTGGTTTTTTCGGGAAGAAGCGTTTTTCGTGACTTCTCAAAAGTGGGTAACCCGAACGAAGTTAGTAGCAGGTTAGTTAATTATAAATTCTTGCGAAGTCTATACCTTATTAGAATCCGGTTCTACCCATTCTTTTATCTCTCTTGCTTGCGTTCAACGTTTAAATTTGACTCGGAGAAATTAGACTTTGATTTATCTATTGAAACTTCGTTGGGAGAAACCTTCGTTACCTCCACTCGTTTATTAATCTTGTTGTTTCAAATAAACACTTTCACGTTTACTGTCGATCTTATCTCTTTGAAAATACTTGCCTTTGAGGTAATTTTGAAAACGATTGATTAACTACTCATTATTCTTTTTGTAAGGTTGTTAGCTTTCATATTCCTAACCAACTTTGTTATCTGAATTCAAAGTAACCAAACCCTAAAGTTAATCAACGTTATATCAAGCCATAAGTAAAGAGCCCCGAACCTTTCGTTGTTGACTTCCTTGTGTGGAATGCAATACGAAGCGGACTTTTCAGAGGCGACGTCATGAATGAAGATGGCAAGTTTATAGGTATCATTGTGAGGTCTTTATCTAGGTAAAGGGATAGAAGTCACAGTTAGTATCAATGTGACGTACTATCCAAGTCTTGGATGAGAAATGTGATTTTGAATGATATTTCTATCATTAATAAATTTCTTGACGTATTCTTGAAGATTTCCTAGCCTACCCTAGAGCGTGAAATCGAATTTTGTATTGACCCAAAGATAAAAACCCATTTCTTAAACCCTCAAATATTTCTTCAACTAAATGAGCAGTTTACGTGGTTTATGATGAAAGTCATAATAAAAGCATTGGAATAAGGAAAATCATGGGTATATGAAGTATTAGTAAGTTTTATGATGAGTTATGTTGGTTGGTATGTGAAAACATGAAAGTTTCTTAGAAATCACAAAGAGTTGAAAATCAGATTTTGGTGAAAACGTAACATGAAATTCAATTGACCATATCTCCTATTATATTTTGAATTTTTGAGTATGGTCAAGTTCTAGAGTTAGATCTATGAGTTACCTAACTAATCCAAGTGGAATTACTGGAAAAGGTGTTGTAGATTTTTGTGTGGACTGATTTTAGCAAATGAGGCCAAAGCTGTGTAAATTTTGAAAATGCTACTGCCCAGAAACTTTAAGGGACTGTTTCGGCCACTTAAATTATGAGAAAAATTCTGGCCTTTTGGGACATGAAAGTATATGGTATAAAGTACCTCCTGTCCAAAAATGAGCTTATTTCGACTTAAAATGAGCAAGTTATGACTATTTCAATATTTAGGTTTTTAAAATGAAAAACGCTATAACGGAGTTCTATAACTCAGGATGACCATGAAATTTAAACTAGAAGCTCACGTTAACATGTGTAAGGTCCTGCCAAGATTTTGGAAATTTTGGAGTTAAACTTGAGGTAGCTAATTTCTTAAGGAATTAAGTGGAAATTGATTTTAAAAAATAGTAAATGAATTTTAAAATTCGAGAAAAATATATTTTCATTATGGGACTATATTATGCTAAATCCCAGAAAAGAAATATTTTTGGGGCTGATTTGGTATTTTTCATGAAAATAGTTTAATTACGAACATATGAGTTAAATATGTTATGTGAAGTAACAAAGTTGAAAATAGGATTTTATGGCTAGAGAATCCTATATAGAGTATATGCATATTTTTTGATGAGGGATTTGATAATTGGTGATGATATTTTATGAGTATGACATTTTGAATGATTAAATGCATTATATGGTAAAAGCGTAAACAATTAAGATAAATTGTTTATAAATTTAAGAAGTGATTAAAATATTGTTATAATATTAATGATATTAGATTATGAGATTATTAAGTGATTGAAAATATGGGGATATTCTTGAATCTCGGATAAATTATATTATAAATGTTTAATATTTATCCTTTATCTCATTTGATTGATTCTTTATATCATTATCCTCATGCTTATATTATGTTGAAAGTCATCATCTGTTTGTAGTGTATAGATGGACTTGGTATGATTATGACTGAGGATTGTTCGGTAAAATCATAAGCAGTAAATGAATACACAATTATCTTTGGCAGTAGTAGTGCATGGATAATTTGTGGTCGTGATACTAATGAATACACAATTATCTTTGGTAGTAGTGCATGGATAATTTGTGGTCGTGATACTTAATGAATACACAATTATCTTTGGCAGTAGTGCATGGATAATTTGTGGTCGTGATACTTAATGAATACACAATTATCTTTGGCCGTAGTGCATGGATAATTTGTGGTCGTGATACTAATGAATACACAATTATCTTTGGTAGTAGTGCATGGATAATTTGTGGTCGTGATCTTAATGAATACACAATTATCTTTGGTAGTAGTGCATGGATAATTTGTGGTCGTGATACTAATGAATACACGATTATCTTTGGTAGTAGTGCATGGATAATTTGTGGACGTGATACTAATGAATACACACGATTATCTTTGGTAGTAGTGCATGGATAATTTGTGGTCGTGATACTTAATGAATACACAATTATCTTTGGTAGTAGTGCATGGATAATTTGTGGTCGTGATCTTAATGAATACACAATTATCTTTGGTAGTAGTGCATGGATAATTTGTGGTCGTGATCTTAATGAATACACAATTATCTTTGGTAGTAGTGCATGGATAATTTGTGGTCGTGATACTAATGAATACACAATTATCTTTGGTCGTAGTGCATGGATAATTTGAGGTCGTAATACTTAATGAATACACAATTATCTTTGGTAGTAGTGCATGGATAATTTGTGGTCGTGATCTTAATGAATACACAATTATCTTTGGTAGTAGTGCATGGATAATTTGTGGTCGATGATCTTAATGAATACACAATTATCTTTGGGCAGTAGTGCATGGATAATTTGTGGTCGTGATACTTAATGAATACACAATTATCTTTGGTCAGTAGTGCATGGATAATTTGTGGTCGTGATACTAATGAATACACAATTATCTTTGGTCGTAGTGCTTGGATAATTTGTGGTCGTGATATCTAATAAATACACAATTATCTTTGCCGTAGTAGTGCATGGATAATTTGTGGTCGTGATACTAATGAATATCCTTGGCCCGTAGATGCGGGGATGATTCGATGATATGGATTAATTATTGAAATTTGGGTCTCAAAGAATGAAATATTAATTCATGGATGTGGTAAAAAGTCATCTTTAGTAGTAGTGCATTGATAGACTTGGTATGATTATGACCAAGGATTATTCGGTATAATCATGATCAGTAATTGAAAACACGAATATCCTTGGCGATTGGTGCATGGATAATTCGTGGTCGTGATACTACTATTAAAGCTGCGTCTCAAAGATTATTGGTTTCTAGATTGTATATCTTTGCTTTGTAGTGCAAAGATGAATTGTTAATGAATATCTTTGGTAGGATTGCAAAGATGAATTTAATGTTTTCAATGATAAAGGTATTCAAGGTATCCTCACCTCTTTATCATATCAGTCGTATTACTTAATTTCGAGGGAAATAAATTCCATAAGGAGGGAGATTGTGAGACCCCGATTTTATCAATAAAGATTTAAATTTTGTTGAAATAATTTTTTAATATTATGGTGTGAATTTAAGATAATATTATAGTTGTGGGTAGTATTTATAAATTTGCAAAAAGTATGCAAGTGGTTATATTATATTCGATTGGTGGGGAATATTCGGTTTAGCGAGGGAATATTCGTACAACGGCTCAATCATTGGTGGACCCCTAATGTAATTATTGTCGGATTGAGAAAGCGACAAAAATATTTTATTGAAATAACGGCGGAAGTTTCTGGTAGTTCTTGTTGAACTACTCGGTAGTAAAAGTACGAGAATCGTGTGGTTGCGTAGTAGCACACGGTATTGATTATTGATGCTTATGTGAGAAGTCACTCGGTTTGATTCCATTATTGTCGATTAATAATATGAATTATTATAGCGATAATGACGTTTTGTTTTATTAAGTATTATTAACGTAATAAAGCGAAACATCTTTTTATATAAAATAGAATACTTTATTAAAGTTATTCTATAAATAGAATATATTATATTTTATTATGCATATAGTGTTGCATAGTGTTTTTTGCATAGTGTTTTGCATAGTATTGCATAGTGTTTGCATAGTAAAATGTTTTTATATAAATAGAATATATTATATTTTATTTAAAAGATTTTCTTTAAATATGGACCGTCGATTAAAGTAAATCAACTGGACCGTTCATGGATTAATTCTTATGCATTCCATTTTCCTATAAATAGAAGCTCATTCCTTCATTATTTTCTTACGAATTCATTGAAACTCAGAGAGAAATTATAGAGAGAAGTTTATAGAGAGAAAATTATAGAAAGAAGAAAGAAGTATTCTTGCTACTTCACTACTTCTATATTAGGTTTTTTTACGGTAAGGGGTGTTATTCTTTCTTCTTGAAGAGAACTTACATTATTCCATTCATTATTATTACATTGGAATAACTTTGTAAAAAGTGGCATACCCTATACATATAACGTGATATGCTGGCATACCCTATACTTGGTGAAATCCTTATGTTATTCCATTGCTTATTATTACATTGGAATAACTTTTGATACGCTGTGGTTTACCCTATACTTGGTGACATTCTTCTATTATACGTTGGAACATCACATGCATGTTTTTTACAGGACTGGTTAAAATTTTATTATTCTGTTGGAACATCCTGCATGTGTTTTACAGGACTGGTTAAAATCTTTATCATTCTGTTGGAATATCCTATCGTGTGTTTTACACCGGATCCGGTTCCATCTTTATTATTACGTTGGAACATCCTGTCGGTGTGAATTTCACCGACACGTTCCGTTATTATTATTATTACATTGGAATAACTCCTGTCATATCGCAATACCGCATGCATGGTGATTTCTTTTGTTATTCCATTCTTTATTATACCCGGTTGGTTAAAACTTTGACTTCTATACTCCATGAAATTAGTAGAATATCCTTGATATTTGCGTTTCATCCAAATATCTTTTCATGGAAATATTCTTCCGATCATTCTTGAATTTTACTCTGTAAAGAAGATCATGTTGATAATTTGGACGTTAATAATTCATGGATTAAATAATTCTTGAACTTGTTTTATTGAATTATTATGTCATTGTCATCATCCTCATGTTATATTATGTTATCTTTGGCTTACGTGCATAGATGAACTTAGTATGATTATGACGTGGATCATTCGGTATAATCATGACTTGATATAAATGATGTGACAAAAGTCCTCGATGGCACGTAATGCAATGATGGATAGTTTTGGTATGATTATGACCTGGGGTGATTCGGTATAGTCATGACCATTGATAATTTGATGAAAATCCTTGGCCGTGGTGCGGGGATGATTAGATGTGGTGGTTTATTTATTAATTTGAGTCTCAAATGATAAAAATTGATGAAAACCTTTTAAAACCTAAAAGATAGTAGACTTTATTCTCTACTTGACTCTTTTAATGGGTTGCTTATTCCGCATTTGATTAAACCGGTTGTCTATTGTATTTTATCGGTTTAACCTTTGTTGAAGGCTAATGATAATTTATTACGCATTATCTTAGTCATAATATTTCTTCTTGGGCTAGTTGAGCTCACCTTTCTTTCTTCGTTCTCTTCGGAAATGAGAACATAATTTGGGACGAGTCGGGGAGCGAAGTAATGGTCCGGAGGATAGCATTAGTAGTCCTTACTATTACGTGAAATAGTGTGATAATAGTTGTAATGAGGACTCCTTTTGAGTTTGTATAATATCTAGTAGACAAAATTTGTATTCAAACTCACGTTTTATGTCGTATTGCATACCTGACAGTTATATTAGTAAGTTGTATTTGAATTTATGTACCATGTAAGTGGCGACCCAAGATGGGTGACGTATACCAAATTTTGGGGGCGTCACAGTGTGCACATGTGATTAATTAGGTTGCGTCTAAAATTTTTCTTTCACCCGTGAATCTGAAAATTATTTTGTCTGAATTCCACTGTACAGTCCAGTAGTATCCTTCCATTCTCCTATAAATAGAAGCTCATTCCTTCATTATTTCTTAGAAATTCACTGAAACTCTAGAGAGAGAAAATTATAGAGAGAAACAAGAAAAGAAGTCTGCTACCTTTCTTTTTCTATATCCAGTTTCTTCTAAGGTAAGGGGTATTATTTTTTTTCATATTCATGAAGAGAACTTCTGTTATTCCATTCTTTATTATTACATTGGAATAACTTGTATACGTGATCTACCCTATACTTGGTGATTCTTGTTGTTATTTCATTCTTTATTATACATTGGAACATCCACATGCATGCGTTTTACGTCGGACACGGTTTCGTGTTTATTATTACATTGGAATATCACATGCATGCGCTTTACGCCAAACCCTGGTTCCGTCTTTATTATTACATTGGAATATCTTGTCTATGCGTTTTTCTGTTGGGACATGGTTCCGTCTTTATTATTCATTGGAATATCACATGCGCGCTTTTACTTGGGACTGATTTCGTTATTTATTATTTTGTTGGAATAACTCGCTCTATGCTAAGCATCGCACGCATGCATGATGATTTCTTTTGTTATTTAATTCTTTATTATACTCAGTTGGTTAAAATTTTGACTTCTATGCTCCATGAAATTAGTGGAATATCATTGATATTTGCACTTCATCCAGTATCTTTTCATGGAAATATTCTTCTGAGCATTCTTGAATTTTACTCTACAACGAAGTATCATGTTGACAATTTGGACGTTATTAATTCCTGAATAAATTAATTCATGAACTTGTTTTATTGAATTCTTATATCATTGTCATCATCCTCATGTTTATATTTTTTTGAAAATCATCTGTGGCCTGTAGTGCATAGATGGACTTGGTATAATTATGACTAGGGATTATTTGGTGTAATCATGACCGTAATGTTACAAATGATGTGGTAAAAGTCCTCATTAGTCCGTAGTGCATTGATGGACAGTTGTTGGCATGATCATGACCATTGATGAATACACGAATGTCCTTGGCCCGTAGTGCATGGATAATTTGTGGTCGTGATACTAAAGGATATCATTGGTCGTAGTGCAGGGATGATGTGGATTATTTATTAAGCTGAGTCCCAGCGATAAAAGTGATGAAAAACCTTTTAAATCATAAAAGATAGTAGATTTTATTCTCTACTTGACTCTTTTAATGGATTGCATGTTCCGCTGCAGTTAAACTTGATGTCTATTGTATTTTATCAGTTTAACACTGTTGAAGACTAATGATAATTTATTCTGGATTATCTTAGTCATAATATTTCTTCTTGGGCTAGTTGAGCTCACCCTTTCTTTTCTTTGTTCTCTTGAGAAATGAGAACGAGCTGTGACTAGTCGGGGAATGGAGTGACGGTCCAGATGATAGTATTAGTAGTCCTCACTATTCTATTAAATAGTGTGATAATAAATGTAATGAGACTTATTCTGAGAGTGGATATTGTCTAGAAGATAATATTTGTATTAAAATTCACAGCTTTCTTGTTGTATATTAAAGATTGTATTTGTATTCTGTACCATGTATTTGGCAACTCAGAATAGGTGATGTATACCTATTTTGGGGGCGTCACAGTTGGTATCAAAGCTTAGGGATATGATCCCTGGCTAAGATGTGAGACAAGAACTAGGAGGGTAGAGACGGGGAATTCTTTCTCCAGTATGACCTACTTAAGTTTATTTGGTATTTAATTGGTCGGTCAGAGTATAGGGATAATATGTGATATGTTATTTAACCCTTGTTTTGTGGCAGTATTTGAAAATGACATCCGAGAATGTTGAGAATATCAATGGAGCAAAGGAGACCGTTGAGTCTCCACAGATCAATAATCAGGATAATGTGCATCAGGAAGGCGACATTCTTTAGGAAAACAACAACACTAACCAAATGATGAACGATGGAATGTTCAGAGGCTTTATGCAATTCATGCAACATCGCAAGAAACGGCTCTGCCCAAAATGCAGTGAAATATCTGGCAACTCTCGGAGGCGGTCACCGCCAAGCGGTTTAAGGCGGGACCACCGAGTTTTTGGAGAGCCAAAACCACTTAAGGCGTAAACGTGCATTAAAGCAGATCAACAAGATATTTGATGTCTTGGGATGCTCGAGGAGCAAAAGGTTCCTATGCCACCTTCGTGTTGCGGCGGTGATTCTTGGTGGGAATCAGTAAAAGCGTACTCAACCTGCCGCACTGAAGATGTCTTGGGAGAAGTTCCAGGAACTATTCAATGACAAGTACTTTCCCGAAAGTATTCGTCACATGAAAGAGGTAGAGTTCATCAAGCTGGAGCAAAACAACATGACCGTATCGCAGTACGAAGACAAGTTTGTCGAGTTATCCAGGTTTGTATCCCATTTGGTTGATAATGAGGAGAGAATGACGCGAATGTTTCTAAGAGGTTTGAAACCCGAGATACGTCAATATCTTATCTATTATAAACTGTGTTTGTATTAAGATGTTGTTAATAGGGCTCAGTTATTGGAGCACGATAATGAGTTAACCCAACCAAAAGAGAGCAACCGATAAAATGATAATACTAGTGAGAGCAGTCATCAAAGCGGTTTCAACAAGCGTGGAGGGAATCAGCAGGCCAGAAATGGTAACCACTTCGGTGGTTATCAGGGCCAAAACAATAAGAATGGACATTTCAAGAAGAAGAGATTCAACAATGATGGAAAGACGTCAGCACCAGCACTCGTTGTTAAGGAAGGATAACGACCACCTATCATATGCTTCAAATGCGGAGGGGAGGGACACATCAGTCCAAACTGCGCGATGTCGTTCAAATCATGTTATAATTGTGGAAGAGAAGGTCACCTAGCCCGATTTTGTCGTTCACCAAAGACAAGTTCAGCTAGGATGGAGGCACCAAAGGCCGTCCCAGAAAATTCAAAGCCGGTAGTGCAAGGGAGAGTGCTTGTTGTGACCTCCTAGAAAGCAAGGAACCCAAACGAGGTCATCACGGGTAAGCTTATCATAAACTCTAGCGAAGTCTATACCTTATTTGATACCGGTTCTACCCATTCCTTTATTTTTCCTACTTGCACTCAACGTTTAAATTTGACTCCAAAGAAATTAGACTTTGACTTATTTGTTGAAACTCCGTTGGGAGAAACCTTCATTACATCTAGTGTTTATAAGTCTTGTTTGGTTCAAATCGGTACCCTCACATTACTTGTCGATCTTATTTCATTGAAAATACTTGCATTTGACGTAATTCTAGGGATTGATTGGTTAACTACTCATCATGCAAAAATTGATTGTTTTCGTAAGGTTGTTAGCTTTCATATTTCTAACCAACCTATTATGCGAATTCAAGCAACCAAACCATTAAAATTAATCACTGTCATATCAAGCCATAAAGCTATTCGTTTATTGAAAAACGGATGTCAAGATTTCTTAGCTCATGTCACGGATCTAAATAAAAATACGTCAGTTTTGAATGATATTTCTATTGTTAATGAATTTCGACGTATTCCTCGAAGAACTTCTTGGCCTACCCCAGAGCGTGAAATTGAATTTTGTATCGACCTTGAACCCGATACAAAACCCATTTTCAAAGCCCATATCGAATGGCTCCTATTGAACTTCAGGAGTTAAAGACCCAACTGCAGGAATTGTTAGACATTGGCTTTATTCGTCCTAGTACGTCTCTTTGGGGTGCTCCTGTTCTATTCGTGAAGAAGAAAGATGGGAGTATGCGACTTTGTATTGATTATCGGGAGTTAAATCATGTCAACATAAATAATAGGTACTCATTTCCACGTATTGATGACCTGTTTGACCAGTTACAAGGAGCCAAATTCTTTTCAAAGATTGATCTTCGTCCATATATCACCAATTAAAGATTAGAACCGATGACATTCCAAAGACGGCTTTCAGAACTCGGTACATGCATTATGAATTCCTAGTCATGTCCTTTGGATTGATAAATGCTCCTACTGCCTTCATGGATATGATGAACCGAGTATTCAAGGAATATTTGGATCACTTTGTGGTCGTCTTCATTGATGACATCCTTATTTATTCCAAAAGCCGTGAAGATCATGAGCAACACTTGAGGCTGATACTCCAAAAGCTTCGTGAATATAAGCTTTATGCCAAGTTGAAGAAATCCGAGTTCTGGCTTGAGGAAGTAACATTCCTTGGGCACGTGGTATCAAGTCATGGAATATCTGTTGACCCAACAAACATTGAAGCTATTCAAAGCTGGGAGCAACCTAAATCAGTGACCGAAGTACGTAGCTTTCTCGGCTTAGCTGGTTATTATCGGAGATTCGTGGAAGGGTTTTCTAGAATCGCTACTCCCTTAACTCAGTTGACTCGGAAAGATACAAAATTTGGTTGGAGTGAGGAATGTGAGAAGAATTTTCAAGAACTCAAGAGGAGTCTCATTTCAGCACCTATTCTGACAATACCATCTGGCTCGGAGGGATTTGTCATCTACAGTGATGCTTCAGGAAAAGGGTTAGGATGTGTTCTCATGTAACATGGGAAAGTCATAGCCTATGCCTCATGACAACTCAAAGAATATGAGAGGAATTATCCTACTCATGATCTAGAGTTGGTAGCTATTGTCTTTGCACTAAAGATTTGGAGGCATTACTTGTATGGGGAGAAAATGGAGATCTTTACGGATCATAAAAGTCTCAAATATTTTTTCACTAAAAAGGAACTCAACATGCGACAGCGACGTTGGCTTGAACTGTTGAAAGATTATGATCATACCATCCAATACCATCCTGGAAAAGCGAACGTGGTAGCTGACGTATTGAGTAAAAGATCATATGCGGGTACGAGTGTGATATTGTCAATGCAAAGGCCCATTTTTTGTGACTTGCAAAGGATGGAGATAGATTTAAAGACTCTAGGGACCCATGTGATGATGGCGAACATACAAGTAGAACCGACTTTAATCGATAAAGTTAAAGCTGCTCAAACTACAGACCTAGAGCTGATGCGTATGAGGAATAAGGTGCAAGAAGGTGCTCTTAGGAAGCAAGAATCGATGAAGAAGGAATACTTGAGTCAACTCCGGACTTTGTGTTCCTAACGACCACGATTTAAAGTATAAAATCATGATGGAGGCGCACAACACACCGATTTGTAATCCATCTGGGAGTACCAAAATGTATCGTGATCTTCGTCATACATTTTGGTGGAGCAATATGAAGAGAGAGATAAATATGTTTATTTCAAGGTGTCTAACTTGTCAACGAGTCAAGCGGAGCATCAAGTACCAAAAGGCCCATCTGCCCACTTAAAATTCCGAATGGAAGTAGGAGCACATTACCATGGATTTCGTTCATTGGTCTTCCCAAGGTTTCTCAAGGCGTAGATGTAATTTGGGTCATTGTTGATAGATTGATGAAGTCTGCTCATTTCTTACCAATACGAGAAACTTATACACTTGAACGTCTTGCTCGTATGTACATAAATGAGATTGTAAGACTGCATGGTATGCCAGTATCCATAGTTTCTGATCGAGACCCAAGATTCACTTCATGATTTTGGGTTAGTTTGCAAAAAGCTATGGGCACAGATTTACGATTTAGTTCGGCATATCATCCTCAGACGGACGGAAAATCAGAGAAGACTATTCAAACTCTTGAAGATTTATTAAGACTCCGTGTCCTTGACTTCAAGGGAAGTTGGGACAAATTCTTACCATTGGTGGAGTTTTCCTACAACAACAGTTATCAAGCAAGCATTGAAATGGCTCCATTCAAAGCGTTGTATGGAAGAAAGTGTCATTCTCCAGTATGCTGGGATGAGGTGGGTGAAGCAACGTTGTTGGGACCGGAGTTAGTACGTATGACTACGGAAAAGATTTAAACGATCCGACAACGTATAAAAACCTCACAAGACCGATAAAAGAGTTATGTTGATCTTCATCGAAAGGACATGGAATTCGATATTGGAGATTATGTGTTGTTACGTGTGGCTCCATGGAAAGGAGTTACGAGATTTGGAAAGAGATGAAAGCTCAATCCTCGATTCATTGGCCCATTTTTAATCCTCGATCGAGTAGGGACTGTAGCCTATAGACTCGCTTTACCGCCAAGTATGTCTCGTGTTCATAACGTTTTTCACGTATCCATGTTACATGAATATGTGAAAGACCCGAACCATATTATTGAGTTAGAACCGAACGAAATAGCGAAAGATTTAACTTATGAAGAGGTTCCTGTTCAAATCTTGGACAAGAAGGAACATATTTTATGCTCCAAGGTTATACCTCAAGTCAAAGTTTTATGGAGGAACCACGATGTTGAGGAAATGACCTAGGAGTTAGAATCTGAAATGAAATCAAGGTATCCTTACCTCTTCGATATACCAGGTATATACCCTAATTTTGAGGGCGAAATTTCATTAGGATGGGAGATTGTAAGACCCCAACTTTTATGAATAAAGATGAATTTTCTATAATTATCATTTTTGAATATTATGAAATGAATTTGATATTATGTTATAGTTGTGGGTAATATTTATAAATTTTTCAAAGTACGCAAGTTGTTATATAATATTCGATTGGTCGGGAAATATTCGTACGACGGCGCAATCATTGGTGGACCCCACAACGGAATTATTGTCGGATTGAGAAAATGACAAAAATATTTTATTGAAAATAACGGCGAAAGTTTTACCGTTATTACTGTTGAACTACTCGGTAGTAAAAGTATAGTAATGTCTGGCATTGCACAATAGTAGCACTGCGGTATTGATTATTGATGCTTACGTGAGAAGTCACTTAGTTTGTTCAATTATTGCTACAGTAATTGCTGCATAATATCTCACGTTATTTGATTCAATTATTGTCGATATTTTATATATTATTAAATCAATAATTGAGACGACAAAGTTATTAATATTATTATTGCAATATTAATGATGTCTAGAAGTTTTGTCAAGGAGAGGTTTGGTCACCTAATTGCGCGCCAATAGGGAGAAATCCTTATGGGAAAGTCTCCTCTTTCCTGGGAACGACCTGGTCGATTAATATTGTGAATTATAATAATAATGATAAATGTTGTTAAAAATATTGAGAGAATTTATATATATAAGTTGGTAATGTGTGTGGTGGGTGGAATATATATATATATATATATATATATATATATAATATTATGTGTGTGTGAGTGAATAATGGTGAAAAAGTAGAATTTTGGTGGAAAAGTGGAAATGGTGGGATGAGTATTAGTATTATATACATATATGGCATGAATTGAAATTGGTGGGGAATTGATGTTAGTCGGGTGAGTGGCCAACATGTTGTTTTATTTATATATATATATATATATATATATATATAAGTGGCCAACATGATTGTTATATGTATAATATATATATATATATAAGTTGTCGTTGAAACAAGGGTGTGCACATGTGATTAATTAGGTTGCGTCTAAAATTTTTCTTTCACCCGTGAATCTGAAAATTATTTTGTCTAAATTCCACTATACAGTCCAATAGTATCCTTCCATTCTCCTATAAATAGAAGATCATTCCTTCATTATTTCTTAGGAATTCACTGAAACTCTAGAGAGAGAAAATTATAGAGAGAAAGAAGAAGAGAAGTCTGCTACCTTTCTTTTTCTATATCTAGTTTCTTCTAAGGTAAGGGGTATTATTTTTTTCATATTCATGAAGAGAACTTCTGTTATTCCATTCTTTATTATTCTGTTGGAATAACTTGTATACGCGGTCTACCCTATACTTGGTGATTACTGTTGTTATTTCATTCTTTATTATTCTGTTGGAACATCCTGTCTGTGCGTTTTACGTCGGACCTGGTTTCGTGTTTATTATTACATTGGAATATCACATGCATGCGCTTTTACGCCAAACACGGTTCCGTCTTTATTATTACATTGGAATATCTTGTCTATGCGTTTTACTGGGACATGGGTAAAATCTTTATTATTCTGTTGGAATATCACATGCATGCGTTTTCTGTGGGACTGATTTAGATTATTTATTATTTTGTTGGAATAACACATACATCAAGTACCGCATGCATGATGATTTCTTTTGTTATTTAATTCTTTATTATACTCAGTTGGTTAAAATTTTGACTTCTATGCTCCATGAAATTAGTGGAATATCATTGATATTTGCACTTCATCCAGTATCTTTTCATGGAAATATTCTTCTGAGCATTCTTGAATTTTACTCTACAAAGAAGTATCATGTTAACAATTTAGACGTTATTAATTCCTGAATAAATTAATTCGTGAACTTGTTTTATTGAATTCTTATATCATTGTCATCATCCTCATGTTTATATTTTTTTGAAAGTCATACGTGGCTGTAGAAGTGCATAGATGGACTTGGTATGATTATGATTAGGGATTATTGATTGTAATCATGGAAGTAATGTTACAAATGATGTGGTAAAAGTCCTCATTGGCCCGTAGTGCATTGATGGGGCTTGTTGTTGGCATGATCATGACCATTGATGAATACACGAATGTCCTTGGCCCGTAGTGCATGGATAATTTGTGGTCGTGATACTAAAGGATATCCTTGGCCGTAGTGCAAGGATGATGTGTATTATTTATTAAGTTGAGTCCCAGCGATAAAAGTGATGAAAAACCTTTTAAATCATAAAAGATAGTAGATTTTATTCTCTACTTGACTCTTTTAATGGATTAGATGCTCTACATTGCAGATTAAACTTGATGTCTATTGTATTTTATCGGTTTAACTTTGTTGAAGACTAATGATAATTTATTCTGCATTATCTTAGTCATAATATTTCTTACTAGGCTAGTTGATCTCACCCTTTCTTTCACTGTTCTCTTCAGGAAATGAGAACGTAGTCGGGACTAGTCGAGGAACGGAGTGACGGTCCAGATGATAGTATTAGTAGTCCTCACTATTCTGTTAAATAGTGTGATAATAAATATAATGAGGACTTAATCTGAGAGTGGATATTGTCTAGAAGACAATATTTGTATTAAAACTCACAGCTTTCCTGTTGTATATTAAAGATTGTATTTGTATTCTGTACCATGTATTTGGCGACTCAGGATAGGTGATGTATACCTATTTTGGGGGTGTCACAGGAAGGGCAGCACCCTGAATCACTGAGATTCCTTTAAGGCCAGCAGCCTTGGAACTTTAGTTCACTAAGAACTCTTCAAGGCCAGAAGCCTTGTAACTCCTCTAGTTCCCTAGGAACTCTTCAAGCCCAGTAGGCTTGGAACTTCGTTTAGTCCCTTCGGACAAGGACCCCTTAGGCCCTGGCTTCTTATTGTTGTAGTTGTGGTTGTTGTTGGTGCTGAGTTCCTAAGATGTCTTTAAGCTTGAACATCTTATGTACTTAGCATCCTAGCGTAGTCCTCTTAGCATTCTGCTTGGAGTCTGGACTACATCTTCTTTGGTGCAGCTGATCTTTACTCTTTTCTACTTATCTTCATCTGATGTCAGCTGTGCACCATCACCATCTGGATTTGTTAAGTCTCTGAGCCTTTGGTAGACTTTGTCTGGCACTTAGCAATTCCTGAACCCTTCTTGAATTCTTTGCAGACATGATTCTGCATCTGCTCTTTTTCAGCCTTTGGTTCATGGTGATCTGTAGAGTGGCTTTCTTGATCTTCTTTGTACTCTGCCACTTTTCTGAATGCTATCTTCTTGTCCTTTTCGGCTCTCAACTTAGCTGCCATCTTCAGTGGCATTCTCATCTTTTTTTTTGAGTGATGCTCTAGTCTGTTTATGTCATTCTTTAGAGCTGCTTCACTTCCACCTATGTAGTTTCACTGTCACTGAGACTTGTTCTGTTATTCTCTGGTGGAACTCGTAGAGTCAACAATAGCATTCCAACAACTCAACGATTCTGCAACTTAGCAATCATCAGCAACTCTTGATCTTTGAAGCTCTGTTGATTTATACTCCTTCCCAATCTTCCCGTTGGAAAGTAGCCATTAAAAGCTTTTTGAATTACTTCGCAGATCTCGAGTTATTTGGTGTAGACTGCAGATGTGACATAACATCCCCTTTTCTGACTTTCTAACATTTCAGTCTACTGTTTCACCTATCCTTTCAGAGATGTCACTTTGATGTCTCGGACAGGTAGTCAACTTTATTTCCTCATTCTGATTTCTCGATCATAGGTTGTCCTTTTGCATCGATGCTCTTCAATAAGGTTTGTTCGACCATCAATCTTCAGATTGAACCGTTGCCAATGCTTCAACCTTCAGACGACCCAACTCTACGATTCTGATGCAAATCTTCTTGGACTTGATCGTAGTGTCTAATTGACAGGTAAAGTCAACACTACGATCTTGAAGAGTGTTGATTGGATCTTTAATGTAGAACATCTCTTCCTTTTCTTATACAGTGCTTCAACACTTCTGTTTTCTTCGATTGCTGTCAGATACTGATGGCTTGACTCTTTGTTCTGGCCCCTTCTGAATAGCAAGACACTTCAAATTTGTGGCATTTCCAGCTCGCTTTCTCCTTGTGATCTCTCGTTCACTTATCATCAATGGACTGACCCAATGCTTAATCACTTTAGTCTTGTTCTTCAGAGGCTGATCAGTATCTTTGTGTACACTCCATTAGTTCCTTCTTTGTTTAGCAAACACTACGATCCTAATTGCTTTCAAAATCGTCGTCTTCTATTTTCTTAACCGCTATTGTACTTGTTGACTTTTCCTTAGTCGGTTACTGAAGTCTTCTTCTGATCAACTTGTGGAAGACTTCATCTCGAATGGCTTCGCAGCCCAATCTGGATGTTGATTGAGTTGGTGCTTAGATCTTCTGTTAGCTTACATGACATTCGTTAAGTGCTCTCTGGTTTCCTTTAGGTTGAATGTGTCTTTGCAGTACCAACCAGAGGCTTCGTTCCTTTGGATATTCTGGGAGTGCTCAACTGTTGAGAATCGTGTTTGCTCTACAATTCTGTCTTGGCGTTGTGAGAACATCTCTTGAAGTCTCAGTTCTACACTCTGCGATTAAACCTCTGTGCATGCGAGACACTCACGACTCGAGATCAGATCTTGACACTCTACGATTTATGTCGTTGTGCTTGTTGTCTTTATCTGATCTTACTCGACCACGATCTCTGCCTCTGATACAATCAGTAGACTTTACGACTCTGAGTGTAGTCTACGATTCTGGACTTGGCTTTGACATCAGTAGACTATATGACTCAAAGTGTAGTCTACGATTCTTGACTTGGCTTTGGCAGATGCTCGGTCGACTCTTAGGCAGGTTGTCTCTACGATTCTGAACATGACTTCCTCAGCAGACTACGACTCTGAGAAAGTTCTCCTCGATACACTACGATCCTTTCTTGTCTCTCCTAGAAGTCTACGAACTCTGAGATCTACTATCTTGCAAACTACGATTCTGCCTTAATAGCTCTCGAGTTTTCCTTGACTTTCCTGACAGATTATAATTTTTGGTGCAGTGCTCGACGATCAGACAAGCCTATCTATTACATTATAAGATCAACCTGACAAGCGTGATCTTTTTATATTTACAGTCCTTGCATCATTTCTTTTTAAGGACTTTAAAAAATAAAGCTGTTTTTCTTATGTAGGATCAACCTAACATATTTGATCAATTTATTCTAAGTTCTTGTACATATGTTTCTATTATTCATCAAAGGACTTTACAACTTTTCTTAATGCAAGCATACTTGCATATTCATTCATATATATCATAATCAAATCATATATAAATAGGAATATCATTCACATGCTTATTCCTAACAGTCTTTAAAATTAAGTGGTATTGAATTGATACTTTTATAAAGTTTCTAAACATATTTTGGTATTTAAAAAGTCATTAATTTTTCATATTTCTATCACATAGTAGAGTTTGAGAGACTTTAGAAGGAGAGATATCCATATCCAAAGTCTGACCTCATCTCTAAAGACTTTCAAAGACTTCTAAATATTTGAGAAAGGAAAAAGATGAACAAATGAGAAAGAGATAGAGCAGATCAAACAAAAAAGAGAAAACAGAACTATATATATATATATATATATATATATATATATATATATATTCATTATAGTAGGTTTGAAGAGATAAAAAGGAGGACGGGTTAAAAAGAGGGAGTAACGTTGAGAGTTTCAAATAGAACCAATGGTATAAATGGAGATAACAAATATTTTAATATTATTTTATATTTTTTCTCTCCCATAAAAATCTCATTTAATATATTTGTAAGTATTAAGGAGGTATTTTGTTTTATATTTATTTTAAAAGTAATAAATTTGTTAATTTTGTTATTTGTTGAAAATTATAAATTGTTAGTTTAGTAATAATTACTTGATAGGAAAACAACAATGAACAATTTTAAAATCAAAATTGTTATTTTATATATTTGTTAGTAGAAAATGACTTTTTGTATGAAATATTAAAATTATGAAATAGGACATTTTCTTGTAATAGAGTGGGTATGATCTAATAATTCAACTTCAACAATATTTTTATTTCAAATTAGGTTGTTATATGGTCAAAATATATTAATATTATTTAATGTCGTAATTATTTCATCTAAAATATAAGATCTTTGTTGACTTTTTAATAATTAATATAAGTTGCAAGTTATATTAGAAGTATATAAATGTCTATCAAAGTTAATAAAAAATCTATAAAAGTTTGTTACTTATTTCATGGAGTTTTAAAAGTAATTTTAAAAATATTTAAAAGTCATTAAAATTCACAAACTCTACAAAAATCTGTTACTTTAAAAATTATTTAAAAATTATTATTGAATACACCTCCTTAGTTTCTTATTGTTATAGTTTCTTTATATACAAGAAATCAATATAAATTTTGACTCTAAAATGATCAATTTGACTAAAAAATCAAACTAAGTCAATTTTTAAGAGAAAGAAAATGTATTGAAATAATTTGTCCTAATGCTAAAAATATACATTCTGCTTTTGTTTATTTTTAATTGTTATATTGTCAGAGTAAAAATATTTCTACTAAAGCAAATATATATTAGTAACATTAATTTTATAATTATTCTAAAAATAATTAATACATTAAACGACACTTAATAATCCGACAAAATAATTTTTACTTTAACAATATTAACCTTTTTTTTTCTTTTCATTCTTTAATATGTTTTAAGAATCATAACTATACAAGAGACTTTTGGCAAAATACCAAAAGGGTAAGGAATGCTTGCGTTTCTTTTTCTTCGGCCTTGCTATAAAAGGAACGAGGACTGCGACACCTTACCAAAGTGGGTTGCTTCTCAGCCTCCCTAACAATTCCACATTACTCAAAATACTCATCACTTTCAAACAAATAATTTACACTGCATCAAACAATTAAATACTACTCCCTTCCCGTCATATATTATTAGATAATTTTATTTTTTTAAATTATTTATTATTTTATATAATTTAAGAGAATTAATTATAATATTTTTAAAATTACCCCTTATAAAAAAATATTATAAATAAAAAAAAATATAAAATAAATATGATAATTATAAGAATTTAATAAGGTTCTCTCTATTTTCTCTCTCTAGAAATGTTTTAATGTTCCTTCCACCTGAGCTTGGCTGGCTGGAGGCCTTGGAATGCTCATCAACTAAACAAGGCTCCAAATTGTTACTGTCACCTTGATACCCTCCACTGCTGATGCCAACCTTTTTTCCCTGTTCCTTTTTTGGTATATTTTTGTTTTTGTTTGTAGATTCTCTTTCCTATTTTAGATTTTTTTTTTTAACTTTTATTAGTTTTTTTAATATTTTTTTCAAGAGCAAATGTAAGAATTTACTATTGCCATTCAAATTCATTTCATTTAATTTTTTTTTTAATTCAAATTCATTTCATTTAGAATTTTTTTTTGGGTTTGGGATAGGGTTGGGGAGTTGCGGGGTTGGGAGCATCCCTTAAATCACTATTTTCTCCGTTCCTTAATATATGTCGTTTTAGACATGTACACAAGAATTAAAAAAAAAATAATTGAAAAACATTAACTATACTATTAATTGTCTATAATACCTTTTACCTCACTTATTTCATACTCTCCCTCCAATAACATATTAACAATTTCCTATAATTGTATTCTTAAAAAATCTCAATAGTCTCATTTACTCTTATTTTCTTTCTCTTTCTCTCTCCCCATAAAACACTTTAATTATCAGATTTTTAAAGAAAAAAGATGAAAGAATTTTATTGGGAGGAGAGAGATGCTTAACAGTAGAGGAGATCATAAATATGAATCAAAAATTAGGTGGAGTAATAAGGGACAATTTGAAAAAAATAGTGATCAATTCTCCTAGATAACCACAAATGACAAATAATTAAAAATAATAAAAAAAAGTCTAAAACGACCTACATATAAGAATGGAGGGAGTAATAAATATTCACAACTTTATGCTTTTATTCTCACTTCTTTGTCATCATTAATGATTACATACTATTCCCTTCATCCCTAATTATTTGACGTTTTGAAAGTGGACACAAGAATTAAGATAATGATTGAAAAATATTAAATATAATACTCAATTGTCTATAATACCTTTAAATCTTTTGTTCGGATAAGAAGAATTTTGTTAGGATAAAAAGAAAGTTTAATGAGAGGTAATTTTTTAAAAATTATCATTAATTATCCTAGATTTGAACAAACGTCAAATAATTAAAAACAAATAAAAAAATCTAAAACGTTAAATAATTAAGAACAGAGGGAGTAACAAAATTTGCAACATTAATACATTAAAAAAATTGTAATATTTATTACTTTTTTTTTCACCCCCACCGATTTTTTATTCCCATGGACAAAATGTACAACAGTAAAAGTTGGCTGTCACATTTCTTGAGGATATCCATTTTTCTTAAAATAAACCTTCTTGATACCACAGAATTATAATTAAAAACTTTCCATCAACATATCTGTACAGCTGCATTTACCAAAATGTCCTCACCTTTCCAAGTCATTATTTCATGTAACAAAGGATATTTTGGTAATCTTCTGATGAAAGCAAAGAACAGAACAAACTCAAATGAAAAGGAGAGAAAAAAAAGGAAAGCACTAAATTTTTGATGATCGGAAATGTTTGCTTTGGATTATTCACATGATCACCTGAGACCGGTCACGTGCCATCCCTTCCGTAACAGTCGCCAGCTTCTGCAGATTCAATTTCACAACCGTATCCGCAAACAGACGCGTGTCCTCCCCGGTATTCCCCTCCGGCACATCCACGACGTACGATTCCAAAACAACAGTCCAGATCCTCCCGTCACGCTCCATCTCATGCACCGTCGTCACCGACCTGTAATTCCTCAGCCTATGCTCACCGCCAATAATACTAAACCCGGTGACGTGCCGGTCATCGTCCAGTATATCCAGCCTCTCGGTACTGGTTGCAGCAGGTAAACCCGATATGACATTCACATCTCGGGTATCGCCCACCGCCATTTTGAAGCCGTCTCTAACGGAACTATTCTTGATGAAGTGCTTGTACGTTTGGGGCTTATCGAATCGGCGGACAATAGACCAGACTATGTCCAGTGCCGCGTGGATGCGTTGCGCTAGTAGGGAAGAGCACCGGTTCTTGGCGAGTTGGTACGTGTGGAACTCGGAGATGAACCGGTTTAACTCGTCGAACTCGTCTTGGGTCAGACCCGGTGGGATTATTTGGTGGTGGGCCGTGGTGGTTTCTTCCGCTACTTGGTGTTCTTCAGTCACCGAAGTTTCTCCCTTTTCCATTGCATCTATTTTGAGAGAAAAAAAGTCAAGTTTGTTCTAGAGAGAGAGGAGAGGGTGAAGGTGGGTTGAGATAAGGAATTATATACTCCCTCCGTCGTTCTTACTATTATTTTAAGTAGTCTCATATTAAATATCTATTTTTTTTAATAATCAAATTTTTACACAATTTTTTTTATTATGTCTTAGTATTAAATATTTCATACTATTTCTGTTTTTAAAAGATTGTCATTTAAGATTTTTGTACATAAATTAAGAAAATACCATTTATCAAATAAAATTTGTTTGGAATTTCATCACTATCCCTTTATGAAAAGTTAAAAATTATTAATACAAGGGAGAGAATTTCTTGAGACAATGAGAGAAGATAAGGGTAATATAGGAAAATAAATAATTTATTCTCCTCGAAAGTTGTAAACAACAAACTTTTTAGAATAAATTTTACCTTCTAAAACGACAATCTTTTAGGAACGCAGGGAGTATTTTTTTTATTCTAATTCTCTTTTCATATTTAATAAGTATGAAGAGAGAATATTTTGAATTGAATAACTAGAAAGTCACTCTCCCACCGTCATTAAACATAATTATAACATATTATTATGAGTAATTTTGTCATTTGATTCATCTTTTTAATATGCGTAAAAAATTCATAGACTTTTATCTTGGTACGAAAAAAGTATTTGTTTTTAAGAGATGGGCCGTGGTCGAAATTAAAGGGGACGGGAAGGGGTGAAATGGGAAATCTCGTGGGATCTTGATTTCATCAAATTCAAAATGAACCGTTTATTTAAACTATTTATACAAAGGAATTGTATTTTGATATAACTACGGGGAAACATTATAGTATGTATTTGCTATCAATACTTATATAATATATATATTATTTATATTATTAAAAATAAAAAAAATAATTATGATTAAAGATTAAAGATTAAAATTAAAAAATAAAAAAATAGTTATGTTTAAAGATTAAAATTAAAATTAACGTTTATTACTATTAGTAGTAGAAGGTAAAAAAAATATTTAATATCCGTTATTTACAATAGAGGTACGCTTATTAAAATGAGTTTATCTTTATCAATAAATGTTTAAAATTTATTAACAGAGTTTAGAATTTATCAATAAGGATTACGTTGAATATTATAAAAATTAAGTCATTAATACTCTTTGAAATCTAAAAACGACAAGAAAAAAACAACATAACAAATTTTACTCTATAAAACGACCTATAAAAAAACGAAGGGAATATATTTAATTTTTCAAAATAGAGTTATTGTGAACGACAACTCACAAAAATATAGAAAATTGATATTTCTACAAGCAAATATGATAGTTCCACAAGATCTCTCTCACATGAATAGTAAATAGACCCTACACTCATGTGGGTAAGAATTTGTGAAAATATCAAAATTTACTCGTGAAAATATCAATTCCCAAAATATAATGTTTCTTAGCTTCCGTATCTTTAAAAAATATATCTAAAATATTTGTTATATATACTTATAGGGTAATGATTCATATACGTAGCATATATTTGTTATAAATCCTTATAAGATATACACTATTTATATTATTGAAAACAAAATGAAACGACCAAACTGAAAATTGATATTCGCTAATGGACGATAAAAAAAACACTTAACGTCCGTCCGTTAATCAAAATAAGGGTTATACTTATTAACAAGAGTTTATGATTTATTAACTAAGATTTAAGGTTTATTAATTATGGGTTAAGGTTTATTAATTAGGGTTGAGATTTATTAATTAGAATTTATAATTTATTAAAATTGAGAAAGTATAAGTTGTGGAGGAGTATCATTTTAATTTTATACTCTTTTCTAAAATAACAATAAAAAAAGAACGGAGGAGTATTTTTTTTATGAATAATATATAGCAAAAAGTGTAATTTTTAATTCAATTATACAAAATAACGTTTTTTAACGATAATTAATTTAATATTTCAATAATTTATCAATCATATCGTATTAGGTGAACCACATACACAAAGTTGTGTATGTCTAAAAAGGATGGTAATCTTTTTCCCGTAATATATTTTAGATACTATCAAAATGACTCTTTATTTTGAACGGTTTAAAATTAGATCTGTTTTTTTTTTAATTATTAAAATGAAGTGAGAGAGAGAAAATAAATACTAAGTATAAAATATAGTTATTTATGGGGGTATTGGGAAGGTGTCAAGTGTGAAGTGTTAAGTGTCAAATAAGGATGAATATAGGTGGGAAGTGAACCTTTCTTTCACCAATGGCTGATCGACAACTTATATTAGCTGCCCTAGGCAATCTAAGTTTTTCACTTCGGGTGAGTTTCTCTCACCTCTTTGCTTCTTCTTTTTTTAAGCTTTTATTTTATTCCCAATAAAAAAGAAAGAAAGAAAGTTTATCTTATTTCAAGGTTTGTTCATATATGCATAGCAATAATAAGCTTGTAGAGTTGTCCGGGAATTTTCATGTTTGTAGTTGTTAACGTCAAATTTTATACGCTTGACAAAATTATTAAAATAATAGGTTAAAATTACACTAACGATTGATGGAGTAATTGATTGTATTATTGTGTAATCAAATTCATAAAATACACTCACATAAGCATAAATAAATGAATATAAAGTATGAACACAAGATTTACATGAAAACTCAATTGAAAAAAAACCACGAAGAGAGACTATAATAATATTGAGAGTACAAGTTGTGTATTTGTGTTATATCTCTTGTGCCTTTTCCTCCTCTGTCTCCTCCCCTTATTGTTGTATTTATAGATGTCATATCCACCTGAATCCAACTAGGAGTAGGAGTCCTTTGTAGAATCACCTTATAACAATAATTAATGGCTGATAGATTCCTTCCCAAATTAAACCTTCTTATCCCACCAAATAAGGAAACACAATCTTATTTTAATAAGGACTCTCTTGCTGTCAAAATAAATATATTATGGGTCAACACCGAATGTAGACCATTAAATAAATTGGGTTACACCTTGGCTAGACCCAAATAATCACACTCCAACATTGCCCTCCAGTTTCTTATTTATAAGAAACTTATTTATAAGAGAGTATTCAAAAATTTTCCTCGGGATTTTTATCCGCGGGATTTTTATCCTCGAGATTTTTATCCTCTAGATTTTTATCCGCGGGATTTTTATCCGTAGAATGTTCATCCTTTTGGGAGATCAAAGCCTTCGTGAAGGACGTTTGGTGCTATTGCTGCTTGATCCGCCACCAAACCACGCTTGCGCCGTTTTTAATCCCAGCTAACTCGAAAATTGGAACAGTGCATCATGCATAGCTGTCGGCTGCCACTTTTATTGAAAAACAATTTTATGGGCATGTCCCTTTAGTCTGTGGTTGATGATGAAATTGAAGCCGCCTTTAAAGTACTTCAATGATATAAAAGCTTAAACTTTTATCTCTGTGCTGGCTGAATTCGTTACTAGTGCGGTGACTCAACACCAATTTATCATCACCTGGACCAAAGTGTTAATGTTTAGATTTTACATGCATCATGTGAATACTACCACTACATGCATAATATAAGTGAGAGAGTATGTAAAGTTGTATCAATAATCAATTACGATCATGCTTCAATTGCTAATGACATAATAAATATAAGCACATGTACAAGTATATATTTAATTTAATAAAAAAGAATCACTTATCTCCTTCGGTGAATCAGTGATTTTAAATCGACACTAGAACAAGTGTCTTGTTTCCCACAGACAATTGCCAATGTTAACGCATAAATTTTATGCGCTTTGATTTAAATCACCAAAATAACAGGCCAAAATCACGCTAACGGTTGATGGAGTAATTGGTTGTATTGTTGTGCAATCAAACTCACGAAATACACTCACATAAGCATAAAATAAAGGAATATAAAGTATGAACACAAGATTTACGTAGAAACTCAATTTGGAAAAAAACACGAAGAGAGAGTAATCCACTATAATAATATTGGGAGTACAAGTTGTGTATTTGTGTTGTATCTCTTGTGCCCTTTCCTCCTCTGTCTCCTCCCCTTATTGTTGTATTTATAGATGTCATATCCACCTGAATCCAACTAGGAGTAGGAGTCCTTTGTAGAATCACCTTATAACAACAATTAATGACTGATAGATTTCTTCCCAAATTAAACCTCCTTATCCCACCAAAAAAGAAAACACAATCTTATTTTAATAAGGACTTTCTCGCTGTCAAAATAAATATATTATGGGTCAACACCAAATGTAGACCATTAAATAAATTGGGTTACACCTTGGCTAGACCCAAATAATCACACTCCAAAAGTAGTTGAATAAAGAATAGGTCTAAAGGTATAAAAATGGAAAAATAATTATGTGAAAAGGAAAATAATTGTTAGCTTTAATATAGTCTCAGTCTAGGCCTGACAAAATATGGTTATGGGTTGATTTTGATTTTCAAAATATGGTTATGGTTCCATTTAAGAACTAAAACCATATTAACCATTTTTAATATGGGTTGTGTGGGTTGGAACTATATGGTTATGGTTCAAAACCATATTAACTATTTTAAGATGTTTTGACTTTTAAACAGAACTTTTGAAAAATAAAATTGTGACCTTCACAATTAAATTAATTAAGTAATAATATGATATAAAAATTATTAATATAAATAATAAAATGCTAAAAAACTATACTAATAAAATTTTAAATTGAAATTATTAATACCCTTCCATATTTAAATAATTTTTCAAAATTATTATTAACTTGCTAATAGAAAGGTTGGATCACATTCAAAATACACCATATTATAATTCTTTTGTAACTAGAATACTAGAATTTACATAAACTGACACATACAGAACAACATTAGTTGTAATAACCAGGAATTTCGAATAATCCAAAATTTACGAATATTTTTTTTATTATTATTATTTAATATTGACTGTTAATATTGTACTGTGTATCTGTGATACGAGTTTTGAGAATTAGTCAATTTGTGTATTGACTGAGAAATTAGAGTAGAGTTGTGTTTAACAGCTTTAGAAACCCTAACCCTAATTTCTGGATAGGGATTCGACAGAAATCGCAGTTATAATATCAGTAACTGTGAGTATGTGTTTGTACTGTATAAAGTTAATGACTAATAATTGACTGTATATGGTTTTATTTTGTAAACCCTAATAAGGGATTAGAAACCCTAATCTCAGATTTAGAAAATCAAATATACAGTTAAAAACCCTAATTGTACGCCGAGAAACCCTAATTTAAAATCCGAGATTTCCTAAACCCTAATTAGACAACCCTAATTCTAATTGGCATGCCTAATGTGTTTTTTAAACTTAAATATGATTAGAAAACTCTAATTATATTTTAGTTATCTTAATTTCTATTTTATAAACCCTAATTTTAATTTAGAAATTTAATTTTTCTAATTAAAACCTTAATTGGAAATTTTAGAAGTTAGTGTTTTAAAACTAAAGGGTTAAAACCTTAGGGTTAAACCCTAAGGGTTAAACCCTAAGGGTTTGTGTAAAAGTCAAGTATGCCATTAAAATTCATGTACAAAGACCAAATTATCCTTTTTGATTAATTTAGTAAGTTAACTTATAAAAATTGCCAAGACCTTAGTAGGTGGCCAACTATTGTTGACATTGTTACTCAAAACTCAGTAAAACAACCTCCAATTGATAGCACATCAAATTTAGCAACATTATATCACATTATATATAGATTAAAGAGAGAGAAAATGCATGTATTTGGCCATTTGATATCTAACTCTCCCACAACTCTCTCTCTCTACATATCCGAAATTTACAAGTTACTTAGTCCCAAATAAAGCCCCTTGATCACCTAGATTAGATTGTTAAGGCAAGGATCAAAGATTTGGATAGAAAGGTATAAAACCCTACTTCACTTTGATCTTGTATGCTTGTAATTTTTTTTTGTTTTAAGTGTTTAATCAAGTGTTAAAAGATGTTTTTAGTTGATCTATGATGATCCATCATGGATCCATAGCATCAAAGTGGGTAAAACCTATATTTTCAAAAATCATTCTAGAGCATTTTTTAGTGGCACGACAAGAAATGTCGGTGGCCCTAGATCTGTCTATGTTATCAATTTTGATGTTTTATTGTTTGGATCTTTAGCTTGTTATGTTGTCTTTAATCTTCAAGTTGAATCGAGTCATTTAATGTCTAGATCATGAGTTATTCTTGGTCAAAACCCGTTGTGAGATATGACCATGAACTTTCTAGGTAACCCGAGAAAGTGTAATATAGCTTCCGACAACGATTTCAAGCTTCCGGATCTGTCGATTTTGTGATGTTTATTGATGTTGTTGTAATGAATCAGAGCATGTGTAATATGGACCATATATCCTGGCCATTAGATCCCATCAAATAATCGGATGTAGTGGATGGTCAAAGTAAACCATCCGGCGTGATTTTCTATTTTTGAAAATTCTAGAAATTGCAAGAATGAACGTTCGACAAGGTTTGGTGAGTGTCATAATCTACGAATCTGTTGTTGTTGGGTGAGATCTTGTTATGTTGTTATTCTTTGTCATATATACTACGGTTATGAACCAAGAAACAACCAAAATAATTAGCGAGAACACTTTGCAATTTGAGCTCAAAGGAGACACTCGAATCGCCTTGGGTTTACGGGTTACCCAAAAACCCGTGCATGGTCCGACAAGAGTTTTGATTGCCCGGATCTCCTTGTGTGTTTGTTGTTTGACCTAGAAATTGATTGCTAGTTGTAGTGTTACATAATGACTACAAGATCCGAGTTTTGGATGGATGAGAACATACATGACCGAGATTAAAGTGTGGTCAAACTACACCCTCAGACATCGAGATTGTCGGTATTCTTGAGCCAAGAACACCTAAGACAACAGTCAAGTGTCGCTAAAGGTGTTTAGCGACGATTTAATTAATATTTATTTTCTGATTTTTTGAAAATTATTTGAAAATAGAAATAAATTATAAAAATTATTAAAAATGATTTTAAATTATGAAAAAATAATTTTTGACCAATTGGAATATTTTTCTTTAATATTTATAATTATTTAAATATTAAAGGTATTTAATTTATTTAATTAGTATATTAAATAATTGGAGATTCCAGCGCATCAATTTCAGTATCACAATCGGTATAATTTCTAACCACTGAGTTAATTGTTTTTGCATGGATCCTGTTTTGGGTTTCGAAATTTCTTTAAATTGGTTTATTTCCGCTGCGTTTCTGTATTGAAACCCTACATGTCCTTCATCTTGTCATCTTCATAATAATAGATCATTACATGACATAAAGAAACCTCGAGTTACATTCGAGGGGATTTAGATGAGAAGAGAATATTACATTAGAATTCATAGAAAGGCATGACATGCAAGCCGTTTTTCAAAACCAAAAACCACTAACCTATGGGTCAAAAGGCCATAAATGTGCACCATGCATATCACAATAAGCACATAACAATTTATATATAATTAAAGAAAACTATATATCAAATATTGAGGTCACGACCATCTCAAGGCTTCTGACGGGGTCCAGGGGGGTCTCCCCCTGGTGTGGTCAAAAAATCATAACATTCATAATAACAGTACACCCAGAACATATCATATACATCTAGTTTTGATTAATCATATTAAAATGAATCTTCATGCTTCTAATCCAATTAGAACAAAAGTGGTATTGTTATTCCACCTTCTAAGATACGATTAACAGAACATCATATATATGCATATATATTACAGATATAAATTAAAATACCAGAATATGCATACAGCGAAATATCATATATTCAATCTCAGATAGATAAACATGCATCATCATATATCATATATATAATATACAATTAAAACACGTAATCTGAATTAATCATTTTTGAAAGTAGCTCTGATACCACTGAAGGGTTTCGGCACATAAAACGCAGCGGAAATTAACCAATTGAAAGACAATTGCGAAACCCTAAAATAGGATCCATGTGAAAACAAATTATTTCAGTGGTTAGAAATTATACTGATTATGGAAAGCTTCGAATCTCCAACGCAATCTGAAGGAACTACGTCTCTACGGTATCCACACAAACGTTCTGCACGTCATCACACGAACTGCAGTCAAGGGAGTTGCGGTACTAGCCACCAAAGGAACAAGATTTTCAAAATTGTTTCTCTCTAGTCTCTCTCTAAGAGCGGCTAGGGTTTTGGTTAATGATAATCATCCCTATAATGGCTGCTACATATCATATATATAACGATTAAAATGAATTAATCAAAAATCTAATTTAATAAAATCTAAATTTATATATATATATATATATATATATACTTAATTAAGTCTTACTTAATTAATATACCTATATATAAATTATCCTATTAACTTAAATTCGTAATTTAAATACTATCAATCATATTGACATATTTAAATCATTACAATTTAAATTAATTCCCTTTTAACTACGTTTTATGTGTGTGACCCTATAGGTTATTATTACGTTTGTAATAATTTTAAAATCATATTATAAAATTATAAACAGTGAACGGCATCTAGTAATGCATCACTGCTACCAAAGTAATAATAAGATCGATGATTCGATGCAACCTTTTTGTGACCAATGTTTTAATGTAATTTAATCCTTTTAAGCTTGACATCCTAGATTAAACTCGAGTCATGGAATGTGTCATACTCTTCATAATTTAATCTGTGTTTTCTTGATCATTGAGTAGACTATATGAAACAAATCACTGTTTGAGCATGGCCATACATTTCATAGTCCTACTCAATCAAGAGGCCTATGGATATCACCCCAATATATAGGAGGGTTAAATTCCATCTAGATCACTCATATTCCTCATACGATTCATGATGTACCCAATAATCATCTTTATAGTCCACCCTATTAAAGGTGACATTTGATGATATCAAAGTACATAAATTCTCGTGTAGTAATATAGTGATTTCAGATCGGAGGACCATTACATCATTGTCATTTATGAGAATCGCTAATGACACTTTGCATCTTTGTTCCACGTAGAATTCTCATGGTGGGTCCATCCAAAGACATCGTTCTCTAACATGTACCTATGCATTGACTTATTATCTCAAATATTTATAACCAATGAGATTTGGTCATCAGTCCATCCACATACTAGTCTCAATGCATCATTGTTGTCCCATCAACAATGATACTCGACTAGGGACATTTAAGAGCAATGATACTAATTATAATTATATAATCTCATGTTCAAGTCACATACTTGAAACTATATAATTTGTATCACTATTCTAAGAAATTTTATTATGTTAACATTTATATAACGCAGTAAATAAAACCATAATAAAATCATTCTTTTATTCAATCAAATATAATATCAAAATGTTAAGCAATTATATCAAATAATTGACCTCTAGGGCATAAACTCTAACAATTCTACCCTTAGATTGTATATATGCTAGAAAGATCAAGCACGGGAGTTCAAACTTCATCCTTATTGATGGAGATCTGTACCGAAGAGCGTTCAGTTCTACACTGCTCAAGTGTTTGACACCTTCGGAAGTTGAGTACACACTTTGGGAAGTGTATGAAGGAATTTGTAGAGATCACATGGGGGCCAAGTCATTGGCACACAAAATCTTGAGGCTGGGGTACTATTGGCCGACCATCTTTCTAGAAGCAAAGGATTTTGTAAAAAAAATGTCCTAAGTGTCAGCTAAATAGATCTATCCCTCATCAGCCTCCCGAAGAGTTATATTCGGTTTTATCCCTGATCCCATTTGCCATGTGGGGGATTGATATCTTGGGACCACTGTCGAAAGCCAAGGGGCAAGTCAGTTTTGTGATCGTAGCCATCGACTACATGACCAAGTGGGTCGAAGCCAAACCGCTACAAAAGATCTCCGAACAGGAATGTCTCAAGTTTTTCAAAGAATGTGTAATCTATCAGTTCGGCATCCCGAAGGTTTTGGTCTCAGATAATGGCAGACAGTTTATTTGGTCGAAATTCGAAGCCTTTCTGAAGGAGTTGGGTATTCAATATAGGAAGACTTCAGTTGCCTACCCTCAGTCAAATGGAGAGGTAGAGGTCACCAACCGGACTCTACTTAATGGCATTAAGAGAAGGTTGGATGAATTGAAAGGGAGTTGGCCCGAAGAATTACTCAGTGTCTTATAGGCATATCGGACTACCCCGAGGACGACAACTCAGGATTCACCATTCAGATTGGCCTATGGGACTGATGCACTTATACCTATTGAGATCGGGTCTCCTACACTTCGGGTCAGTCAGTACAATGATTTATACAATGATGATGGCCTACGATTAAACTTGGATCTTCTAGAGGAAGTTTGAGATTCAGCTCTGTTAAGATTGGCTATCTATCAAAAGCGAACCGCACGACACTATAACCAGAAGGTGAAATAAAGAAGGTTCGAGGTTGGAGACTTGGTGCTTAACGAGTCAGAGGCATCTACCCCCTAAAACACGGGCAAGTTGATGTCAAAGTAGGAAGGGCCTTATAAAGTAATAGAAGTGCCGAAGCCAGGTACTTACCGGCTTTGAGCAATTGATGGTTCGGAGGTAAAGAATACATGGCATGTTAGAAGACTTAGAAAATATTATCAGTGAAAGTTATGTTATCCTTTCTTTACTTTTGTAAATTATTTCATTCATCAATAAATAAATAAGAATTTCTCTTCGAAAAAAATTTGTACTTCATTCATGTTCATAAGTTTTTACGAAACCGATCAGATAAGCTTTGAACAAAATCGATCAAAAAAGTTATAAACAACATAACTGATCGATAAAGTTACAAATGTAACTAATCGGGAAAGTTGCAAACAAAAGAAAGAAAAAAAATGATTAAAAAACTAAAAGTAAGAAATCCTAAAACACCTAAGTGTTTGAGACTCCATCTTCGGCTTCGAACTCTTCATCATAGGAGTCGAGGACAGCAGTATTGAGCCTGGCAGTCGTTATCTTCGCCCGAACCTTTTCTTGGTAAGCCTAATAACCTTCGGCAAAATGGGTCATGATTTTATCGGTAAGGGCGGGCGATTCTTCATATTCTTTAATCGCCTGCTACTTGGCCTCAGCAGATTCTTCCCTCAAGGCAGTATTCTCCCGCATCACCACCATCATCTGGGTGTGCATACCAAAAATCCTGTCTTCGAGGGCCTTAATGGCACGTTGTTGATCGTTGCTCTCCTTTGACAAAAGCTCATTTTCCTTGAGGATTTTTTTAGCATGAATGTCAAGACCAACGTACTCTTGCTGAAGGTGGTAATGTTATTTCTTGAGCTTGTTGGTCTGATGTTTGGCCTAGGTCACCTTATTCCTGGTGTCGGCATGAAGGTCCCTCTCTTTCTTTAAATCTGATGTCAAGCCTCGGACCTCAGCCTCGAGCACTTCCACCTCAGACTTCAGTTGTACTTCTTTTTTCGTAGTACTGGCTAGAGGAGGAATTGCTCAGGAGAGGACTGCATTTACCTATAATAAAGAAGTGGTATGGGTTACATAGGATAAAAACAGGAAAATCAAAAGGATAGTTTGGTCCATCGAATTTACCTTACACTGGAGCTTGACGTACTCAACTAAGTACTCTTTGGCAATATAGCCCTTGAATCGCTCTTCTTCTCCAGGCAACCTGAAGTGTTCTAATTGGTCAAATGGGAACACTTTCGAAGGGCTCTTTGGCCAGAAGGTAGTAGGAGTTCCTTGGGAGGAACTGGCGTCATTCGTTGTTTGGGATGAAGGGGTCGATGCCGGTAGAGGGTCGACCTCTATGATCTGTAGATCAAGCTCTTCCGTCGGGCGATGCCTTTTGGAGCGAGGTTTGAGAGTTTCCTCTTATGTCTCCTCGGAATCTTTAAGGACAACGACCGGTGGAGGTGGAGGAGGGGTTGGCTTCAGAACGATCAGAAGAGATGGCTTGGGGGGGCCCTTGGTGGGAGGTTTCTTCTTACTCTACTTCAGCAGAGCCATCTTCTCCGACCAATTCATCTTCATAATATTTTTATTGGTGGGTTCGGCGGTTGTGGAGTTTGGAGGAGCTATGGCCAATGTGGAGCCGGTTGAAAGCTCAGAGATAGGGATGGTTTCCTCTTTGGGCATTTCGTCATTAATGGGAAGGCGGATTGGTTTGGGCTTGATAGGTAGTGGGGTTAAGGATTCATCGGCTCCTTCGAGCTTGAAAATTGTTACTGCAAAAAAAGTAAAAAAATCAGAAGATTAGTTTGGCAAGTCAGATGAAGAATGCAATTAAAGGAAGAATGAGAACGCGATAAGGTACTTACATCCATGATTTTTTAGCCAGGTCTCGTTGGACAAGACGTCCAGGCCCCATTCGATCCTTTTCAAATTTTGATAAAAAATTTTGAAGGCCTCTTGACGGTCCTTCGGGAATTTGGACACCTTTACAATCGGATCTTCAGGGATGGCCCAGTTCGGGAGAAGCTTGAGATTGGTCCCCTTGACGAATACCCATTGTGGGTGCCAACCCTTATTACTGGAAGGGGTTTTGATGAACGTAGCCCGGCTTAGTTGTCTATTTAGTTGCCAAAGGCCAGGTACTTTCGACCTGCCGACGGTGAAAAAGACGAAGAAGTAATTAAGACCAGGAGCGACTTCTAGCTCCTGACATAGGGCGATAAAGCTAATCAGGTGGATATACGAGTTCGGCACCAGTTGTACGAACTCGATCCCCATGAAGTAGAGGAAGGAGGCAATGAACTCGTGGAGAAGGAATCGAACCCCATACTTCAAAGCCCAGAGAGGAACGGTGACCCACTCTCCTTCGGGGTGCCAGAACATTCTTTCATGTGACTCTGGCACTCGAAGCTTGTATTCCTTCGGGATATTGAATAGCATTCGGATGTCAGAGATCTGGGAGGGGACGATGGAAAATTTGGTGTTAATGTGGGAGAAGTCGCTCTCGGAAGCGTAGACGGTTCGGATCTTAACCTCGACGCCATCAGTAGTGAAGTCAGTAGGAGCGGCTGGTAAATCAATCGGTACCAGATCGGTGGCGGCAATGGTGGTGGTGCTAACGGTTGGTGGGGTTTGCTCAGTGGTGGAGGTGGATGGGAGGCTAGAATCTGCCATTGAGGTGAAATAGCTGAAATATGGTGATTTGGAGACGAAAAGGCCTAAATCAGAGAGGTTTGACAGGGATGGTTTATCGCCGGAAATCACACTTGCAGGGAGCTCTAAGAGAGGAGGTTTGAAATGGAGAAGATTGGGAAAAATATCAGCTGTGATTGGGATTGGGATTGGGATTTTATAGGAATTTAGCACGAATCCGAAAGTGGCTAATGATGGCATGTGGGACACGCTTCTTGGAAAATGTGTGTTTTTTAAAAAATCATTTGGATTCCCCAAGTGTCTCGTCAAGTCTCTAATTATAAACATCTTATAACAAGAGACTGGGGGACAATGTTTGAGCGTGATCTACCGACCCATATGGGGGCTGAATGCCTAGGTTGAATAGGGTATATTGAGCTCAATGGGCCAAAGCCAGCAAGGAGTTTGGTGGTGTTCGGGTTCAGACATCCGAGACCTCTAGGTCGGATTCTTGTTCAATTTGGTGATGTTCGGGATCAGGCGTCCGAGTCCTTTGGGCCGGAGCCCGGACCAGTTTATAGGGGTTCGGATGGATTTAACCTTGTATGGAGTCTGGAATGATAAGGAGTTTAAACGATTAAGGATTTCAATCCTAACTATATTTAATACTAACTCCAAAGGTAAATGTTTGGGTCATATCCAACTTGCACCTTTTAAGGAGATTGTGTTGGACCCAAGCAATTGTAACTGCCATGTTTAGGAGTCCTAGTCCAATTCGGAGATGGACTTTGAGGTGATAAGAATGGCTATAAATACAAGGCTTGACTTCTATTAACAGATAATATACTTTTGAGCACTAAACACTAAAGCCTCTATTGTTAAACCTTATACCGGCCTGTACTCATTCTCACACCGAAGCTATCACACGGCGGCACAAGCTGTCAAGCTTCTCGTGTGATCTGTTATTATCTTGAGTTTAAGCGTGGATTAGGTGACGACGCTACTTATGAAAACTTTAGCGTTAACACCTGTAAAATCACAAAACTTATAAGACTCCTATTTATTTCAAGCCACCACCATATCATTCCATCTCATTCCTTCTCAATCTAGCTTCCATCCGACCCAAACAATTTCATAAATCCTTAATGCATTTTGGTTTGACTAAGGAAGAATTGGAGGCTTTAAGGAACTGAAATTTTAGCTAGAAGTAAAGTCTAGATTGACATTGAAGATGTAGTTAAGAATTATTAAATTGAGAATCTGTAGCAAACAAGAGGTAAGTGAAGGTTTTATAAAATTTATAAACATTAGCTAGTGTATATATTGTATATCATGAATTGTAAGACGTGAATCGAATTATTGATTAAATTGAAGTTGATGGGTTTTAGTAAGGAGATTAGTTGTTGTTGTTCAAAGTTATAAAGATGGGGAAAAAATATGGAATAAATCATAACTAATTGGTAATGAATTCTAGATTTAAAGCATGCACGCGTTATGTTCGATAAATGTCCTCTTAGGGACTGTTAAGCCAAATCAAAGAATTTGGTAAAATCTAATGTTAGGAACACCTTTATATATGTAATATGATGTAAAGTGAATAATTTAGACAAGCTAAATGAATTTTAAAACCTGTTTTGAAACAAAAATGAAAATTTGGCTTAGTTGGAAAAACTGACCGACAGGCCTTTGTTAAGGCCGTGTAAAATGGGGTTGTAAGGTCTGTTTTTCATGACTAACATTTTTTAAAAATAATATGTCATGTCAAGTATAACATATTAAAAATTCATGACTAACATTTTTTAAAAATAATATGCCATGTCAAGTATAACATATTAAAAATTGGTTTTGTTTGGACTTACAGTTTGAAAGTTATTGAATTGCAAAGTGGGTAGTTTGGTCATACGCTGCAGATGAACAGCAGCCATGTGATGTGTTGTGCTGTGTTGTTGCAAATGTTTAGGCTGGGCAGTTTTGGCTTCTTGTTTCGCCTGTAGAACGTCCAAATCTATCCAGTTATATTTTTAAAAAATAATATGATATGTACTTTATATCCTGTTAAAGTTTAGTTTTTATTGGACATGTGGTTTGTAATTTAGAAAATGGAGGAGGCAGGTTGGCATGGGTTGAATGCAGGCAACAGCAGTTGCAGTCGCACGCGCTGCGCTGCGCTGCAGCGGCTGGGCTGTTTTGAGTATTAAGGATGAACTATTTTGCCTATTTGATTGTATTGATATTAAATTTATGCAAAAGGATGGTAAGATGATGAATACATAGAAATTATATATTATCTATAATTAATATATAAAATCAAAAGTAAATTCAGTTAAATTGAATAAAAATAGATAATATAAAGATAATTGTGTACTAAATGGTTTACGTCAAATTCTATTAAATGAAACTATAGACCTTAAGCTATTAAATGATTGAAAAATAATAGAGGTATATATTATGATTAGTCCGTTAACATAAGAAGAATTGAGATTGGGATGTTAAGTTTGAAGCTCAAGTTTAAATCAAAGTTTATGAAATATAAATTATATAGTAACCTCATGTGTTTTATATAGGTGTGATTCAAAGTTGTAACGAACAAATTTTTCGAGTTGTGATTCTGGGGACAAAATTCAGGGAAGGATGTAACGATCGAGAAATTTTTAATTTAATTTAAATATTTATTAAATTAAATAAATATTTTAAATAATTTATTTATTGAGAAAAATAAATAATTGATGAATTGTGGTGAATTAATTTAGTAACTAAATTGATTAGTATTAATTAGATTGAGTAATGATAATTTTATCGATGGATTTAATTTAAGAAAATAATTAAATTAAATCAATTGCTTAATATTTAAGAAAATAATTAAATTAAATGAATTGTTTAATTTAAAAGAAATAAATAAATTAAATAAAGTGATGTTTCTAATTTATTAATTAAATTGGATATAAAATTATTTATTAATTATAAGTATAATGATAATAAGATTTTTATTATTATTATTATAAGTTATTTAAATTAACTAAACTAAAGTTATTTAAATTAACTAAATTAAGGTGTGACAAATGAAACTATATAATATAATAATATAAAAATAATCTGGTATGGGAATCATGTGGTAGCCAAACAAGGCCTTGTGGCCTTTGGCTTATTGGTAACTGACGCAAACTTTTTGAGTTTTTATCTGACATTAGTGGGGAAAGTGGGAGTCAATATATTTTTACGTGTTCTTTTCCTCCTAAGGCCACTATAGTCAGAGAAGAGAGGAACACAGTGAAGAGCAGAGAGTTGGTGAGAAAGGGAGAAACACAAAGAAAAAATTGTTAAGGGATTGTGTGACACCTCCAAAATTAGGTATACATCACCCATCTTGGGTAGTCAGATACATGGTACAGAATTTAAATACAACTTACTAATATAAGCATGGGTATACAATCTGACATAAAGCGTGAGTTTGAATACAAATATTGTCTACTAGATATTATACAAACTCAAAAGGAGTCCTTATTACAATTATTATCACACTATTTCATAGAATAGTGAGGACTACTAATCTTATCCTCGGACCATTACTCCGTTCCCAGGCTCGTCCAAGCTATATTCTCATTTTACGAAGAGAAACGATTGAAAAAGAAAGGGTGAGCTCAACTAGCTCAAGAAGAAATATTATGACTAAGATAATGCGAGAATAAATTATCATTAGCCTTCTGATAGTGTTAAAGCGATAAAATATAATGAACATCAAGTTTAACTACTAGCGGAACCAAAGAATCCATTAAAAGAGTCAAGTAGAAAATAAAATCTACTATCTTTTATGATTTAAAAGTTTTTCATCATCTTTGTTATAGTAGAGACTCAACTTTAATAAATATTCCACCACCTCTAATCATCCCCCGTACCACGGTCAAGAATTTTCATTAAATCATCAATGGTCATGACTATCTAGAATAAACCACCGGTCATAATCATACCAAAAACTATTCATCGATGCTTCTACGAGCCCATCGAGGACTTTTATCACATCATTTATAACGGTCATGATTATCTTAGAATGATCCACAGTCATAATCATACTAAGTCCATCTATACGCACGTAAGACAAAGATGACTTTCATCACATCATTTGTAACATTACGGTCATGATTACACCGAATAGTCTCGGTCATAATCATACCAAGTCCATCTATGCATACTACTTCTGAGCCATGAGATGACTTTCAACATAATATAAACATGAGGATGATGACAATGATATAAGAATTGATAAAACAAGTTCAAGAATTATTTTATCCAGGAATTATTAACGTTCAAATTGTCAACATGATCTTTGTTTTGTAGAGTAAAATTCAAGAATGATCGGAAGAATATTTCCATGAAAAGATCTTTGGATGAAACGCAAATATCGAGGATATTCTACTAATTTCATGGAGTATAGAAGTCAAAATTTCAACTAAGCGAGTATAATAACGAATGGAATAACAAAAAAAATCATCACGCATGCATGCGAGATGCCAGCATAGGCGGGTTATTCCAACAGAATAATAATAACGGAACCGGTCGGTGAAATTCACACCAAGCGGGATGTTGAAACAGAATAATAAAGAATGGAATAACAAATGAAATCACCATGCATGCGGTGTAGCATAGGCGAGTTATTCCAACAGAATAATAAATCTGAGAATAATAAAGATGGAATCGAAGTAGGTGTAAAACACATGCATGGGATATTCCAGAATAATAATAAAGACAGAATAATAAAGACGAAACCAGGTCCGGCGTAAAGCATAGACAAGTTGTTCCAACGGAATAATAAAGACAGAATAATAGAAGAATGTCACCAAGTATAGGGTATTCCGCGTATACAGGTTATTCCAACAGAACAATGAAGAAATGGAATAACAAAAGTTCTCTTTTTGAATACTAAAGAATAATATCCCTTAACGTAAAAGACACTGGATATCAAAGTAGTGAAGTACCAGAATACTCTTCTTCTTTCTCTCTATAGATTTTCTCTCTATAGCTTCTCTCTATAATTTCTCTCTCTAGAGTTTCAGTGAATTCGTAAGAAAATAATGAAGGAATGAGCTTCTATTTATAGGAAAATAGAATGCATAGTAATTAATCCATGAGCGGTCCAGATTGATTTACTTTAATCGGACGGTCCATATTTAAAACAAAATCTTTTAAATAAAATATCATATATTCTATTTATATAAAAATATTTTACTATGCAAAACACTATGCAACACTTATACAAAACACTATGCAAAACACTATGCAACACTATGCATAATAAAATATAATATATTTTATTTATAGAATAACTTTAATAAAGTATTACATTTTATATAAAAAGATGTTTATGTTTTATTACGTTAATAATCTGAATAAAACAAAAGCGTCATTATCATTATAATAATTCATATTATTAATCGACAATAATGGAATCAAACCGAGTGACTTCTCACATAAGCATCGATAATCAATCTGGTGTCTTACTATGCAACCACACGTATTCATTGTACTTTTACTCAAGAGTAGTTCAACAAAGATCAACCAGTAAAACTTCCGTAGTTATTTGATAAAATATTTTTGTCGTTTTCTCAATCCAAACAATAATTCTATTGTGAGGTCCACCAATGATTGAGTAGTTATACGAATATTCCCTGCTAAACCGAATATTCCCCGACCAATCGAATATAATATAACCACTTGCATACTTTGCAAAATTTATAAATACTACCCACAAATATAATATTATCTCAATTTCACACCATAATATTAAAAAATTATTTTGACAAAATTTAAATCTTTATTGATAAAATCTGGGGTCTCACAATCTCCCCTCCTTATGAAATTTCGCCCTCAAAATTAGGGTACATACCTGGTATGATAAGAGGTGAGGATACCTTGAATACCTTTATCGTTGAAAACATTAAATTTATCTTTGCAATCCAACCCAAAGATATTCATTAACAATTCATCTTTGCACTACGGGCCAAAGATATACAAGCTATAAAACCAATAATCTTTGAGACTCAAATTTAATAGTATCACGTCCACGAATTATCCATGCACTCTTGGCGAGGATATTCGTGTTTTTAATATGGTAATGATTATACCGAATAATCCACGGTCATAATCATACCAAGTCCATCAATATACTACTGACCAAAGATGACTTTTACCACATCCATGAATTAATATTTCATTCTTTGAGACTCATTTCAATAATTAATCCACATCATCGAATCATCCACGCACTACTGGGCCGAGGATATTCTTTATTATCACGACCACGAATTATCCATGCACTACGTGCAAAGATAATCGTGTATTCATTAATATCGTGACCACAAATTATCCATACACTACGACCAAAGATAATCGTGTATTCATTAGTATCACGACCATAAATTATCCATGCACTTCTGACCAAAGATAATCGTGTATTCATTAGTATCCGACCACAAATTATCCATACACTACTACCAAAGATAATCGTGTATTCATTAGTATCACGACCACAAATTATCCATGCACTACGTGAAAGTAGTATGCACACAAACCCAATCATGTTTGATGATAAAGCATATACTTTGTAACAATCTTATTCATTTATTAATAAAAAGTATTAATATATTAAGGGCTTTTAATTATCTACGTGATCTTTGTTTTATAATATGTGATAAACCCATAGTTTTAAGCAATGCTTTTAGAATAATGATGATGATCATTCTAATGAGATCTAAATTCTTGAAAGCTTAAAACTAAAATAGTTCCCAATCATTGGATTACTAAATTGGGGATTAGTGAATCCAGGATAGATAAAGTACATCGTTGCTTGCTTTCGTTGGATGAGGATGATTGATCTCATGATCATTTGTGTGGAACACTAAAGCAAGTATGTAGGTGCTTATTAGAGAATAAGTTCATTTGAGCATTGGCTCGCATTAAGGAATACCTAATGGAGTTTTACTTGCTGTCGATAGGAATTTCTGTAGTGATAGTAAGTCAAGTGATCCTTGGACTTGAGATCATCATAGTATCTTGTGTATGATGAGTTATACTTTGACTTATTCCTTAAGACCCTTAGGGTATATCAAAGGGTATGCTTGGGTATAATAAGTTATACATGGAGATAATGTATGATCGATAAAGAATCTACCACTTCTAATAAAAGAAGAGAAATGTCTATGTGATTAGATAAATGACAACCCAGTAGTCCTTGGCAAAAGCGAGAATGAAATTAGAAAGGAGTTTCTAATTTGCATTATTTGAAGTTGTGCATTTAAGGATCGAAATACATATAATTAAATAAAATAAGACTTGTGATAATTCCATGTCTTATATTTAATTGGGACATTGTATGGTGGAAGGATTGAATTATCACGGTAACTATTTACTCAAAGGTTCTTTAATGATTAATGTTGAAATCTATATTATCCGGAAAGTCGTTGATCGTTGGGAGGCTTATCCCTATTGTAGAATAAATATTATTTATTTAAATAAATTAATTGTTTAATTTATTTATTTAAATAAGATTAAAATTGTTCTAATTGATTTATTCACAATGGGTTTAATATGGAGAACCTAAAAGGTCACACCATAAAAGGAAGAATAATTATTTAAGAAGTTAATGGCATAATCGTAATAATATGTTAAGTATATTTAATTTAATCTATGGTGATAGAATAAATTAAATAGCTTAATCTTTATTATTTAATATTTTAGAAATATTAAATATAAATTAATAAGAGGAGTCTTATTAATATTATTACAATTATTATTATTTTAATTTCTAAAAGAGTTTAGAAATTAATTTAATATAAGTACTCTCATTTATTCCTAATTAGACCAAACCCGGTGGATTCAAGTTGAATGCGAAAAGGATTGGAAGTGAACTTGTACCTGAGGAAGCTCGGATCTTCAAGGGTATGTTTGTTCTTCATATCTTTTCGTTTAATTAATAATTGTGCATAAAGGGTGATCCGGGTATATGGTTTATAAAATTAATTTTAAACCCTGATTTTATCTCGCTTCCGCTTATTTGTGCAATTTGATTGCGTTCTTGAATATTACAAACCTAACAGTGGTATCAGAGCCAAACCTTTATGCGAATTATTAATTATTTTAATTTGATATGTATATTGATATGTGTTTAGAACAGTTTAATTGGGCATAATTTTTGTTGTATAAAATAAAATAAAAAAAAAATAAAAATAAAAAAAAACGCAATTTTTTTTTTCTTGATTGCGCGGCCAAGTGAATAAAGAAGGTAGCAGGCCACGTTCATGAAAAGGAAGCAGGAGCTCATGTTGCACGGATTTCAAGAGAATTTTTGTTAACTAAATTTTTGTTTTATTCCGTATATATATTATACATATATTACATATGGTTAACAAATAAAAAAAAAAATCACGTGAAAAGGAGGAAATTTTTTGAGTTTCAACCGCACGGTTTTTATATAATATATATATATTGGTTATTATATTATATATATATAATAGTTATATATATATATACTATATATATATATTATTCTTAATTATTTTATAATTAAAATAAAAGTTTATTTTAATTTTAAAATTAAATTTCATCTTAACTAATTAGAGTTGGAATTGGATTCCATGATAACTAATTGGAGTTGAAATTTGATTCTATGTTTCTTAAATAAAGGAGTTTATTTAGATATGAAATAGGATATCATATTATTCAAAAAAAAAGAGTTTATTTGTGAATAGGAAAAAGAATCGGTCTTTCCTTAAATAAAGGAGTTTATTTAGATATGAAATTAGATTTCATATTATTCAAAATAAAGGAGTTTATTTGTGAATAGGAAAGATAATCAAGTGTTTCCTTTAATAATTTTTTTTACATGGAATTGGATTCCATAATTAATTAAAATAAAGGAGTTTATTTTGATTAAAAATTTTGATTAAAATAAAATAGTTTATTTTATTCAAAATTGGATAAATTAAAATAAAATAGTTTTATTTTGATTTAAATTTGGATTAAAATAAAGGAGTTTATTTTGATTCAAAATTAGATTTTATACTAACTAAATTTTGCCCATTAAATGATATCAATATATATATTAAATGTTTATTATTCATAAGATGAATGTTATTTATTGATACATATGGTAATGTGTATGATAATAAATGGGATTGATTATGGACTATTGACCAATATGATTGGATTTTATTTTAGTTGGATGCATGAATGTATGGGTTTTATTAAATGGGGTCTGCGTACCTCGTCTTCTCTAATTTTTATGAATGTAAATTCTATCTCCCTCCTATGTACTTCCCCTTGACTGCTGATCAAGGTTTATATTTAATTTAAATAGTTTTGTAATAGGAATAGTTAGAATTAATTTTGAAAAATTGGAGATCAATGAGCAAGGAGCGTTTGAAGACCCATTTGTAATGGAGCCCGGGTTTAAATTTAATAGTTATATTTAAATATTATTTCTTGCACCCCTAGGGTTTGACCTTTTGGTTCACTTGGTGGCTCTAGTGAACCAAACTAGAATAAAAGTCCATAATCAATCCGGGTAGAATATAGTATTCTATATGTGCATGCTTATACTATATATAATATATATTATGCAAACATGCTTCGCATGTTAATTAATATGACGCGTATTTTATATATATATGTGCATGCGCGCTAAACAAGATGAGACAAATTAATAACAAACCCCTCAATTTTTATATTAAGTCCTAAGCGTTCAAAGATATTTGGAATATCGAGCGTCAGCCTTCTAAGCATGATAAAATTAATAGAGTATTAAATATTTAATATGAGTTTGTTGTGTCACCACAATGCAAGTATTAAGTATTTAAGATGTTAATTTATCACATTTGATGCTTATAAAGAAAATTGAACAATATTATTTTGTTGTGTCACCACAAGGATGATATTTTCTCTTTTGAATATATGGAGTGTTAGAGTCGGACTTAACTTGGATAATTTTGATTCGGATGTGCCACCACTTGATCGAAATAATCTAAGAGGCAAAAAGAAAAGGAGTTGCATAGTTGATGTAATTGACAAAAGTTGTCTACCTATTTATTTATATATAGTTTGTTGTGTCACCACAAGGCTATATACATTTGAAATGGGATCCTTATTCTCACTAGCAAATCTTTAATTAGATTTTTTAGAACTATATAAGTGAGGGTAATATAGTTTGAAGAAAATAGTGGGAGATACCAATTTAAAACAAGACCTAATTTATTTTGGTAATTAATAAAAGAATGTATGTTAAAATGTTGTTAATTACAAATTCATTTCTGAAAATTTTACAATGTCTAAAATTACTATCATCTGCGAAGCATATTAGATGCTAAATTAACGAGGCCAGAATTATACGGATTGGTTAAGGAATTTGAGAATAGTTCTCATAGTTGAAAAGCTATCTTATGTCATAATATCGCCTTTATCCTCGCAATGGTTGCGAGACAATGCCTCGAGGAAGAGATTGCTACTTTTAGAAAATGGCAAAATGATGCACAGTTGGCTCGATGCATCATGCTCGCATCCATGATGTGAGCTTGACGTTAGCATGAAACTATGGATGCTCCTACTATATTCCCGCACATCAAGTAGTTGATGGTGAGGAAAGTGGGACCGATAGATATCGAGATATCTAAGGAGCTCTTCCGATCTAGAATGGCCAATGGCACTATAAGTGCTGAGAAAAAGTTCTTAACATAATCAATTTGATTGATCAATTAAGACAATTGGTTTTGTCATGGATGGAGAGTTGAGCCAAGATTTGATCTTGCACTCACTCCGGACTCTTTTCACAATTGTTGTGAATTTTTCATATAAACAAGCTAGATATAAACATTTGATTTGCTTAATATGTTGAAAAATGTTGAGAGTCACTTTCCAACCAAGAAAGATCAAGTCTTCTTTGGTAGGGGCCAAAGGATCTTACGAAAGAAGAACGATTCAAAGAAGGTAAATAGAAAGGCGTAAACAAAGGATAATAAGAACAAAAGCGTCACGGATAGCAAAGGAGTTTGCTTCCACCGTAATAAGCACGGACATTGGAAAGAAAGCGCAAGAAGCATCTTGCAGAGGCTAACCAAAGAAGCTTAGTGAAGTTTGGCCATAATCTGCTTTTTTGTTTATGATTGAAATAAATTTTCTTTAAGTCAGAGGTTCTACTTGGGTATTGGATCTGAGAGTTTGGTTATCATAAATATAGATTTATGAAGGGACCAAGCAAGAAGTAGAAAGTTAAACAAAGATAAGTAATCTATGTGTGGAAAATGAAGCAAAGGTTCTTTGCATTAGCTATAGAAACTTATAGTTTAGCCTTTACTTTATGGGCAAATCTATTAAGTCAATAAGTTGTTATTGTATTCCAATTCTTGTTAAAAATATTATTTCCATTTTATTGTTGGACAATAAAAATTTTGGTATTATAATTAAGAACAATTGTTGTTCTATTTATAATAATAATGTTTTGTATAGAACTGAAATATTACTTAATGGATTTTGTATACTTGACTTACGTGAAAAATATATTTTGCAAATTGAACAAACTAGTATAAGAAAAGGATATGATCATTCAAAGAGTTGAATATATGTATTTGTTGAAATACAAGTGTGAATTATTTGAAAGGTTCAAAGAATTAAGAAGTGAAACAAATTGGCAATGTATTAAGATTCTTTGATTAGATCAAGGAATGAATACTTATGCAATAAGTTTCTAGATCATCTCAAATGGTTTTCTCATAATGGACGCCTCTCGATACATAATAATTGATTGATGTATCTGAAAGGAAAAATTGTACCTATTTGAACATGGTGCGATCCATAATGATTTTACCGAGCATTCCGGTATCCTTACAGGGTCATGTCCTAGAAATGGTGCGATATCTACGAAAAAGGTAACCTCAAAAATCCATTTCAAGACTCCATAAAAGTTATGGGACGGGAGGATTCCTAATCTTAAGTATGTTAAGATAAGGGGTTGTCAACTTATGTGAAAAGGTTTCAAAGGATAAGCTTGGGAAAAAATTTGACATGTACAGATTTGTGGGACATCCTAAAGTAAGTTTAGGGCATATGTTCTATAATCCTACATAGCAAAAGGTGTTTATTGCGAAACACCCTGCCTTCTAAGATAAAGGTGTTTATCATTAAAAGGGGCTAGTGGGAGGATAATAGATCTTGAAGAGTTCAAGAATCACAAAATACTATAAGTCAAATAAGAGGAACCTGTAGATAGACCTATTATACCACAACTGAATCGTAAATCTGGAATAGTACCAAAGATACCTAGGAGGTATGGATTCATCATGGATGATGATGATGAGGTACACATCATAGAAGATGATGATCCAGAGTTACATTTGATGAGGTAAGACTTTTAGTGTGTACAAAAGGGACAGTGGGAGCATCGTGAAATTTCTAGTATTATATGTTGATATACTACGGATAAGGAATGACATACTAATGCTACAATCAGTAAAGATAAAGTTGTCTAAACATTCCTCCATGAATGATTTGGGAAGAGTATCTTAATTGGGGATATAAATCTATATAGATAGATTTAAGAGGATGCTCGACTTAACCCAAGGAACGTATATTCATTTGATGCTAAAGTCGTTTAGCATGGCAAAACTCCAAGAGATGTCTCATGTCGATGAGCTATGGAGTGTATCTCTTAATAGTCCCCACAGACTCACGAAAAGAGAGGTCGCATGAAAGTGACAATCATGCATGCAATGAAATGTACGAGACCTAATGTTGATCGGTCATATATGGAGAGAAGATCAACAGAAAGGCGGTGAAAAACATCTTAAAGTTCTTAACCAAAGACACTAAGGATGTGATCATATTCAAGGTGGGTCTAAATTAAAACTAGAGGGCTTAACAGACTCAAGTTTTTGAGATGCAGAACAAGATGATGTGAAAAATCCACTTTAAGGTAAAGCATTATCTTGAGCAATTGGTGCGTTGAATTGGAAAGGTTCCAAACAATGAAAGAGTTCTTTGGTTTAGTGATAAAGACAAAGTATATAGCTATAAATGAAGCTACAAGTTGATTGTTTGGATTAAAAGTTTATTCTGAGAACTAGGAATAGTTCCTAAGTCTCATCTTGGATCTAAACATGTGTTGTGGCACTTTCATTTGATTATTAGAATCATTGAAAGATGGGAAATCACTATAGAGATAGTGGACTCTCAAGAACAACATTACATATCCATTAACTAAAGCTTATCCAACAATGAAGATAATCATCACTTAGAGAAGAAGAGTATAAGATACCATGACGATTGGCTTTAGTACAAGTGGGAGATTGAAAGTAGTATGCACACAAGCCGATCATGTTTGATGATAAAGCATATACTTTGTAACAATCTTATTCATTTATTAATAAAAGTATTAATTTATTAAGGGCTTTTAATTATCTACATGATCTTTGTTTTATAATATGTGATAAACCCATAGTTTTAAGCAATGCTTTTAGAATAATGATGATGATCATTCTAATGAGATCTAAATTCTTAGAAAGCTTAAAACTAAAATAGTTCCCAATCATTGGATTACTAAATTGGGGATTAGTGAATGGGATAGATTGGTACATACGTTGTTTGCTCATTGGATGAGGATGATTGATCTCATGATCATTTTGTGGAGACACTAAAAGCAAGTATGTAGGTGCTTATTAGAGAATAAGTTCCTTTGAACGTGGCTCGCTAAGGAATACCTAATGGAGTTTTACTTGCTGTTAATAGGAATTCTGTAGTGATAGTAATACAAGTGATCCTTGGACTTGAGATCATCATAGTATCTTGTGTATGATGAGTTATACTTTGACTTATTCCTTAAGACCCTTAGGGTATATCAAAAAGTGCTTGGGTATAATAAGTTGTACATGGAGATAATGTATGATCGATAAAGAATCTACCACTTCTAATAAAGAAGAGAAATGTCTATGTGATTCGATAAATGACAACCCAGTAGTCCTTGGCCAAAGCGAGAATGAAATTAGAAAGGAGTTTCTAATTTGCATTATTTGAGTTGTGCATTTAAGGATCGAAAATACATATAATTAAATAAAATAAGACTTGTGAGTAATTCCATGTCTTATATTTAATTGGGACATTGTATGGTGGAAGGATTGAATTATCATCGGTAACTATTTACTCAAAGGTTCTTTAATGATTAATGTTGAAATCTATATTATCCGGAAAGTCGTTGATCATTTAGGGAGGCTTATCCTATTGTAGAATAAATATTATTTATTTAAATAAATTAATTGTTTAATTTATTTATTTAAATAAGATTAAAATTGTTCTAATTGATTTATTCACAAGGTTTAATATGGAGAACCTAAAGGGTCACACCATAAAAGGAAGAATAATTATTTAAGAAGTTAATGGCATAATCGTAATAATATGTTAAGTATATTTAATTTAATCTATGGTGATAAAATAAATTAAATAGCTTAATCTTTATTATTTAATATTTTAGAAATATTAAATATAAATTAATAAGAGGAGTCTTATTAATATTATTACAATTATTATTATTTTAATTTCTAAAAGAGTTTAGGAATTAATTTAATATAAGTACTCTCATTTATTCCTAATTGGATTAGGAAGGAAAATTAGTTAAAGGAGTTTAATTAATTATCCCTAATAAGATTAGGGAGCTTAATTAATTAAAAAAATTTAATTAAATAAATAAATCCCAATTCCTTAATTGTTAAGGTGGGTTGCCCACATCTATAAATAAGAGGAGTCTTATTATGGGTGAGGTGTGGTTGACTTTTACAACGACATAATTCCAATTTGTTGGAGAGTACCATTTTCTATAGAGTTAGAAAATTAGGGTTTGAGCCAAATACACCATCTTCTTGAATTCTTTATTTTTCCTTGGTGGATCACCTCTAGAGGCCAAACGCTTGGGTGGCTAACGTTGATTAAAGGAAGGAACCAAACCCGGTGGATTCAAGTTGAATGCGAAAAGGATTGGAGGTGAACTTGTACCTGAGGAAGCTCGAATCTTCAAGGGTATGTTTGTTCTTCATATCTTTTTGTTTAATTAATAATTGTGCATAAAGGGTGATCCGGGTATATGGTTTGTAAAATTAATTTTAAACCCTGATTTTATCTCGTTTCCGCTTATTTGTGCAATTTGATTGCGTTCTTGAATATTACAAACCTAACACTACGTGCCAAAGATAATCGTGTTTTCAATTACGGTTATGATTATCTTAAAACAATCACGATCATAATCATACCAAGTCCATCTACGCACGTAAGCCACGAGATGACTTTCAACACTGATATAAGCGTGAGGATAATGATATAAAGAATCAATCAAATGAGATAAAGGATAAATATTAAACATTTATAATATAATTTATCCAGATTCAAGAATATCCCCATGTTATCAATCACTTAATAATCTCATAATCTAATATCATTAATATTATAACAATATTTTAATCACTTCTTAAATTTATAAACAATTTATTTCAATTGTTTTACGCTTTACCATATAATGCATTTAATCATTCAAAAATGTCATACTCATAAGATATCATCACCAATGATCAAATCCTCATCAAAAAAAAAAAATATGCATATACTCTATATAGGTTTCTCTAGCCATAAAATCCTATTTTCAACTTTGTTACTTCACATAACATATTTAACTCATATATTTCAGTAACTAAACTATTTTCATAGAAAATACCAAATCAGTCCCAAATATATTTCTTTTCTGGGATTTAGCATAATATAGTCCCATAATGAACATACATTTTTCTCGAATTTTTAAAATTCATTTACTATTTTCAAAAATCAATTTCTAATTAATTCCTTAAGAAATTAGCTACCTCAAGGTTAACTCAGAAATTCCTAAATCTTGGCAGGACCTTACACATGTTAATGTGAGCCTCGATTTAAATTTCATGGTCATCGGAGTTGTAGAACTCCGGTTTATATGAATTTTTAGTCGGAAAAACCTAAATATTGAAATGGTCATAACTTGCTCATTTTAAGTCAGAATAAGCTCATTTTTGGACAAGAGTTACCTTATACCATATACTTTCATTTCCCAAAAAGGTTAGAATTTTTCTCATAATTTAAGTGGCCGAAAATGCCCTTTTAAAAATAAAATCAGTAGCTTTTTGAAATTTCCAGCTTTTTCATTCTTTATTAAAATCGGTCCACACGTAAATCTACAACACCTTTTCCAAAGTGATTCCACTTGGAGATGCTACAAAACTCATAGATCTAACTCTAGAACTTGACCACACTAAAAATTCAAAATATATTAGGAGATATGGTCGATTGAATTTCATGTTACGTTTTTCACAAAATCTGATTTTCAACTCTTTGTGATTTCTAAGAAACTTTCATGTTTTCTCATAATAACCAACATAACTCATTATAACACTTACTAATATCACGTATACCCATGATTTTCATTAGTCCAATGCTTTTATTATGACTTTCATCATAATCCACGTAAACAGATCCTTTTAGTTGAAGAAATATTTGAGGTTTAAGAAATGGGTTTTTATCTTGTGGTCAATACAAAATTGATTTCACGCTCTAGGGTAGGCTAGAAAGTCTTCAAGAATACGTCAAGAAATTTATTAATGATAGAAATATCATTCAAAAGCGTGACTCTCATCCAAAACTTGGATAATACGTCGCGTTGATACCAACTGTGACTTCTATCCTTTAACCTAGATAGCACCTCATAATGATGCCTATCAACTCGCCATCTTCTTTCATGATGTCGCCTAGAGAAAGTCCGGCCTCGGTGCATTCCACACAAGGAAGTCAACAACGAAAGGTTCGAGGATCTTTACTTATGGCTTGATATGACAATGATTGACTTTAATGGTTTGGTTACTTGAATTCGCAACAAAGGTTGGTTATGAATATAAAAGCTAACAACCTTACGAAAAGCATGATGATTAGTTAACCAATTGATTCCTAAAATCACATCAAAGGCCCGTGATTTTAAAAAAATAAGATCGACAAGTAACGTGAAAGTGTTTATTTGAATCAAACAAGATTTAAAAAGCACAAGAGAGGTAACAAAGGCTCCTACTAACGAAGTTTCAAACCAATAAGTCAAAGTCTAACTTCTCCTGAGTCAAATTTAAATGTTGAGCATAAGCAAGAGAGATAAAATAATGGGTAGAACCAGGTATCTTATAAGGTATAGACTTCGTAATTTATAATTAACTAACTTTCGTGCTAACCGTTTGGGTTACTCACTTTTTGAGAAGTCATTTAAAACGCTCTCCTTATACTACCGATTTTGACTTTTCGGAGCGGTCTTTGGTGCCTCCATCCTAGCTGAACTTGTCTTCGGTGAACGACAAAATCGGGCTAAGTGACCTTCTTTTCCATAATTATAACATGCTTTAGATGACATCGTGCAGTTTGGACTGATATGTCCCTCCCCTCCGCATTTGAAACATATGATAGGTGGTTGTTCTCCTTCCTTAACAACGGGTGCTGGTGCTTACGTCTTTCCATCATTGTTGAATTTCCTCTTCTTGAAATTTCCATTCCTATTATCTTGGCCATGGTTACCATAGAAATGATAATTTCCCCATGATGGTTATCATTGTTAGATGGCCGTTACACCACCGATACGATTATTATTGTGTTGTTGGTCGTTACCTTTTGGTTGTGCTGACTCATTATCGCTCTCTAATAACTGAGCCCTATTCACAATATCTGAATACAAACAAAGTTTATGAGAAATTAGGTATTGATGTATATCGGGTTTCAAACCTATTAAAAACATTCGCGTCATTCGCTCCTCATTATCGACAAATGGGATCAAACCGAGATAACTTTCGGCAAACCTAGCCTCATCTTGTGACACGGTCATATTATTTTGCTCGACTTGATAAACTCCACCTCCTTCATGTGACGAATACTTTCGGGAAAGTACTTGTCATTGAGCGACTCTTGGAACTTCTCCCAAGACATCTTGAGTATGTCGATCTGGTAACGCTTTTCTGATTCCCACCAAGATGTCGCCTCTTCACGCAACATAAAGGTGGCAAATGGAACCTTTTGCTCCTCTCGAGCATCCCAAGACATCAAATATCTTGGTGATCTCGCTTAAACACGTCTCCGCCTTAAGTGGTTACGGCTTTCCCAAAAACTCGGTGGTCCCAGCTCCTTGAGGCGCTTAGCGGTGAGGCCAAGTGTGGTTGCCATTATTTTCACCGCTTTATGAGCAGGGAGCGCCTTAAATCGATGTCGCATGAATTCTAAAAACTCCTAAGCGTCTGATCGTTCGTCATTTGATCGGTGTTGTTGTTTACGGGAGGATTATCGCCATCCCCGTCGCACATTATCCACGATTATTGATCTGTGGAGGCTCGATGGTCTCTGTGCTCCATTGCTTATCTCAACATTTTGGATGCCATTTTCAAAATCGCCACAAAATAAGGGTTAATTAACATGTCACATATTATCCCCTATACACCCAGACCAATTAAATACCAAATAAACTTAGGTAGGTCATACTAGCGAAGAATTTCCGTCTCTCTCCTCCTAGTTCTTATCTCACATCTTAGCTTGGGGATCATATCCTAAGCTCGATATACCAACCGTGACACCCCCAAAATTAGGTATACATCACCCATCTTGGGTAGTCGGATACATGGTACATAATTTAAATTCAACTTACTAATATAAGCGTAGGTGTACAATCTGACATAAAGCGTGAGTTTGAATACAAATATTGTCTACTAGATATTATATAAACTCAAAAGGAGTCCTTATTACAATTATTATCACACTATTTCATAGAATAGTGAGGACTACTAATGCTATCCTCTGGACCATTACTCCGTTCCCCGACTCGTCCAAGCTATATTCTCATTTTCTGAAGAGAACAGTGAAAGAAAGGGTGAGCTCAACTAGCTCAAGAAGAAATATTATGACTAAGATAATGTAGAATAAATTATCATTAGCCTACAATGATGTTAAAGCGATAAAATATAATGAACATCAAGTTTAACTACTGTATGAACCAATGAATCCATTAAAAGAGTCAAGTAGAAAATAAAATCAACTATCTTTTATGATTTAAAAGGTTTTTCATCACTGTTATAGCTGAGACTCAACTTTAATAAATATTCCACCACCTCTAATCATCCCTGTACCACGGTCAAGAATTTTCATTAAATCATCAATGGTCATGACTATACAAGAATAAACCACGGTCATAATCATACCAAAAACTATTCATCAATGCTTTACAGACTCACGAGGACTTTTATCACATCATTTATAACAAGTCGTGATTATCCGAATGATCACTGGTCATAATCATACTAAGTCCATCTATGCACGTAAGCAAAATGACTTTCATCACATCATTTGTAACATTACGGTCATGATTTACGAATAGTCTCGGTCATAATCATACCAAGTCCATCTATGCACTACTGGGCCACAGATAACTTTCAACATAATATAAACATGAGGATGATGACAATGATATAAGAATTCAATAAAACAAGTTCAAGAATTATTTTATCCGGGAATTATTAACGCTCAAATTGTCAACATGATCTTGTTTTGTAGAGTAAAATTCAAGAATGATCGGAAGAATATTTCCATGAAAGATCTTTGGATGAAGCATGAAATATCAAGGATATTCTACTAATTTCATGGAGTATAGAAGTCAAAATTTCAACCAATTTGAGTATAATAACGAATGGAATAACAAAAAAATCACCACGCATGCGGTGCCAGCATAGAGCGAGGTTATTCCAACAGAATAATAATAACGGAACCGAAGTCGGTGAAATTCACACGAGCAGGATGTTCCAACGAGAATAATAAAGAATGGAATAACAATGAAATCACCATGCATGCGGTACTTAGCATGAGATAGTTATTCCAATGAGAATAATAAATACAAAATAATAAAGATGGAACCGGTTAGGTGTAAAACACACACAGACGAGGATATTCCAAATGAATAATAAAGACAGAATAATAAAAAAGCGGAACCCGGTCCGGCGTAAAAGCATGATGAGGATGTTCCAACGGAATAATAAAAAGATGAATAATAGAAGAATGTCACCAAGTATAGGGTATTAAGCGTATACAAAAGTTATTCCAATGTAAACAATGAAGAAATGGAATAATGAAGTTCTCTTTTGAATACAAAAGAATAATATCCCTTCTAGTAAAAGACACTTTGGATATCAAAGTAGTGAAGTACCGAATACTCTTCTTCTTTCTCTCTATAGATTTTCTCTCTATAGCTCTATAATTTCTCTCTCTAGAGTTTCAAATTGAATTCGTAAGAAAATAATGAAGGAATGAGCTTCTATTTATAGGAAAATAGAATGCATAGTAATTAATCCATGAAGCGGTCCAGATTGATTTACTTTAATCGACGGTCCATATTTAAAGCAAAATCTTTTAAATAAAATATCATATATTCTATTTATATAAAAATATTTTACTATGCAAACACTATGCAACACTATGCACAAAAAAATACTATGCAAAACACTACGCAACACTATACATAATAAAATATAATATATTCTATTTATAGAATAACTTTAATAAAGTATTACTTTTTATATAAAAGATGTTTATGTTTTATTACGTTAATAATACTGAATAAAACAAAACGTCATTATATTTATAATAATTCATATTATTAATCGACAATAATGGAATCAAACCAATGAGTGACTTCTCACATAAGCATCAATAATCAATACTGGTGTACTATGCAACAACCACGTACATTTGTATTTTTTACTACCGAAAGTAGTTCAACAAGATTAACGGTAAAACTTCCGCCGTTATTTCAATAAAATATTTTTGTCGTTTTTCAATCAAAATAATAATTACATTGTGGGGTCCACCAATGATTGAGCCGTTGTTAGAATATTCCCTGGTAAACCAAATATTCCCCGACCAATCGAATATAATATAACCACTTGCATACTTTGCAAAATTTATAAATATTACCCATAACTATAATATTATCTCAAATTCAGACCATAATATTAAAAAATTATTTCGACAAAATTTAAATCTTTATTGATAAAATCTGGGGTCTCACAGATTGAGGGTTTTGTTGTGGAAGGGGAAAGAATTGGAGCCACTATATATCAATTTCTTCAAAAATCAAGGATTAAGGTATATTTTATTTTTAAACTTTTATGTTTATTTTGAGTTCTCAGTGAATATTTTCTGTAAACTATTAAGTCACGTTGGATGATTATATATTTGTGTAAATATAGTTTGGTAGAATCTGTTGTCACCATATATGGGTGTTATTGGAATAACTAAAAACGTGAAATTGGGTTTGATGAAGAGGTTAGGATAACAGTGATATGTTCATATAATATGGCTTGTTTAAGTATGAAATTTCATGATCAATTCTTGCTATAATCTGCAATTTGATGTTAGAATGTGTTAGTATGTTAGGAAACGAAAGCGGCATAGTTTAAACAATGTCAATCGGTTAAGAAACGAGTTTGTGGCGATCGAATTCGCTAAAAGTGTTGAAACTGAAGAAATTTGGAAATTGGGGGTTTTGATTCTTTAAATTTGTGTTTATGTAATGTTTTTGTATATAGAATGAAGGATAACATGTGTATCTATGCTATTACAAAGTTTTAGTTGCTAAGTTTCATGATTTCTGTAGGAATTGCTTGAATTGGGTTTTAGTAGTGTAGAAGAGTCATTCTTTGCTTGATTTTATCGGTGTGTGGCTTGTTTCCACTGTCACCCCGTGAAAGCAGTGTAAATTGCTCCACTTTGGTTCTATGGCGAGCACCAGCGTAGCTACGCCGGTGCCAACGCATGAGGACAACAACATGCAATTTGTCTTAGTGCCATGAGCCCAGCAAAGAATTTCACGCCTATTTGCGGTCGTCATGTAATGGACTTATGTTAGCTAAGAAAGCATGTTAATGATGTTAAGACATAATAGAACTACAATAACAGATTGTAAGGTGTTGTAATACAAAGTGTAAAAGATTTTTAAGTGATTGTTAATTGAGTTATATAATGAAAACGAATGTGATGTTTTCAAAAGTTAAAAATGAATGATTAAGTTATGTTGGATCGTAATGAGATTTCAGAGGCGTTAAGGATGTTAACCAACATGGTTAGGTGCTAAATTAAGGTTATAACCTAAATGATGGGTTAAAACCCATAGTGCTAATATTCATACAACTAATTGTGGTTGCGATTTCAATGATATATGTAGGGTAATTGGCGAATATTATACTTGTGTATCTACATACAAGGCAAGTTTCTAAACCTTAACTCTTTATATTGAGAAAGCTTTCTAACTTCATCCTTTTGTTAATGAATGCAAGTTCCTAAATTTTATTGAGCAAGACTATTGATTCTATCCTTATGTTCGATTGATTAAGCTCTTGTAACCTAATTCGTTACCTCGAGCGAGTTTTACTTTTCTAAACCTTGATATTATTATTCAAAGCATATATTGTTCTAATACATCGCTTCAAATGAGATTGTTCTAACTCTTTTGGTTAGAGCACTTTGCATGTATATCATGTTTATTCAATTATATATTGTTGATATCTGATCTTTGACTATGATAGCCTTGTTCAGTTATACATTCTTGTATTAAACCTTCAATTAGTAAGAAAACCTTTATTGATGGAAATTGAATGGTGTTCTAAAATTCTAAAATACTGATAAGCTAGTTCCAAACTAAACTTTCTTTAGTGCGGAAATTCTAAATTCAAACTGAGACAAACAACCCTAACATAGGGGATTTTGTACGTGTAACGTTTAGATGTTTGTGCACAATACATTGTACAAAGGGCTGATCCCCCTAAGTACGTTAACAAGGGTCCGTATTGTCAAAATGACTGTTAAGGTTGGGTAATAATACCTAAGCACCGGGGACATAGTTCGTGGTCTTAAGACCCTCAGATATTAAAGTTTGAACTTGTTTTCTATTTTTGATTCGTAGAGCAAGTTCACTATTGTTCAACATTCGTTGTTCACTCTCATGTTGTTATCATTACTACTTTCTATATCAGTGAGCAATTGTTTGCTCACTCTTGCAATTAACACTGCAGCTAAGGTTGAAAGAATCGATGAGCCATCTACTAGCAAAGGGAAGGGCAAGATGTCCAAGTGTTGAAGACTTATTGAAATTAATTTAAATGTTTTATGTTATGAGACTTTTTTTATTTTTATTCCGCAAACTTATGTAATAATTTTAAGGTTAGATTACCTGGGATTACTTTTGAGTTGATGATGTAACCCTTTAATGGGAAAGATTATTGTTTAAGTTATTTAAATTATGTCGTTATCCTTTGATTATGGGTAGTTAGATGTAATGTTTTGGATAGTGAACACCAAATCCTGTGGGAATGGAGTACCTAGACATGGGGGTGTCATAGGTTGGTATTAAAGCTTTAGATTATGAACCTTAGGTGGGGAAACCTTAGGAAGTAACCTTTAAGGAAACAGAAAATGTAGAGGTGTCCAACTCTTATCGAGTTTTAAAGAATGGATTAAGGTATCCATTGAAGCTAAATAATAAAAGACATTATTGAAAGTAATATGCACACAAGCCAATCATGTTTGATGATAAAGCATATACTTTGTAACAATCTTATTCATTTATTAATAAAAAGTATTAATTTATTAAAGGCTTTTAATTATCTACATGATGCTGTTTTATAATATGTGATAAACCCATAGTTTTAAGCAATGCTTTTAGAATAATGATGATGATCATTCTAATGAGATCTAAATTCTTTGAAAGCTTAAAACTAAAATAGTTCCCAATCATTGGATTACTAAATTGGGGATTAGTGAATCCGGATAGATTGGTACATACGTTGCTCATTTCATTGGATGAGGATGATTGATCTCATGATCATTTGTGTGGAGACATTAAAGCAAGTATGTAGGTGCTTATTAGAGAATAAGTTCATCGAACGTGGCTCGCTAAGGAATACCTAATGGAGTTTTACTTGCTGTCAATAGGAATTCTGTAGTGATAGTAAAGTACAAGTGATCCTTGGACTTGAGATCATCATAGTATCTTGTGTATGATGAGTTATACTTTGACTTATTCCTTAAGACCCTTAGGGTATATCAAAGGGTATGCTTGGGTATAATAAGTTGTACATGGAGATAATGTATGATCAATAAAGAATCTACCACTTCTAATAAAGAAGAGAAATGTCTATGTGATTCGATAAATGACAACCCAAAGAGTCCTTGGTTAAGGCGAGAATGAAATTAGAAAGGAGTTTCTAATTTGCATTATTTGGAGTTATGCATTTAAGGATCGAAATACATATAATTAAATAAAATAAGACTTGACTGTAATTCCATGTCTTATATTTAATTGGGACATTGTATGGTGGAAGGATTGAATTGTACGGTAACTATTTACTCAAAGGTTCTTTTATGATTAATGTTGAAATCTATATTATCCGGAAAGTCGTTGATCGCTAGGGAGGCTTATCCTATATTGTAGAATAAATATTATTTATTTAAATAAATTAATTGTTTAATTTATTTATTTAAATAAGATTAGAATTATTCTAATTGATTTATTCACAACCTAGGTTTAATATGGAGAACCTAAAGGGTCACACCATAAAAGGAAGAATAATTATTTAAGAAGTTAATGGCATAATCGTAATAATATGTTATGTATATTTAATTTAATCTATGGTGATAGAATAATTAAATAGCTTAATATTTATTATTTAATATTTTAGAAATATTAAATATAAATTAATAAGAGGAGTCTTATTAATATTATTACAATTATTATTATTTTAATTTCTAAAAGAGTTTAGGAATTAATTTAATATAAGTACTCTCATTTATTCCTAATTGGATTAGGAAGGAAAATTAGTTAAAGGAGTTTAATTAATTATCCCTAATAAGATTAGGGAGCTTAATTAATTAAAAGAATTTAATTAATTAAATAAATCTCAATTCCTTAATTGTTAAGGTGGGTTGCCCACATCTATAAATAAGAGGAGTCTTATTATGGGTGGGGTGGTTGTTGACTTTTACAACATACGACATAATTCCAATTTGTTGAGAAGTACGCCTTTTCTATCTGAGATAGGAAAAACTAGGGTTTGAGCCAAATACCCATCTTCTTGAATTCCTTTTCTTCCATGGTGGATCACCTCTAGAGGCCAAACACTTGGGTGGCTAACGTTGATCAAAGGAAGGAACCAAACCCGGTGGATTCAAGTTGAACGCGAAAAGAATTGGAGGTGAACTTGTACCTGAGGAAGCTCGGATCTTCAAGGGTATGTTTGTTCTTCATATCTTTTCGTTTAATTAATAATTGTGCATAAAGGGTGATCGGGGTATATGGTTTGTAAATTTTTAAACTCGATTTTACACGTTCGCACTTTTTTATGCAATTTGATTCGTTCTTGAATATTACAAACCTAACAAGTGGCATCGAGCCAAACCTTTATGCTAATTATTAATTATTTTAATTTGATATGTATATTGATATGTGTTTTGAACAATTTAATTGGGCATAATTTTATTGTATAAAATTTATTAAAATAAAAAAAAATAAAAAAAGGTTCACACATGCCACTTAAAATTATCTTATGCAGCATGCAGGAGTATGATTCAAGGATGTTAATATGGTAACATATTGATCCACGTGGAATGGTGTAGAATCAAGGAAAAAGGAATGATGGGTCATTCACGGAAATCAAGGGAAGATTGGCTAATGATGGCATGATTGGATAATGATGGCATGATTGGCTAATGATGGCATGATTCCTCCAAGTTAATGATTGGCATGATTGGCCAATGATTGTTAATGATGGCGTGGCTTGCTTTTTTTTAAAAGAGTCACCAGATTTTTTATTTTTTTTTTGGTAATGCCGAATCCTGTAGCAAAAATTGGCCAATGATGGCATGCAAAATTTCTTTTTTTGAGCCATTCATGTGCACAGTTATAATATTATATATATATATATATATAATAATAATATTCTTAGTTATTTTATAATTAAAATAATAAGTTTATTTTAATCTTAAAATAAAAGGTTTATTTTAATATTAAAATAAAAAGGTTTATTTTAATTTTAAAATTAGAATTTCATACTAACTAATTAGAGTTGGAATTGGATTTCAAGATAACTAATTAGAGTTGAAATTGAATTCTATTTTTCCTTAAATAAAGGAGTTTATTTAAATATGAAATAAGATTTCATATTATTCAAAATAAAGGAGTTTATTTGTGAATAGGAAAGAAAATCCGTGTTTCCTTAAATAAAGGAGTTTATTTAAATATGAAATAAGATTTCACATTATTCAAAATAAAGGAGTTTATTTGTGAATAGGAAAGATAATCCGTGTTTCCTTTAATAATTTTTTTTTACTTGGAATTGGATTCCATAATTAATTAAAATAAAGGAGTTTATTTTGATTAAAGATTTTGATTAAAATAAAATAGTTTATTTTATTCAAAATTAGATAAATTAAAATAAAATAGTTTTATTTTGATTTAAATTTGGATTTAAATAAAGGAGTTTATTTTTATTCAAAAATAGATTTTATACTAACTAAATTTGCCCATTAAATGATATCAATATATATATTAAATGTTTATTATTCATAAGATGAATGTTATTTATTGATGCATATGATGATGTGTATGATAATAAATGAGATTGATTATGGACTATTAACCAATGTGATTGGATTTTATTTTAGTTGGATGCATGAATGTATGGGTTTTATTAAATGGGGTCTGCGTACCTCGTCTTCTCTAATTTTTTCTTAATGTAAATACTATTCCCCTCCTATGTACTTTCCCTTGACTGCTGATCAAGGTTTCTATTTATTTTAAATAGTTTTGTAATAGGAATTGTTAGAATTAATTTTTAAGAATTGGAGATCAAGGAGCACTTGAAGACCCGTTTGTAATGGAGCCCGGGTTTAAATTTAATAGTTATATTTAAAAATTATTTCTTGCACCCCTAGGGTTTGACCTTTTGGTTCACTTGGTGGCTCTAGTGAACCAAACTAGAATAAAAGTCCATAATCAATCCCGGGTAGAATATAGTATTCTATATGTGCATGCTTATACTATATATATTATATATTATGCAAACATGCTTCGCATGTTTATTAATATGACGCGTATTTTATATATATATGCATGTGCGCTAAACAAGATGAGACAAATTAATAACAAACCCCTCAATTTTTATATTAAGTCCTAAGCGTTCAAAGATATTTGGAATATTGAACAGCGCCTTTCAGCATGATAAAATTAATAGAGTATTAAATATTTAATATGAGTTTGTTGTGTCACCACAAGGCAAGTATTAAGTATTTAAGATGTTAATTTATCACATTTGATGCTTATAAAGAAAATTGAACAATATTGTTTTGTTGTGTCACCACAAGGATGATATTTTTCTTTTTGAATATATGGAGTGCTAGGTTGGACTTAACTTGGATAATTTTGATTCTGGATGTGCCACCACTTGATCAAAATAATCTAAGAGGCAAAAGAAAAGGAGTCAGCATAGTTGATGTAATTGACAAAAGTTGTCTACCTATTTATTTATATATAGTTTGTTGTGTCACCACAAGGCTATATACATTTAAAATGGGATCCTTATTCTCACTAGCAAATCTTTAATTAGATTTTGCCGAACAATATAAGTGAGGGTAATATAGTTTGAAGAAAATAGTGGGAGACACCAATTTAAAACAAGACCTAATTTATTTTGGTAATTAATAAAAGAATGTATGTTAAAATGTTGTTAATTACAAATTCATTTACAGAATTTTACAATGTCTAAATTACTATCACTGCGAAACATATTAGATGTCATTTAACCAAACTATATTAAACGGATTGGTTAAGGAATTTGAGAATAGTTCTCATGGCTGAAAAGCTATCTTATGTCCTTAATACGCCTATCCCCAAGAAGCGGTTGCAGCATAATGCCTCGAGGAAGACCTTGGCGATGTATACATTGGCTCAATGCATCATGCTCGCATCCATGAGTAACGAGCTTCAGCACACAAGATGAAACTATGGATGCTCCTACTATATTCCCGCACATCAAGTAGTTGATGGTGAAGAAAGTAGACCGATAGATATCGAGGATATCTAAGGAGCTCTTCCAATCTAGAATGGCCAATGGCACTATAGTATGCATAAAAAGTTCTTAACATAATCAATTTGATTGATCAATTAGGACAACTGGTTTTGTCATGGATGGAGAGTTGAGCCAAGATTTGATCTTGCACTCACTTCAGGACTCCTTTCACAATTGTTGTGAATTTTTCATATGAACAAGCTAGATACCAGCCTCGCTGATTTGCTTATCATGTTGAAAAATGTTGAGTCACTTTCCAACCAAGAAAGACCATGTCTTACTGGTAGGGGCCAAAGGATCTTCTAAAAAGAAGAACAATTCAAAGAAGGTAAATAGAAAGGCGTAAACAAAGGATAATAAGAGCAAAACTGACACGCATAGCAAAGGAGCTTGCTTCCACTGCAATAAGCCTGGACACTGGAAAGAAACTGCGAGAAGTAATCTTGCAGAGACTAACCAAAGAAGCTTAGTGAAGTTTCGGTTATAAATACAAATTTGTTCATGATTTAAAATAAAATTTTCTTTAAGTCAAGGTTCTACTTGGGTATTGGATACCGACTTTGGTTATCATAAATATAGATTTATGAAGGGACCAAGCAGAAGTAAAAAGCTAAACAAATATAAGTAATCCTATGTGTGGGAAATGAAGCAAAGGTTGCTGCCTTAGCCATAGAAATTTATAGTTTAGCACTGCCTACGGGCAAATCTATTAAGTCACTAAGTTATTATTGTATTCCAATTCTTGTTAGAAACATTAATTCCATTTTATTGTTGGACAATAAAATTTTTGGTATTATAATTAAGAACAATTGTTGTTCTATTTATAATAATTATGTTTCGTATAGAACTGAAAGATTACTTAATGGATTTTGTATACTTGACTTACGTGAAAAATTATTTTGTAAATTGAACAAACTAGTATAAGAAAAGGAGATGATCATTCAAAGAGTTGAATGTATGTATTTGTTGAAATACAAGTATGAATTATTTGAAAGGTTCAAAGAATTCAGAAGTGAAACAAATTGACAAAGTATTAAGATTCATTGATTAGATCAAGGAATAAATATTTGTGCAATAAGTTTTTAGATCATCTCAAATGGTTTTCTCACAATGGACGCCTCCAGATACGCAATAATTGATTGATGTATCTGAAAGGAAAAATCGTACCTTGTTGGACATGGTACGGTCCATAATGATTTTACCGACATTTCAGTATCCCTCTAGGGACATGTCCTAGAAATGGCTGCATATCTATGGAAAAGGTAACCTCAAAATTCGGCCCCAAGACTCCATAAAAGTTATGGACAGGGAGGATTCCTAATCTTAAGTATGTTAAGATAAGGGGTTGTCCAACTTATGTGAAAAGGTTTCAAAGGATAAGCTTGGGACAAAATTTGACAAGTACAGATTTGTGAGACATCCTAAAGTAAGTTTAGGGTATATGTTCTATAATCCTACTTAGCAAAAGGTGTTTGTTGCGAACACGCCGCTTCTAAGATAAAGGTGTTTATCATTGAAAGGGCTAGTGGGAGGATAATAGATCTTAAAGAGTTCAAGAACCACAAAACACTATAAGTCAAATAAGAGGAACCTATAGATAGATTCTATTGTATCACAACCAAATCAGAATCGGAATAGTGCCAAAGATACCTAGGAGGTATGGATTCATCATGGATGATGATGATAGGTACACATCATAGAAGATGATGATCCAGAATTACATACGACGAGGTAAGAGTTCTAGTGTGTACAAAAGGGTCAGTGGGAGCGTCGTGAAATTTCTAGTATTATATGTTGATATACTACGGATGAGGAATTACATACCAATGCTACAATCAGTAAAGATAAAGTTGTCTAAACATTCCTCCACGAATGATTTGGGAAGAGTATCTTAATTGGGGATAAAATCTATATAGATAGATTCAAGAGGATGCTCGACTTAACCCAAGGAATGTATATTCATTTGATGCTAAAGTCGTTTAGCATGGCAAGCTCCAAGAGATGTTTCATGTTGATGAGCTATGGAGTGTATCTCTCTTAATAGTCCCCACAGACTCCTGAAAAGAGAGGTCGCATGAGTGACTATCATGTATGCAATGAAATATACGAGACCTGATGTTGATCAGTCATATTCTGGAGAAATTCACTATGAGTCGTTGAAAACATCTTAAAGTGCTTAACTTAAGCACTAAGGATGTGATCATATTCATGGTGGGTCTAAATTAAAACTAGAGGGCTTAACAGGACTCAAGTTTTTCGAGATGCATCAAGACGACGGAAAAATCCACTTTAAGGTAAAAGAGTTACCTTGAATAGTGGTGCGATGAATTGAAAGGTTCCAAACAAAGAAAGAGTTCTTTGGTTTAGTGATAAAGACAAAGTATATAGCTATAAATGAAGTCGCAAGTTGATTGTTTGGATTAAAAGTTCATTCTGTAACTAGGAATAGTTCCTAAGTCTCATCTTGGATCTAAACATGTGTTGTGGCACTTTCATTTGATTATTAGAATCATTGAAAGATGGGAAATCACTATAGAGATAGTGGACTCTCATGAACAACATTACATATCCATTAACTAAAGCTTATCCAACAGCAGGATAATCGTCACTTAGAGAAGAAGAGTATAAGATACAATGGCGATTGGCTTTAGTCCAAGTTGGAGATTGAAAGTAATATGCACACAACCCAATCATGTTTGATGATAAAGCATATACTTTGTAACAAACTTATTCATTTATTAATAAAAAGTATTAATTTATTAAAGGCTTTTAATTATCTACATGATGCTGTTTTATAATATGTGATAAACCCATAGTTTTAAGCAATGCTTTTAGAATAATGATGATGATCATTCTAATGAGATCTAAATTCTTAGAAAGCTTAAAACTAAAATAGTTCCCAATCGTTGGATTACTAAATTGGGGATTAGTGAATGGGATAGATTGGTACATACGTCGCTTTTGCTTTCATTGGATGAGGATGATTGATCTCATGATCATTTGTGTGGAGACACTAAAGCAAGTATGTAGGTGCTTATTAGAGAATAAGTTCATCGAATTGGCTCGCTAAGGAATACCTAATGGAGTTTTATTTGCATGTCAATAGGAATTCTGTAGTGATAGTAAGACAAGTGATCCTTGGACTTGAGATCATCATAGTATCTTGTGTATGATGAGTTATACTTTGACTTATTCCTTAAGACCCTTAGGGTATATCAAAGGGTATGCTTGGGTATAATAAGTTGTACATGGAGATAATGTATGATCAATAAAGAATCTACCACTTCTAATAAAAGAAGAGAAATGTCCTATGTGATTCGATAAATGACAACCCAAGAGTCCTTGGCAAGGCGAGAATGAAATTAGAAAGGAGTTTCTAATTTGCATTATTTGGAGTTGTGCATTTAAGGATCGAAATACATATAATTAAATAAAATAAGACTTGACAAAGAATTCCATGTCTTATATTTAATTGGGACATCAGATGGTGGAAGGATTGAATTGACAAGCAACTATTTACTTAAAGGTTCTTTTATGATTAATGTTGAAATCTATATTATCCGGAAAGTCGTTGATCGCTAGGGAGGCTTATCCCTATTGTAGAATAAATATTATTTATTTAAATAAATTAATTGTTTAATTTATTTATTTAAATAAGATTAGAATTGTTCTAATTGATTTATTCATGGTAGGTTTAATATGGAGAACCTAAAGGGTTACACCATAAAAGGAAGAATAATTATTTAAGATGTTAATGGCATAATCGTAATAATATGTTATGTATATTTAATTTAATCTATGGTGATAGAATAAATTAAATAGTTTAATATTTATTATTTAATATTTTAGAAATATTAAATATAAATTAATAAGAGGAGTCTTATTAATATTATTACAATTATTATTATTTTAATTTCTAAAAGAGTTTAGGAATTAATTTAATATAAGTACTCTCATTTATTCCTAATTGGATTAGGAAGGAAAATTAGTTAAAGGAGTTTAATTAATTATCCCTAATAAGATTAGGGAGCTTAATTAATTAAAAGAATTTAATTAATTAAATAAATCCCAATTCCTTAATTGTTAAGGTGGGTTGCCCACATCTATAAATAAGAGGAGTCTTATTATGGGTGGGGTGGTTGTTGACTTTTACAACATACGACATAATTCCAATTTGTTGGAGAATACGCCTTTTCTATCTGAGATAGGAAAAACTGGGGTTTAAGCCAAATACCCATCTTCTTGAATTCCTTTTCTTCCTTGGTGGATCACCTCTAGAGGCCAAACACTTGGGTGGCTAACGTTGATCAAAGGAAGGAACCAAACCCGATGGATTCAAGTTGAACGCGAAAAGGATTGGAGGTGAACTTGTACCTGAGGAAGCTCGGATGTTCAAGGGTATGTTTGTTCTTCATATCTTTTTGTTTAATTAATAATTGTGCATAAAGGGTGATCCGGGTATATGGTTTGTAAATTTTTTAAACTCTGATTTTACACGTTTCCGCACTTTTTATGCAATTTGATTGCGTTCTTGAATATTACAAACCTAACAATTATGTGCTATGTGTTAATAACTTTTGTGCTCACGAGTATCGAAAATGTTAAGTAAAACTTAAAATATTTTGTTGTCAAGATGTCTAACGATGGAGGATCCAGTCCAGCTATGGAAGTAATACCTCAGGTACCTAGAGATGACGAACCCCGGGATATTCACGTAGTGCGGGAGCAGTTGATTTAAGAGGATGAGCCTGTGACCGATCCTGAGGAGGATAGTTTTGAGGAGATAGAGGAGGATGAGGAGGAAGAGGACCCTAAGGAGTTTCCCCCAAACTCCATATCAGCAGATATGTATGATACTCTGTACGACTGTAACATAGAATTACAGGACAAGGTTGAGGAGCTGAAGGAGATGGTCGAGATGCATCATGCCTCGATGGAGCAGAAGGATGCGGAGATTCAGGAACTCGACTCACGCCTTGGAAACACGGAGTGGGACCTAGTTCATACCAAGGGTTAGTATGAATATCTATTAGCAGTAAACGAGAAGATGAAGACTGACATGGAGAAATTAAAATATGACTTCAAAGAGGAATCAGCTAAGCGTGCAAGAGCAGAGGATGCTTGGATAAAGGTGACTCAACGTGCAGACCGTGCAGAGGCTAAGGTCCAAGTGAAGAAGGCCAAGATGAACGAGATGGATTACGATTTTAATTCAGCGATTGATAGGGCCCAGGATCGAGTCTTTTATTACCCATCTCAGTTTGAAGACTCACCGTTGTTCGTAATGGATCGTAGAATGACATATCGTATCATGGAGGAAGAGCGTCGAGAAGCCTTTCGACATCATAATATGCCTAGATAGAATAAGAGTGATAATAATATGTGGTTAATTATGTGAATAAATAAACTGTGAATCCCTTATTTTGAGATAAATAAAGGGATAGTATGAGTATGTAATCCTGAAACTTGTCTAGTTCAGGAAAGTGAATGTTTATAGCGGTTATGCTATCTTTAGTATGTTCTAAAACTTTATAAATGAATAAAATATTAGAGTTTATTTGAAATGTTATGTGTTATAGCTTTAATCTTGGAATGTTAGTTAAACTTCAAATAATCAAGAAGTTGAGAAATGAACTAATAAACGTATATTTTAACAGAAAATGCCTCCTAGAAGAAGACAACCACGTCAGCAAGCACCTCTTGAGGGGTCTATGAATAATAATAACGAGGCCAATGCTAATCCGGTTCAGCAGTTGGTAACTCTATTAACGGGTGCACTTGCGAATCAACCGCAAGCTCAAGTCACGACCTTTAAGGAATTCAAAGCAGTTGGACCGCCAGAGTTTCAAGGGTCTATGAATCCAGTGGAAGCCCAAACCTGGATCATGGAAATAGAGAAGGTGTTCGACGTTGCTAGAGTTAACGAGGATCAGAAGACTGTGTTCATAATGTTCATGCTGAAATCTGAAGCTAGCTACTGGTGGCAAGCAAATAAGGTTCATGGGGGACAAGGACTGATAACGTGGGATAGATTTAAGGAGATGTTTTTTAAAATGTACTTTCCAGTGAGTTCTCGGAATCAGTTGGAAGTGCAATTTCTAGAGCTGAAGCAAGGAACAATGATAGTGCCAGAATATGCTGCGAAGTTTAACGAATTGGCAAGGTTAACCACTTACCAAGTCAATACTGACGAGCGTAAAGCGAGAAGGTTCGAACAAGGATTGAAACCCTGGCTGTATAGCAAGGTTTCAATGTTTCAGCTGAATACATTTGCGGTTATACTGGAAAAGGCAATTGTTGCGGAAGGTGGAAGCGATGCCTTGACCAAGTACAACCAAAAACAGAAGAAGAGGAAGAATGAGAATGAAAATAAGGCTGGTGGAAGTAACGTTGGAAATAACAATCATAAGAGGAAGTGGAGCGAGAATTCGACTATGGGAGGACAACAAGGAAGTCAATCAAATAAGAAATTTAAAGCTTGTGCTATGCGCGGAAAGAACCATACTGGAGTTTGTTTGAAGGGAAAGCAGGTGTGTTTCAACTGTGGGCAGGAGGGACACATTGCACCAAACTGTTTTAGTCCGAAGAAAGGAGCATGCTTTACCTGCGGTTCGAAAAATCACATGGCTCGTGATTTCCCTAAGAAGCCAGCGGGAAGTGCAAGTGGTGGAAAAGGAAACAACAATGGTGGTGGTGCATTGACTATCATTGGACCAACACAGTCGAGCCGACCTACTGTGAGGACTTTCAATATGACCGTGCAGGATGTTGTACAGTCTAAGGATGTGGTGTCAGGTATCATTCCAATTAATGGTATTAACACTTATGTGTTATTTGATTTGGGCACTACTTGTTCATTTATATCAGATGAATTTGCTCAGAATTTAGATTTGCCTCAGGAAGAATTAGAATTTCCTTTAAGCATAGAGATTGTGAATAGGGAAGTGATTCCTGTTAGGTTTATATATAAGAATTATAGAGTGGTCATAAAGGGTCAACAGATGATGGTAGATTTGATACTAATTAGACTTGGTGAATTTGATGTTATACTGGAGATGGATTGGTTATTCAATTACGGAGCAGTAATTAATTGCCAAAGGAAATGTGTTAACCATATGACTCCATCAAAGGTTGTGTTCTTTGGCAGCAAGTCACCTCGACAAGCAAGTTGTCTGACGGTGATGCAAGCTAAGAAGTTGTTGAGACAAGGATGTGTAGGATACTTAGCCTATATAGTCGATACACAGAAGAAGAGTACGAAGTTAGAAGAAATACCAATTATAAGAGATTTTGCGGACGTATTTCCAGACAATTTGCCGGGTCTTCCGCCGGATCGACAAATCGAGTTTGTGATTAACTTACTACCAGGAACGGCCCCGATATCTAAAGCACCATACAGAATGGCCCCAGTAGAAATGAAAGAGTTGATGGTGCAATTGCAAGAATTGCTCGACAAGAAGCATATTCAGCCAAGTATGTCGCTATGGGGAGCACCGGTGTTGTTTGTTAAGTAGAAAGACGGATCGATGTGGCTCTGCATTGATTACCGAGAATTGAATAAGGCCACGATTAAAAATAGGTATCTATTACCTAGAATTGATGATCTGTACGATCAGTTAAAGGGAGCGAGATATTTCTCGAAGATAGACTTGAGAAGTGGTTATCATCAATTGAAGGTGAGGCCGGAGGATATACCGAAGCGGCATTCAGAACTCGGTATGGTCATTACGAGTTTCTGGTTATGTCTTTTGGTTTAACCAATCTTTGTGCGCCCCAAAATAGGTATACATCACCCATTACGAGTTGTCAATACATGGTACGTAAACAACTACAACTTTATTATTACAACAAGAAAGCGTGAGTTTGAATACAAATATTATCTTCTAGACAATATCTATACTCAAATAAATCCTCATCACATTTATTGATACATTATTTTACAAAATGGTGAGGACTACTAAACAACTCTCTAGAACCTTCATTCCATACCCGACTGCATTACTCGCTATATTCTCGCCTCCGAGAAGAAAAATGGAACAAAAAGGAAAAGGGTGAGCTCAACTAGCCCAAGAAAGAATATTATGACTAAGATAATATACAAAAATTATCATTAGTCTTCAACAGGAAAAATCTAATAGAATACAATAGACAACAAGTTTTTAAATCAATATTCGCAGATTGGAAATAATAATTCATTAGAAGAGTTAAGTAGAGAATGCAAACTACTATCTTCTATGTATGATTTTAAAAGTTCATCGCTCATCTTTTATCCTGTAACATCAATCAATATATATCTGGAATCAAATATTCATCTTTTACTACAGCCAAAGATATTCATCAGTTGGTCATGTTCATCTAAACACCTGTTCATCTTTGCACTACGGGCCAAAGATATTCTTCAGAAATCATTCATCTTTGCACTACAGGCCAAAGATATTCAATAATATCATCATTTAAGACTAAGGATGATGAAAAATATTTTAAAAAACGAATCCGGTGAAACAAAAAATGACAAGGATTAAGGATTAAAGATTAGTACTTTGTTTTATCCATGTCCAAAAATACCTAAAAAATAATCATAGTGGTGTAAAATTCAAGAATGATCAAAACATGGATACAATCAAAGCTAGTATCCGAATAGATATTTTGGACGAAAAGAAAATTTTTTATTTTTCGATGAATAATTGTCGATATCGTGAATAGTCAGATATCGTGAATAGTAATCTCGACACCAAAAGTTCTAAATTTGATAAAAAAATTCGGATCGATATTTCAACATAATGATATTGAAGAAATAATATCATTACGAAAAAAAATAATATCCCTTACCTCGAAAGATCAAGATACTTTAAATTTAAAAACAGGATATAAAGCTATGACTTGAACTTCACTCAGTATAGCAATACTCAAAATATACTCAAAATACTCACAAGAATACGCTCGATAATATAGAGAGAAAACTTGATTTTCGGTGTGATTTTCAATTCTAACCTAAGCACCTATTTATAGGAAAATGTTTAGAACACCAAAGCGTAAAATTTATTAAAATATTAATTTATTAATTTTTATTCCTACGCCCACATTTAGAGATCTGAATTCAGCCACTTCTAACACATGCAAGACCACAACAATAATGACAAAAATGTTTTTGTCATTTTAAATATTTTATACTTCCAAAAATCAATTATTTTGAGCTTGAAACTTCAATAATTCACAATAAATAGCCCTTTTGTCGGAAAATTGAAACTCACGACTTTTTATAGGAAATTCAATTCTCTACAACTTTACGTAAGAAAGTTTTCAGAATTCCAATCAAAAATTGGATGAAATCCACAGATGGAGCGATTTTCTGTGCTATAATCAAATTTGATCAATAAATGGGGTCCACCGAACATGTTTAACATGTTTTAAACATTTATTACAACAAAAATACTCTTCCTCCTCAGTATACTCATATATCCCACATTCGTTGTAAAAATATCACCATTATTATATTATTAAAATATAATAATATATTTAAATGAATTATTTTATCGAGAAAAAGATAAAATTTCAATTTTCAACAATTGTCACATTAAAAATTTTCTCCATCTATATCCACAAAAAATTAATATTTTTCTCATCATATGAATCAATAATTAATTATTCACAAATAATATTACTGAGAATCACAATATCGACAACCAAAGCGGTTCACAGGAAGAGGGGCTTTCAATAAGAATTTCTCTTCTTCTTGCGCCGCAATTAGGTGACCAAACCTCTCTTTAGATGTAATTTTCTAGACATTGCCAATAATGTTATCTAATAATATTATTAGGATAATATGAATTATTGCTTTGATAATGAAAAATCTTGTGTAATGACAATTATTGAAACAACAAAGAATATAAAATATCAACGCAATAATTATTAAATCAATAAAATATCTTGAGCAAGAATTATCGTAACCATTATTGAGTAGTGCCTTCTTACGTAAGAATCAATAATTGGTGCAATACTGGTGCTATTTATTGTGTTTTAACCATAAAGTATTTTAACAAGAGATTAATTGAATAACTACGTCTGTTATTTTTAAATAACTTATATTTGTCGCTTTCTTCATCTAATCGCTTTCAAGTTATGGGGCCCATAAAAGATCGCTACCGTCGCATTTAATATTCCCAGAACAATAAAGAATATTCCACGACCCAATCTAATATTCCCCGACAACAATGAATATTTTATAACCACTTGCTTATTTTGAAATATTTGCGTATTTTACCCATAATTATCCACATTAATCAAATCAACCCTTACTATTTCAAAATAGAAAATTAAATTTCATTAATAATAAGTTGGGGTCTTACAAATGCACCTGCAGCATTCATGGATTTGATGAAAAGGGTGTTTAAACCATTTTTGGACAAATTTGTGGTGGTGTTTATTGATGATATATTGTGTTAGTTCCCGGAGGCACAATAGTTATCTAGAAGGGGGGGTTGAATAGATATTAAAAACTTTTCTTTGTTTAAAGACTGTTTTGATAAAGCTTTTAAGCACAACGGAATTATTATTTCTTTTAAATCCCTTTTAAATAGCAAGTTAAAGAGAGAGAGGCAGTTATAAATAGATACAGTTGTTTTTAAGTGGTTCGGAGCACTCAAAGCTCCTAGTTCACTCTTCTACTCCTTGAGTAGGAAATCCACTAAGGATGTCTTTTACACTTTTTGAATCTCACAGATTCCTTCTAGACCAGCAGTCTAGGCACTTCTAAGTTCACTCTTGAACTCTTCAAGTCCAGCAGACTTGGCTCTTCACAGTTCACTTAGAACTCTTCAAGTCCAGCAGACTTGGAACTTCTTACTTTAATAGATTGATAGTTGTTGAGTTGTGATTGAGGCTACTCAGTTGCAGTTAAACACTTGTTCGAAAGAACTGAGTAGCTGAGTAAGCTTCCTCTTTTTTCAGATCGTAGGGTTCAGCGCTAAGTGTTCTTGTGCATTTTTTCAGTACTTGCTTGCTTCTCTCATGTGTCTGTATTCTATATATATGAGATCTTTAAAATCTATCCGTTGAAGTCATCTGATGAAGCATTAAATGCGTTTGACATTTCTGAGCTTTGATGGAGACATTTCTACACATCTTCTGAATTGCATTCTGGCCCACTGATACGACAGACTGCTTTCTCACCTAACACCTCAAAAGGTGTTTTCCTCTGCCCAATGGTCCTTTTCTTAGCTTCTTGAATACGTCTCTTTTGATCAATACTAAAGATATCTTTTGTACCGTTGGGATTGGTGAGAGCTTCAACGTTCAAAACCCATTCCATATTTGTTAGAATTTATCTTCAACCAAAGTTAGGGCTTGATGCTTCTGACACAAGGCAGATGACACTCTACTATTCAAATCATAGTGTCTTGCCATATTGATGCTTGCTCTTAAGAGAACACTACGATTTCTTGCAAGGATTTGCACACTACGATCTTTTCACACGATGATCATCACTTGCTCGTTTTGCAGACTCTATATTTTCGAGAGCACACTACGATCTCTGTGTTAGCTTTGCCAAACGTCTGGACCACTCTACGATTTCCTGAAGAGGCCCTTCAAGGCAGATACACTACGATCCTGCCTTAAATTTTGCATTCTGTTGATCAGCCGGATAGACTACGATTCTCTTCAAGGCCTATCTATTTCTTTCTAGCCATAGATCAACCTAACATATTTGATCTCTTTTTCTATACAAGTGAACATTAAAGGCTAAGATCAACCTAACAATTTTGATCTATCACTAAGTCCTTATACATATATTCATCGAAGGACTTTACACATAATCATGAGCATTTACTATAAACATCAAATCATAATATGCATTCTTCCAACAATCTCCCCCTATTTGATGTTGACATAACTAAGGAGATTTGATGTCATGATTATTAAAATGCAATTGCAGTAAAGTAAACATGACTTAGTATTTCAGTGAGTAACTGAAATTTCTAGAGAATAAGCATGAATTTATTGATGTATGGAGACAGATATTACATTTTAGATTGACTACATCAATATAACTTAAAATTCAACTTATCTCTATTTCTTTGGCCTCTTGCTTCTTGGAGGATTTTCATATTCCTCAGCTCCTCCTTCTGCTTGCTTCATCTCTTCTGGCCAAGTCTTCCAGCTCACTTGGGCTTAGTCTAGGATTTTGATCATGCCTATTCATGAATGTAGGATCTCTAATTGGCATTCTTAGGCCTGTTGTTGTCACTTCATGAGAGCCGGTAGTTGGCCCTTGACTCCTTAATGGTTGAGCCATTAAAATTTCCTGCTGATCAGATCGTTGAGTCTGATGGTTGGATCATGGAGTCTGCTGAGTGATTTGCCTTGCAGGTGGGTTCCTCAAGGCTTGAGTTTGGAATTATTCTCTGCCTCTGCCCTTGCCTCCCTGACCTCCCTGATCTCCTTTGCCTTTATTCTCCCCCTTTATGTCAGCATCAAGGGTTCGAATGTCTTCGGAGAGGCGAGTCACTCCTTCGACAAGTTCGTGAAGTTGACTCTGAGTTTGAGCAATGTCTTCTCGATTTTCGGTGATCAAAGCTTTAGATCGAACTTCCCGTTGTTGAAGAGCGGCCAGTATAGTGTCAGTCTATTGACCTTGGCTGACGTAAAATTGCTGGAACTCTCTTACTGCAGTTTGCAGATTGAGGAAGCTTTCCATCATTAGTTTATTTTGGGCTTCCTGAGTGGACTGTAGAACAAGAACAACATCTCTATGTCTTTTGGCTGCTAGAAAATGAATGTCATCCCTGTCCTTTATGCTCTGAATCATTTCCTTGATGATTTCTTTCAGTGTTTTAGAGAGCTCAGAGCTTAGGGAGTGTGGAAGATTGTATGCAGTATTGATCATTGATGTTAATCTTAGCTGAATAAGAGCAGTACGATCTTCAAGACTCTTGTCGAGTTCCTTGAAAACTTTCGTAGACATTGCTGACATATCAACCTTTGTGGACAACTCTAAGATAATTTCATCCAGTTGGGGAAATTTTGAGGAGGGAGGTGATGTGCCGTTGAATTGATCTTGCAAAGAGTAAAGGGCAAGATCAAGATTGAAGAATTCGTTGCTGGATGAGGAGGGAATATCTGAGGGAGGAGCCTGGGTTTGGATGTTTAAGGTTGGTGGCTCTACGATTTGAGGTATAGACTCTACAATGGGGTTAGAGTCAGTGATCGTAGAGATGATAGGTTGTGGGAGCATTAGGGAGTTTGTAAGACCCCAACTTATTATAAATAAAATTGAATTTTCCTCTATTCATTATTCTAAATTAATAAGGTGTTTATTTGATATAATGCTTTAGTTATGGGTGAAATGTGCAAATTTTGCAAAATAAGCAAGTGATTATAAAATATTCATTATGTCGGGGAATATTCGTTTGGTCGTGGAATATTCTTTTTGTTGGGAATATCCATACGACGGCGCAGTCAATTATGGCCCCCATAACGGAATAACTGTCAGATGAAGAAAATGACAAAGTTTGAGTTTTTATAAATAACGACGTAGTTGTTACCATTAACACTGTTAGGTTACCTGGTGGTTAAAATACGATGAATACGTGGTGGCACGAGTAGCTTTACGGTAGTATTACAGCACAATGGTTGAATTATTGATTAAATGACGTAAGAAGGCACTACTCAATAATTATTATAGTAGTTACTGTTCAATATTTTATTTTATTGATTCAATAATTGTTGCGTTGATAGTTTATATTATTGTTGTTTCAATAATTGTCCGCACACAAAGATTTCCCATTATCGGATCAATAATTCATATTATTTGAATAATATTATTAGATAGCATTATTGGCAATGTCTAGAAAGTTCTGTCAAGGAGAGGTTTGGTCACCTAATTGCTTGCGCCACAAGAAGGAGAAATCCTTATTGAAAGCCCACACTTTCTAGAAGCGGCTGGTTGTCATAATTGTGATTTCGTAATATTATTTGTGAATAATTAATTATTGATTTATATGATAAAAAATATTTATTTGATGTGAATATAAATGATGGATTTATTTATGTGGTTATAAATGAAGGAATTAATGCTGAGGTGTTTTATCAGTATTTTGTCAGAATGGAGGAATTAAAAATCACCCGTTTGTGGATTTCGGATATTTTTTATTTGGAATTTGGAAAAACTCAAAGCTACAAAGTTGTAGAGAATTCGATTTCAGGCAGAATGGACATAAAATTCGTATTTGTTTGATAAATGAACTATTTTCTATGAATTATTAAAGTTTCAGAAAATAAAATGATTTTTATTAAATTATGGGTGTGATCCACTTATATTATAAACATGTGGGCTGCTGAATTTTCTTCCTAGATGGCTGCTGGTGGCTTGGTTGGTGAAGGTTGGCATGGAAGAAGAAAAAGAAATTAATATTTTATTAATTTAGTCTAATTTGGCGTTCTAGCATTTTCCTATAAATAGAGGGCTAAGTTAGAATTGAAAATCACACCAGAAACAAGTTTTCTCTCTTTCTCTCTCTATATTATCGAGCGTATTCTTGTGAGTATTTGATACTTTGAGTGTTTATATTGTCTAGAAGACAATATTTGTATTTAAACTCACAATATGTGTTGTCGTATTTTGCACGACAATTGTATTATTGAAGTTATAGTTTTCTTTCTGTACCATATATTTGGCGACTCAGAATGGGTGTCGTATACCTATTTTGGGGGCATCACAGAGTTGATCTTATTTGGTTCCTCAGTTACAAAATTTTGGGATCCTGTAACTGGAAATTGGTTTAGTGGATGAAGAATTACTTCCAACCATTGTGGGATTTCATAAAATTGATTGAATGAGGCTGATGGCAAATGATTAACTCTAAAAAGAGTTGGGATAGATAGTACCTCAAGTTGGTTCTTTGAGGAAGAACTGTTAGTGAGCAGCTTCTTGGCAAAATTGAATTTCCCTGGGAATCCATTAGCTAGCACTGAGATGGCCTGATATTCTTTGAAACTCCAGAACATGTGATCCCATGAGTTTAGAATTTGAGCTTGGTGGAAAGGCATCATAGGTAGATATGCAAACATTTGCTCATAGTTGGCTCTTCTGTTCCCATCAATGCCCACGGCTATGATCTCAACCTCGTCGTCGTCATCCTCTTCTCTGTTCTTGGTTGAGGATTCCATCATATCAATGGCCTCATGATGTTCTTGTACTGGTTCTCCTTAGTGTGATCATCCACTTAGACGATTAGCAGCTCCCTCTTAGTTGGAGCACTTTCAATCATCTCCCCCTCAACAGGTGTATCTTCTATCATCAGATCTTCAGGTGTCTCCCTCTCAGTTGGAGCTTTGACTGTTTGGCTTTCATTTGCTAGTTCCTTTTTAGCAGTCAATTCCTTTTCTTCCTTCTTTAGTGCTTTCTCATTGGCAAGAATATACTTCTTGACCCGCTTCTTCGCTTTTTAAGCCGAAATACTGACTTTAGGACTTTCTTCAGTTTTATTCTTCTCATCAACCAAAATGTTTGTTGCAGCTACTTCCTTGTTTGATCTGGTCTCTACGATCGGCAGAGACTCTACGATCGAAGAGTTTGATGGCCTTTTGGTCTTGTGGCTGATTTTATTCCTTTTCAGCAGCTGAGATATGGTTGCTCTGTCTTCTTCTGCCTCAACCTGCTGTTGCTTCCTTCTTAAGATCCTTACAGTCTCAATGTCTGAGGACTCTACAGGTTTATCAGTGGTGGATCCATGAGGCTCTTCTGCAGTTCGGGCTTTCATCTTTCTTTTGCCCTTGCTTTTTCTGATTAAAGCAATGGGTTCTTCCTGGTTAGCTTCCTCTTCTTCTTCTTCAGTTTCTTTGACAACTGACATGTTCCCTGGCACTCCTGATTCCTTTATTTCACCAATTCTTCCACTGGATTCAAACATCATCTTCACATTTTTAGCTAGATTCCTTTTCCAGTTTTTAAATAATTGCTGGGTCATTCGTCGATTTGGATTGATGGCTTCTCCTTCATCATCCTCGATTAGGTCACCAAGAGCAGCCTATAGGATAATGCTTATAAATCGCCCATAGAGCATTTTCTGAGAGCTCTTCGTCTTCTTTGAGCTGATTAACCACTTCCCAATCCATTCAAGCAAAAGAGAGCCCCATAGTTGAGTTGTATTCCATAACATATGGCGGTCTATGAGCTCGAAGTCAGTTGTATCTCATTCACAAAGTCATGACCTGAGCTCTTACAGCATATACATTTTCCAACAATATCAGCTAGAAATTCATACCTTTGTGGGAACTCCTTCTTCTTGTATCCTTTGACAGAAGGTGATTTCTTGTGATGCATCTTCTTGAGACCCTTGTGAAAATCTATGCCATATATGGACGGGTACCCTTCTAATTTAAGACCTAGGGCTAAGTTGATGTCCTCGGCCTTTAGTTTGATTTCGACGTTCCTGACTTTTACGGTGATGGTGTTGTTTTCAAACAACCCATTATTGTAGAACTCCTTTACCAGCTTCGGGTAGATTAATGTGTCTGTACCCAAGGCTTCTTCGAGACCTACCTTCTTCAGAAGCGACAACATCTTGTGAAATTGGGGTTCAACTGACTTAAACTCGTCAAAACAGAGTTTGTAGCCGGAGATAACACTGGAAGCTGCCATTGATTTCTTTACAGGAAGTGAGACTGACTGAGCTTGCTACTAATTTAGGGTTTCTGTTTGAGAGAAGAAGAGAGAGATGATCTTTATTTTGCTTACTGGGACAGGTGTCGAATTTTTCTTGGCTTTACGAATTTTGACTGAGAAGGATTGTACTGAATTGCCCCTTAACTCCTTTTGAGATAATGTGTTCTTCAGTGGGACTACGATCGTTGAGATGGTCTTTGGAATCGTCTAGTCTGTTCTACCATCATTGAGTCTGTGTAGCAGTCGTTGTGTCTGACCTGTAGATGTAGAGTCTGAACTTCGACCATTGAGTCTGACTAGCCATCGTAGAGTCTAATCAAGCCCTTGTGATGAACTTTTTGATTTAGCATTCTTCTTATATTAAGGTAGCTCAGGAAGGGCCAACCTCATTGATTGGATCAAGGGTCAGGTTTGTCCCTGAGGTGCTTATCAGAGAAATTGCTTTGATTTATGCTTGATCATCACAGGGTGCTTCTTTGGTTTTGTTGATGTAGCTCTGCTGTCGTTGAGTCTGCACTACGATCGTTGATTCTTTTCAGCGTTCAGTGAGTCTGTTCATCGTTCGTTGAGTTTTATGACACTTTGGCTCTACGATCATGGACTTCCTTTGATCATGTCTTTGATTTCAAACATAGCCCTTAAATCTATATGGTTAGCACAAACTAAAGCACAATATTTCATGTTTGCAAGTTAAGCATGCCTAGCTCACTTATCAATTTGTTGAATCTCGATTCATCTAGTGGCTTTATAAAAACATCAGCAAGTTGATTTTCAGTAGGGATATATTGTAAAGATATAGTTCCATTTTGTACATGATCCCTAATGAAGTGATACCTTATTTCTATATACTTAGTCCTAGAATGCAAGTCATACATTTGAGCTACGATAGAGTTTTTTGGAAACTCTTCCTCATCCTCATCCTCATCCCCATCCTCATCCGTCTGTGGCAGCTCCACGGGGTCTTCCTGATCCGTCTCGACCTCATCCTTATCATTAGGTATACCCTCCTGCTCCAACTCCGGGGCATAAACAACCACTGTGACCAACGGAGATGACTCCCTTGGCACCAGTTGTTCCCAGACTACCTAAATATCTCGAGGCTCCTCCTCTCTAGGCATTGGAGGTCCCTCCTCCTTAGCCTGACTGGATTCTCCCACATTAACCATCTTGACAACAAAAATTTTAAGATTTTAATTACTAACCATCACTACTCGACACTCACGAGCACATAGGTTGCAACCACATAAGCACATATAGTGTTTTATTATTTCTTCCTTAAACTTGATAAAAGTTTATCACCACTATCTTTTCAATCTCTTATAAGGTTACTTCCTAAGGTTTTTTCCCACCTAAAGTTTATAACCTAATGCTCCGATACCAACTTGTGAAACTACCAAATCTGGGTACTTTATTCCCAGAGGATTTGGTGTTCACTATCCAAACATTCATTTCTAACTACCCAAATTTAATAAAATTTAAAAAATAAATCTTGCCATTAAAAGGTTACATAACTTAAACCAATAAAATCCCATGTTGTCTAACTTTAAATCATTCAACAAATGCGAAAAATTAAATTAATTACATCACATTAATTAAAACTAAGTCGAAAAACATAAATCTCAACACATTAACAAGTCTTCAACACTTGTTCATCTTTCCTTTTCCTTTACTAGTGGTTGGCTCGTCAACCTTCTCAACCTTAGCTGCAATGGTTATATATATACAAGAGTGAGCTAAACAAATGCTCACTTGAAAGAATATAATGACTGGCAATGAATAAACTCATTTGAATTGAATAATATATCATGAACTATCTGAAACTATAATCGATAATCAATAATTGATACTTAAAACTATCTGAGAGTCACAAGACCATGAACTATGTCCAAGGTTTTAAGTATTACTTTTATCTTAAAACTAAACACTCATTAGACTGTAGGGACTCCCCGTACTTAGGGTGATCATCCCTTCGTACCATGTATTGTGCACAAACATCTAAATGCTTTCACGTAAATAATCCCTTATAATAGGGTTATTCATCTCAGTTTTAATATATGAGTCCGCACCAAAGTAAGTTTGGTTTGGATAAGCTTCAAAGGTAATTTAGAGTTCAACGAACATCAACTAAGGATTAGTTGAATCAAAAGTGTAATGACAATGTAAAAGTTCGATAACAACGTAATAGAAGGTAGTTATGAACTATAAATGAATAATATGATACATAAAAGTCATGCTTTAAGAATAACGTTCAAAGCATTAAAAATATGTAATGAACCTAGCTTAAACAACAATGATAAGCTAATGTTACATTTTCTAATAAAGAAACAAAATTAAGAACTTTGCTTAATAGAATTCAAGAACTTGCATAATAATAATTAAGTTAGGGTAAGGAAAGCTAGCTTCTTTGATTTCTCAAACTCCTTCCTTCAAACTCACAGACTTTTCTCTTCTTCCTTCTTTATTTTCTCTCTGTTTTCTTCTTTTCTCTCATTCGTTCTTTCTTTTCTAATTTAACGTAAATAAAACAGATGCACACAATAATAATACGTATTAACAAAAAAATAAAAACTGACATAATAATAATAACTCTACTTAATATATCAGTTATGTTTATTTTAAATTCAAAAGCCACTAAGGCTTGTTTGGCAAAACCAATTAAAAATAAGGACTTAAAATCCTTATGTCTTGCTTGGTAAAACCAAATTAAAACTTCTTTTAGTTTATTTTAATAAATCACTTATTATATAGTTTAATTGTCACACTCTATTTAATTAAATTAAAGCTAATAACAACTTATTAAATCAATTTGCCACATAATCACATTGCCACAAAAATATAATTTCCTTATAATTTTATTTAATAAATTAGTACATTACTTTCATTACTAAATTAAATTAAAACAACATTATAACAATTCATATAATCCTTATCAACTCTCTAATTTAATTATTAAATTAAATTAGAATATTACCACATAATAATTAATTCATCATTCTTTTATTTTAATTAACTTCAAAATACCAAATTACTAATAAGAAATTTAATTAACATAATACCTTAATTAAGTTAATTCCCATAACTCATGAATTATTTATTTAACTAATAAATAATCAATTTAAACAAATATTTATTTAACAATAAATACATCAACTAAAATATTTATTTAATTCAATAAATATTTAAAATTATAATTAAAATTACGGATTATTACGGGAAAAATGTGGTTGTTGTTGTAATATATATTTTTATACCTTTTCTCGAAATATATGGGGGGAAAGAATAGTAGCAGATTATTTGTTTGTATTGAGAATAATTTCCAGATGGGATTTTAGATAAAAAATTTCTATGGAAGTTATAGAAGGTAAAAAATAAATTAATACTTAACTATAAATACATTAAATTAAATTAGTTCCAAAATATTAACATATAAATAATTTAAAATAAAATAAATTATATAACATAAAATATTTCAATAAAATTAAAAATATAATTTAATTAAATTAATTCTAATTAAATAATATAATAAAAAACTAAATAAAATACTAGTAAAATTTAATAAATTTAATAAATTATCAAATATAATATAATATAATGCACTATAAAATAAAATAAAATAAATTATATAATTTATATAATTTAATTTAATAACATAAAATAAATTATATAATATATAATAAAAAAGTAAAATAAAATAAAAATAATAACTAATTAAAATTAAATATATTTAATTTAATAAAATAATTAAATTTAATAAAATAAAATAATTAAATTAAATTTTGTAATATAATATAATACAAAATAAAATAAAATAAAATAAATTTATTTTAATAATTTAAATTTAATCTAATAAAATAAAATAAAATTTCAAAATTATTTAATATAATATACTACAAAATAAAATAAAATAAAATTTCAAAATTATTTAATATAATATACTAAAAATAAAATATCATAACATGTTAAAATAACATAACATAATTGAAATAAATTAACATAAAATAAAATAATAAATTAAGTAGCATTTGCTTAGTTTTCTGCAATTAAAATAAACTGAATAAGTAGTTTTCATATTCAGGGTTTTAAAATAAAATACAATAAACGGAGTAGCATTTACGTAGTTTATTATTGGAAAAAATAACTAAGTAGCATTTGCTTAATTTTTCACAATCACAATAAATTGCATATATACTTGTGCATATAGTATAAATAGGTAGGAGCTTAGAAACCCGTTTGACATTCACTCATTAGGAGTGAATGTCGAATAGTCCCCAGTTTAGAACTATTACTGGATATTATGTCTCTCACTTAGGTTAGTGCCAATTTCCAAGGTACGTTTTTATAAATTTTTGAGGATTTTTCAGATGGTGTCTCTGCATATTCTCCGAGTGCATACTTAGACTAAGTTGTCTTGGTCTATTTCGTGTACTTGGAGACCATGGGGAGGTGCTGCTGAAATTTTTTTTAAATAGAAGAAACGTGCTCAAGATTGGCACTAGTGAGGAGGTGCATCCAGGAATGCGATAAAAGCCTAGCCCCTGTAGAGTGGAGATATATACTAGGTAAACTAAATTCATGCATAGAACACATTCATGATTATTCTTGTTCTAATTGGGTATTTTCTTCAATTAAAGATGTCAACCGACCAAAGTTGGATATATCGTAGGATACGGATTGATGGGAGGGGATTAGTTGATGCGTGCCGTGATGGGATGTCCAATTTTATGAACAAAGCAATATAACATGTTGATGATCTGAACGAAAAGATGAGATGCTCGTGTCTCAAGTGTAAAAACATGATATGGAAGAGTGTCGATGAAGTTAAATTTGACTTATATTCACATGAGTTTGTGGATGGGTATTCGGTATCGATTCATCACATGGAATCATCTGAGTTTAGAGAACTAACAGACAGTACTGTAGACCAACCAGTTCATGGGGATTCGCAATCAGATAACTATGATGTCGTGCAGATGTTGGTTGATGTGTATGGCCCTACCAATATTGACTGGGCTAAAAATGAGCATGCATCAAGCAGTGCTTAGCAAAAGCCAAATGATTTAGCAGCTACCTTCTACAAGATGCTACCTGAATCGGGGGTCCCATTGTATCCTATAAATGACAAGCACATTAGGCTTTCTGCAGTGACTAAGCTTTTATACTTCAAGAATGAGTTTGACTGCAGTGAGAGAGGATTCAATTATATGCTTGATATTATCAGCGAGTTCTTACCTAGGAATACTCTATCCGCAAATTACTATGGAGTGAAAAAGATGGTTAAGGGGTTGAATCTTAGGTATGAGAAGATCGATGTTTATGAGCAGGATTGCATGTTATACTATAGGGATGATAAAGATAAGGTGCAGTGTGATATCTATAACTTGCCTCGGTATAAGATGACAAAATGTGGGGGGAAGGAGAAACATGTTCCAAAGAAGATCTTACGATACTTTCCTCTTGCCCCGAGGTTGCAGCGGCTATTCATGTCTTCATACACTACTGACTATATGAGTTCACATAGAACAAGGGATGTCAAACCTAGTCAGCTGACCCACCCTGCAGATGGAGATGAATAGAAGAAGTTTGATGCCAGTTTTCCAGAATTTGCTGAAGAAGTTAGGAATATCAAGCTTGGCATGGCAACAGATGGCTTTTGTCCATTTAATAATTTTAGTCAGCCCTACTCTATTTGGCCGGTGATCATAGTAGTTTACAATCTTCCACCGTCAATGTGCATGAGGGATCCATATCTTTTTTTAACTTTACTCATACCAGGGGATAAGAGTCTTACAAAAGACATCAACATGTACCTCAGGTCGTTAGTCGATGAACTTAAGATGTTGTGGGAAACAGGTGTTCAGACTTATAAAAACGTTGTCAGGCAGAATTTTGTTATGAAAGCAACATTGTTGTGGACTATTACTGACTTTTTGGCACTAGGTATGATCAGTAGTTGGTCGACTCACGGGAAGTTGTCATGTCCAGTCTGTATGGGGGATGTGCAAGGCACACAACTACGTCATGGGCGGAAAATTAGTTTCTTTGGAACTGCTCTTAGATTCTTGCCTATTGAGCACAATTATAGAAAGATGTCTACACAGCTCAACAGAAAGACAGAGAAGAAGGGGATTGTTGGCCGCTTATCGGGCATCGAGGTATTGGGTTGGCTAAATGATCTAATATTTCCACCGGTTGGGAAGGAGCATGGTAAGTTAAGAGCAATAGGGTACGAGAAAACTTATATATATATATATATATATATATATATAAAGCAATAAACGCTCCGGATGTGAATCCAGGCTCAATCGAGACATAAATCGATGATGTTAGTACACATATATATATATATATATATATATATAGTATATATATATATACAAAAGAAATAAAAAGCCACGGACCGAAGTCCGGGCATACGCACACAACACGACTCTCAACGTGAATAACAATGTGTGCAAAAAGTGGAGAAAGGCTTTAAGAAATGTAAGAACTCTTACAGTGGGCTGCCGAGAAGACTTTAAATGGCTTTAATTGAATGAACACTCGGTTTCCACCGGTAAAATATAGCAACGCACAAGTCACAAGTGTTTAAAATGAGAAAGCACTCAGTTTATAGTGTGTACGGACCAAAATGGACAGGGCTTCCTCGCTTTTTCTCTTTGTAAAATGGCCACCCCAAGCCCTCTATCTATAGAGGGGGAGCCGTCTCGAAGTACATACACGCATGCAACGCGTTGTCCGCTGAAACCTTCATTACTTTCAATCCAGGCATCCGATTGAGGCGTATAATACCTTTCCAGAATGTTGTTGTCAAGAGCTACACAATGTCAGGGGATAAGAGGTTGTATGAAGTCGGGAAGATATGGCCATGCCTAGATCTCCAGGTCTTCAAATTCCATTCGGTGTGCTATCTTGTATAGTAATTACTCGGGATTTGAGCTGTGGTTCTTGTATGACACTTCTGTGTAAAAGATATATTGAAATGTAATTAAGACAGCGTAATGTGGGATCGAGGTGGGAAAATGATGATTTTGCCCCTCACCGTGGTTATCTCTAGTTCTTCACAGATGTAGCAGTCCTTGATCAGGGTTATCTCTGAGATTGGGCTGCTGTAAGTGTTGGATATCCACAGGGTTGTCTTTGAGGTGTGCTTGACCTCCCAGGGCTATCTCCGGGGTTTAAACTGAGTGCCTCGAGGTTATCTTCAAGGTTGAAGCTGACTACAAGGGGTTAAAATGAGCATTTTCGAGGTCATCTCCGAAACTACAACTGCATTCCTCGGGATTGTCTCTGAGGTTAGAACTGAAACTCCTGGGGTTGTCTCCGGGATGGGACTGAGTATCTCGGGGTTGTCTCCGAGATGGAAAATTGGGGATTTTGGGGTTGTCTCTGGAATTAGAACTGCATTCCTTGGGGTTATCTCCAAGGTTGAAACTAAAACTCCCGGGGTTGTCTCTCAGATGGGACTGAGTATCTCGGGGTTATCTCTAAGATGGAAAACTGAGGATTCCGGGGTTGTCTCGGGAATTGGAACTACATTTCTCGGGGTTGTCTCCTAGGTTGAAACTGAAACTCCCGGGGTTGTCTCCGGGACTGGAACTGGGTATCTCGGGGTTGTTCCTGAGATGGAAAGCTGAGTATCCTGGGGTTGTCTCCGGAATTGAGCTTAGTTGACCTCCACGGTTATCTCTGGAAGATGATTCTGCCCTCCTGCAACGTTAGTAACAAGAATGCAAAATTTTGAGTGTTTACAACCATTCTAGATGAGTGGTAAAACCAAAGACAATGATAAAACACGTAAAGACTTAGAGGCAATGAACATCAGGTGAGAATTGGGGCTCTGACCTAACAACTCAAAACCAAAAGCTCCATTTTATCTCACCAAGCAACAGGTTGAAGAAATTTGTAAGTGGCTTAGTACATTGAAGCTCCCAAATGGATATTCTTCTAACATATCTCGTTGTATTAAGGTTGAGCAGTTAAAAATTACTGGGTTTAAAAGTCACGATTGTCATGTATTCATGCGAAAGTTGATGCTAATTGCATTTTGTGAGATGTTATCGAGGAATATTATTGATGCCTTTACCGCACTTTTAAATTTCCTTCGGGATATTTGCTTATCGATTATAAGGTACAGTGATGTGGAGCGGGTGGAAAAAAATATAATGTTGACAATGTGCAAGGTTGAAATGATCTTACCACTGGGGTTCTTTGACTCGATGGAGAATTTGCCTATTCATCTGTTATATGAACTTTTGTTTGGAGGACCGGTGCAATATCGATGGATGTATCTTTTTGAGAGGTAATATCACCTACATTGTGAAACATTCATGATGTTTATAATTAATTTAGCCAATATCGTCGTATTTGAAAGGTCAATAATAATCTAGAAGGGGGGTTGAATAGATTATTACCAGTTAAAAAATTATGTAGACCCTTTTTGAATTTTTAGTTATTAATTAGCAGTTCATGCAAAAATAATAAAAATTCAATCACAATGCACAGAGATTTATTTGGTTCAGAACATACACCCTTTGGTATGTTGCTACGTCCAGTCTCAAGTCCCTAATTGGAACTTGAGATCCTATTACTATCAGTAATAATCAACTCCTTCAATAGGTGGAGAAGCCTTTACAAAGTTTTAAAGATAAACTTCCAACTAATCCCAACTAATCTATCTTGGACAGCAAGCTCCCCGCTCCTACCTCAAGTTTAGTTATAACACCTTTTGAGTTCAGTTCTATTCTATGATCTGGTCTTGAAACAACAGCCTCTTCCTCTCCTCACAAGTACACTAGAGACCCAACTTCCCGCTGACCTCTCTAAGACTCTGGTCTTGGTCGAAGAATTACTCGTCTTTCTCACAGGTATATAAAATAAACTAACTTTGACCTTTTCTCTTTTTACAAATGATTTTACAAGAATGTGCTTCTCAAACAAGCAGATAAGAATTTAGTACAGATGGATGCTTCTCAAATAAGCAGATATCAATTAAAGAGCAAATTTATAAAAGTTCAAAGACTTTTATATTTGAGAAATTATGCTTCTGATAAATCAAGTATATGATATTAAAGCACTTTTATAAAGAATTTATAATTCTATAAAATAAAGAGTGTTTTTCTATGTATTTGAAATGTTTCTAAGTTATCAAATATTTTATGAACTTATTTTATAAAATAATATTTGAATGAAAGAATAAATTAGATCAAGTTTAATTTCAGTTAAGCACAAATTGATATAACAGATATTAGTTGTTTAACTCAAATAATATATAGGAATATTTTATCTATTATGTGAACTTTTATAAATAGTGTCACTTGGTACTATAAGGAATCGTGACGATTGGATTCCTCTCTCCGTAGAGGTTTATCTCCAGTAGCCTTGCAACGCCCAAGTATAATGTAATTTATAATTTTCACAATTGATATTTATATAAATATTTTCAATAGATCACTACGATTCTCAAATCCGGTTCGGATGACTACTCTTTTTGGAGCAGTATCTCAGTGTTGTTTTGAGCTATCAAGTGTCGTATCTATTTTACAATATTTATATAAATAATATCAATAAAAGATTACTGAAGACTTTAAAGAATCGTACGGTTGGATTCCTCTCCGTCTAGGTTTATCTTCGTAGCCTTGCGGCGCCCAAGTATCCTTTTATTTGATAAATAGATGAAATATAGATGTATAGATTTGTGTAGAACAAAATATATCTGTATATCTATAGATAGAACACAAGTAAGAAATATTTTAACATAAAGTAAACTTATCTCTATACTTGGACCAATTTTCTCTTCAAAAACGTAATCAGAACATTTTGTATGAAGAATTATAAAACTTTAGAGAGAATGTAGGCAAGGAGAGTATGATTTTTTTTCACTGAATTGGTAAAAACCAAATGAATGAAATACTCCATATTTATAAGATTTTTGAAGTTGGGGTAAAATAGTAATTTCAAAACTGAAATTTTTGAATGAACGAATATGATCAATTATTTTTGAATGGTTGGTCCAGATCAAAGCAACATTTTTACGCGGTAAGAGTTAGAAAAACGCCTAGGCATTTTTCAACCTTCTGAGCATTTATTGCTTATTTGACTAATGCCAGCCAACACATGTTTTAATTCAACTCCCGAAATGATAGTCACTTTAGTACACACACGGTTAACACTTAAAGAAATGACAGCATGTGCAATAATACACACGGTTTTGACACTTAGCACACACACATGCACTTTAACACACACTAGTATATATATATATATATATATATATATATATATATATATATATATATATATATATATATTATGGTATACTTTTATTTTTGATAAAATATTTTGCCCAACTTAGATTTTAGAAAAAAAAGAAATAGGTATCCTTGCCTTGAATAATATATGAATTAATTTATTTAACACTTGACATATAAATAATCAAGGTCAATAAACATTAATTCAAGTAAAAATAGAAGATAATAAAATAAATATTTATTAAAACATAATTGTTATCATCAAAATATATATAAAAAAAATTATACCTATCAATCTCCCCCTTTTTGATGATGACAATTATATAAAAATATTTTTGGTTTAGAAAAACTCCCCCTTAAACTATGAACCCTATTTTGTAAATATAGCAGTTCATATATAATAGTGATAATATTCATTTCATACATGGCAGAATATTCATTCATGGAAGTTTATATGGCAGTTCATAGTATTCATTCATGGCAGTTTATATGGCAGTTCATAGCAGCAGTTATATTTTTCTTCTCCCCCTTTGTCATCATAAAAATGACAAGATAAAAGAAGATTATGAAAGCTGTAGAAAATGTGGTAGGAGAACCTGCATTAAAGTTAGTTAGCCAAAATAGAGATATACAAGAAGAGGACGTATAAGCAGTACTAGGAGCCAGGATAGTTAAGGGAGGAGAGAAGGGTGAGGGATTAGGGAGTACAGTTATCCGAAGTAATAGAGAAAAGAAACAAGTAGTCAGTCACACATGATCATACAGTTGAATGTCCTCTAGATCAAGAGGAGAGAAATGAGACATATCCGGAATATCATCTTTACGATTTCTTTGGTGGAGGAATAGACAGCGATAAAAGGAGTAGTAGTATTGGTATTGAATAGATTCAGCAGCATGTTGTTCTGCTCTAGTAACAAACAGACCACGGATTTGACAATGTGCAAGGTAAGTTGAGTATCTTCCAGTTTTTCCAGAAGCAGTGTTTGATTTTGAAGTAAGAGTTGATTCATACTGTTGAGAGAGTCAAGTTTGGAAGTCATGTTGATGGTGGTTTCCAAATGTTCATTATCCAGAGGTTTAAAGATAATGAGGGGTTGTGGTGGTAGATTGAGGTGAGCAATAATATTGCTAGTAGGAACATGCTGAGATTGATGAGTAGTCAGAGGAAGATCTAAATAACTGAAAATTTTGGTGAGAAGGAGACCGAACCCGAGACAATTGTGTTGAAAACAGAATTCAAATGAAGAGAGAAGAAAATATGCTAGATTGTAAGGCATACACTCATTTAGTAAACTCTTGATAATTTCCAAGTCAAATGGTAACATTTTGCGATCATCCCGAACAGGCATAAAATTTTGTCTTAGAATTTTGCCTAAAAATTAACACTCAGGAGTTAAGAATTCTAAACCAACTTTGCATGGAAAGTCAAACAAAACAGCTGGTACCATTTGATCAGAAACCACAGAAAGATTGAATTTAAACAACATACATTCTTCAACTGATATACTAGAGGGATGTAGATAGGAATTTACCCTAGGTAATTCTAGAGTAGAAGAAGATAAATTGAGAGCATTAACAATAAAAAATTCATCAATTATATACGTTTGGCCTTGAATACAAGTTGTTACACTCTTTAGTAACCCCGATGACTCAGTTGAAAATTCCATGTGAGAATAAAATTCAGCAATGAGACTAGGATAAATAGACTTATCATTGAAAGAAATCAGACAGTCCCACCCAACATTTTTAAAATTGTCAAATAGTTTTAGAAAACCATGAAAGGTAATGACATTGCCAGGACAAAGATTATGATGCATGGATCTATATTTAGACTGAGCGGATATGGTAGTAAGATGAGGGACAGCATTTGAAAAATGAAGTTTAGAGTGAAGAGGTAAGGCCTTTCGTTTGGAAGAAAACAAGTTAGTCATGATAAGTATTGAGGCAGGAAGTAGAGGAGAAAGTATTAGATTGAGAAAAGATTGCAGTAAGAGATTCATTTTTGAAAGGATCTATATATATAGAGAGAGGGAAAGGAAATATGATATCTGATAGGTAAGATGTTCTTCACATAAGTAGCAATTAATAAGTAGCATAGGAAAAAGGTAACAGAAGTTCTCAGTAACTAGTGGTAATAAATATTTAAGAGAAATAGTAAAGTAAATATGGTATGATTACAAAAGACAGTAAATATTTAAGATAAGCAGGTGGGTAAAAAAATAGTAAAAAAATCTCCACATGTCACTAAAACTTAGTCAAGTCATAAGAATGAGTACTGAAAGTCTGGAAACATTTTATAAAACATGGCAAGAAATTTTTATTTCAGCCATCAAATTTTCAAAGGAGCAGGTAAATTGTAAGATGGCACCATTTATAGCAAATCTTAGGAAGATATATCAGTAAATGCAATAAATAACCCAGTGAATACACATTATATAAGAAACAGAAAGTAATCCATTGGACATCAGTATCCACACAATATATAAGCAAAATAAATTCAGTGGACATCAGTATCCACACAACTAATGATATAAAGAAATAGAAAGGGTATACCAAAGGTTATAGTTAGCATATACCTGTTCCAGTAAGCTCAGCATTTTGTCGTTCTTAGTGAAAGCAGCAGAAAGCTCAACAGAAATGCAGATATATATATATATATATATATATATATATATTTGTTATATATATGTATGTATATAAAATATTTTAGATAAAAATACGAAAAAAAATTGAAAGAGGTTAAAAAAAATGTAAACAGATCTTACCAAAATGTACTAGTAATGAAAAAGATGAACAAATAATGATATTAGTTGAAGCCCTAAACACAAAATTTATTCTGCAAAAATACAAGCAGAAAATCCAAAGAAAATGTGGAAGAAAACAGAGAAAGAGAAGGTTTCAACGCTGAGAAAAACCCCTTTTTTTTAAAAAAATGGTAAACGAAGAAACCCTTAGAAGTTTTATATGTTTGATGCAAAAATTCGAGAATCTCAGATTAACACGGAGTTAAAAACTTGTTTGCAAAGTAGAAGAAAGATGAAATAGATGAAATACAGACTGGAAAAAATAGTTTGAGTATACCAGAAATTTACCAAAACCCTAAACATAAAAAAATGAACAAGCATTCTCAGATCCCGAAAAAGTCAGAACCCCCAAAAAATGTAAAAAAATTGCAGTTAACGAACAAACCCTAGCTCTGTGAGAAATTTTATACAGTCGATGTTCCAGATTTTAGTTTTAAAAACAAAAAATAACACATGCGAGTAAAAAGAAAAAAAATTAAAAAAAAACGAGAAGAATAGATGCATGTTTTTGAAAAACTGTAGAACAAGAATGAAGAGGTTAAAAAAATAAACAAAAGATGATTGAGAAAAAAGTTTATCCGAAACCCTAAGTAGCTAATGACTCAAAAATGGATCGATTGAACATATAAATAAAAATTTGTGTATCAGGATTCAGAGAGGAAGAGGATTAATCATTATCGAAAAACTGGATCAGAAAGAGATAGAAGAGATCGGAGACGATGAAGAACGATAGAGAGAGAGAGAGAGATGAAGAAGACGCGTGAGAGAAGAAAGAGAAAGAACAAAAACAAAATGAAATTAAAAATTTCAAAAATTGCATATATATTTTGGCTTACCAGGTAGATCCAACGGTGAGGAGACTTTCGCAGATCATGATCAACGGCTGTGAATTGTCCTGAGATGTGTTTCTTTTTAAGTCACAATTCAAGGGCTCAGATCAAAGCTCAGTCTTGATCGGATGGTTCTGAAGCATAATCCGTATGCTTTTGATAGTTGATTTTGATTGGTTGAAATAAAAGGGTCGTGGCTTGCATGATGTGGACCGTTGGATGTGCAAAAACTGATGGATCAGATTATATATATTTATATATAAAATGTACCCCCCCTTTTTTTAAAAATTATATATATATATATATATAATATCAAGAAAATAATATGTAGAATAATTAAAAAAAATTAGACACAAATTAAACAAATTAATAAATAATATTTAGCATTCCTAACTCAATTCTTAATTTTCTAAATCTTTCTGAATTTAGTGGTTTAGTAAATATATTAGCTATATTTAACTCAGTGTCAATATGTTCCAATTTAATATTTCCGTTATTAACATGATCACGTAAAAAATGGTGCCTGATGTCTATATGTTTTGACCTAGCATGCAAGACTGTATTTTTGCTGAGATTTATTGTACTTGTATTATCACATAAAATTGAGACACAGTCAAATTTTAAATTATAAACAACAAGGGTCTGTTTCATCGACAAGATTTGAGCACAGCATCGTGCAGCTGCAACGTATTCTGCTTCGGTGGTTGAAATAGAGACATAGTTTTGCTTTTTAGAAAACCACGAAACCAAACATCCTCCTAGGAATTGACAAGTACCGCTAGTGCTTTTTCGATCAACATGATGACCTGCATAGTTAGAGTCTGAAAAACATACGAGATTAAATGGTTGATCCTTAGGATACCATAGACCTAACTCAGTGGTTCCTTTAAGATATCGAAAAATCCTTTTCACTACGGTCAAATGAGATTCTTTGGGATCAGCTTGAAACCTGCCACATTTGCAAACACTAAACATGATGTCAGGTCTACTGGCAGTTATATATAACAGACTTTTGATCATTCCTCTATATTTTTTAGAGTCAACAGATTCTCTATTTTCGTCAATAATTAATTTATCCGTTGTTGACATAGGAGTATTAAGAGGTTGTGCTGATTCTAGGCCAAATTTCTTGATCATTTCTTTACAGTATTTAGATTGAGATATATGAATACCTTTTTCTCCTTGTTTGATTTGCAGTCCGAGGAAGAAGTTTAATTCTCCCATCATGCTCATTTCAAATTCTTTACTCATACTTTCAGAAAACTCATTGCACATAGTAATGTTAGTAGAGCCAAAAATAATATCATCAACATATATTTGAATTACCAAAATATCATCATTTTTATTTTTAGTAAATAGGGTAGTATCAACAGTTCCTCGTTTAAAGCCATTTTTTAACAAGAATTTACTTAACCTTTCATACCAAGCTCTTGGAGCCTGTTTTAAACCATATAGAGCTTTATGTAATTTATAAACATATTCAGGATGACTGAAATCTTCAAATTCAGGAGGTTATTTAACATAAACTTCCTCTTTTATAACACCATTTAAAAAAGCAAATTTAACATCCATTTGAAATTGTTTAAAATTCTTGTGGCATGCAAATGCTAACAAAATACGAATAGATTCAATTCTAGCAACAGGAGCATAGGTTTCATCATAGTCAATTCCTTCCATTTGATTATATCCTTGTGCAACTAATCTTGCTTTATTACGAATAATAATTCCATTTTCATCAAGTTTATTTCGAAATACCCATCGAGTTCCAATTATTGAAACATCTTTAGGTGGTGGGACTAATTCCCATACTTTGTTTCTAGTGAATTGTTCAAGTTCTTCTTGCATAGCCATTATCCAGTCTTCATCTAGTAAAGCATCTTTTATCAATTTAGGTTCAATTTGAGATAAGAAAGACAGATGACCAGCTAGATTATGCGCTTGTGATCTAGTGATGACTCCTTTTTCAATATTTCCAATAACATTTTCTATAGGATGATTTTTAATAACATGAGACTCTTTAGGCAACTCATTTAACTGAGGGTTTGGATTTTCAAGGGGATTTTCATTAATAGGTGGAGATGTATTATCAAGTTTTGATTCTTCCATATTTCTGAGAATATCTTCAATGACAACATCATTATCAGTCAGTTCTTTGTATTTAGGAGGAGGCTGAGTTTCATCAAAAGTCACATTCATCGATTCTTCCATAACTAGACTTCTTTTGTTGAAAACTCTGTATGCTTTACTATTAAGAGAGTATCCAAGAAAAGTTCCTTCATCAAATTTTGGATCAAATTTCAATAAGTGTCCTTTAGTGTTCAGAATAAAACATTTGCTTCCAAAAACACGAAAAATAGTTTATTTTTGGAATTCTTTTATAGTAAAGCTCATAGGGAGTTTTGAGCAAAACGGGTCTTAATAAAACTCTGTTTAATATATAACATGATGTTGCCACTTCTGCAGCCCAGAAATACTTTGGAAGACGATATTCATTTAGCATTGTGTTAGCCATTTCTTACAAAGAACGATTTTTTCTTTCAACAACACCATATGACTGAGGTGTATAAGGAGCAGAGAAGTTATGACTTATACCATTCTCATCACAGAACATAATGAAATCAGAATTGTCAAATTCTTTTCCGTGATTGGATCGAATATAAACAATAGAGCTTCCCTGTTGATTTTGAATCTTTTTACATAAAGTAGAAAAAGAGTTAATGGCCTCATTTTTAAATTTTAGAAAATCAACCCATGTAAATCGTGAATAATCGTCAACCAAAACTAGAATATATACAGCACCACCCATTTTATGTTTAGGGATTGGTCCAATAAGATCCATATGTAATAATTCTAAGGGTTGAGAGGTTGACACAGTAAACTTATGTTTATGTGATGCATGAATTTGTTTTCCTAATTCACATGTTGCACAAATATGGTCTTTGGAAAATTTTAATTTAGGAAGACCGCGGACATGTTCTTTAGAAGAAATGTTATTTATGAGTTTCATATTTATATGTCCTAATCTGCGATGGCATAGCCAAGGATCTTCATTTGTAGATACAAGACAAATGTTATCTAAATGAGAGTAAGCATCTAAGTCACAGGTACCCACATTTTGATATCTAGGACAAACTAAGATCAATTTACCAGTTTGATCAAAAATAGAGTAATTAAGTGTACTAAAGGATATTTTAAACCACTATCACATATTGTACCACTATCTTCAGTTAGTTGGATGATTCTGCCCTCCTGCAACGTTAGTAACAAGAATGAAAAATTTTGAGTGTTTACAATCGTTCTAGATATGAGTGGTAAAACAAAAGACAATGATAAAACACGTAAAGACTTGGAGGCAATGAACATCAGGCGAGAATTGTGGCTCTGACCTAACAACTCAAAACCAAAAGCTCCATTTTATCTCACCAAGCAACAGGTTGAAGAAATTTGTAAGTGGCTTAGTACATTGAAGCTACCAAATGGATATGCTTCTAACATATCTCATTGTATTAAGGTTGAGCAGTTAAAAATTACTGGGTTTAAAAGTCACGATTGTCATGTATTCATGCGAAAGTTGATGCTAATTGCATTTTGTGAGATGTTACCGAGGAATATTATTGATGCCTTTACCGCACTTTTAAATTTCCTTCGGGATATTTGCTCAACGATTATAAGGTACAGTGATGTGGAGCGGATGGAAAAAAACATAATGTTGACAATGTGTAAGGTTGAAATGATCTTACCACCGGGGTTCTTTGACTCGATGGAGCATTTGCCTATTCATCTGTCATATGAACTTTTGTTTGGAGGACCGGTGCAATATCGATGGATGTATCTTTTTGAGAGGTAATATCACCTACATTGTGCAACATTCATGATGCTTATAATTAATTTAGCCGATATCGTCGTATTTGAAAGGTCAATAATAATCTAGAAGGGGGGGTTGAATAGATTATTACCAGTTAAAAAATTATGTAGACCCTTTTTGAATTTTTAGTTATTAATTAGCAGTTCATGCAAAAATAATAAAAATTCAATCACAATGCACAGAGATTTATCTGGTTCACAACATACACCCTTTGGTATGTTGCTACGTCCAGTCTCAAGTCCCTAATTGGAACTTGAGATCCTATTACTATCAGTAATAATCAACTCCTTCAACAGGCGGAGAAGCCTTTACAAAGTTTTAAAGATAAACTTCCAACTAATCCCAAATAATCTATCTTGGACAGCAAGCTCCCCGCTTCTACCTCAAGTTTAGTTGTAACACCTTTTGAGTTCAGTTCTATTCTATGATCTGGTCTTGAAACAACAACCTCTTCCTCTCCTCACAAGTACACTAGAGACCCAACTTCCCGCTGACCTCTCTAAGACTCTGGTCTTGGTCGAAGAATTACTCGTCTTTCATATAGGTACATAAAATAAACTAACTCTGACCTTTTCTCTTTTTATAAATGATTTTACAAGAATGTGCTTCTCAAACAAGCAAATAAGAATTTAGTACAGATGGATGCTTCTCAAATAAGCAGATATCAATTAAAGAGCAAATTTATAAAAGTTCAAAGACTTTTATATTTGAGAAATTATGCTTCTAATAAATCAAGTATATGATATTAAAGCACTTTTATAAAGAATTTATAATTCTATAAAATAAAGAGTGTTTTTCTATGTATTTGAATTGTTTCTGAGTTATCAAATATTTTATGAACTTATTTTATAAAACAATATTTGAATGAAAGAATAAATTAGATCAAGTTTAATTTCAGTTAAGCACAAATTGATATAACAGATATTAGTTGTTTAACTCAAATAATATATAGGAATATTTTATCTATTATGTGAACTTTTATAAATAGTGTCACTTGGTACTATAAGGAATCGTACTGTCGGATTCCTCTCCGTAGAGGTTTATCTCCGTAGCCTTGCAGCGCCCAAGTATAATAGAATTTATAATTTTCACAATTGATATTTATATAAATATTTTCAATAGATCACTACGATTCTCAAATCCGGTTCGGATGACTACTCTTTTTGGAGCAGTATCTCATTGTTGTTTTGAGCTATCAAGTGTCTTATCTATTTTACAATATTTATATAAATAATATCAATAAAAGGTTACTGAAGACTATAAGGAATCGTACGGTTGGATTCCTCTTCGTAGAGGTTTATCTCCGTAGCCTTGCGGCGCCCAAGTATCCTTTTATTTGATAAATAAATGAAATATAGATATATATAGATTTGTGTAGAACAAAATATATTTGTATATCTATAGATAGAACACAAGTAAGAAATATTTTAACAGAAAGTAAACTTATCTCAATACTTGGACCAATTTTCTCTTCAAAAACATAATAAGAACTTTTTGTGTGAAGAGTTATAAAACTTTAGAGATAATGTAGGCAAGGAGAGTATGATTTTCTTTTCACTGAATTGGTAAAAACCAAATGAATGAAATACTCCCTATTTATAGGATTTTTGAAGTTGGGGCAAAATAGTAATTTCAAAACTGAAATTTTTGAATGAACGAATATGATCAATTATTTTTGAATGGATGGTCCACATCAAAGCAACATTTTTAAGCGGTAAGAGTTAGAAAAATGCCTAGGCATTTTTCAACCTTTTGAGCATTTATTGCTTATTTGACTAATGCTAGCCAACACATGTTTTAATTCATGTTCCGAAATGATAGTCACTTTAGTACACACACGGTTAACACTTGAAGAAATGACAGCATGTGCAATAATACACACGGTTTTGACACTTAGCGCACACACATGCACTTTAACGCACACTAGTATATATATGGTATATATATATTATGGTATAATTTTATTTTTGATAAAATATTTTACCCAACTTAGATTTTAGAAAAAAAGAAATAGGGTATCCTTGCCTTGAATAATATATGAATTAATTTATTTAACACTTGACATATAAATAATCAAGGTCAATAAAAATTAATTCAAGTAAAAAATAGAAGATAATAAAATAAATATTTATTAAAATATAATTGTTATCATCAAAATATATATAAAAAAATTATACCTATCAGTATTTTAGGTATATGCGTTGTTTAAAGCAAAAAGTGAAAAATAAAGCTCATGTAGAGGGTTCTAATTCTGAACGCTATACGGAAGAAGAGCTTGTGAACTTCTGCTCCTTTTACTTTGACGATGTAGTCTCAACAAAGCACAACCGATTAAGTTGGAATGAGGTCGTCGATCCCCAATCTTGTGGTGATGAGTTGGTTGTATTCACTTATCCGGCTAAATCATTTGGGCATGAGACGAAGACTTACCTAACTCATAAAGATTTGAAGATTGTATCTACATATGTGCTTCTTAATATGCTTGAATCATCTTCGTACATCAAGTATGTATTATTATATGTGGAAGCTAAAATATTTAGACCCTTAATCAATAATTAAATAACATATTATTACTGCAGTTCATTCAAAGCAAAAGCGTCTGCTTCTAATCTGGGACTAACTGCATCACAGTTGGAAGCATTCACTACTAAATATTTCCAACAGTGGTTTAAGAGAAGGGTTAAAGAAGATAACGCTTTAGAGCATTTTAGAGATGTCATTTCAGGTCCGTACAAACTTATTAGTTCATTTCCAGGCAGCATCATTAATGGTTATAGATTCACGGTTGATGATTTAAATGAACTAACTTCAGTCAACTCTGGGGTTATCGTGCTGGGAATTTGTTACCAAGATTCCAAGTCCAATTACCATGAAAGATTAGAGAAATTTAGTGTGCTCAATTATCCCGGAAGTAAAAAGGTTGTTACATTTAAGTGTCGCTGGTTTGATACTACAAAGGATATTAAAGTTGATCGTAATAGAATCATCACAGTAGATATAAAGCTAAAGTTACAGTCTGGTGATGTATTCGTGTTAGCCAGCCAAGCAACTCAAGTGTACTACGCCCCTAATGTCATAAATTATAGATCCCCCTGGTATACAGTTGTCACAATGAACACTCGAGCATTTGATGGTACTAATTGTCTAGAATGGATGACCCGTTGCAAGAACAAGTTAGCAATCCCAGCCACGTAGTGCTAGATGATGACGATGTGTTGGTAGATCATGTCGTTGATGTACCCGATGTTAACGAAGTCGAGGAAGATGTGGTTGTCAGTTCGTATATCGTCATAGAAGATGATACCGAGGAAGAAATTGAAATGCAAGAGGAAAAGAAAAAATCAGATGATGAACATGATTTTGATTCTGACGGGTTTGACGACATACTAAGTCTTAACTAATTGTTGTTTTGTAAATATTTTACTAATAAAAACAAGTATTAGAATAAATTAACTGCAATTTAATAAGTTAATATTTTTTATTTGAAGAGTACGCTTATGCTTGATACATAGAAGAGAGGTCATCTGCTGGTGGAGGCCGCATAAGATCTACCGACGGCTCCTGTATGGGTCATCTTTCATCATCTAGTGAGTTAATTTTGTTTAGTTTTTTATAGTTTATAAAAAAATACATTTAATATTTTTTCACAATTTTGACATAACTTAATTATACCTACAGATGCTATACGTTGGCGTCACTGAGGGCCTAACCTCAGTCGATTAAGTCATCCACCGGTAGTTACCGATACCGTTCAGGTTGACGTTGGCTCATCGCAGTAAGTTTCAACTTTAATATATTATGTTCAGTTAAAATGATATTATTATGTGATTACAATTAAAATAATCCATTGCCTTTTTGAATTCTAGTATTATGGACCATGTCGCTAAGGCGACCATACACGTCATATGTTTGACGCATCTCCCGACTGGATGCATGTGATTTAGCCAGTACGCGCAGTATGATCCCCTCTTTATGGTGATAGTGTTGCGCGAGTTTCACGTAAGTCAAATTACATATGATAAATCAAAAGGTTGATCCTAGTTATTTACATATATATTGTTCAAATTTTTACTAATACATACATTATGGATTTTTTATAGACATATTACAGATATGAGGAGGGAATCTCTGAGGCAGCCGGCGATAATGTCGTTATTGCACATATCTCAAAGAACTTTGTCAGTTGGATGTACGAGATGAGGCATAGGTCAGTTCGGGCAGTTGAATTCTAGCCCAGGACTATTATACGCCAGCATCAGCCGCCGGTCATATCAGATGCAGCATGGGCGGCCATGTGTACGTACTGGGATGATGTTGCCTTCAAGACAAAGTTCAAGCAAATGAAGAAGAATCAAGGTAAGCTCCGAATTGTACATACGTCTGGATCGCAGTTGTTTCAGGAGGTTAAGTCAGTAGGTATCTATATTTAGTGAGGATCTATATATAATAAGGTAATGTGATATCAATTAATGTATGATTTAGGCCATACGGAGCATTTTGGGTCGTCCTCCTACTATGGTCAAGTTTTGGGATAGAGTCTTCGGCGTCGACGATGTCTCCCACAGCATTAGCTATACAAGTAATACATTTACTATAATAATTTTTATTTAGGATCGTATTGCGTAATTTATATGATAATGTCGACTTAACTCATATGTACATATATTAAATTATAGGACCGGTTTGAGAAGCTTCGGGCCCAACATATAGCTGAGTTACAGGCTGTTAGGGGTGATCCCGAGCCGTTAGATTTCACTATCCCTCCGCCCGAGATTATTTTATCTCAGGATGAGGAGACAACTCTTTGGGTCTCATCTCAAGATCCTCCCAATAGCACTACCAGCCGGTATCGAGTGTTGGGGTTGCCGAGGATACCAGCCTATACATTACCTGGAGGTATAATATTTTAGTTTATTTTTTGTTTATGAATAAAGTGAACTTGTAATATTATTCATGTTATATGTATTTTTGCAGGCTCTAGTCAGCGTCTGCGTCCGAGAGCCCCCGTGGGACCATCACATACGGGCGCTAGCTTAGACGATGCTATGTTCCAGAGGATTATGGCGGCGGTGTCGGAGAGGTTTGATACAGATCCGATATTCCGTCATCAGGACCTGCCCAGCCGTGCTCACCTCCATCAGTTTGCTCAGGACGTTGCAGCCGGTGCCACCGCCGAGAGTACGGGTATCCCTCTAGAGCAGTTCGCCGCGATACGCGACGAGATGGTTCAGATGGTGGTTACCTTACTCATGGACGCTTTTGGGCTGATGATGAGTCAGCCCTTGACTGCTCAGGTATATTATTCGTTTTAAATTCAAATATTATGCATGTTATTTAATTTTCATTTAGTTATCTTTAACTGTATCATATATATGGACTAATAAGTTACATTATATTGTATCAACAAGGTGACGAGCGGGTTGACGATGCTGAGCGGTTAGACAACAACAAAAATTTTCATACACCAAAGCAGCAGCGTCGACGCCCGTCCGATGATCGTTCTCACACTGGGGGTAGTAGTACTGGCATGACTTAGTTTTGTAGATGATTAGTACATATTTACTTTAGTTTAGCTTACTGTGATGTAAATTTTTGAAGTTTAGTTGATGTTTGACGTATTATAGTTTAAACATTATCTTTACTTTAGTTGATCGATAGTTATAGTTAAAATTTCTCTAGTTATAGTCATAACATTATCATTACTTTAGTTGATTGATAGTTTTTGACATCTTAACTTCTCGTTTAGTTGATCTTTACTTTAGTTTAACATATCAATTTTGTATATCTTATGGAAAATTAGAGAAATTTTATTATTGTTGGCCTTTGTAATTCATATTCATGTTGTTCGATAGTTATAGTTATGTTGTATGTGTTGTTGGGTAAAAACCAGGTTTACAAGTACAAAAATGTGGGTTATTTATACCTTGTATATTGTCAAAACATTAAAAATATATATTATTCTCGACGGAATTTCGTCGATAATAAAATATTCCCAACCGAAGTTTTAATCGACCTTAGTTGAGTTTAGTTAGTTCCGACCGAAAGGTCGACGGACATAATCCTGACGCTCTTAAAGTCGTTCGACTATTCCGAATGAATAGTCCGTCGTATTCTCAACGGAACACGCTCAAGTCCGACGGAATATTCAGTCAAAAATAACCCTTTATGTTGTAGTGTATAAGTACAAAATTGGGATTTAAAAACCTAGAAACTGTAAACAGAAAAGTAATATTAAAAAAAATCATATTGTAAACTCGATGAAAAGTCCGTCAAACATAATATATTTAATTTATTTTAAAAAACGTGTATACTCGACGGAATAGCACCTATTTTCGACGAATATTCTGTCGGACATAGACTTATGACCTGGCACATGCCCCATTTAGAATCGACGATACATTTTCCGTCAAAGGTAATTCGTCGAAAAAAACATAATTCCAACGAACATTTCGTCGACCCTAATTTCGTCGATAAAAGTTAATTCTGACGTAATTGGCGACGGACTTAATGTTGACAACTTTTATTACGAGGGAATGGCCGACGGACTATGCCCATTTTCTTGTAGTGTTTATAACTTTCTAGGAGAATAAATTATTTATTTTAACTTCTCTTAACTTTCCTATATCACTCTTAACTTCTCTCATTGTCTCAAGAAATTTTCTTCATTATACTTGTAGTTTTCAACTTCCCAATATGAGGTAGTGATAAAATTTCATACATATTTTAATTATTAAATGACTTTCTTAATTCATGTGCATGAATGGAGATAGTAGCATTAATGAGAGAAAAGTTTTGATAATTATCGTGTCAAGATATTATAAATTACATTATGCATCGATCCTCAAACAATTAATCTCCTTCATTTCTTTTCTCTTAATTGTTGTGAAAGTTATACACATTTCTTTCAGGCTTTAAGTGTTTGTTGCCTGAGATCCTCAAAGCTCCAATCCCTCCTCATCCCACAGCTTCTCGCCAACTTTGGTTGCTCGTCGACGTTAAACTTAACGGATCCGATGGAGCCGCTCGAATGAATCCGATGATGAGCCTTCTTGACCTTCTTTGTTGGCACAAGAGAAGAGCCACTTCTCATTTTCTCATAATTAGGCCGCCTCGGTGCCAAATTCCCTGACCAGCTTATTCTGTCGATTTTTCCCCCACACAGCCCAAAATTTTCTTTTCCGTTTGCATTTTCATCATTTTCTCGAAACTCCTTTTCTGAGTCCGTTCTTATGATTTTTTGGCATGCCAGGCAATTCAGATTCATGACTGGTATGGAAGAAATTGAACAAAATGATCGATTCGGATTGATATATAATTTGATGGCCTCTTTTTTTCAGAAGAGACTTGAAAAGCAACCTTGGAGAGCAGAGAAATTGTGGGAGAGAGGGATTTTGGAGGTTACTACATATTTTTGTTATAGCAATGAGTGGATAAGAATTGCAAAAATTTTGCATGGGGGTTAAAATGTTAATGCTGTTTTGCTTTGAGGTAGGGAATGTTTACAACCCCGTTTTGTGGGGATGTGTTGGTGTCTTGTTTATAACCATTATTTTTGTGTTCAAATTTAAATTAGGATCCCAAAAAACGGCTTAAATAATGGAACAAAAGCTAATCCATTTCTATGGTTAGCATGCATGTATATCGTCTTCTAATTTGAGGATATAAACGCGCCATTTATGCAAAAAAAAAAATTAAAAAAAATTGACAACTCAGTGGATGTTTGGTTATTCAGTGTTTGAAAGTTCAAACGCATTTAAAACTCTTATTCGTCTAGTAATAATTTATTTTAAATATAATTTATTTAACTTATAAACATAACGTTTCGAACTCAAATACAACTCAGCAAAATTACTTTTAAAGGTCCAAACGACCGTCGTAAACACTGGCGAAGCTATGGTAAAAATGTGGGGTTAATTGACCCCACTCAATTTTTAAAATCACTTTAAAAAAAAAAATTACCCCGCTCAATTTTTTACCCCAACTCAGATTTTTTGTTTTTAATTAGAGATACCCAAGCGGCCAAGCCTCTGCCCTAAATTTCATACATCAATAATATCTGTTCAACATTTCAACCACAAAAACAGAGAATGAAGGGGCAAAGCCAAATCGCAAAAGACTACTATAATTATTAATTTTGATTTATTGTTTGATATTTTAAGTATGGCTTCGTCACTCATAGTAAACGCTAGTAGCCAGAACAAACCCATAGTACCAAGGTTGGGCATTGGAATTTTTGGCACATTTCTAATTTTATAAAATCGAAATTTAGTTCAAATTTAGTGCTCAACTCGCTCTGTACCGAAAATAACTTGTTTTGTTTGATTTAAATTTTGTTTTTGCTAGTTTAAACATACCACACACAACTTGAACCCCCAAACTCATGGTAAACATAAATTTGGACATATCACTGGGCCAAAAGCCACTCGGTACACTGTTTGATTTTGATTTGGGCCAGCTTATAAAGTTTATTTGGATTGAAATGGGTTCAAGTATGTTTTGGGCCAATATCTACTTTTGAGAACTGAAAAAATTCTAAAGCCACTATTTTGGAGGATTAGTTCTTTTCTTTTTGTTTCTTTTTATATATGAAGGTATATCATTACTAGAACCCCGAAAGTAGCTTATTCTTTAAAGCATTATTAAATAGGATAGAAAAGATTATGCGATGGCTTGTCAATGTTTTATTTATGCATAAAATCAGTTAATCAATTTCTAGAACAGTAATACTGGCATATAAGCCCCGCAAAATATGATTATTAGTTCGTTTTGATTTTTAAAATATGGTTATGTTTCTATTTAAGAACTAAAACCATATTAACCATTTTTAATATGAGTTATGTAGGTTAGAACTATATAATTATGGTTCAAAACCATATTAACTATTTTCAGATGTTTTGACTTTTAAACATAATTTTTGAAAAATAAAATTGTGACCGTCACAATTAAATTAATTAAGTAATAATATGATATAAAATTATTAATATAAATAATAAAATGCTAAAAACTATACTAATAAAATAAAGCATTTATATTTTACTTGTAGTTATATTTGAAAAACCATTTTAAGTGTTTAGCCCAGACCTATATTTTGACATCTTTATGACTTTATGCAATAGTTTTAATTTTAAAATTTTAGTTAAAACAAATTATTGAAGAAAATTATAATGTGACTTTGACATATTGACATCTTAGTGCTATTAAAGATATAACCACTCCAGAAAATTTCAAATATTTGAATTTTATAAAGTATTTTAGTATTTGAATTTTATAAAGTATATTTGAATTTTCAAATATTTGAATTTTATAAAGTATTTTTATTAAAGATATAACCACTCCAGAAATTTTCAAGTATTTTTAAGTTTTCAATTTGATTCTGCAACGTGTTTATATTAGTATATTATTTTATCATTCAAATTTATATAACTTTTATCATTTAATACATGCGTAATAGTTCTTGCCAACAATTATTTTTGTACATAGTTATATTATTTTTTAAGGCAATATATATTCGAAGGAATAAGTTTAAAAAAAATATTCAAAGAATAACATAAGAGAATAAGTTTAAAAAATTAAAAAAATGAGAAAAGAACTTTTCAATTTGGATCGAAATAAAATATAAATTAAAAAATAGTTAATCGGTTCAGAATTATATTTATTTTAAAAAATATGAACCCAAACTTTAATCAGCTTAAATTAATAAAAATGATTAACCAACCCATTTGGTTTCAATTAATATGATTTGACCCATAATTAACTAACTATATTGCCAGTTCTACTGGCAGATTAATAAATTACTGTAAACAAACTACACCATTCTATTATAGAAATAGGTCTTAAAAATGTAAAAATGGCCTTTAAACAAAAGTTAAAAACTACATTATGTCAATCCCTACATGTTCAAATACAACAATTCTCACTAAAGTTTTAAAGATTGCTTGCTTCAGCTTTACAATGTTTCCAGCCTCGAGTTACCGAATCGAATCTTGATTGATAGCCTAATCAAATACCATCTGTGGAAAAAAAACAGCTCGGCTATGAGCTCTAGGAAAAAATACTTGCAAAATCTACAGGTAGCTCAAGGATATCTCCCCTGTTGCACTCGAGTTGTGACTTGATCTTGGTCTTGCTTCACATCTATAGACCAAAGAATCAGCACTTCGATTTCCCTCACGAAGATCATTGTCCACGTATCTTTCTGTCATCTGCTCATAAAGGTACAATCCGCAACAAGGGCTCTGTTGTTGCTTCCGGGACTCTTTTACTTACAAATTGGACTTTGGCCTGTTCGAAGTTTAACATGCGTTCAGTTTAAACTCTCTCAATAGCTTTCTTGGCTCCTGTGTTTTCCAAATTTGTCTTGGGCACAAATGACAACAGCATCCACAGAATTTCTTCACTTGGGAAAGAGACTTGAGTCAGTTCTGAAGTCTCTTTCCTAAATAACAACACTTCTTAGGTAGTATCCTCAAAACACACCATCATAAGCAGTTCACGTTAAGAACACACCACAGGAATACTTTGAAATTTTTTAGGTATTTGAAACCATCGGTTCCACTTGCCTTTGAACTCGATTGATGTTATCAATGATGAGGGAACGGAAACTTATGCCTGAACCTGCAAGGTTCCTGTTAAACTCTTCTTCAAGAACTTGAAAACACCGGTGGTAGCTAAGTCAAGTTTTTTCCCAAGGGATTTATCACAATCCACCAGTCATTATAGTTTTGGATCAATCCCATATTTCATTTTGACTCTCCAAATGGCATAGGATTTGTTATTTATATTACAATACAGGCATACAAGGTCTGAGAATGTCATTAACAGTGGAATGATCTAGCCGATATCTAATTTGCTGTCGTTGGTACTTTAAACAATGAGTGTATTTAGGTCGTACTAGACAGAAAATGGGTTAAATGCAAATGTGACCACTGAACTTTAGGTGTGTTTTTAAAGATTGTTTCTTTCTTTTGGTCAACGCAAATTGAGTCCCTTTTTCGTTATAAAATTTGGATATTGAGCCCTAGGTACCATATAATGCGTTGACTTTTTCACGTGACACACGTGGCAATCACCGACGAGATATTTTTGCCACGTGTCACCGCTTATGTGTACAATTTCCAATTAATTGCTTTAAAACATGATTTCCCCAAGAATCAAACTCAAAATCTCAAGTTTGAGAATTTGGTCATCAAACCAACTGAACTAAATGAAACTTATAATTACTTTATCAAAAAAATTAATATTTATACCAAATCAATTCATCTCCCTCAAATAATATTTAAATAAGAATTAATATTTAACATACTAAGTAATCTAAATAAAATAATTAACAAAAGTAAACTATGATAAATAAATTACTTAATTAACTATTTAAATAAGTTTAGTTTACCCAATAAATAAGTTATATACTTAATCAATCAAAATTAACTAATTAACTAATTAAATAATGATACTTAAAAAATTACAAAGTCACAATTAGAAAAAGTAATAAAAATTATTTACACATTAAAAAATTACACTTAGGTGAGCCACTTTAATAATTGAAAACTCATTTATAATTTGCAAACAAATAATAACTAATGTTTGAAAATAAAAATTATTTTATTTATAATTATAAATACATAACATCAATTGAAAATACAAAACATTAATTAAATGACTTCCGAAATCACACAGTGAATCTCACTTTTTCTAGGATTCCCACTCTCTCTCACACACAAACACACGGTGAATCTCACTTCTTCTTCCTCTGTTATCAATGGCTTCCGAAATCAACAACAAAAAATCGAAACAACAGCAACAAGTATCCACAATGATAAAACAAGGGTTTCTCTCAGATTAATTTCTCTCCTCCTTCCCCATCCAAAACCCAACTTCCCCTATCCAAGATTTCTCTCTCACCTCATACCCCTTTCCGGACTCTCCGTCGGCCGGTGGCCAATTCGATCCGACCCAACTCCACCCTCTTCGAATTCTAGTTCTGGTTTGGAGAGGTTGGATCTGATTTGGATGGTGGTTTGGGTTGAAATGGGTTGTGTCACTGTGTATTGTTTTGGGTCTGTTATGGTGTTGGTTCAGTCTTCCTCCAATTTCTTACTAGCTTCCCATTAACCTTAAAAAACAAGTCAGGATCATAACTCTTTTTGCGAGGTACTGATGTCGCTTTAGTATTAGCAACTTTTTCTTGTTTTTCTGGCTTAGAAGTTCGTAGCTTCACATCCGACGATGGATTTTCCGATAAGTTGCTAGCTTCACATCATCGACGATGGATTTTCCGATATGGGTATTACCTCGCTTTTTCGTGTTCTTCCCGATCCGGGTTTGTTAATTTAGGTCACTTATGGTACCGATTTGGGTCATAATAATAATAATAATAATAATAATAATAATAATAATAACAAGAAGTGCAAAATTTATTTACCGGATATTATGTAATTTGGGGATCTAATTGTTTAGTTATAAAGATTAATCCTTGTAAAATAATAACAGTTAGGCCTGGATGCTTGAGTGGTCATTGGACCAAAGTTTCAAACTAGAGGTTCTGAGTTCAAATCTTTGCAATGACATATTTTTGGGAAATATTTCAAAAAACGGCCACGTCAGCTCGTCCACATGAAAAATGTCCATATCAGATCTGCCACATAGGCGCCACGTCAGCAGATCAACGCACATGTGGCGCCTGGGGCTCAAAGTCCAAATTTTTTAATAGAAAGGAACTCAGTTTGCGTTGACCAGAAGAAAGGGACTCAATACCCAAATATCAGATAAGTTCAGTGGTCGACCTTGCATTTAACCCTACAGAAAATAGCTAATCATCTTTAATAGTTCAGATGTGGCTGCAGGGCATAATACCAAAAGTAAAGATCCTTGCTACAAGGCATGCATGCTAAAGATTACAAGGCTAGCTACTTCCAGAGTGCAAGCAAGGCTCAAAGAACCCTACTTTGTAGTTACGCTTCTGAGAAGTAGCACTAGCCTTGATGTTTGATAGATGTGGCTCAGTGAAGAAACCCACGAGCCCCCCTACCCACTCACACAACAACCCCTAATGACCAAGTTGCCTTCTATTGAGATTGGGGAAGTGGCAATTTTACTAGCAAGGGGAATATTAAGGCCTTCTACAACAAATGAAGGCTGACAAATAACTGAATCATATTAAGAGTCCATCAGAGCATGTATTCATGCTAGAGCAGCTCAAACACTACCTTATTTATGAGCACCGTAATCATATGTGCCACCCACACCATAAAGGTAATATGTGCTTTGGTGAATCATATCAAAATAATGTTTTATGTCAACAAAGAAAATGACAAGATTTAAAAACATCTTGAATGTTCACATCATCCAGTATTCAGATATTGAAATTGTATATGTATCCATCCAATTATTATAATTACCCACGAATAAAATAAGTTGTGTGCTTGTAAGACACTTTTAGAAAGAGCAGTGAAAGGATCAGCCTGAAGGTTTTGATCAAATGCAGGAAGCCAATGAAAACTGAGATGTGTACAAATATGGGGACAAAACTTAATGTCGGGAGAAGTCTAAGTTATCATTCAATACTAGAATGCAACCCACGCCTTTTATTACAACCCATCACCAAGCTTAAAGCACAGTGTAGTTTCTATTGAAGAGGTTGCGAATGTCACAATGTTATAACTTGAACAAGGACAGGGGCCCTCTTCCTTCTTCCCCACTAACATCTCAGCCAACACCACACCCTGCTCAGACCTTTTACATTTGACCATCATATCCATTTTCACTCTAAAAGATGTACAAACCCCATAAAAGTAAAGGAAATGAAGGATAATACAAGATATAAAAAAGTAAATTAAAATCAATTTGTATGCCTCAAAAGGATTGGGAAAAGAGGAAACTTCAAGAATAATAGGGAAAAAACATGTACTCTTTACTTTAAGCATACATTTATTGAAGGAGCTGAATAGCTGCCATTTCAACCTCCCTGAAACTAATTGAAATTGGTCATAAATGTTCCTCAAACCAAAATTGTTCAAACTACTAATAATGTATGAATTTTTCAGTGAAAGGAAACTAGCATCTTTACATCTGAATCAAGACCATAGAATCAAAAATATATGTTCCTAAAATCAAAAGAGAAAAATAAATAAATAAATAAAATCCCATATCAGATCTCTTGAAGTACCTTCGATTTGGATGATGAAGATTGTCTAATCTGTTTGTCGCCGTGGTAGCCATTATAATTAGGGTTTGATGTAAGTGATGGGTGCGTTAGTCCTAACCCCTAAAGCGGCTTTGGACGGCGATGAGAAGGGTTCTAGGGTTTCTGGAGGGTGAATATATATATATACAATTATTCCCTCTTCCAAACACGGCGCAGGAGAGTACATAAAATATACGAAAACTGTATTTCTACATTGTCTCTTGTGTTGAGTTGTGACTCACTTATTATTTTATATAAAAAAAATTATGTGAAAATATCAATTTTTATGTAGAAATATTCGTTTTCAAAATACAACTTGATGAGTGAGTTTTATACTTATTAATTGAGTGCGTTTGATGTAAGACCCCAACTTTTATAAATAAAGATTAATTTTTCTCTAAATATTTTTTTTGGAATATTATAGTGTGAATTTTTTATAATGTTATAATTGTGGATAATATTTATAAATTTTGCAAAGTAAACAAGTTGTTATAAAATATTCGATTGGTCGGGGAATATTCGTTCTATCAGAAAATATTAGACGACCAAGATAATCATTGATGGACCCCACAACGAAATTATCATTTGAGTTAAAAACTACGTAAATATCTTTTATATAAAATAACAACGAAAAATTTTACCGTTAACTCGTTGAAATACTCGTTGATAAAAGTACAAGAATACGCTGCGTATCAGCATAGAAGTACACCAGATTGTATAATATCTTTGATTATTGATGCTTACGTAAGAAGTCACTCAGTTTCATTCAATAATTGCTACAGTAATTGTTGCAGAGTTTCTTATATTATTGATTGAATTATTGTCACGATTTCATCTCGCATAATATTTTATATTATTAAATCAATAATTGACGCTAAGCACAATTATTCATATTATTAATTAGTATTATTGACAATGATATCAGAAAATTACATCGAGGAAAGGGGTTAGTCATCTAATTGCAACTAATAAGGATAAATCATTATCGTAAAGCCCCTCTTTCCAGGAATGATCCAGTTGTTGATATTGTGAGCTTATAATATTAATTATTATGTGGTGGATATTGGTTCAATTTTTATATAAATGAAGAAATTCAGCATGAGATATTTGTTGAAAGTTTGACATATTTTTTTGTGGAATTATAATTATCTTCTTCAATAAAATATTCATTCAAATATATTATTATAATATATTATAGTTTTTTTAAAATAATAATATTATATATATATATATATATATATATATATATATATAGGCATATGATTAAAGGGGCGAAGCTAAGCAAGTTGAATTTTAGTGCTTTGTTTTCAAAAGCAGTATGTTTATGGTTGTTGTTTTTTCAAAGTTGAGATTCTCCTGCAAAGACATTACATGCAAGTGTTTCATTTGGTGTGGGCCCTCAACCTTGAACAAAAAGGGAATTAGGCAGAAGTTAGGCTCAGTGGTTTGTTTTTCCCTCCGTGTTGCACTATAAATAGGGTGTAACCCCTCCTTCCTCAACACACCATTCCAATATCAGAAATTCTTATTCTATAGTATTGTGAGTATTTTCTTGAGTATAAGGATACTTTGAGTGTAGTTTTTTCTGCAAGATTTTCTCAGAATAATATCCGATATTCCAGTCAAATTCAGTTTCTACTAAGGTAAATGATATTATTTTATTTCAATACTCGTAAGAAATATTATTTTCTTTCATACTCCATAGTATGGAAGGGATATTATTTCATTTCATATTCCTAAATTTAAACTTATTATGGTAAGGATTGCTTCTATAATTCCTGAAATTAGTAGAATATCCTTGATATTTGCACTTCATCCAGTATCTTTTCATGAAAATATTATTCTGAGCATTCTTGATAAGTTTTAACCTTTTCATGATGGAGTACTATTCACGGGATACTATTCTCGAAGTACTATTTATGGGGTACTATTCACTCAGGTACTATTCACCCGGGGTACTATTCATGACAAAAATTAATTTCTTTTCGGTCTAAATCATTTTTGATACAATATTTTTATTGAATTTTACTCCACAAAGCAATATCATGTTGACAATTTGGAAATTATTGAATTCTGGATAAATTAAATTATAAATCTTTAGAATTTATCCTTTGCTTGCATTTAATTGAATTCTTATATCATTTGTCATCATCCTCATATTTATATTGTTATGAAAGTCATCTTTGGCCCATAGTGCATAGATGGATTGTCGATTGGTATGATTATGACCAGGGATCATTCGGTGTAATTATGACCCATAATGTTACAAATGATGTGGTAAAAGTCGTCATTGGCCCGTAGTGCATTGATGGACAGTTGTTGGCACGATCATGACCATTGGTGATATAATGAATATCCTTGACCCGTAGTTTATGGATAATTCAGTGATGTGGATTATTTATTTAGCCGAGTCTCAGCGATAACATTGATGATAAACTTTTAAATCATAGTAGATAGTAGATATCATGCTCTACTTTACTCTTCTAATGGATTGTTTGTTCCGCTGCAGTTAAACTTGTTGTCTATTATATTCTATTAGTTTAACACTGTTGAAGGCTAACGATAATTTATTCTACATTATCTTAGTCATAATATTCTTTACTGGGCTTGTTGAGCTCACCCTTTGCTTTCATTGTTCTCTTCAGGAAATGAGAATATAGCTGGGACTAGTCATGGAATGGAGTGACGGTCCAGATGGTTGTTTTAGTAGTCCTCACTATTCTATGAAATAGTGTGATAATAATTGTAATAAGATTGATTTTGAGTGTGGATATTGTCTAGAAGACAATATTCATATTAAAACTCCCAGGGCCAATTTCAGCATTGCTCTAGTCTTTATTTCGAATAACTCAAAGAATAAAAGTTGTAGATCTATGTCTCCTCTTTCCAGAACATCTTGAATCATCGAAATTGAAGTTCAGATGAAGAAGTTATGGCCATTTTTCCAAAAAGACGTTAGAGTAAAAAAATCCCAAAAAGAGACCAGCATCGGGGCTCAAACCTAGGCTATTCGCAGCGCCGGGGCACCTAGAGACAGATTTCCAGTGCTGTGAGCAGCGATGGGGAGCTGGGGATGGGCCAGATCAAGTTAGGACGCATTTTTGGGCTAATTTTGTTACTTTTTTTACTCCAAATTGGATTGGATTTCCTCCTAAGCTAGAAATTGGACTTGTAACCTATAAATACATGATGTGAGGCATAAAATAGAGGGGATTGGATGGTAGATTAGATTAGAGATATACTCCATTAGATTTAGGAATTCATTCATAAACCCTAGTTCTTAATTAGCCATTGGAGAACTAATTGCACGTTTTGGGGCTCAAAATATTGCAGTATAATACCTTCATCTTTTCTTTTATTTTTAATTTAGTCCTGCAAGTATTATCAAACTTTCACCACCTCCCCTAATAGTACATGTACGTGAATCAATAGTACATTCATGTGAATCAATAGTTCTATACATGTGAAAAAATAGTTACAGTATAGTACATTCATCTATACTTCCATTTTTAATTTAGTCATGCAAGTATTATCAATCATGCACCACCTCCCCTAATAGTACATGCATGTGAATCAATAGTACATACATGTGAACAAATAGTTATAAGCATGTGAATTAATAGTAATTAATTACTCATTTATCCGATTAATTACCCGATTGGTCAATTTAACCTCCAGAAATCAATTATTATCGAAATAAATGTCAATTTCCATTAACACTAATAATCTCAACACAATGGAAATATCAATTTCATCTTTAATCAACACAAACTTATTCATCATTAATATTATAACTAACAATATTTAACGACCAGATCATTCCCAGGAAAGAGGGGAATTTTTGATAAGGATTTCTCCCTATTGGCACGCAATTAGGTGACCAAACACCTTTCCTCGACAGAACTTTCTAAACATCGTCAATAATGCAAATAATAATATGAATAACTTTGTCTTCTCAATTATTGATTTAATAATATAAAATATTATGCAGATGATACTGTGACAATAATTGAATCAATAATATGAGAGATATTATGCAGCAATTACTGTAGCAATAATTGAGTAAAACTGGGTGACTTCTCATGTAAGCATCAATAATCAAATATATTGTACAATACCGTGTGCTATTATGCAACCACACATATTACTGTAATTTACCACTGGGTATTTCAACAGTTAACGGTAAAACTTTCGCAGTTAATTTTATAAAAAGATATTTCTGTCGTTCTCTAACTCCGACAATACTTCCGTTATGGGTTCTACCAATGATTGTGTCGTCGTACTAATATTCTCTGTTAAAACGAATATTTCCCGACCAATCGAATATTTTATGACCACTTGCATACTTTGCAAAATTTATAAATACTACCCACAACTATAACATTATATCAAATCCACACCTTAATATTAAAAAAAATATTTCGAGAAATTAAATCTTTATTCATAAAATTTGGGGTCTTACAACCTCCCCTTCTTATGAAATTTCATCCTCGAAATTGACGTACGTACCTGATATGTCGAAGAGGTGAGGATACCTCGTCAGATTCTAACTCTTATCCCTATATCCTGACTGACTAATTAAATAACAAATAAACTAAGGTAGGTCATACTAGCAAAGGAATTACCCATCTCTCCCCTCTTAGTTCTAGTCTCAAATCTCAACGAGAGATCATATCCCTAAGCTTTGATACCAACTATGACGCCCCCAAAATAGGTATACATCACCCATTCTGAGTCGTCAATTACATGGTACAAAATACAAAATACAAACTTAATTATACTACTGTTAAATGTCGTGCAAAATACGACAAAACATATGTTGTGAGTTTTAATACAAATATTGTCTTCTAGACAATATCCAAACTCAAATTCAATCTCATTACAATTATTATCACACTATTTCACAGAATAGTGAGGACTACTAAAACAACCATCTGGACCGTCAATCCATTCCCTGACTAGTCTCAGCTATATTATCATTTCTTGAAGAGAACGGTGAAAGAAAAGGGTGAGCTCAACTAGCCCAATAAGAAATATTATGACTAAGATAATGCAGAATAAATTATCCTTAGCATTCCATAGTATAACAACTGATAAAATACAATAAACAACAAGTTTTAGATCAACAACTGTAGCAGAATAAGTAATCCATTAGAAGAGTCAAGTAGAGCATGGTATCTACTATCTTCTATAATTCAAAAGTTTATCATCAATTTTATCGCTGAGACTCAGCTTAATAAATAATCCACATCACTGAATTATACATGCACTACGGGCCAAAGATATTCATTAGTATCACGACCACGAATTATCCATGCACTACAGGGCCAAGGATATTCGTGTTTTCATCAATGGTTATGATCATGCCAAACAACGATTCATCTTTACACCCTTGGCCGAAGAGAATGCATGGTCATGATTATACCAACAACTGTCGCTGAGAGCAGCTTAATAATCCACATCAGTTGTAACATTAAAGGTCATGATTACACCGAATAATCTATGGTCATAATCATACCAATCAACAGTTCATCTTTGCACTCTTGGCCGAATATGACTTTCATCACAATATAAGTATGAGGATGATGATAATGATATAAAAATTCAATCAAAAGAGATCAATGATATATATTAAAGACTTTAAATTTATCCACAGTTTAAAAACGTTCAAATGGACAACATGATACTGCTTTGTGAAGTAAAATTCAAGAATAATAATGTATCAAAAATGATTTGGACAGAAAAGAAATCAATTTTTGTCATGAATAATACCCCGGGTGAATAGTACCTGAGTGAATAGTACCCCATGAACAGTATTTCGGGAATAGTACCCGGTGAATAGTACTCCGACATGAAAAGGTTAAAACTTATCAAGAATACTCAGAATAATATTTTCATGAAAAGATACTGGATGAAGAACAATTATCAAGGATATTCTACTAATTTTATGGAGTATAGAAGCCAAAACTTAACAAAATGAGTGTAGAATTGAAAAACTGAAATGAAATAATATTACTTATATACTACAGAGTATGAACGAAAATATTATTTCATACGAATATTGAACAAAAATAATATCCCTTACAACTATTGAACGAAAATAATATTCCTTACGAATATTGAACGAAGATAATATTTCTTACAAATATTATATTAAACGAAGATAATATTTCTTGCGAATATTGAACGAAATAAAATTTCTTATGAATATTAAAAATAATATCGTAAGCGAATATGAAATAAATAATACCCCTTACCTTAGTAGAAAATTTGGATCTTTAATAATAGTGAAGTAGCAAAATACTCTTCTTCTTTCTATCTATAGCTTCTCTCTCTATAATTGCTCTTATGAGTTTTAGTGAATTTGTGAGAATGAAAGAAGAATGAGCTTCTATTTATAGGAAAACATACTTTAGATAATTGCACGATTAAGGGCTCAAATTATTACAGTATAGTACCTTCATCTATACTTCTATTTTTAATTTAGTCCTTCAAGTATTATCAATCTTGCACCACCTACCCTAATAGTACATGCATGTGAATCAATAGTTCCATACATATGAACCAACAATAATTTGCATGTGAACTAATAGCAATTAGTTGCTCATTTATTCGATTAATTGCCCGTTTGGTCAATTTAACATCCAAAAATTAATTATTATCGAAATAAATGTCAATTTCGACTAACAATAATAATCCCAACACAATGGAAATATTTTTTTATCAACAATTTCATCTTTAATCAACACGAACTTATTCATCATTAATATTATAACTAACAATATTTAACAACTAGATCATTCTGAGGAAAGAAGGGGCTTTCCGATAAGGATTTCTCCCTATTGGGGCGCAATTAGGTGATCAAACCCCTTTCCTCGACAGAACTTTCTAGACATCGTCAATAATGCAAATAATAATATGAATAACTTTGTCGTCTCAATTATTGATTTAATAATATAAAATATTATGCAGATGATATTGTAACAATAATTGAATCAATAATATGAGAGATATTATGCAGCAATTACTGTAGCAATAATTGAGTAAAACTGAGTGACTTTCCACGTAAGCATCAATAATCAAATATACTATACAATATCGTGTGCTACTATGCAACCACGCGCATTACTGTATTTTTACCACCGAGTATTTCAACAGTTAACGGTAAAACTTTCGCCGTTAATTTTATAAAAAGATATTTTTGTTGTTTTCTAACTCCGACAATACTTCTGTTATGGGGTCCACCAATGATTGTGTTGTCGTACAAATATTCCCTATTAAAACGAATATTCCCCGACCAATCGAATATTTTATGACAACTTGCATACTTTGCAAAATTTATAAATACTACCCACAACTATAACATTATATCAAATCCACACCTTAATACTAAAAAAAATATTTCGAGAAATTAAATCTTTATTCATAAAATTTGGGGTTTTACAATTATGAGCTAAATTCTTGTTTAAGATTGCAAGGGATCTTATTGCGTAAATTATTTTAGTATGCTTCTTTATTAATTATTGTGATCTATTCTAGGGATTGTCTACTATGATTTGTGCATAATTGTTTAATTGTCTAGCTAACAATTACCATGATAATCTATATGAATTCGGGAGATGAAATATAGATTTAGATCTGATCATAATAGTATGTGATTGTGTTTTCTACATGGTGTTGGAATTCATGATTTGTGTTTAGGATATGGATATGCCTTTACGCTGCATGTAATCTGATAGGGAACTTGTGCTTTAAATTATTTTTAATTGTAATTCACATAGGAATATAGTGAGTTAGTTAATTAGGGTGTTTGATTCAATTCTATCAACTGTGGATTTGGATTACTATGTTTGTGATGCATCGGAAAGTGGTTATAAATACTAATAAGTTCCTGATTAGCAATTCAGAATAGTGAGCATAATTAATAAGAAGTGTTTTTAATATAAGTGAAACAATAAGTGAAGTTATAATCTTAATCTCCATAACCTGATTTTTCAACTAGTGATAGTAGTAGTAGTTTAATTATATATTTTAATTCACAATGTTAAATCGATTGTTTAAATAAAATTAGTTTGGTTAAGAACTAGTACTTGGTCATTTTTATTAAATAATTTCTCGTGTGAACGATACTCTACTTTCACTTTATTACTTGTTGACCGTGTATACTTGCACGTATATTTTAATTGTGAAATAGATCAACATAACTCTCCCTCTTGCCCCTTTCCAAAATATGGAGGATTAATTATTAATTTTAAAATGATTATTTACAAATTAAATGAATTATTGTTTGTGAATTATATTAATTTTAAATTTTATTAACTTTAAAAAATCAAACTTGAGGCCTATAAATCATGTTTTTAAAATTCGGATTGGACCGTTGGTTGGGCCGGTAAAAACCAAAATCAGTCCTTTCAATGGTCCGGTTTGAACCATTGAACTAGTTTTGCTCAAAAATCGTTAAAACCTGATGAACCGGCAGTCCAACCGCTTGACCTAATGAACCGGTGACTGGTTCATGGTTTTGACCAGTTTGTTGCTTAAGCTTTAAATATTAAAAAAAATTACGCCTTTAGATTTTTAGAGTTTAGGGCTTCTGCTCTGCATCTGCTATCTAATTTCTCTTCTTCATCTGCATCTGCTTCTGCTCAATAGCTTCTCCTTTTTGTCCCATCGCCCATCGTAACCCTGCCCATCGCGACCCTTCCTAGTATCACAGCCCATAACAATGCTTGAGTTGTGCAACTGTGCCTCTCGATTCTCGAAAGTTATCTGTAAGAACTTGAAACTTGAAAGTTATTTGTAATTACTCAATTTGTTGTATCAGATTTATAGATTAATTGATTTTCTCTTTTAAAATTGTTGTTTTCCCATTCACAAAAGGATTTCCATAAGAAAAGTGGCGGCCTCATAGAAATAGGGCTGAACATTCGGTTATAACCGAACCGAATAAGCTATTCAGCTATAACCGAAAATTGAAATTAACCCTTTTCAAGTATCCGAACAACAACTCGAAATATAAGGTAACTGAATTACCGAATAACCGAATTTGTTACTCGGTTATTTGGTTAATAACCGAAACTGGGTCAAGAGAAAAAGAGTGTTTAATCCAAAAGTAGAAATTTAGTCACAAATTTTTATATAATACAACACAGTAAATCATCAGATTAAGGGATTTAAGGTAGAAGCCAAAGATGAAAAATATGACAGAAAAATAAGGGGCTAAAAGAGGGTACAGATTCTACATAATGATTAACAGGTGCTTCATGTTAATATATATGAAGTGAACAGAGCTATGTATGGAATATTTTCGTAAATATTGCCTTAAAGTGAACGAAGAAAAGAGTGTTTATATATGAAGTGAACCAAGGCAAACCACATAGTGCAGGGCCTTGAACTCGGTCGCGTAAAAGCATCGGCATCGCCTTGATCTAATTTCTGGGCTTTCGGCTACCTCTTTCTCTTCTCCTTCCTCTACTTTTTGATGGAGGTGAAAATTGGTTATGGGGTTTGGTTACAATTTTCAGATCTAGGGTGAAGAGTGAGAGAAGAGAAATCAGAGTGTGAGGGATGAGAGGTGAGAGAGAGATGACTTAGAGATGATAGATCTGAGATTTAGAGAGTGTGAGAATGTGGGAGTCTGAGAGATAGAGAGGTGAGAGGTGAGAGGTGAGAGAGAGATGACTGAAAGATATACTTGATAGATCTGAGAAGTGAGAATTGAGATTGTGTTTTAACTTTTTAAGACTTTTTTTTTATTTCTTATTCGGGTATTCGGTTAACCGACCAACAAAATATTTAAAACCAAACCCGAACCCGAAAATTAGATATTAAATCGGATATAATCGAAATTAGAAAAAAAAAAATTAAAAAATCGAAATAATTCAGCTAAAAAAATTCGGTTGTATTCGGTAATTCGGTTTTATCCGTTTTTTTCTCACTCCTATATAGAAAGCAAGTTTATCACTATTCTAAAGAAGGTCCATCCGTCCATGGACTTGAATTAACAATTTTTATTTTTTTCAAATTAAGAACTTGAAAGTTATCTGTAACAATTTTTTTTTTCAATTTTTATTTATTGGATATTAAATCGGATATAATTGAAATTAGAAAAAAAATCGAAATAATTTGGCTAAAAAAATTCGGTTGTGTTCGGTAATTCGATTTTATCCGTTTTTTCTCACTCCTACATAGAAAGCAAGTTTATCACTATTCTAAAGAAGGTCCATCCGTCCATGGACTTGAATTAATAATTTTTTTTTTCAAATTGGGAACTTGAAAGTTATCTGTAACAATTTTTTTTCAATTTTTATTTTGTTGCTAGTTTATTTGGAATTCAGTTTTAACAATGCAAAAAAGGTTGAGAATCTAAGTGCTTTCAACTTTCAAGCCGAACCCTAAAGTAATCAATTCAAAATTCAAATGATATCTAAAGGAAATAGGCAGATTGGGTTGGGGTGGAATTCCCTTTTTATCTATTTTTTGTAATTTTATAACTTATTTTCTGAGCTTATTATAATATACTCCAAGCTAATTCTGAATGTGGTCCTATCAGATTTGTGTGGCTAGTTTTCATTCTATCAATAACAGTACATGAATGATTTATGTTTTTCGTGAATTAAGTGTCATGAATTTTATTTTAGTAATTTAGTTGAGACTTTATTTGGTATTTTAGATATATTTGTATTCATATTTAATAAAACACTTGAACTTGTGGTTAAATTTTTAAATTTGAATGTATCCTAGAGATGTTTATGTTTATTTGTTGTGTTTGATTTTATATATGTTCATGTTTATTTGTTGTGTTTGATTTTATCACTATTGAGTTTTGAGTTATGAATTATGATCATGATCTAATATTTTTCTTTTCATATTGATTTGGTACTTATTTGAATTGTATAAAGTAAATATTATACAAACTAGTTGATAGCCCGTGCAATGCACGGGCACGGGCCAATTTGAATAATAAATTTAATAATTTGTCCAACATTTATGTCAAAAAAGACTGGAAGTAGACAATCTATGCACCAACATTAACTCATATCACACCATTTCAAATCAATCTTCTTTCTGTAATAAACAACTGGTGATAAAACATTCTGATTCATAAACTTGTGAACAAATAATTAAAGCAATGTAAAAGATCTTGCTAGGCAAATACAAATATACAAAGCAGATTTACACTACAATGACAATTATTGTTACAATTATTAGAAAACATATACATAATGATCTTCACCTTTTTTGCTCATTGATGAATAAGTGTTTGACAATTTGAAGTGCGTAAATTCCCATTTTCCCAAGAGCTTTCAAAGCTTCATATATCCATGAAACCATCCAAAACTATGAGGCAACTCATGGATCTCAAGACGCCAAGGAGTTCCTCCGACCACCGTGTGGTAGTTGTGAGTAGTCTTGTATTGTTCTGGTTAGGAGCCACACTAGGATCTTCTTCATTAAGTTCAGTAATATGTCCTTAGGTTCAAACTCTTGAGATATAGTCACCCAAATATGGAGTTTAAAACGATCAGTTACAATGACCTTCTCACAAACTTTCTTGGCAAGAGTTGTCTTATCTATTCCTTGTACCCCCACAATCATTATGAACTTTAATACTACCTCAAACACTATTAATAGATCCAACTAAGTAGCCATCACATAATACTGAAATAAATGAAATGAAACCAAATCTATGCCAACAATAATCAGTAACCCAAAAAAAAATTAATACTTAAAAATCATATGCTATTCCAATCTCATATACTAACAAACTGAAACCAAAGAAAAAAGGCCAAATTTTAGCCTTATAAATAAATGAAACCTTAGGAACATAACAATACACACCAGAAAACATTGAACCAAGTTTCCTATAATTTCTCAAGAACCAAACAGTTGTAACTGAATATAAGTGTCCATTCCAACTTAACATTCCAAACACTAATTAATTATAAAATAAAAAAAACACAAAATCAAACACTCAGAAAACTGAAAAGAAAATCGTACATAAATTGTTAAATTTGATTGCATGAATAAACACAAATTCATATCCCAAACTCAACAAATAACACAAATAAAGTTATTAGTATGAAAACCAATTAGATCATTGATTTTACAGAACCAAACTTCTTAACCATGAGAGTCTGTGGAATCAGTAAGATTGTCGATGTGAAATATAGCACATTGCTTTTGCTCCTCCTCTTATAAATAGGTGCATATGCCTCATTTAAAGAAGGCAAAATAAAAATGAGCAAAATCGACTTCTCACAATGAGAAAATTGAGGGTTTAAACCCATGAGAAACCGAGACACCTTTGTAATATTATCATTCTTAGCTTTGCGTAATAGCATTACCACAAACATAGTCACATGTGTATTTAGGAAGTAAGTTGAGATTCTCTAGTTCATCCAATAATGTCCCGAACTCGATATAGTAAAATCGACAATGTTTTATTTCCTTGAGTCAAAGATGCCAAATCTTTCCTAACTTGGTAAACTCTAGGGATATGACTTTTGTGCAAAACCTTTGAAGCAAGATCATCCCAAATCTGTTTTAGCGAAGAAAAACACAATACTACTAACGATTTCGGATGACACCGAAGTTTAGCAACCAAGAAATGACCATGCTATTACATTGCTCCCAATATGGCAACAATGGTGAAGCGTGCTACGGTTTTCCATAAGTTCATCCATCATTCCTATTTTAATTTTTAAACTTGGCGGTTAGAGCAATAGTCATTGCACGACTCCATCGATCGTAATTTTCTCAATCAATAGTTACTTGCTCTACTCTTTTTGTACATTGTATACCGAGATTGAAAATGATATAACTTTTAATCCAAGAACTATAAAGGTAAAGGGTTGAAAAAATAAAAAAATCATTAATTAATTTCATCATCTAACAAAGATTAATGTGTCAATACCTTCAAATCGCATTACCTAATAATATAATAGAACATGGAAATGATTACCATTTAAGTTAAATTAAGGAAATAAGGTAATATGCATGAATACAAACCAAAAGATTAAAATAAGAATAACAATACCGTTCTCATCGAATCAAGAAGCTGAATGGAGAGGAACTTCCGGACATCGTCAAATTCACTTACATGCGATATAAAATCATACGATAATAGCTCCCCTATCACCTCCCGCCATTATCAAAACCCTAGATCCATTACATACATATTTAGACGTCAGATTTAAAGAGATACGTATATATAGAGATATGAACTACAGTTATTGGGGGTCCGGAGAAATCCTCCTCCGTGATCTTGAGCAAAGCTCTATCTACAATCAAACCGAATCAAATAGTCATAACTTTTCATCAGTTACTGTTGATATATATATATATATATATATATATATATATCAGAGAGAGAGAGGAATTACACATAACAGTAGAGTATGTTGCGTGTGAGAGAAGCAGAACTCCAAGGACGCCGACAACAAAACCAATACCCATTCTTTGTTGAGGCGATCGTCGCCGTCTTTACTTCTACTAACTGTTCGGATTTATATTTACGCTCGAAGAAAGATGAAGTAAGAGGAAAACAAATCAGAAAGGAATCGAATGAGAGTTAATTGAGGAAATCAAAGAGCGAGGAAAGGGAAGAGCCAATGATGTGATCATAAATAGCCGAGTTAACAAATGTTGGATTTGGAATACAAAACGCTGAATACTCATCCAGGCAAAAGTAAATCAATCGATTAAAATTGAGTGTCTTAATTAATTAATTCATTTCAAATTAATTGAGTTAAATCTGTTTGGAAATCAAATTGGAAGCCAAATAAATTTTAAATTAAGTGAGTTGACTCACTCTGTTAGTTCTCAGTAGGCACAATATAGATCTAGAAGGGGGGGGGGGGGTTGAATAGATCCTTAGAATTTCAAAATACATTTACTCTATTAAGTTGTATTACTCATTAAGTAGCTCATGACAAACTTAAGAATCTTTTCAAGCACAGCAGAATATGTGAAAGATCCCCTTCATTGATATATTCATAATCACACATACATTGTTCGTAGAGTTACTTCAGTAGTAAGCAGATAAAACATTTATAGCAGTTATAGCATTTAATATACATAATGTAAATGACATAAAGTAAAAGACACAATGGGTTTTAAGTTGTTCAGAGACTCAAGCTCCTAATCCACTCTTTTGCTTTCAACTAGCAGGATTTCCACTAAGGAAGGGCAGCACCCTGAATCACTAAGATTCCTTCAAGGCCATCAGCCTTGGGACATCAGTTCACTAAGAACTCTTCAAGGCCAGCAGCCTTAGAACTTCTCTAGTTCCCTAGGAACTCTTCAAGACCAGCAGGCTTGGAACTTCATTTAGTCCTTCCGGACAAGGACCCCTCAGGCCCTGACTTCTTGTTGTTGTAGTTGTTGTTGTTGTTGGTGCTGAGCTGCTAAGATGTCATTAGACTCTGAACATCTTTTGTACTTAGCAACTTAGTGTGATCCTCTTTGCTTTCAGCTTCGAGTCCAGACCACATCTTCTTTGGTGCAGCTGATCTTCACTCTTTTCTGCTCATCTTTATCTGGTATCAGCTGTGCACCATCACCATCTGGGTTTGCTAAGTCTTTATGCTTTTAGTAGACTTTGTCTGGCATTTAACAATCCCTAAACCCTTCTTGAATACTTTGCAGACATGGTTCTGCACTTGTTCATTTTCAGCTTTCGGTTCATGGTGATTCGTAGAGTGGCTCTCTTGATCTTCTTTGTACTTAGCCACTTTCCTAAATGTTATCTTCTTGGCCTTCTCGGCTCTTAGCTTGGCTGCCATCTTTAGTGGCATTCTCATCTTTGTTGAGTAAAGCTTCGATCTATTTGATTCCTTCTTCAAAGCTGCTTCACTTCCACCTTGATAGTCTCACTGTCACTAAGACTTGTTCTATCGATCTTTGGTGGAACTCGTAGAGTCAACAATAGCATTCACTAACTTAACGATTCTGCAACTACACAATCAACAACAACACTTGATCTTTGAAGCTCTGTTAATTTATACTGTTTCCCAATCTTCCCGTTGGGAACTAGCCATTGAAAGCTATTCAAATTTCTGTGCAGATCTCGAGTTTATTTGGTGTAGACTGCAGATGTGACATGACATCTTTTTCTGACTTTTTGACATTGCAGTCTACTGTTTCACCAACCTTGTCAGATATGTCACTTTAATATCTTGGGCAGGTCGAAGACTTTATTTCCTTCTTCTAATTTCTCGATCAGAGGTTGTCTTTGCATCGATGCTCTCAATGAGCTCTTGTCCAAATATTACCCTTCAGATTGAACCGTTGCCAATGCTTTAGTCTTCAGCTATTCGAACTCTATTATTTTGATGCATGTCTTCATGGACTTGATCATAGTGTCTTGTTGACTGGTAGAGACAACACTACGATCTTGAAGAGTGTTGATTTGATCTTCAATGTAGAACACCTCTTCCTTCTCTTGTGCAGTGCTTCAACACTTCTGTTTGCCTCAACAACTTTCAGATACTGATGGCTCGATTCTTTGCTCTGGCCTCTTCTGAATAACAAGACACTTCAGATTTATGGCGTGTCCAGCTCGCTTTCTCCTTGTGATCTCCCGTTCACTTATCATCAATGGACTAACCCAATACTTAATCACTTTTGCCTTGTTCTTCAGAAGCTGTCCAATATCTCTGT